>CM039519.1:9489491-9603558 GCA_022433055.1 Begonia peltatifolia | reverse complement strand
TTGAAGCGGCCCAGAGTCGACAAAAGAGTTATGCTGATCAGAGACGCCGAGAGTTGGAGTTTAATGAGGGCGATGAGGTTTTTCTAAATGTCTCGCCGTTCAAGGGAGTGGTAAGGTTCGGAAAGCGGGGGAAGCTCAACCCTCGGTTTGTGGGACCATTCTCGATTGTCAAGCGGATTGGGAGAACTGCATATCAGCTTCAACTGCCTGCGTCGATGGATGCCGTCCATGATGTTTTTCATGTCTCGATGCTGAGGAAGTGTATGCGCGATCCCTCTCAGGTAGTGCCACAACAGGATATAGAGATCCAGCCGACGCTGTCGTACGAGGAAAGGCCATTGAGGATCTTAGAATCAGCTGTGAAGGTGCTGCGCAACAAGGAGATTCCGCTGGTCAAGGTGATGTGGCGCAACCATGGTGTAGAGGAGACTACTTGGGAGCGGCGTGATTACATGGAGCGGCAGTATCCCAGCTGATTCAGTACGTAAATTTTGGGGACAAAATTCTTATAAGGTGGGGGGGATGTAATAAACCGGAAATTTCAAATTTTAATTTTTAATTTCCTGAATTTTTAGTTTAATCTCGGTCGGAGTTTTGAGAAATATTTCAACGGGAAAATTTAGATTATAAGACGCGGAGCCTACTTTTGAGATGGTTTTCGGAATTTAAAGTCAGGAGGTCGAGAAATTAACGAAATCACGGAAGATTAAAACACGTGAGGGCGGTTTTCTAATTTTGTAATTTATAAAAAATATATATATATATATATATGAAATTGCCCGAATGGCTTAGGGAGGAAGCCATTCTGTCGATTTCTCCAGTGCACCCGAGTGCCGTGAGGAGGCGATCGTGTGCAGAGCTGTGATCGACGGCCGACGAGTGTGGGCGGGAGTTGCGAACGGGTGCTTCTGTCCCGACGAACCGAACTCATTCGGTTTCAGCAGCTCGAGTTCCCGAGAGAGCCGAGAGAGAGACGCGGGAGAGGGGAGGAAAATCCTCGAGCTCTGATTCTTCGGCCGACGCGAGTGAGCGTGGGGGAGACCGCCGGGACTGAGTGTTCAGCTGTGCGTTGCCCTCCCTTCGACTGAGGGCACAGCAACGCAACGGTAAGTCCTTTCCTTTTGCTGCCCGTCCCATTATTTTTGGTTTGGCCAAGCTTAGTGCTCGGTCTGCTTCCGGCATTGATGGAATTTGGCCGCAAGTGGTAGTGTACCACGAGGGTGATGCCGCGAGTTTAAGGAAACCGAAGGTGAGCCCTGTCGATTTCCTGTTTCGGCCGAACTTAGTGTTCGGCCTCCTTGCATTTTGCAGTGAGCTTGGCCGAGAGATATGGATGAAATAGGGCTAGTTATGTGTTGAAGTTGTAAATTGAAGTTTGAAATCAAAAATCAACCATTGTTTGTGCAAGGGCAGTTCGGTTTGTAACTATTTTGGCCTAGTTTTGGCTAATCGTTTTAAATTCTGTTTTTGTGGGATAAATAAAGCTGTTAGAGGGACGTATGGCCGCTGGAATCGTTCGATTCCGATATCCAACGCAAAAGTTATGCGCATCGGAAGTTTATGCAAGATTTTGGTTTAAGTCAAATTAGTGACCCTTTTTCGTGGAAATTCGATGTGTGAGAGTAGCATAGCCATTTTGATGCATATAACTAGTTGGGAGTGAGTTTTGGTTGAAGGGAAGTGAAAATGTGAAATTTTAATAAAGGTGGCAGATTCGGTTTTTGGCGTTCTCGCCTGTCTGCGGGTTACCATTTTAAAATTCATCTTGGGATGTTAAACTAGGTTCCTAAGGGGACGTTTAGCCACTTGAATCACTCGATTCCGTTAACGGACGTAAAAGTTATGCGCATCCGAACTTTGGGCTAGTTTTCGGCCAAACCAAACTAATGGACCGTTTTAGTTGGAATTTCACGAGTGTAGTTAAGGAAGGTTATTTTTAGTTATTTGGTGAATTTTGAGATAAATACTGATGAAGGATTGGTTGTGTTTTAGGTTGAGACACTGTTTGGCAAAACTGTGTATCGAGCGAGCTTAGGACGCTAGGTAAGTAGTGCATGCGTGTGTTTTGCCCAAGTGGGCCTACACTGTAGAACATTAGGGTTTATGTGATTGATTGTGGTGTGCGTGCGTATTGTTTGACATGCATCATATTTTAAAAACGTGAGCGAAAATGATTTTAACATGTTTTGATGTATGAGGTGAGACGCGTTTCCGTGGTACCGCAGATCCTGCTATTGTGCAGGCCGGTGCTTCACCAGTCGCGGATCCTACTCGAGGGGTGGGCCGGCTGGGCCGTCATGCGACGTGAATGTGTTGACGGTGAGGATATGGGCAGTGGTACCGCGGATCCTACTAGTGTGTGGGCCGGTGCAACACTAGTCGCGGATCCTACTCGAGGGGTGGGCAGACTGGGCTGTCGTAAAACGTGTGTGTATGGCAACTGTGGCCCCGTACTGGGGAGGCTGGGACGGAGGCGACGTGTCAGGGTGTAGAGTGGCGCGAGGTACACCCTTACCCTGATGTGGTTGTCGTGTGGTGATGCGTGTGTGTAGCAGGTGGGACTCGTTGCTGGGGAGTCCGGGACGGTGGCGACGTGTCAGGGTGTAGGGTGGGGTGAGGTTCCTCCTTACCCTGGTGCGGCTGCACTACGCGTCACAGATGTGACAACGTAAGTGTGAGTGTAGAGACTGCATGTGATAGGATTACATTGTCGGCTTTTACTTTCATATAGCATTACTTACTGAGCGTTAGGCTTATGTTGTGTGTTCTATGGTGTAGGTGCTGACGATACTGCTGGTGAGCCTCGAGTGCCTAGTCCAGAGGCGTAGGATGGTTGGCGGCGTGCGACCGCAGCACCGGATGGCGGATTTTTGTTAGGTCGACCCGACCCATGGAGTTGGTAGGTTGTGGCATGGTTGGTTTTGGAGGTTTTCTTCTTTTGTGATGATTATGTACAGTCGATGAGATGAGGTGTATATGTGTCAGTGTATAGGTATATGGAGTGCGTGTGATTTTGGTGACGTACGCAGATATTTTTCATGTTAGAGTATGATATTACTCTATACTGGGGACTTTCTTCATTTCGTTGTCTTCATACTCTGATTTGATTATGGTGATTTCTCTGGATGATGGACAGATAAACACTGTTAGTTTGGTGAGCTGTGTGCAGGGTTTTTAAATTTTGGGATAGTCAGTTTTTAGCCGTTACTCTGCCAAAATTTCGGGAGAGAGGTAGGGAGTCGAGGGAATATGGAATGGATTGAGATGTGAGTAGTGAATCCTAAAGAAGGGTAGATGAGCGTGGGAGTGCGGCGTGATCGCAGGTGCGCGGGGCACACGGCCCTGCGGGTGCTCACAGGTCGTGCGACGCCGAGTGAGGGCGTGCGCGCGGACGTGCTGTACAGTGGCAGGGTGCGTGGGGCACGCGGCGCTGTGAGCGTGCGTGAGACATAGTGACATGTAGTTGGCACGTGCGACACTGCGAGAATCCACGCCAGGTGTCAAAGTGGGGGCGTGAGTGCGCGGTACCGGATTGTGTAGTTTGAAGGGGGGGGGGGGGGGTTTGGTTCTTTCCTCAGATTCCAAGTCTTACCATTTTATCTTAAACTGTTTTAAATGCTTTTTCTTTTCCACTGCGTATTTTTATATTAAGGACTTCGGGTTCCTTCTTCGGGACGCGAGTTGTTTTCGAATCGAGTCAAAAATTTTTCATACTCACAAATGTTACTTTGAAAATGATTCGAAAATGAAAGTGGTAATAAATTGAGTGAGTTATGTCAAGTGTTAGTGTGTGTGTAGTGTGTAGTTGCACTGTAGCGCACTGGGAACGCGAGGTGTAACAATGGTTATTCAAGCAACCTCGGGCTTGAAAGCTTAAGCAGATGCACTCCTTCTCGGTTCTTGACTGAACCGAGTCTTACTGTTCACCAAGCTTCAAGCTACTTCGGCTGAACACAAAAAGGGCTATTCTCATAGATTCAACAATCTTTACACACCCCAATAGCCATGTATTTATAGACCTAGGGTGGCTGAAGGTTAGAATGGGCTTGGGCTTCGAAATGGGCCACATGGTTGGCCATTCTTGGTCCACTTGCACACCAGACCACTCTTCAAGATTTGGCCCATTTGTTGCATCAATGTGCTGCTAAACTCCGACCCAATTGTTGCTTCTAACCACCATCTAACTTAACATACATCTAATCCTAATACCTAAGGATGCATACAACTATAAAACATTACAAGAAGGCGAATGTTTGCCAACAAAACATAAGGGCGAATGTTTGCCGAATAAAATTCAATTACAAATTAGTTCCGAGGGAGACAAATCCCTTCTTCATGTGCTTCCACCTTTAGTTCCCATGATAGCAAGTGCAAGGATTGATCTTTGTCCTTTGTGCTCGGGTCCCATTCTAAATCCGCGAAGAGGCATTCGACACCCGCAATTCCTGCAAAAGAATTGAACTTGTTAGTGAACAGGTTGGATAAAGCTTGTGTCTTGGTTTGTGATCGAGTGACGGCCCTCTGGGGCACATCAGTATTGGTGTTTAAGCTGGAAGTATGAGTAGATTATGGATTTTTATGGAGAAGACTGAGCGTTTGGATAACCGAATACTCAGGTTACGAAATTGTTTCTGTTCGCCCATATTCAGCCAAGCTGTAGGTGTTAGATTAGGAATTGGATTACACCGTTTGAAATTAGACGTCTTATGGAATCCGTAGCATTTCGAATCGTCCAAATCGGAGGATTATTGGATAAGTTATGCATTTCCAAATTAGTGAAAAATTGAGTGGAATTAGGGTTTAAATAAATTAGGTGTTAAAATTGTGATTACCTTTAGAGTTTTATTAATTTGAAGGAAAGTAGAGCTGATAAATGTGTGGTTTTATAGGTTCTCAAGTTAGCAAGCTATCTACGAACAAATTACTAAGGACGCCAGGTAAGTAGTGTACGAGGTGTTTTTGCCTTCGAGCCTTTATCACAGTTCGGCAGGTTGCATGCACGTTTATTTTATGTTATGCTTTAGTGATTATGCATCATGGTTTTAAAGTACGAGGACGAAATGAAAATGAATTTCCATGTTTTTACGAAATGAAACAGTAGGATGTGATGAATGAAATGAAAATGTACGTAACAAGATAATGAAGGTGGGGTTGAGTGGTTTTGTCTTGTGAGGTGGACCATGAGGTGTATCACTTCTTCTCCCGTTTTACGTGGTGGACTTGTCCCGAAAGGTGGACCGCGAGGTGTGTCACTTTACTAGATTGAGGTTGGTCTTGTCCCGTGAGGTGGACCGCAATGTGTGTCACCTTGATCTAGCACGTAAAGAAGAACCCAATAGTAAGAAGATAAATAAGATGTAAGAAAGAAACGAAAACGAAAGTAGAGATGAAACAATAGAAACTGTATATATTAGGATATGTTTGTTTTCTATGTTTATGTTTTTATGTGCATTACTTACTTAGTATTAGGCTAATAGATGAGTTCTGTGAAGTAGGTGACGAAGCGATAATGGGTGAATAGTCAGAGCGAGCCCAGGACTATGAGGCAATTAGAGGAGTGCGCTCATGGACAGTCCGCCAAGCTATTAGGGCGTTTTGACCATGGTGGGCGTATGTATGGATTTTGGGGTTAGTTCGAGTCATTTTGAGTCATTTAGGTATATAGATGGATTTCAAACTTTAGTAGTCATTTTTTATGCATATAACGATTTTGAGTTGATTGAAAAATGCTCGTTTTTGTTATTTTTAGCGTTGAGTCGGAAACTCGGTTTGTTTTGAAAAATTTAAGATTTTTATGCAAACTCTGGAAATGAAGTGTCAACCTATAGGCTTAGTGGTCGACTGAGCTTGGCAAGTGTCAACGCGAGGTCGACCTGCGAAGGCAAAGCCAAACTAAGTGTCAACTTACATCTATAGGGGTCGACCGGTAGTGTAAAAATGACAGAGATGTCGACCGCAAGGTACAACTGGGGCGGACAGAGAAGATTAGAGCGTCGACCTTTGTTCACAAGTGTCGACCGATCAGCGTGATAAGCATAGAGGTGTCGATCGCCTAAGGTCGACCGATGAAAACAAAGGTAAATGAAATGTTGACCAGTGAGTATAGGTGTCGACCCCTTGGGTGCAACATGGGTCAAGTGTCGACCGCAGCCTGCAGGGGTCGACCAAAAATATCTTTTAAGGTTTTAAAAACTTGAAATTTTATTTAAATTAATTTGATCAAAGTCTTGCGCTGCGACGATTTTAAACGTTTTCAAAAAGGTCGTTTTAAGTCGAGGAACAATGTGTTAAATTTTTACACGAATTTTACCCGAGTGTATGTGTATGAGTAGAGTTTGTGACCCGGGTCCAGGGACGACTCGCGAGCGCTACAGATATGGTATCAGAGAAGGGAACAAACTGAAAACTTATGGGTTTTTGGGGCGTTACAGTAATGGTATCAGAGCAGAGAACGAACCGGAAATGAGTAGGTTTTCAAGGCATTACAAAGATAGTGTCTCTAAGAGTTACCAAGTAACCTCTACTTGGCAACAATTTGGTAGTGACTGATGCTCGGATATTACACACCGAGTATTGAAACTTATAAGGCCCGAAGGCAACGATTTTGCAGCAGCAAAGATCAAGTTTTCTATTTAATATTGTCTACCATTATAATAAGAAAAAGATTCTTAAATATGGCTCCAAATGAGCAGCTAGGGTTCGGCATGCAACGAGATAAAGAATGGTCTAGAAGGAGGTGAGGTGTTTGGCCCTTATCGGCCAAGTACAAGAGTACTTGGCCATGCTCTCTCTCTCTCTCTCTCTCCCACGACCATGATACTCATTTCAGCCTTCAAATGCAACCATAATCCTACTTAAAACATTCAGCCATCCATGCAAGAAAAGAAATAAAAACTAGGTGTTTGGCTCGGATTGAGGGGTGCCAATTTAATGGCCTTGCCTTCGAACTTGAAGGAGTAGGAATTAGCATACCCTTCATAGGTCACCTTCCTATCAAATTGTCATGACCTTCTCAATAGGAGATGACTAGTATTTATGGGTACTACCTCACAAAAGACCTTATCTTTGTAACCATCGATGGAAAACTCAATGTCCACTTGCTTGGAGACTTCCAGGTCTTTTCCATCATTGATCCAACTTAATCGGTACGGCTTTGGATGATTAGTGGTCTCCAATCCAAGCTTGTTCACAAACTCAAGAGAGGCCACGTTGCTACAACTCTCCCATCAATAATTAAGGAACAAACATTGTCCTTAATCAAGCACCTACTATGAAAAAGATTTTTCCTTTGGTTTTCATCCTTTTCGGCTTGAGTGGTGAGGATTCTCCGAGGAACCATTTGCATTGGTCCCTCTTGAGCATAGCAAATTTCCTCCTCATCCTTAACTACCTTCTTAGGGGGCCTCCTCTAGCTCATCTCCACTAATCACCTATTTATTATGGCATTGTGATACAAAGTGCCTCATTTTTAAGCACTTGAAACCCTTGATTTCTCTTGCCCTTGTGTGGATGGTTCCTTCCACCATTTTCTTATCCACTATGTCTTTAGATTGCCAAGTCTTCACAAACAGTTTCTTATCATCCAAAATGGTTGGTGGCTGGTTGGAAGTCTCAGTTTTTGAAGAAAGCAGATCCATCACTCCTTTTCTCCTTCTCTTTACTTGCCTTTCAACCTTTAAGGAAGGTTGAACTACACTATCCATGGTCTCCAAGGCTTGTAGTTCTACTATATCTCCAATTTCTTGCTTTAACACGAGCAATGACTTGTTCTTTGGGTTCCTCTAAGCCACACCTAATCTGTATTGTTTCAAATTTGGTCAAGTACTCCTCAACCGATTGAATTCCTTACTTCAATCCTTGCATTTGCAAGAACAATTCCTGCCTATAATGGCTCAGCAAAAATCTCCTCCACATTAACGTCATTAAAGCCCTCCAAGTGGTAATAGGCTCATCTCCCTTTGTCCTTCTTTGGACTTTCAAATTCTCCAACCATAAGTTCACGTAACTAGTCAGTTCCAATGTCACTAATTGTAGCTTTACATTCTCGGATTAGTTGTAGTATTCAAAAATCTTCTCCACTTTGTCAACCTAATCCAAAAATGTATCTCCATTACAAGTCCCATTAAATGGAGGGATAAACAATTTAATATGCTTCAAATCCTCATTTGTTCCTCTCGGGCTAGGAACAAAATCCATCTCTTCATCCTCGGACCAACCATTGTCAAACCTACCCCAGTTTTGATGCCTTCTCAGTGGGGAAGGTTAGGATTTCCTAGCGAGAAGTCCCTTATCTCCTTCAATGTTTGGTTCATATCCTCATACTTTGGTTGAGGTCATCAGTTTGGCCTTGATAACTACTCTCTCTAAGGCTCGGGCTTGGTACCGCGGGTGGGGTGAATTAGGGGCTTCAATTTTGGCTAATGTTCATTCCACTTCTTGTTTTCATTTTGTCCCAATAAAAAAGAATCAACAAATTACAACATAATAACCAAGCGAGCAGTAGGCTCTGATACCAAATTATACGCCCCAAGGGTCAAGTTTGACAACACCTAAGAGCAACAATAGAAAACAGCAAATGCTCTAAGGATTTACACCAAGAAACCTCTGCCAAAGGAGACTCTAATGCAAATAGAATATCTTTTCCAAATGAAATCCAAATACATCAAAAATTTAAGATAAGCTAGCCAACAATATGCATGAAAGATCCTCAAAATTTAGCTCCAAAAATGATCAGACCCAAACGTTATGCAACAAACAAAACAAAAAATCTACTTCTCGAGTAAGCGGTTTTCTTATAATAACGTCAAATGTTTTAGGTGTACTTCCAATTGGCTAAACCAAATTATATGAAATCTCCACAAGATGTACCTAGGTGTATGAAGGCTGAACTTAGAAAATTTTAGAGCAAAACATGTAGGCACGATTGAGTTATGAACAGACAATCGCTGCTGGTCTGAGATAGTGGCAGGTTTGCACCTCCGGCAAAGTGTCATCCACAAATGAAGGAAAACTCCAATAAAGAGGCAGGTTTTCCACCCCTTTCTTAGTGTTCCAATCCTGGTTTGACTAAAGAAAGAGGGTGTCTCTAAGTTACCTAGTAACCTCAACTTGGCAACAATTTGGTAGTGACCGATGCTCGAATATTACACACCGAGTATGGAAACTGATAAGGCCCGAAATCAACGATTTTGCAGTAGCAAAAATCAAGTTTTCTATTCAATATTGTCTACCATTATAATAAGAAAAAGATTCTTAAATATGACTCTAAATGAGCAACTAGGGTTTGGCATGCAAGGAGATAATGAAGGGTCTAGAAGGACGTAAGGTGTTTGGCCCTTATTGGCTGAGTACACTTGTACTGAGCCATGCTCTCTCTCTCTCCCAAGACCATGATGCCCATTTTATCCCTCAAATACAGCCCTAATCCTACTTAAAACATTCAGCCATCAATGCAAGAAACGAAATAAAAACTAAGTGTTTGTGCAAGAAAATAAAGAAAGTTTACTCAATTACAAAAGTTGTCAAAACGGAGGACAAACTCCTTCTCCATTAGGGTAGCCGAGGGTAAGCTCCAAGCCATTGCTTGGTGGTGGTTCTCCATTTTCATGAGGCTCAGTCTTTCCTTCCATTCCTTTGCATAATGTGTTTCCTATAAAAAGAACAAATATGTTAACCAAAAAGGAGGTTATGTTTTGGCCAAGGATTAGGGTCAGCTCAATGGCCCTTGTGGCACATCAAATGTCAAGGCCTAACGACAAAAGATAGGAGATGATCTTATTACCTCATAGAAAGCTATAAGAGCTCTCATGAAGAAGATGTATATGTCAAGTCAATACAAGCAGGAGCTATTCTCGCAAATGCACAACCTTAGACAAAGAACTCAGTCTGTTGAGGAGTACCTTACTGAGTTTGAAACTCTAAAGATAAGAAGAGAAATGGAAGAACATAAAGAGCAAGTTATTGCTAGGTTCATTAGAGGATTAAATCGAGACATAGTGGACATAGTAGAACTACACCCCTGAGAGTCTTTAGATGATATAGTCCATATGGTTTTGAAAGTAGAAAGACAAATCAAGAGAAAGAGGAAAGCCACATTCACCCCCAAGATCACCCCTAAATTCACCCTCAAACCATCTAAACCAAACAAACCTCTCATGATACATCTAAAACTAAGAGACCTATGACATGCTCCCAAAACAAATCACCAATCCTAACTAATCTTTATGATAATGATTGCACTACTTTTGCAGGTGAAGACCCACTAGAATACTTGGAATGGAAGTCATATGAGGAACTCTTCAAAGACTTGGCATGGAAGCCCAACTCTCAAGACATGGACCAACCCACATATATGCTCACTTGGGATACAAGAGTGGAACCACCTCAAGAGGGAATTTGTTTTCCCAAAAATGGCTCTTTGTAACCATTTATTCTTGCATTTTGGACATTGGCAAAACATTGGCCTTAGTTGTATTAAACTTTATAATCATGCATGCATTAAATTGAATGGTTAGGATAGATGGATATTAGCATTAGATGGTGGTGAGGAGTGAAGTTCACCAAAGCATGGAGCGCACAGTGTATCAACCCACAAGTAGCAACTCCATGAAACGCACCACAAAGGCCCATTCATTTGAAGAAGAACCGCACATTCACTTAGTAGAAACCCAAGCTACAACTCTTAATTGATCATAATGGAAGATCATCCCATAAAAAGGAGAAGGGCACTGTTGTGTATGGGTCACTCAAACTCGCACCAAATTAGAGCCTGGTTCATCACTCCTTGAAGCCCGATCCATCATTGAACAAAAGAGATGGACTAATTTGAATTTGAATCTGAATATGCAAGCTCATCCTACCCTACAAGGTGCAAAATAACTTACCATGCAAAGAAGTCATCTCCACAATCGAAAGGAAAGAAGAGCGCAAGCTTGAACGTTGTTGATCAAACCGAGCGTTTCATGCCTTCTCCATTCAATCAAAATCTCTCACCACCTTAGGAATACATAACCATCGCTTCTCTCGAGTCAAGGAGCCTCAGCTCAAGGTAAGTTCTCGGTTGAACATCAATCAAGCAGAGTTATGTCTCTGAATTGTTCTCTAAGGCCTTGGCTGCTTGGAGACTCTTATCATCACCTTCTCTACTTCTTTTCTAAGATCTTAGAAAAGAGAGAAAAGGTGACCAAACCAGACATTGTGTCATTGTAATCTTCTTTGGCAGATTGCATTCCCTGAAAGGTACTCTAGGTTGCCTTTTGGAACTATTACAGGACTATTTGCATATTTTTTTGTATTTGTTTTATTTTCACGTATAATTTGCCGGGATCATTTATCACTCTATTGGTAAGATTTCATCCAAATTTCATTATATTTAGACATCAATTGATATATCTTTTTGTTTGCTCAAATCGGTGGTATTCTCGAATTTAGCCGAAAAACCACAAACCTTTTCTCTTCCATAACCATTGTTTTGCAAGTTCAAAGGTCATCACCTCACCAAGGCTGAAAGAAATAAGCATTTCCATAGAAACTGACCTCCCAATGACATAAACAATAAAACCAAAGTTCCTAAAGAATCCACTAGTCGACTCATAAAAAATAATGCTGGTGGATTAAGGGTAAGAGATATCAAGTGCTTTAAGTGCCATCATTTAGGACACTTTATGGCTCAATGCACTAACAGCCGAATTATGATTATCTAGAAGGACACTAGAGACTTTGTAAGTGAGGATGAGCAAGAAGCAAATGATGGGATACGAGCCTGCAATTGGGGGAGAAAATGGCATGCGAAAGACTTAAAATGCAAACAAACGATTGTTGCTCGAAGACGCCCCAAAAATAAAAACAATCTGGACAAAACCAGAGGAAAGGAACAGGGGAGGCGAATGAAAGAAATGGATACCGAGAAGTGGGCACGTCTGCTAAGTCCTCAGAGGGCTACGAGGGACTGAGTGGAACGCCATGGAGGTGATGGAATGCTGAGGGAACCATAACTGGCTGAAAGGATGTCAACTGCACCTTACAGGGAAGAACTTCACCATTGATCCGGGAAGCACTCCAGTGCCTTGAAAAGGCCCCTGTAAAATGTTGTTTCCTCCTCAGAAAAGGCCGAAGGGATGAGGGTCCATGACCCTTGGCTGGTCCAAGGCCATTAGTGTCTTTGGGCAAATGATCCTTCGCGGGCGAAGTGATCACAGCGGCTGAGAACAAAAGTTTCGCCAAGTTCCTTCAGTCTAGCTCATGTGGGAGCTGACAAAAGTCGACTAAAGATTCCTCTGAGCAACCTTGAGCTTGAATAATACTTTGGTAAGCCATTCAGGTGCTTGGCATTGGTTAACGTTGAGAGAGAAATCTCTATTTCACGGAGAACTTCCGTCGATGAAGTAAAACTTCACTTTGATTTTCAAATATTTTTTAGTCAAAAGCTAAACTACAAGAGCTACAGGGAAAGCTTATATAGCCATCGGGAGTTTCTGGAAACGGAAGCTAAAGAAGACAGTAGGAGAAAGCCGCTTGAGTTCAACTCAAAAATATAGCCGTTGAATTGCCACTCAGCAATCTGATGGGGGCGATGATTCACACGCGCATGATCGTCTTCGTGCGCTCGCAAGGTGAAGTCGCACGCCTGATGTACTCTCATGCGGGCCATGCGGTACTGCCAACTGCTCAGGCCTCTTGTATGTGCAATTGGGGCTTTGTTGCGCACCATGCTGCTGCTTCCTTGCTGTTGCGAGCCTCACATGATCAGCATCATGTTCTACGCGCTAACTATTCGCTGAAATGCTTCAAAGAGGTACCACCTTGATCTTTATTGCCCTCTTTTGCTCCAAGCCTTGGATCCATACTAACCTTCCTAAGAACTGTTATAAACAACCAAACTAAAGAAAATCATGCCTAAAGTTTGTCAATTGACAAGGTTTAAATAAAACTGAAGTTTCCTAAATGTTAAACAAATACAAAGCTTGGTTACAATATTTGAGAAAAGAAAACAAATTTTGTCTTCCTCTTGTTTTCATTCCAAGCCTTGAGTAGCCATTTACCTACAAGATTCCACCAGCCCATTAGAAAATAAAAGATAATAAAATACTTAGCTTAGCTTGTGCTTGACAGGTCGTGACCGTAGGCACATCATGGCAGGCATTTGCAACCTAGGGCATATCACAAAAGTAGAGGAAGAAATAAGTGAAGAAGAAAATGACTCCAAAGATGAAGTTGTTCACGCTCCTGATGAACCTTTGCTCATGGTCAGGAGTTGAGTCCTCATTTCTAAGACTTCTGAAGAAGATTGCCAACGAGAGAACATCTTACATAATAGATGCATGGTCAAGGACAAGCTATATTCAGTGATCATTGATGGAGGTAGTTGTGCTAATATAGCCTCCAATGAAATGGTTACAAACCTAGACTTAGAAACTAGTCCACACCCCCACCCTTATAAGCTAAAATGGTTGGATAATGGAGATGATGTCAAGGTGACCAAATAAATGATCGTAGAATTTGCATTAGGCAAGTACAAGGATTTAGTCCTTTGTGATGTAGTTCCGACGAGTGCAAGTCATTTACTCTAAGGTAAACTCTGGCAATGTGATCGTAAGGTCAACCATGATGAATTTACCAACTATTGTTCTCTAAAGTTTGGAGGTAAAACTTTAAGTTAACACATCTTATACCTGAGCAAATAGCAAAAGATGATGTCATTAGAAAGGAAGAGAAGAACAAGACAAGTTTCTTCATGATAAGGAAAGAATTAGAGGCATATGTCTTAAGAGGAGACCACTTGATGATGATAATGTTTAAACATAGGATCATGGAATTATGAGTTATACCTAGCCCTGTTAAGGACCTACTCCATAAGTTCCAGGACATCTTTCCCGAAGAACTACCTCAAGGACTACCACCTCTTAGAGGTATTGAACACCAAATTGATTTACAACTTGGGGTTATGCTACCCAATAGACCAACTTATAGATCAAGTGTACGAGTTATTGGACAAGGGCTATATTAGAGAGTAAATGAGTCTGTGTGTCGTCCCCTCATTGTTAGTTCCAAAGAAGGATGAGACCATGAGGATGTGTGTTGATAGTCGAGCCATATAGATTCCTCATACCTATGCTCGAGAACATGTTGGATGAGCTCAGTGAAGCCTCCATTTTCTCAAAGGTTGATCTTAAGAGTGATTATCGCCAAATAAGGATGAAAGAAGAAGATGAATGGAAGACGGCCTTTAAGATCAAGTATAGGCTGTTTGAATTGATGGTTATGTCATTCAGGCTATCGAATGCCCTTGGCACATTTATGCGTCTTATGAACCATGTACTTAAAGAGTACTTAGACATATTAGCGTACAGCCTAGAACTTCCCCAGCATCTATCCCACCTTAGCATACTTTTCCAGACCCTTAGTTAAACTAAGTTATTTGGCAACCTTAGCAAGTGTGCATTTGCACATGACAAAATTTACTTTTTAGGGTTTATAATATCAAAGAATGGCATAGAAGCCGATGAGCATAAGATCAAAGCCATTAAGAATTGGCCAACACCTAACGAAATATCTGAGGTCTAAAGCTTTCATGGAGTAGCCTCATTTTATAGGACGTTTATCAAATATTTCAACTCAATAGTTGCACCAATCACCGACTATACAAAGAAGGGGAAAGACTTTGAATGGACCTCTGAATTCTAAAAGAGCTTTGAGTTGATTAAGGATACGTTATGTCACTCCCCAGTGCCTGCATTATCTGACTTTAGCAAGGTAATTGAGCTTAAGAGTGATGCCTCATGGATAGGCATTGGAGCTGTGCTTATACGAGATGGCAAATTGGTTACCTATTTTAGTGAAAAGCTCAAAGGAGCAACTCTTAATTACTCTACTTATAATAAAGAATTTTATGCCCTTATTATAGCTTTAGAAAAATGGCAACATTACCTTCTGTTAAAGGAATTTATTATCAACACCGACCATCAAGTTTTAAAGCATATCAAGAGTCAACACAAATTGAACAAGAGACATGCCAAATGGGTAGAATTTTTAGAGAGATTCCTCTAACCCTTAAAAACCTAAAAGAACAAAACAATATTGTAGTTAATGCTCTCTCTAGGAAATGCATCCTCTTGATTGAGTTAATAACTAGATTTTTTGGATTTGAGTGGATCAAAGAGAGTTACGAGACCGACTCTGATTTTGGATCCCTCTTTACCAAGTGCCTTAGTAAAGCTAAAGGAGAGTACCATATCAATGATGGTTATCTCATGAAAGGAAATAAGTTATGTATCCCTCATAGAAGTCTAAAAAAGTGCCTCATAAAGGAAGGTCATAGTGGAGGATTAGCTAGCCATTTCAAGAAAAAAAAAACCTCGATATGCTTAAAGAGCATTTCTACTGGCCCCACATGATGAGAAATATGCACTAAATGGTAGAGAAATGTGTGATATGTAATAAAGCCAAAAGTAAAGTCTTACAACGGATTATATCTACCTTTACCCGTTCCTAGTCACCCTTTAGTTGAAGTCAACATGAATTTCATATTAGGATTGTCACGGTCAGCAATAAGTAAGGATTCCATTTTTGTTGTCGTGGATAGGTTTTCAAAAATGACGCACTTTATTGCATGTGCCAAAACCGATGATTCCATCTACATAGCTAACTTATTCTTTAGAGAGATTGTCCGACTGCATGGTATACCTCATTCAATAGTATTGGATCGAGACACTAAATTTCATAGTGAATTTTGGACCACTCTATGGAAGAAAATAGGAACAAAACTATGCTTTAGTACATCCTTTCATCTACAAACTGATTGATGTACCAAAACCCTGCAAATTTACAGTTATTCAACAAAACAAGAGGATAGTTAATGTTAACGGCTCAATCCAATAACATCCTAAAACAACCAGTATAACTTCAAGAAATAAAACTAAAATATTCAATCACTTCAAAGATAAAATATTACTTTACACGTGGAGATTATAACCTGAAATTTTCAAGCAAAATATGACAAAACAAAAAGAGACCCGTGACTGGCTCGCGAAGCAACCTTGACTTGTGATAGAGACACAAGATTTCTCTTTTCGGTGTTTCTCCTAACCACTTCATGCATTCGTTTAACTTAAGCAGCTTTGTTGGCTTCTTCTGGATTTATAAGATCTATATCAGGAAGTTGTATGAGGTATAATGGTAGTTAGGGTTAAAATCATAGACTACTTCAAAAGGGATTTTTCGAGTGAAGAGTGAACGCTTCTATTAT
This sequence comes from Begonia peltatifolia, assembly GCA_022433055.1. Classification (NCBI taxonomy): domain Eukaryota; kingdom Viridiplantae; phylum Streptophyta; class Magnoliopsida; order Cucurbitales; family Begoniaceae; genus Begonia; species Begonia peltatifolia. The sequence continues at coordinate 9,587,315 of CM039519.1, read as the reverse complement.
ATGCAAACTCCAATTGTGGAACTAGGATATCCCAATCCATTAGTCTTTTACTCACGCTAACTCTTACAAGACTTCCTAGAGTGTGGTTGACAACTTTTGTCTGATTGTCGATTTGTGAGTAGAAGGATGTGTTGTATAACAATTGAGTTTCAATCCTTCTCCATATGGATTTCCAAAATGCACTAAGAAATCTTGTGTCCCTATCAGACACAGTGGACTGTGGGACTTCGTATAATCTGACTATTTCTTTGAAAAATAGTTCTGCAGTAGTGACTGCATCATAAGTCTTGTTACAGGCAATGAAGTGTGTCATCTTGGAGAACCTGTCCACAACTATGAAAATAAAATCTTTGAATCTGGCCGTACGTGAAAGACCTATAACAAAATCCATGTTGATTTCTACCCAAGGATATATAGGTACCGAAAGTGGTAGGTACAGTCCATGTGGTAGGACTCCACTTTTTGCCTTATTACACACCATACATTGCTCAATGAATCGGTGTACATCATGGGGTAGATTGGGTCAATAAAAATATTCCTTTAATAGATCCTGGGTCCTCTTTTCTCCAAAGTAATTGGATAAACCACCACTGTGAACTTCTTTAACGAGTCATTTCCTTAGGCTTCCAGCTGGAATTCACAGCTTTCTACTCTTAAAAAAACATCCATCCATAATGCGATATCCCCTTTCTGCCTTATCCCTAGACTTACCCTCTACTTTATCTTTAGACTTAAGATAATCAAATCCAAAGTTAGCATCTGATGCATGGCTTTCTTTGATTCAATCGAATCCAAAAAAATTTGTTTCCAGCTCAGTTAGTAGAATACGTCTTTTGGATAGGGCATCTGCTACCACATTTATTTCCCGCCTTTTGTATTTTAGCATGCATCGATATCTTTCCAAAATTTCTACCCATTTGGCATGACGCGTGTTCAATTTACCCTGTCTCTTTATGTGTTTAAGAGTGTAACCCCCTGATTTAAAATCCTCAATTTACAAACCCTAATTTGTAACCTTAGAAATTTTTTTCAAAATCGAGCGTTAAATTTTCAACAAAAAAAATATTTTTTTTTTAAAATCTTGAATAAAAATCATCAAATGCGCGGAAGTTATAATTAAAACATTAATTAAACTTATTCGAAATAAATACAGAATCATAAATAATTCATAAAAGCTCTAATAATAAAATTCAACATAATTTATTAGGAGTTAAAATAAAAACCAAAATACTTTTAAAAACTGGAACATAATATTTTAAATCTTTTTCTCGGGAAAATCAATTCTTCTTCTGTATGCTCGTTTGCCACTGGGAGATTCTCGATCGCAGATAGTTCCTCTTTAGATAAAAACTCACCTACATCACAAAATTATTCAAAACATGAGAATTAACTTAACAAGCAAAAATACATGCAAGGGTTAAAAATTAACATTTACTTTTACTAAATCTTGATTACATAACTAGTTGATACTCACTTCCCAACCTTAGACTCGGCCATCTCATTGTCGTTCAGGCTTTGTTAACTTACTTTCGGTCAAGCTCATCATCTCATTGTCATTCAGGCTTCTGCTATCACGTCATTACCATTAATGTTCAAGCTCACAATTTCATTGTCGTTCAGACTTTTGCTATCACATATTTTTCGTAAATTTCACAATTTTCATGCACATACAACATGTCATACCAATTTTATCTTTATACTATTCAAAGTCAATGCCGAAACATGCGTGCTGAAATATCAACTCATGTAATAAAACAGTTATAAAAAAATAATATAATATCTTATGATGTTGGGTCATAGATAAAACATGAGAAAACTGTATTTTTACTTACTTGAATTCCGAGCGATTTGGTTATCGGGATTCGTTTACTATTCCAAATAATATCCTACTCAAATAAAATCTTTCGTATTAAATTTTTAATTAATAAATTCAATTTCAAAGAAATTTGAATAGAAATTCATTACGTTGTACTCTTAGGTCGGATCGGATTGGATTGGTTGGATCAATTCGGATGACTTCCGGTGTAACACCCCGAGAACCCACACGTTTTCGGTACGCTACAGTATGTCTACACACTATGACATACAGAAACTTGACACAAACTCACTTAATTTAATACCACTTTCGTTTTCAAATCATATTCACCCGACGCCCTGCCTGCGTACAGCACGTCCGCACGCACGCCCTCACCCGACGCACACGACTCGTGCGCACCAGCAGGGTCGCGTGCCCGGCGCACTTGTGACCACGTCACACTCCCGCGCCCATCCACACTTCTCTAGTACCTCACTGTACACACCCCGACCTATTCCATATCCTTTCGACTCCCACCCTTTCTCCCGAAATTTCGGCAGAGTAACGCCTAAAACTGGCTATCCCAAAAAAATAAAACCCTGCACACAGTTCACCAGGAAACTAGAAACATCTATCCATCAATCATCCAGAGAAAATTCCATAACCAAATCGAACTTTAAAGACAACAAATCCATCAACTACAAAATAAAGAAAATCAACAGTACAGAGCAATACCAACCTCCTACATGTAAAGTATACACGTATGTCACCAGAATCACACGCACTCCATAAATCCCTATACAACTTATGTCTATACAACTTGTCTAATCAACTATACATCGACACAGCAAAAGAAAATACCCGCAAAAGAATCAAGCCACCACCTACCATCCCCATGGGTCGGGTCGCCCTAATAAAATCCGTCATTCAGTGCCTCAGTCACATGCCGCCAATTGTCCTATGCCTCACGACTAGGCTCTCGAGCCTCAACAGCAATATCGTCAGCACCTACACCATAGAACACACATTATAAGCCTAACGCTCAGTAAGTAATGCGATATGAAAGCAAAAGCCGACAATCCAAATCCTATCACATGTAGTCTCTACACTAACACTCATGTTGTCACATCTGTGACGCGTAGTGTAGCTGCACTAGGCTAAGGAGGAACCTAGCGCCACCCTACACCCTAGCACGTCACCACCGTCCCGGACTCCCCAGTAACGAGGCCCACAAGCTACACACATGCATCACCACACAGCAACCATATCGAGGTGAGGGTGTACCTCGCGCCACACTACACCCTAACACGTCGCCCCCGTCCCAGTCTCCCTAGCAACGGGGCCACAGTTGCCACACACACGTTTCGTGACAGCCCAGCCAGCCCACTCCTTGAATGGAATCCATGACTGGTGTTGCACTGGCCCACACACTAGTAGGATCCACGGTACCACTGCCAATCATCCTCACCGTCAACACATACAGGCCGTGTGACCGCCCACCAGTCCACTTCTCGAGCAAAATCCGCGGTTGGTTATGTACTGGCTCACACACTAGCAGGATCCGTAGTACCACCGCCACGCGTCTCACCACCTACTCAAAATATGCTCAAAACCATTTGTGTTCCCCTTTTTTTTTTAAAATGATGCATGTCAAACAATACGCATGCACACAACAATCAATCACATGAATCCTAAAGTTCTACGGTGTCGGCCCACTTGTGCAAAACACATGCGTGCACTGCTTACCTAGCGTCCTAACCTCACTCGACGCACAGCTTCACCAAAAATGCCTCAACCTAAAACACAAACAATCACTCATCAATCTTCGCTTCAAAATTCACCAAATAAGTTAAAATAATATCCCTTAACTAAACCCATGAAATTCCAACCAAAACGAGTCGCTAATTTGGTTCGGCCGAAAACTAGCCTAAACTTCTGACGCGCATGACTTTTGCGTCCTTTATCAGAACCGAGTGATTTAAGAGGCTAAACGTTCCCTTAGGAACTTAGTTTAACATACTAAGACGGATTTTAAAATGGTAAGCCGTATCTAGGTGGAAAAATCCTGAAACCGAATCTGCCCTTTTTATCCAATTTCACATTTTCGTTTCCTTCAACCAAAACTCACTCAAAACTAATTTTACGCATCAAAACAGTCATTCTACTATCACACGTCACAATTCTACGAAAAATTCTCACTAATTTTACTCGGACCAAAATCTGACATAAACTTCTGACATGCATAACTTTTGCGTCGGATATCGAAATCGAACGATTCTAGCGGCCATACGTTCCTCTAAAACAAAATTTAAAACAATTAACCATAGCCCCGTCAAAATCCCCTAAAACAAAACTATTTTTATACGAAAAAAAATCTGAAATCCCAACTTCAATCCAATTTCGCCAATTTCTTCACCAAACATCCACATTTTAGCTCACCTATGCATACATTAACAAATTTGGTGATTCCTAATTAGAAAACAGCAATGGCAACACAAAATCCTCATGGTTTCCTTCCCAAAACTATGCATTTCTCAACCGTCTCATTTAACCATGAATTTCACCTCTAATTCTCCTAAATTCTAGCACAAAATTTCCAAAATTTAGAAGCAAAAACAACTCCACGCTCGGCCATCAAAACAGAACAAGACCAAAAGAGAAAACTCCTTGTTTCTCATTCGCGTTTTGTCGCAAGAAGGGCCGAGCCACACACACTGGCTTCAGAACACACACTAGGTTCTAAGACACCCCAAAAATCGAGCTCTAACCGTCGAAAATTCAAGAACAACTGAACTTCCATGCTTGGTCGACAGAAACCGAAACAGGGGAGAACTCACCTGAGGTTTTCAGCTCGGGAAGAACCGCACCCACACCTCCACTTCAACTCGTCAGAACACTCCGCGCACTGGCATCTCACCCTCGGCGATCAATGGTCGGAACCCCCTCCTGATCGCTCTCTCTCTCTCTCGCGTCTCCCTCTGCTCTCAGGCGTAAAGGTGTAACAGCCGAATGGCTTCTCCCGAAGCCATTCGGTTGTTACATTTATATATTTTTTATAATAAATAAGAAAATTACCAAATTGCCCTCACGTGTTTTTATCGTCCGTGACTTCGTTAAATTCTCGTCCTCCCGACTTTAAAATTTCGAAAATCATCACAAAGTAGACTCCGAGTTTTATAACTTAAATTTCTGAAACCCCAACCGAAATTAAATTAAAAATTTCGAAAATTAGATTTAAAAATTTAAAATCTTCTAGGTTATTACATCTGGGATCTTTCCAACCTAATTCGAGTATCGATATTAAAATCCTACTTAATTAATTCCAACTTAAAAAGAATTTGAACAGAAAATCCTTACCGATTTAATCTTGGATCGGTTCGGTCAAATTCAGGCCAAAATTTGGTTTGGTGAATAATGCCGGCTCTGGTCAACTAGGCCGATTTGGGTCAACTGGGACTATTCGGGTCAACTGGGCCAATATGGGTCAACTGGATCGATCTAGATCAACTAAGCCTCTCCAGGTCAACTTGGCCAGTCTAGATCAACTGGACCGGTCCAGGTTAATTGGGCCGATCCGGGTCAACTTAGTCGATGTGGGTCAACTGGACCGGTTCGATTTGGTTCTGGTGGACCTTGTAAAAAAACCAGTTCTGATTTTTAAATAAAACCAACTCTTTTCCTTTTCCTATTCTGCCGAGAGAGACAGAGAGAGAGAGAGAGAGAGAGAGAGAGAGAGAGAGTGTATGTGTGTGTGTGTGTGTGTGTGTGTGTGAGTAAGCGAGAGATCGAGACTTAGGAAGAGCGAAACTGAGAGGGATAGAGCAAGGGGAGGGAGGAACTTACGTCGATGGGTGGCTGTTGTAGCACCCCGAGAACCCACACGTTCCCGGTGCGCTACAGTGCATCTACACACTACACACACACACACTAACACTTGACATGACTAACTCAATTCAATACCCCTTTCATTTTCAAATCATTTTCAAAAAAAACATCGTGAGTATGAAAATGTTTCGACTCGATTTGAAAAAAAACAACTCGCGTCCCGAAGAGGAAACACGAAGTCCTCAACATAAAACTACGCAGCGGTAAAGAAAACCATTTAAAACAATTTGAGATAAAACGGTAAAACTTGAAATCCTAGGAAAAAAAATCCCACGCACCCCACAAACTACATAGTCCGGTCCCAAGCACTCAATTCCCCACTTCGACACTCTGCATACACCCTCGCGGTGCCGCACGCGCCAACCCAACGTCACTGTATCTCGCGCACGCTCACAGCGCCGCGTGCCCCACGCACCCTGCCTATGTACAGCACGTCCTCACCCGGCGCCGCATGACCCGTGTGCACCCGCAGGGCCGCGTGCCACGCGCACCTGCGATCACGCCGCACTTCCATGCTCATCTACCTTTTTCTACCATTTACTGTTCACAACTCAATCTATTTCTTATCTCCTCGACTCCCAGCCTCTCTCCCGAAATTTCGGCAAAGTAACAGCTAAAAACTGACTATCTCAAAAATTTAAACCCTGCACATAATTCACCATAATCCAACAATGTTTATCTACCCATCATCCAGAGAAATCACCATGACCAAATCAGAGTAAGAAGACGACGAAAATCCATCAAATACAAATGAAGAAAGTTTCAAGTATAAAGTAATATCATTCTCTAACATGAAAAATACCTGCGTACGTCACCAAAATCACACGCACTCCATATACCTATACGCTGACGCATATACAACAACCAATCTCATCCCCCGTACATAATCACCGCAAAAAAAAAGAAAACCCACAAACCGACCAGGCCAGAACCTACCATCTCCACGTGTCGGGTCGCCCTAACAAAAGTCCGCCATCCGGTGCCGCAGTCGCACGCCGCCAACCATCCTACGCCTCAGGACTAAGCATTCGCGGCTCACCAGCGGTATCGTTAGCACCTACATCACAGAACACACAACATAAGTCTAACGCTCAGTAAGTAATGCGATATGAAAGTAAAAGCCGACAATGCAATCCTATCACATGCAGTCTCTACGCTCACACTCATGTTGTCACATCCGTGACGCGTAGTGCAACCGCACCAGGGTAAGGAGGAATCTCACGCCACCCTACACCCTGACACGTCGCCACTGTCCTGGACTCCCCAGCAACGAGGCCCACAAGCTACACACACGCATCACCACACGGCAACCACATCAGGGTAAGGGTGTACCTCGCGCCACTCTACACCCTGACACATCGCCCCCGTCCCAGCCTCCCCAGCACGGGGCCACAGTTGCCACACACACACGTTTCGCGACAGCCCATCCGGCCCACCCCTCGAGTAGGATCCACGACTGGTGTTGCACCGACCCACACACTAGTAGGATCCGCGGTACCACTGCCCATATCCTCACCGTCAACACATTCACGCCGCATGACGGCCCAGCCAGCCCACCTCTCGAGTAGGATCCGCGACTGGTGAAGCACCGGCCCGCACACTAGCAGGATCCGCGGTACCATCGCCACACGTCTCACCTCATACATCAAAACATGCTAAAAATCATTTTCGTTCCCCTTTTTTTTTAAACATGATGCATGTCAAACAATACGCACGCACACCACAATCAATCACATAAACCCTAAAGTTCTACAGTGTAGGCCCACTTGGGCAAGACACATGCATGCACTACTTACCTGGTGTCCCAAGCTCGCTCGACGCACAGCTTTGCCAAAAGAAATCCTCAACCTAAAACACAACCAATTTCTCATCAGTATTTATCTCAACATTCACCAATTAGCTAAAAATAACCTTCTCTAACTACACTCATGAAATTTCAACTAAAACGGTCCATTGGTTTGGTTTGGCCGAAAACCAGCCCAACGTTCGGATGCGCATAACTTTTGCATCCGTCAACGGAATCGAACGGTTCAAGTGGGTAAACGTTCCCTTAGGAACCTAGTTTAACATCCCAAGACGGATTTTAAATCGATAGGCCGCAGACACGCGAAAAACGCCAACAACCGAATCTGCCATTTTTATAAAATCCCAACCTTTGTTTTTCTTCAACCAAAACTCACTCGATTCAGCTTTTTCGTACCAAAAATAGACATGCCACTATCACACGTCGAAATTCCATCAAAAACGGTCACTAATTCAACTTGGACCAAAATCCAGCCTAAACTTTCGATGCGCATAACTTTTGCGTCGGATGTCGGAATCGAACAATTCCAGCGGCCACACGTTCCTATAACAACCTATTTTTAACCCACAAAACAGAATTTAAAATGATCAACTTAAACCTAGTCAAAACAGCCAAAAACAGAAGCTGTTTTTATACGAAAATGTGAAATCCAACCTTAACCCGAACATTTCCAAATTCCTTGGCCAATCCATCACATTCTAACCTATTAAACATGAACTAGCTAAAATTGAAAGCCTCCAATTCAGAAACAAAATCTTGAAGAAGATCATAGCCCCTCGGTTTATCCTTCCCCCTCTCTCAGCCACCAATGCTCCCCACCACTCTTAACTCCACCATTATCGACAATTCGCGCCACCGATTGGTCGAACAAGAGAGCAGCATCACGCCATGTTCCCCTCGACCAACAAAATAGACAGAAGAAAAGACAAGGGGCTCCGAGCACTCGGCCCTGTGCCCTGCTGCCCCCCGATCACGCGGCACATACACGCCTCTTACACTAACCAAATGTTCGGCTTAGCCTTCAGAAAGATGGTGGGAAGGCGGCCATAAACTTTACCGAACAAAAAAATCAGAGTAAGGAAAGGAAACGTACCTTCAGTATTAAGCTCGGGAAACCGAACACAATCCCCTCCCACCGCAGTACTCTCGGCGAACCAGTGTTCGATCCTTCTCCGTCGTCGGCGTCGACAGACCACCGGCTCTCTCTCTCTCTCTCTCTAGGCTACCCGCGCTCCCCCTCTCGGTTTCGCTCCTTCTCGGCCGCGCACAACACGGTGGAATGGCTTCCACCCGAAGCCATTCCACCTTATAACATAATCTTTAATTTTTTTTTTTTTTAACTTTTAATTAAATTACAAAAATTACCAAAATGCCCTCACGTGTTTTTATCGTCCGTAAATTCGTAAATTCTCGACCTCCTGACTTTAAATTCTGAAAACCATCATAAAAGTAGGCTTCGAGCCTTATAATTTAAATTTTTCCCGTTGAAATATTTCTCAAAACTTCGACCGGGATTAAACTAAAAATTTCAAAAATTAGAAATTCAAAATTCAAAATTCTCGGATTATTACATTCCCTCCACCTTATAAGAATTTTGTCCCCAAAATTCACGTACCGAATAAGCCGGGATACTGCCGCTCCATGTCATCACGCCGCTCACAAGTAGTCTCCTCTACACCATGGTTGCGCCACATCACCTTGACCAGCGGAATCTCGTTGTTGCGCAGCACCTTCACAGCTGATTCTAAGATCCTCACTGGCTTTTCCTCGTACGACAGCGTCGGCTGAACCTCTATATCCTGTTGTAGCACTACCTGAGAGGGATCGCGCATACACTTCCTCAGCATTGAGACGTGAAAAACATCATGGACGGCATCCATCGATGCAGGCAACTGAAGCTGATATGCAGTCCTCCCAATCCGCTTGACAATCGGGAATGGTCCCATAAACCGAGGGTTGAGCTTTCCCCGCTTTCCGAACCTTACCACTCCCTTGAACGGCGAGACCTTCAGAAAAACATCATCGCCCTCATTAAACTCCAACTCTCGGCGTCTCTGATCAGCATAACTCTTCCATCGACTCTGGGCCGCTTCAATTCTCTTTCATATCACAGAAATCTTGTCGAGAGTCTGCTGCAAAATCTTAGGGCCTATCAATCGGGCCTCCCCAACCTCATCCCAATATAATGGCGACCTGCACTTCCTTCCATAGAGGGCCTCGTATGGTGCCATACCAATGGTAGATTGAAAATTGTTATTATACGAGAACTCCACTAGCGGTAAAAACTTGCTCCAAGTCGCCTGAAACTCCAACACACAAGCCCTGAGCATATCCTCCAGAATCTGTATAGTCCGCTCTGACTGCCCATCGGTCTGAGGATGAAAGGCCGTACTAAAATCCAATCTGGTGCCCATAGCCTTATGCAGACTCCTCCAAAATGTAGACGTGAACCTGGGGTCCCGGTCTGAAACAATCGACACCGGAATCCCATGGAGTCTGACTATCTCCTGAACATACAACTGGGCAAACTGATCCATCGTATAAGTCATCCTCACAGGCAAAAAGTGAGACGACTTTGTCAACCTGTCCACAATCACCCAAATCGTGTCATGACCCTTGGCAGTCCTCGGTAACCCCACCACAAAATCCATGGTGATCCGCTCTCACTTCCACTCCGGTATAGGCAATGGTTGGAGCATCCCAGACGGTCGCTGATGCTCCGCCTTCACCTGTTGGCAGACTACGCAGGCCTCAACATACTCAGCCACTGCTCGTTTCATGTTAGGCCACCAATAGTGCTGTTTCAAATCTCTGTACATCTTAGTGCTTCCCGGATGCACAGAGAAAGAAGATGAATGGGCCTCTGATAATATATCCCTCCTCAGCTCCTCATCTTTCGGGACGTACCACCTATCCTGAAATTTCAGAATCCCGTCCTCTGAATAGCTGAACTCAGAATCAGGCCTGGCCTCCATACTCGCCTTCAGCTCACTACACTATGAATCAGTCTCCTGAGTCTGCCAGATTCTGTTCAGAATAGTCGGCCTCAACGTCAAGGCAGAAAGGGTGGCTGCCAGATCAGAAACTACCTCCAAACCAAAACTCCGCATCTCTGTCACTAACTCAACAGGCTGTACCGTAATCATGACAGAAGTCGAGGCTGTCACCCTACCCAAGGCATCTGCCACCACATTCGCCTTCCCGGGGTGGTACCTGATCTCCACGTCGTAGTCCTTGACCAGTTCGAGCCATCTTCTCTGTCTCAAATTCAGCTCCTTCTGCGTGAAAATGTACCTCAAGCTCTGATGGTCCGAGTAAATCTCGCACTGCTGCCCATACAGATAATGCCTCAAAATCTTGAGTGCAAATACAACCGCCGCCATCTCCAAGTCGTGAGTGGGATAATTCTGCTCGTAAGCCTTCAACTGCCTAGAAGCATAGGCAATGACTCTCCCACTCTGCATCAAAACACACCCCAAACCGATCCTGGAGGCATCGCAATAAATGCAGAACTTCTCTCCTTCCACGGGCAGCGTCAGTACAGGAGCCATAGTCAACCTCTGCTTCAATGTCTGGAAGCTGTCCTCACACCGGTCGGTCCATTCATACTTTGCATTCTTCCTGGTCAGCCGGGTCAAGGGGGCCGAGATCTTAGAAAACCCCTCAATAAATCTCCGATAATATCCAGCCAACCCCAGAAAACTGCGTATCTCGCTAGCACTGGTTGGCCGCGACAACTCCTTTACAGCCTGAACCTTCCCCGGATCAACTGAAATACCCTCAGAGGAGATCACATGCCCCAAGAAATGAATACTGTCCAACCAAAACTCGCACTTGGAGAATTTAGCATATAGCTGATGCTGGCTCAAAATAGTCAGTACAATCCTCAGGTGCTCCCTGTGCTCCTCCTCACTCTGCGAGTAGATCAGAATGTCATCGATAAATACAATCACGAACTTGTCCAAGTACTCCCTGAAAACTCTGTGCATCAGGTCCATGAATGCTGCAGGGGCATTGGTCAACCCGAAAGACATCAACAGAAACTCGAAATGCCCATACCTCGTCCTGAAGGCCGTCTTCGGTACATCTTTCTCCTTCACCTTCAACTGATGATAACCGGACCTCAGGTCGTTCTTAGAAAACACCCGGGCACCTTGTATCTGATCAAACAAATCATCAATCCTAGGCAATGGATACCTGTTCTTCACCGTCAACTTATTCAGCTCCCGGTAGTCAATACACATACGTAGGGATCCATCCTTCTTCTTAACGAATAGAACTGGCGCTCCCCAGGGTGAAAAACTAGGGTGTATAAATCCTTTATTTGTCAGCTCCTTAAGTTCAGTAGGTGCCAATCTGTAAGGGTTCTTGCACACCGGCTCGGCACCTGGGAAAACACCTATCTCGAACTCAATCTCCCTATCAGGGGGCAACCCAGGCAATTCATCACGGAACACTCCCGGGAACTCCTGCACAATAAGAATATCCTGTACCCGAGCATCGCCCGGTGACTGCGCATCCTCAACACTTGCCAAAAATCCCTGGCAACCCATGCCAACACCCGTGGTGCCTGACGAGAAATTATAGCAGGAATCCTGGCAAGACCCTTACCTGCTTTAAATGTGTAGCTCTCCCCGCTTGGGGGCCGGAAATGAACCTCTCTGGTCCTGCAATCAATCTCCACATGATGTCTGAACAGCCAGTCCATTCCCAAGATCACCTCATAACCACTCATATGGAGAATGACTAGCTCGGCATATAACTGCTTCCTCCCTACTGTCACAATATTGCCCCGCACCACCTGTTCTGAATACAAATGCTCCCCGGATGGCAAGGTCACATCATAGTGTCGCTCGGCGGGGCTGAACTCGAAGTTGGCCTTAACCACAAAGCTCGTCGACACAAACGAGTGCGTAGCGCCCGTATCAATTAAAGTATATGCTGCCACACCAAAAACAAAAATGTTACCTGCTATCACTGATGACTGGGCAGCATCATCTGGCTCAAACAGGGCAAAGACCCTCGGTGTAACTCTGGCTGACGACCTGCTCGCCACTGGGCATCTACTGGCAAAGTGTCCCACCTCATTGCAGTTGAAGCATCGGTTCTGACGCGGCTTCTGGCACTCTCTGGACATGTGGCCCACCTCGCCACAGTTATAGCACCTCACTGGGCCCGGCCTGCACTCGCCCGAGTAGCTCTTCTGACATTTCAGGCACACTGGAAACTGCCGCGACCCCTGCGGCCTCTTAGTGCTCCCCTGGCTGCTAGAACTGTCACTAGGCCTCTTCAGGCCTCTCTGCACGGATACCTCCCCGCTGGCCTGTGGCAGCGACTCTCTGAATGATCTGCGAAGCTGCTCTCTGGGTACCTCCCGATAACTAGGAAGCTTCGCCCGAGCCTCCTCAATGTCAAGGGCCTTCGCCACCACCTCCTCGTACGGCATGCCCCGGGTCCCCGTAATCCGCATGCCCATATAAATATCCGGCTTCAGGCCCTGCACGAACTGATATACCTTATTCTCATCGAGGCTCACCAAATGCCCTGCAAACCTCGACAAGGCCTCGAACTGTCGCACATACTCAGCCACAGTGCCGGTCTGCTTCAACTGTGCAAACTCTACCATCTTCTGCGACCTGACTGAATGACTGAAATACTTGCCGAAAAACACCGACCTGAACTCCTCCCAGGTCATGGCCCCCACATCTCTCGTGGCCACCACAGTATCCCACCAATGGCTCGCGTCCTTAGCAAGATATAACGCCGCACTAGAAACTCTATCCTGCTCCTCTACCTTGGCAAAACTCATCATCCTCTCCATATTCCGTATCCACTCCTCAGCACGGAGAGGATCCGGAGATGATCCGTCAAAGGTCGGAGGTCTAAGTCTGTGCAGTCTGTCACCCCCTCTGTCGGACGAACCCTGGGCGCTAGACTGACCCTGATCGTCCCTGCTCATAAACCTCTCCAACTGCTGAGACTGACGGTGGACCAACTCGGTAAGCTGCCGAACGGTATCATCCATGTCGCCAACAGCTCTAGGAGGCGCCTCTCGTCGTGGCCGCCCTCTACCTCTACCTCTCGCCTCTCATGACATTTTCTACCTTTAACAAAGTATAAAGCTCACATTAGTAATACAATAAATTAAAATCTAAACACTTACAGTTGGTGGAGTGCTCCCGTGCAGCGGCTGGCGGTGTTAGGTAATCCTCTGAACGACGTCGACCCCGTGGCTCTGATACCATAACTGTAGCACCCCGAGAACCCACACGTTCTCGGTGCGCTACAGTGCATCTACACACTACACACACATACACTAACACTTGACATGACTAACTCAATTCAATACCTCTTTCGTTTTCAAATCATTTTCAAAAAAAACATCGTGAGTATGAAAATGTTTCGAATCGATTTGAAAAAAAACAACTCGCATCCCAAAGAGAAAACACGAAGTCCTCAACATAAAACTGCGCAGCGGTAAAGAAAACCATTTAAAACAATTTGAGATAAAATGGTAAAACTTGAAATCCTAGGAAAAAAAATCTCACGCACCCCACAAACTACACAGTCCGGTCCCAAGCACTCACGTCCCCACTTCGACACCCCGCGTACACCCTCGCGGTGCCGCACGCGCCAACCCAACGTCACTGTATCTCGCGCACGCTCACAGCGCCGCGTGCCCCACGCACCCTGCCCCTGTACAGCACGTCCTCACCCGGCGCCGCATGACCCGTGTACAGCCGCAGGGCCGCGTGCCACGCGCACCTGCGATCACGCCGCACTTCCATGCTCATCTACCTTTTTCTACCATTTACTGTTCACACCTCAACCTATTTCTTATCTCCTCGACTCCCAGCCTCTCTCCCGAAATTTCGGCAGAGTAACGGCTAAAAACTGACTATCCCAAAAATTTAAACCCTGCATATAATTTACCATAATCCAACAATGTTTATCTACCCATCATCCAGAGAAATCACCACAACCAAATCAGAGTAAGAAGACGACAAAAATCCATCAAATACAAATGAAGAAAGTCTCAAGTATAGAGTAATATCATTCTCTAACATAAAAAATACCTACGTACGTCACCAAAATCACACGCACTCCATATACCTATACGCTGACGCATATACAACAACCAATCCCATCCCCCGTACATAATCACCGCAAAAGAAAGAAAACTCACAAACCGACCAGGCCAGAACCTACCATCTCCACGGGTCGGGTCGCCCTAACAAAAGTCCGCCATCCGGTGCCGCAGTCGCACGCCGCCAACAATCCTACGCCTCAGGACTAGGCACTCGCGGCTCACCAGCGGTATCGTCAGCACCTACACCACAGAACACGCAACATAAGCCTAACTCTCAGTAAGTAATGCGATATGAAAGTAAAAGCCGACAATGCAATCCTATCACATGCAGTCTCTACGCTCACACTCATGTTGTCACATCTGTGACGCGTAGTGCAGCCGCACCAGGGTAAGGAGGAATCTCACGCCACCCTACACCCTGACACGTCGCCACCGTCCCGGACTCCCCAGCAACGAGGCTCACAAGCTACACACACGCATCACCACACGGCAACCACATCAGGGTAAGGGTGTACCTCGCGCCACTCTGCACCCTGACACGTCGCCCCCGTCCCAGCCTCCCCAGCACGGGGCCACAGTTGCCACACACACACGTTTTACGACAGCCCAGCCGGCCCACCCCTCGAGTAGGATCCGCGACTGGTGTTGCACCGGCCCACACACTAGTAGGATCCGCGGTACCACTGCCCATATTCTCACCGTCAACACATTCACGCCGCATGACGGCCCAACCGGCCCACCCCTCGAGTAGGATCCCCGACTGGTGAAGCACCGGCCCGCACACTAGCGGGATCCGCGGTACCACCACCACACGTCTCACCTCATACATCAAAACATGCTAAAAATCATTTTCGTTCCCCTTTTTTTTTAAATATGATGCATGTCAAACAATACGCACGCACACCACAATCAATCACATAAACCCTAAAGTTCTACAGTGTAGGCTCACTTGGGCAAGACACATGCATGCACTACTTACCTGGCGTCCCAAGCTCGCTCGACGCAGAGCTTTGCCAAAAGAAAGCCTCAACCTAAAACATAACCAATTTCTCATCAGTATTTATCTCAACATTCACCAATTAGCTAAAAATAACCTTCTCTAACTACACTCATGAAATTTCAACTAAAACGGTCCATTGGTTTAGTTTGGCCGAAAACCAGCCCAACGTTCGGATGCGCATAACTTTTGCGTCCGTCAACGGAATCAAACGGTTCAAGTGGCTAAACATTCCCTTTGGAACCTAGTTTAACATCCCAAGACAGATTTTAAATTGGTAGGCCGCAGACACGCGAAAAACGCCAACAACCGAATCTACCATTTTTATAAAATCTCAACCTTTGTTTTTCTTCAACCAAAACTCATTCGATTCAGCTTTTTCGCACCAAAAATAGACATGCCACTATCACACGTCGAAATTCCATGAAAAAGGGTCACTAATTCGACTTGGACCAAAATCCGGCCTAAACTTCCGACGCACATAACTTTTGCGTCGGATGTCGGAATCGAACAATTCCAGCGGCCACACGTTCCTCTAATAACCTATTTTTAACCCATAAAACAGAATTTAAAATGATCAACTTAAACCTAGCCAAAACAGCCAAAAACAGAAGCTGTTTTTATACGAAAATGTGAAATTCAACATTAACCCGAACATTTCCAAATTCTTTGGCCAATCCATCACATTCTAACCTATTAAACATGAACTAGCTAAAATTGAAAGCCTCCAATTCAGAAACAAAATCTTGAAAAAGATCACAGCCCCTCGGTTTATCCTTCCCCCTCTCTCAGCCACCAATGCTCCCCACCACTCTTAACTCAACCATTATCGACAATTCTCGCCACCGATTGGTCGAACAGGAGAGCAGCATCACGCCCTGTTCCCCTCGACCAACAGAATAGACAGAAGAAAAGACAGGGGGCTCCGAGCTCTCGGCCCTGCTGCCCCCCGATCACGCGGCACATACACGCCTCTTACACTAACCAAATGTTTGGCTTAGCCTTCAGAAAGATGGTGGGAAGGCGGCCATAAACTCTACCGAACAAAAAAATCAGAGTAAGGAAGGGAAACATACCTTTAGTATTAAGGTCGGGAAACCGAACACAATCCCCTCCCACCGCAGTCCTCTCGGCAAACCAGTGTTCGATCCTTCTCCGTCGTCGGCGTCGACAGACCACCGGCTCTCTCTCTCTCTCTCTCTCTCACTCTCGGCTACCCGCGCTCCCCCCTCTCGGTTTCCCTCTTTGTCGGCCGCGCACAACACGGTGGAATGGCTTCCACCCGAAGCCATTCCACCATATAACATAATCTTTAATTTTTTTTTTTTTAACTTTTAATTAAATTGCAAAAATTACCAAAATGCCCTCACGTGTTTTTATCGTCCGTAAATTCGTAAATTCTCGACCTCCCGACTTTAATTCTGAAAACCATCACAAAAGTAGGCTTCGAGCCTTATAATTTAAATCTTTCTCGTTGAAATATTTCTCAAAACTTCGACCGGGATTAAACTAAAAATTTCAAAAATTAGAAATTAAAAATTCGAAATTCCCGGGTTATTACAGCTGTTCTTCGTACTTGAGGAAGTTCACCAAGAAGTTTGCCTTCGGAGTTGCTGTTTCCTCCAAGTTTTGTAGCCGGTGACCGAAGCGGTAAGAATTTGTCTGAACTCGAGGGGAAAAGAGTTGTAGTGTGAGTTTCCTCTTCCACCAAACACCTCTATTTATAGGAGAGGTTTCCATAAAAGGAGCATGAATCTGCCCTTACCCAATAGACAGATTCAACGACAAAAGAAAAAGAAATTATTCTCTTTCCATAGATTGGAAATAAATCTTTGATTAGGTATTAATTGTGCTAAATTGAGAAAATTAATTTAATTGATTATTAATTAGGGTTTTAATATGCAGAAATTGGAAATTGGAAATATAGCTTGATTTTGGGGAAAAACATTTTATACATTACAAAGAGCCTCGTGATCTGTATGTATGACAAACTCTTTGGATAACAGGTAATGCCGTCATTGCTCGATTGCTCAAATGATGGCGTAGACCTTTTTGTCATACATTGATTAGTTTAAGGCTGCTCCTTTTAGATTTTCGCTAAAAAATGCAAGTGGTCTTCCTTCTTGCATCAGAACTACTTTAATTTCTACCCCTGAGATATCGCTCTCAATTTCAAATACCTTATTAAAATCCAGGAGTGCTAGAATGGGCGAATTGCACAGTTTCTCCTTAATCAATTTGAAGCTACGCTAGCAAGCTGGGGTCCAATGGAAATCTCTTCTTTTCTTTGTGCAATCTGTGATTAGAGCTATAATTATGCTAAAATCTTTTATGATTCTCCGATAGAACGAAGTCAATCCATAAAAGCTACGCACTTCTGTTATTCCAACTAGACTGGGCTAGTCTTTGATGGCCTCAATTTTGAATTCATCAACTTCCATTCTATCCTTAGTTATGATGAATCCTAGAAAGTAAACTTTTTCTTGAGAGAACGAACACTTTTTAAGGTTTCCAAATAATTTTGCGGCTCTGAGAGTTTGGAATAGAATTCTTAGGTCGTCCAAATGTGATATTAAATCCAAGTTGTAAACGATGATGTCGTCAAAAAAACGATCACAAACTTACCAAGAAATTCTTTTAACGCATGGTGCATCAACCTCATGAATGTGCGAGGGGCATTCGATAATCCAAAAGGCATGACCATCTATTCGAATAGTCTGTACTTTGTCTTGAAAGCGGCTTTTCATTCATATCCTTCTTTCATGCGGATTTGATGGTATTTGTTTTTTATATCAACTTTCAAAAATATAAGGCTGTGCTAAGCTTGTCCAACATGTCCTTTAGTCGGGGTATGAGTAACCTATATTTTATAGTAATTTGATTTATAGCCTGACTGTCCACACACATTCTTAAGTATTCATCCTTCTTCGAGACTAAGAGTGTGGGGATGGCAAAAGAGCTCATAGGCTCTCTAATATACCCTTTCTCAAGTAGCTCTTATACTTGGTTTTTCAACTCTTTAGCTTCCTCGGGATTCATTCTATATGCTGGTCTATTAGGTAACATTACATTGGGTTGCAAGTCGATTTGGATGAGCGTTGAAATGTTACCTTACTGGTGATTCTCCACGCCAAGAAAGGGAGGACAAAGATTGTAATAGAAATGACACCACTTTGGCTCTCACAAAAATGGATACCTCAAGAACTAACCTAGTTTTCTCGGATGTAACTCACCGAGGAAGAAAGTTATTAAGCTTCAACAAACTAAAAGCTTTTGCCATTTTTTCTTCATTCAAAAAGTGTTGATGGGAGGCTAAAATGATGGCTAAAATACCATACCTCTTTTTACAAATTAGGGTTTAGCAACTAGTAAAAAGAGAGGTACTCAGCCACATGACTTAACCGAGTACACCTTGGTTTTGCCAATTTGGGCAAAATCCTTCTCTCTCCAAGGGTCACTTTGAAGTTGTCCATCTTCTTTCAAAATGCAGCCAACATTCACTCCATTATATGTTCAGTCATTTCATGTCACCTAATACATAAAAATGCTAAAGTCTTTAAAGGAAATATAAGCAAATTCAAACTACATTGTCACAAGGAATACAAATTCCTTCTTCCATTTTTAAAGTGGCTGAGGGATGCTCCCATGTTAGCAACTAGAAAGGCTTTTCCATAACTAGTGCACTTGGCTCCGACCTCAAGTCGTTGAAGGATTCTTCACCTACAAAAAGAGCACGCTCATTAGTTAAAGGCTTGGCTCGCGATCGAGTGATGGCTTCTCTTTGCACGTCATTCTCCCTATGTAATTGAGGATTTGACTTTAAATCCAAATGTGCTTCTTCTCCTAGCTCGGTCTCTTCCCCAATATACGAGAATAAGTGTACTACATTGGAAGTGCCACATACTCCATAGTCTCCTCGTAATTCAAGCTTGTATGCATTGTTTTTTATCTTTTCCACTACCTTGAACGGTCCATCGACTCTAGGGAGAAGTTTAGATTTTCTTTGATTAGGAAACTTCTCCTTCGTCAAATGGAATGATATTAGATCGCATTCCTTGAAGATGAGTTTGTTCCTACCACGGTTGGCATGCTTGGTGTAGGTCTCATTCTTCTTTTGAATGTGTTTTGATCCTTGCTTGCGAAACAAGCTCAAAAATGAAGAGTTAGATCGTTGCTCCTTGGAAATCAGCTAACCGAGAAAAGTCAAAAGATAGATCAAATGAACAACCAAAAGAGCTTGGAATAAAACAAAACTTTAGGTGAGATTAGTGTAGTGATTGAGGTGTGTTATGGTGGAAGGCGTGGTCCAGATTCTTTGTAGAGAAGAAGTTGTACAAACTTTCCTAGAATCGGCCAATAAGCAATATTTTAAAACTTTTGGCAAAAGTTTCTTCTAAGGAAGAGAAATCAATTCTAAGACACGATTTTGGTCCACTCCTTGCGCTTACCACTCTCACGAGAATGGAGAAGGAGGTGAATAAGTAAATCCTAGCAAGCTACCAAGCTTGAAGGGCGTTTTGGAGGTGCAACTTCTCGGTTGAGAACCAAACTAGCCTTGCCTTGGTCCTTCTTGCTCCTAGCTTCTTCAATGTTGAAGGAAATCTGTGGATGCTCATTCAAAACCAGCCAAAGAAAATTACAAGCACAAATTACATGATTTATAGGTCTAGTGGTGGTTGGTTAGGCTTTAGAGTTGGTCTTCAAAAGGGGCTATTGGATCGGCCAAGTGGAGAGGAGATGGGCAGCCAAGATGAAAGTGAAACGGGTGGCCGAGATGAGCTTCGAATTTAATGATCAATGGTCAACCACAAGGCAAGTCATGGATCCATGTTGTGTCCCAAAATGGAACGGAAGACAAGGATAAAAAAGGGATCATTGTTTGGTGAGGCCAAATTTGGTAAAGTGAGGCTTCATATTGGGCCACTATTTGGGTTTCTATGCAAGCCATGTTTTCAAGTCCTCAAGAGCTAAACCCAAAATCATACCACCTCTATCCTACCATACATCTAGTCATAAATGCCTAGCATGCATGCATATAATAAAGTTTAACCAGAAGTGTAACGACCCAAAAATCTTTTGTGATTCCCAATTCGCTACCAACTACTACTTGTCACCATCCATCATATCCTCTACTAAATATTTCCTAGAAATTGAAAAGATTTATTTTTCGACTCAAAACGACTCTTTTTTTTTTCAAAATGTCTTCCAAAAGAATATGCATAAATGTCGCAGCAGAAACTCGTTTAAAATTGGTTTAGAAAAACTTCGCTTTTAAAACATAAAAATAAAGAAACTGGTCGACACCTGCAAGAGCCGGTCGACACTGGCAAACACCGGTCGACACTACATATCTCTCGGGTCTTTTCATCGGTCGACACCGGTCGACACTTCTACCCACATTTTAGAGAGAGGTCAACACCCGCTGTCACAGGTCGACACCTTGATCCTCTCTGTCCGCACAGGTCGACCCTCGCGGTCGACACTGTTGCCAATTTTACACAGACCAATTGACACTTGTAACCAGTGATCGACACCTACTTCGACTCTGCCCTGCGCAGGTCAAGTCTCACGGTCGACACTCGCCCTCTATTTTACACTGACCGGTCGACACCTATGGACTTCGGTCGACACTTTGCACTCAGAAACTTTAACAGAATTCAACAAAACAACACAAATTTTGACTAAACGTTTAAAAACCATAAATCCACTTCTTGACTCAATTTTCAACCTATTACGCACGCCAAAATACTCAACCCAAATTCAAATCTCTCTTTTACATTAAAATAACTAAGTACGACTCAAAATACCTCACCACCCCTACTTGCACCCGCCATAGTCAAAAGGCCTCAGCAGCTGGCCCAGTCGTCCCACGAGCGTTCTCCTCCAACTGCCTCCTAATCCTAGGCATGCTCGGAATACTCACTAGCTGTTGCGTTGTCACCTACATCACAGAACTCAACTATTAGCGTAATGTTAAGTAAGTAATGCATATAAACTTAAACACTGAAAAACATTCACATCTTAACATATGCAGTTTCTACAGTTTTGTCTCTACTTTCGTTTTCGTCTCTTTCTTACATCTTCTTTATCTTCTTACTACTGGGTTCTTCTTTACGTGTTAGATCGAGATGACACACCTCACGGTCCACCTCACTAGACAAGGCCAAACTCGATCTAGTAAAGTGACACACTTCGCGGTCCACCTTACGGGAAAAGGTCACCACATAAAGCGGAGAAAGAGTGATACACCTCGCGGTCCACCTCACTGGACAAGACCACTCAACATCACCTTTATTATCTTCTTACGTATCTTCTCTTTTCATTCATCTCATCACATGCTACTGTTTTACTTCATAAAAACATGGAAATTCATTTTCGTTTCTTACGTAATTTAAAACCATGATACATATTACAAAGCATAACATAAAGTAAACGTGCTATGCATCCTAGTGAATTGTGATGTAGGCCCAAAGGCAAAACTCCTACTACATTACTTACCTGGCGTCCTTAGTACTCGTAATCCAAATCTCGTACGCTAACTGGAAAACCTATAAAACCACACATCTATTAGCTCTACTTTCCATTAACTCCATAAAACTTTAAAGGGATCAACCACTAAATCGTCACTCAGTCCAAACTGAGATTCTAACTAACGCTCCGACTAATCTTTCAAAAATTCATAACTCCGCTCATACTCCTCCGATTTGGACGATTCAAAATACTACGGGCTCCTCAGGACGTCTAGTTCTTAATGGTCTATACAATTTCTCAATCCCTCACCTATAGCTTGGCCGAACAAAACCCATTTCGTAACCCGGGTTATTCGGTTATCTACACCTTCAATCTTTTCCATAAAACTTATAATCCACTCCTATTCCTAGCTTAAACATCAGCATACGTACAAAAATAGATTAAAACCTTTAAATTTCGTATCTCACTCGTAGGACTCACCCAAAACTCTCTCTAACTCTACTTTTACCGTTCAAAACGACCAGAGGACTTGCTATCTACTGAAAACTAACCAAACTTACTGTAATTTGAAGAAACAGATGAGGACGGATGGAAATCGCCGCTGGAATGAAACGTCGAGCTGTTCGTGTGGGAGAAGAAGAAGAAGAAGAAGAAGAAGAAACCGGGGGGGGTTTTTTCCATTCCTCCCCTCCCCTGTTGTTTTGCTTTTATTTATTTTAATAAAATTAATTATATTATTAAATATAAATATTTCTAATTACTACTTTGCCCTCAACCCTTAACCGCTTACAAAATCTGTTATACCGTCCAACTCCGACTGGATTCTTAAATTTTTTTCTTCTTCACTAGCCTCAAAATAATTTTTTACTTCGGGGTAGAAATTTTTCGTTCTCAATTCGGACAAAAACTCCCCTAACTATAACTACAAAAATCCATAATTAATTCAAACAAAATTCTGGGTGTTACAAAAAGACCAACATTTGCCCAAATAAGTTTGAAATCAAAAAAAGTACAAGTTTCATTGCTCGGGAAGAAAAATTCTCATGTGAGCCTCTTGGTGGCCTCGTTTGATCTTCCACGTGACAAGGTACTTTTGTTGGTCCATATCTATAGCTTTGATCTCCCACTTCAAGTCTCCCAAGGAGTTCTCCAAGTCTTCACATAAACCATTACCTGTAAAAGAGACAAGTGTGTAAGAATATTGACAAGTTAAATTATGGCCTCGAGTTTGGGACCGTGTGATAGGCCTATGGGGCACAACAGAATGCTCTTCCTAACCTTCTGCTCTCCGAGGATTCATGTCTTTCGTGGGTAAAGAGACAAGGTCAAGTGGTGTGAGAGGTTAAAGCAATAAACTACCTCAAAAGAGGTCATTTGAGTAGAGTTGTGCACACTCCAGTTATAGGCAAATTTAATGTAGAGGAGTTCTAACTCCCAATCGAAGAGCTTCTTGTCTACTATACTCCTTAGCAAAGCACCCATTGTTTTATTCACCACTTTGGTTTGACCATCAGCTTGGGGTGAAAAGAGGTATTAAATAGCAACTTAGTACCCAATTTGCCCCAAAAAGTCCTCCAAAATGAACTCAAAAATTTGTTGTCCCTATCTAAGACTATGAACTTCGGTATTCCGTGCATGCATACTACTTCCTTAAAGAAAAGCTCAGCTATATGACTGGAGTCGTTCATCTTCTAATAAGCTATAAAGTGAGCTATTTTTGAAAATCGGTCTACTACTACCATGATTGATTCCTTTGATCGAGACGTGTGAGAAAGCCCTAAAACAAAGTCCATGCTCACCTCTACCCAAGGATGACTCGGAACTAGCAAAGGTAAGTAGAGCCTTTGAGGAACAACTCAGCTCTTGGCCTTCTTGCACACTATGTGTCAGGACTCAATTCCCACCAACCAGACCCTGACAACTAAAAGATTCCCAATGTGGGAAAGAGCCGAATGTCGAAAGCATGCTTTCATTGAAGCTCCCCTCTTACGAGCATAAACCATTATGCATTAATGATACATACTTCTTTAACTTGGTATCCTAAATTAAGATTCCCTTTTAAATATCATTTTTGTATTATTCATTAATAAAAGCATTTAAAATGTAAAACATATAAAATGTGTACCATTGTATGCAGAAAATTAACATATATTTTATCAATTGAAAATTTACATGAAAATCAAAGTACTAACATAAAAGCTATTACAAAAAAAGGTCACTACATGTGACTTTTTAAAAAAGATTTATACAAATGAAAATCAAACATCTCACTCAAACAAAAAGACCATCTACCTTGATGGTTCACCTACACCTCCTTAACTTCATATTACCTTATGTTTTTCCATCTGTGAACGTTTTTTATATCTGAAAAATATAAATTATCCACATAATGAGTTTTTAGCTCAGTAAATAAATCTAACACGTAGAATAACTAATTCAAACTCTATTAACACCATATAGAATCAATCACCATCTTCAACTACTACAATTCTTCATAAATTATATAAATCATATTCTTTTGAAAGTCATGTAATTGATATAAAAATATGCATGCTCGAAATCAATCTTTTAAAATCACTCATTGAAATTATTTTCATCAAATAAATTCAATGCAAATAGATTGAACTTTGCATGATTAAAATCATCTTTTTAAGAAAACTCCAATGCATATTTTTAATAACCAAATATTTATGTTAAAAATGCAATACACTCTAATTCTAACATGTATGACCATCACACAGTCATACACGTTCTTGAACTTTCTCCGGCACGGCTGTAGGACCCTATGCATTGCTTGCTCTCAAAGTTTAGGGATTTCTAACCCAACGAGGACATTAAGTTGATCTTCTTCTCATTTCCATGGTCATACACATCGCACACGAAGAGGCAAGTCCAACCATTGAGCTCTATGTATTACCAAGATTGCCAACTTTCTATTTTCCTCAAATGCATGTTTTAACACATTTATAAAGTCAATGTCTTACACATTTAAAACCATACAACTCACCCATGCAAATCATTTTGAAAATCAGCATATCACATTAATTTAAAACAATGTTTCCAAAACATTCATTTTTAGCATTACAATACAATTTGAAAACATAAATTTTTTTTTATAAAGCACCAATCATTTCACATCAAAACAACATCTATTTAATCGTTTTAATCCACAATCAAAATTCTAAACTTAACCAGAACCAAAGACATAATTTAAATCTATCACCACCTAAACAATGCAATAAAGGTTAAATTAACTATTCTAAATATATGATTTACTTACCTATTGAAGGTTCCTCCTCTCCCATGAAATTTTCACCTAATTAATTGATTTTTAGTCCTATAGAATTGCCTTCCAAAGCTGGATAACTTTCCTTTGAGGAGTAAGGTCAAAATCCCACTTTTTCTCCATCTTTTTCTCTCTTCTTTCTCCTTTTTCTCTCTTCTCAATCTGAATCCCACGGAAATGGTTCTCTATAGCCTTTGTCCCTTATTTCTATATGGTTATTGAATAAACTTTCCTTTTTAACCCAACCTCTTCATGTCTTTGTACCAAATTGTCGTTCTTTTTATAGATATTCTCAAAAATACTAGAATGACTTATGTTTAAGTATACTTAGCTGAAACTAATTAATTTTGATTAATCTTAAATTAATCAACATGATTAGTATAATTAATCATGATTAATTAGCCTTAATCATACTTAATTAATTTAATTAATTACTTAAGCAAACAGCTTACCCAACATATGTTGATTGCCACGTATCCTAACTTCATTGATTGTCCAAAGCTATGGCATGAATACATGCTACAAAGTGTTAAAAATATTTTTTCTTCTTTAACTTTCTCTAAATTCTCACTCTAAGATATAATTTAAAGTCATTTACAAAAACAGTGCAGTTTAAAAACGTAAACTGCATTCATCAGATTAAAAAGTAAATAATTTTTGTTACATACATCCAACTTCTTCCATTCTAAAGTTATTCATTTCCTCTACATGTCTAGTTCAAGACTATTAAAATTCATAGAAATCCAATTATCACAGCAAAATGTTACTACACTTACTATCAAATCTGTTCCTACAAAACAGTTTCATTCTTGACATTCACAAGAACTTTGTACTACTTCTTCAATACAACTTCCGTAACATATATTCATATATCATCCATAATAAATATCCACAATATATTATTGACAATAGAATATTGAAGGTTTAAACTATTACACTATGCATTTTTCCAACATCTTATGCACATCTCTAAGTAAATGTGGTCAATGGAAATGCTCTTTGATGGCTTCCAAAGTCTTCCTTTCTCTTAAATGACTATCTAAATCGCCCCCATGAGCCTCTTTGATTAGAGACTCTCAGATTCCTCCATTTGGAATACATTATTTCCCTCCCATGAAGAGGTATCCATCCATTATATAGTAGCCACACTCGGTCTTGTTCTTGCTCAAATCATACCAATGACCAAATCTTGGTCTTCTTCTTAAGCTCCCTTGATCCATTCAAAATCCAAGAATCTAGTACTCAATTCGGTTAGAAGGACATACCTTCTAGAAAGTGCATTGGTCACCACTTTTGTTTCCCCTTTTTTGTATTTGATGATGTAGGGATAATGTTCAAGGAACTCCACCCATTTAGCGTGTCTCCTATTTAGCTTTCCTTGACTCTTGATGTGTTTAAGAGTTTTGTGATCGGTATAAATAATGAATTCCTTTGAGAGTATATAATGTTGCCAAACTTCAAGGGCTCGAATGACAGCTAGTGTCAGGACCCGAACCTAACAGGCTCCGACGATAGGGATTCCCAAGGTGGGAAGATGTGTAATTTCATTTCGAGTTTTGAATTTACATGGTTATGTTTGTATTTCTATTTATTTCCGTCCTTCAACCTCGTATCTCAAAATAAGATCTTTCTAATAAATTCTCCAAATCAAATTTCCAAACAATATATATATGTTCCAAAGTTTTATACATTATGTAATTAAACATGTCTATATTTACATCAGAGTCAGACAGAAGCTAATACAAGCTAGATAGGTCACACACACGTGACCGTTCAAAAAGAGTTTATAAGATTTCTAAACTGTCTATCCTGATCCCAATACAAAAGAAAACTATCTACCTTGATGGTTTATCCTATGCCTCTTCTACTCATTTATGTTGCCTTTGTTTTTCCATCTCGATCAACGATCTCGTTATCTGAAAACACATAATATCCACATAATGAGTTTTACGCTCAGCAAATAAATCTAGCAGTTAAAATAGATAGCTCAGACTCTATCCACACTATCTATGACCATACTTCATCCTCCACTTATTCAAGATTATTTTGAAATCAATTTAAACTCAATTTATGCTTTGAAATCCATGCAGTTGTTATAAAATATATGCATATTCAAATTCAATGCTTTTAACCCTCCATCAACCACTGTTCAAAACATTTTCAAATAAATGATTATTTCCAATGCAATATTAAATGAATTTGCATGATTTAAAATCAACTTTTTATTTAGGTTTCCCAAATAGTTTTTCACATTTCATTTAAAATGTAAAAAATATAGTCCACTCTAAACTGACTCATATGACCATCACACAACTCTACAATTTCTCAGGCTTTCATCGGTATGGTTGTAGAACCCTGCGAATGCTTCCTCGTGAGGTTTACGGACTTTCAACATAAGGAGAACATACAGTTAATCTCACACACGAAGAGGCAAGTCCGACCTAATGGGTTCTTATATTACCATGATTTTTCCACTCCCTCCTTCATAAATAAATACTTTAAAATAGTTATAAAGGCATACTATACATGTTTAAAATACGCACTAACCCATGAAATTTATATTTGAAATCCATGATATGCATGTTTAAAACACGCACCCACCCATGAAATTTATATTTGAAATCAATGATTTCAATATAATGTAAAACGTAGTTTCAGAATGTTACGTTTAACAATTCAATTACTTTAAATAAATCAAAATTAAACCATTCAATAAAATCATATTTAAACAACATTTCAATATAACTTTTTCGTTTAAAATGTTACCAAAATATCATTTCAACTTATCCATGCAATTGATAAATGAAATCAATATACTTAATTTAATGAAAATTGACGTTTCAAAATTTTTCGTTTCAATATTTCTTAAAAATCAGAAACATACAATTCAATGTTCAATTTACATAAAAACAACATCTAATTCGTTCAATCATTAAAAACAATATCAAATCCTTACTTTAACATCCAATCAAATCTATCTTATCTAGATCTAATACAGTAATCAAAACTATCTCTACATATCAAGATAATAACGCATAAACTAACTATTTTAACTGTTAGAATTACTTACCTTATGTCTTTAGCAATATTTAAGGTAATTTGATCACTTTCCTTTGTGACTTGCAAAACCTATAGCATGTACATCCCACCATTAGCAACACGAAAAAATTTAAATCTATTTTAAACGTCCAATTGTATAAATTCCCAAATCCAAGTGTTTCACCAGTATAAAATACATGTTTCTAAACCAAAATTGAGCATCCACATCAATTGGTTTGAACATAGATTGAGACCAAATCAAAACACCCCAAGAATAAAACTCGGAATACAACCCTCAATTGGCATAACTTCAAAAATCCATAATTTATTGTGTACTTATCCAAATACATTAATTTCAAAGTCTATAGATCTCACAAGGAATCTACTCTAACATGCCAAAGCCAATTATCAAAAGAAAACTAGTTGTTTTAAACAAAAATACCAATCCCGAAATGCCCTATATTCTCCCTACTTTTTGACATTCTTGAACAATTAAATGTCTTCTTCCATTTCAACTCATAGATAGGCATCACAATCTAATTAAGCATCAAATAATTCAAGAACTTGAGAAATGAAAGCCCAATTTTGTGCCTCACAACTCCAAGTTCATCAATCACTACAAAACTCAACAATAATCAACATTTCATCAACGATTTACTCATAAACTTCATAAACTCTAACTAAACTTCAGCTTGCTTTGGATCTTCAAAGAAAAGGAGAAAATTTTTATGGGAGGAAGTGCTTCAGCAGAGGGAGAGGGGGAGGGAGGGAGGGAGGGAGGGAGGGAGAGAGGGAGAGCTTCGTGGGTATTAGGGCTTCAAAAATAGGGAAAGCTTTGTGGGGAAGAAGCTTTAGGAAGAGAGAGAGAGAGAGAGAGAGAGGTGAAAGCTTCATGGGTAAACTTCAGAGAGAGGAGGAGGAGAGCTTCAGGTCTCTTAGCTTTCAAAATGAAACTTAGCATCAATGAAATGGATAAGTATGAAATATGTTGAGTTGTCATCTTATGGGCCACGTTGAATTATCACTTACCATTATCCATAATCCTCATTTCCTTCATCCTAATTACCATTAAATAATTCTTCTTACTTTGACCCTTATGCCTCAATGTCAAATGCTTCATTGCTTACATCAAGTTTTAACTTTTCAGCTCCATTTTTAAATCTAGTTACACAATAACAAATTTTCCACTCATTTACTACTAATAATCCATTATAATTTAACCTAAATTATTATGTACTTATAATAAATGATATGTTAAATTTTTTCTCTTGATGTATCATTTCTTCAATACAACTTTTACAACTTATATTTACATATTATTCATATATATAATTATTCACAAATACATCATTGAAAAAAAATGTAATAAAAGTTTGAACCATTATAGCTAGAAACTCTTTATCATACGTTGAGTAGTTCAAAGTGGCCCCCTTGAGCTTTTTACTAAAATAGGCGAGTGGTTTGCCCTCTTACATAAGCAATGATCCAATCCCTATTCTGGAAGCATCACATTCTATTTCAAAAATCTTGTTGAAATCAAGTAGCACAAGGATAGAGGGATGACAAAGTTTCTTTTTAATCGACTCAAAGCTTCATTGACAAGGTTGAGTCCAACCAAATTCCTTTCTCTTCTTGGTGCAATAGGTCAAAGGGGCTACAATTGAATTAAAATCTTTGATGAACCTTCTATAAAATGAAGATAATCCATGAAAACGTTTTACGTCTGAAATCTCATTTGGAGTCAATCTGTAACAACCGAGATTACGGTACATTATATACCATCCCTAAAACATTTTTGCATATAAACTTCGTCAATGCAATATACTTTGGATATAGAATTGTTTAAGTAAAAGAGAAAAAGGAAAAATAAATTAGTGAAAAGAAGAGATGAAAAGAGTGAAAAATGTTGGAAAAGAAATAGGGTTCATTTTGATGAAATTAAAGGTTATGTGTAAATTAAGTAAATAAGATAAAGTTAAAATTTATTAAATAAATATTATAAAAACTCAAATTCTCCTCTTGTCTTCCACGGTTTGCTCCAGCAGCCATATTCGCTCTTCTTCGAGCTTCTCTCCAGCCAAGACTCCCATCATGTCAAAGTATTAAGGTAAAGTTTATAGTAGGCTTGAGTTTACATGTTTTAGTGGCTTTGTGAAGAGTTTTTAAGCATGGGTGTTGAACCTCTAAAAATTCAGAGTTAAGGTTTGGTTTTCTTCCTTCTTTTGATGATTCTAACTTATTTAAGGGTGTGCAAAGGTTTAGGATGAATTAGAATGGAAGTCTATGCATGATAGAAGAGAAACTTTGAGGTGGGTTTATGATCGAAAAGAAAAACAGAACAACTTCTGCTCTTGAGCTATCTCGCTGAATTTTTATGTTATCTTGATGAATGGATTGTTCCATTAGAAAGGTGACATCCTAAGGTTTTCAAAACATCTTGAATCATTGAAAATGGTCAAGTGTTGAGGAAGTTAAGGGTATTTGAAGTTTGCCCAAATTTCTGCAGAAATTTTTGGTTAAGGTTACTAGTATAAAGTGCCGACCGGTATGCATAGGTGTCGACAGAACTTGGTAAATGTCAACCACGAGGGTCAACCTACAAAGACAGAACCAAACAAAGTGTTGACCAAGTGTCGACTTATGAAAACATAACCGAATTAAGTGTCAAACTGTGTGTGAAGGTGTCGACCGGTTAGTGTAAAAATGGTAAAAGTGTCGACCGCGATGTTCGACCAGAGCGGACAGAGAGGATTAAGGTGTCAACCTATGCAAACAGGTGTCGATCAGTGCCAACAGAGGCAAACGAGGTGTCGACCCATGTCTATAGGTGTCGACCTTTGTGTGTGCATAACGAGTCAAATGTCGACCGAAGGTTTCAAAGGTCGACCGGGAGCCATGTATTGTTTTAAAACTTGAAATGTTTTACTATGAGTCAGTAATTTAGATAAGCAAATTGGGTTCGGATAACTCGGAACACTACATTGTAAGTATGATGTGTTAATGGTTTTAATGTACTTTTATTAGGTTCCAAAACTTTGAGAAATAGTGATCAAGATTGCTCGACTGCTACAAACCGAGATAAGTTCATATTGTATGCTTCCGGCCCTTCAGACCTACAACATAAAGGCACTAGGTATTGTGCTTTTATGGGGTAGGTTAAGGGTAGTTAAGTTTGTTTTGTAGACGTTTAGATTAAGTGTAATGCCTTATTGAAATGTTTTGAGGATATTGTCTATGTTATGCATTGATGAATTGTTTTCTATGCTTGTTATAAGTTTAAGCATTATGAACTGTTCATGCATCACGTTCTTTCAAAAATGGCATAAAAACAAATTTCTACACATGTCTTATGAAAAGAAATGAATGCATGTAATCCTGGTCATGTCGGGGTGGGGTTCAGATATGGTTGTCCCGTAGGTGGAGCGGAGCATGTTTTCCCCCCGGTAGATGGAGAAGGCTGTCTAACTGCTTGATGTGCCTTCTTTATCTGGTGAGAGTAAACCCCCGGTGACATCCCACTATGTAACGAAATGAAATGAAATGACTGCATGTTTTATGAACTGCATATACACGGCATGCATTTACATTTACGTGGACTTATTGAGCTTTAGGCTCATTAGTTAAACTTTGATGATGTAGATAAAGAACTAACAGGTGAGGACACCGAGCCCCAAGTTGATAAATAGGTGCAATTGGAGGAACGAGCTCATGGAATGTGTTTGTAGCAGTCAAGTGACCTTTTGACCCATGGGTGTTGTATCTTAACTTTTGATGTAACCTCTAGAAGTGTTTGGATTGAGTGTATAGTTAGGATTTATGTTTTGAAATTTTTTGAACTGTCGAGGTGTATATTTGACTGAATGGAAAAGTTTAAGTTTTAAAGCCTCCGATATGTTATTACTTTTAGCTTCCACTATGTATTTTGGGTTTTGAATTATTAGAAAGTTTGATTGTGTCTTTCTTGAGGAAAAGTAAAAGAAAGAGGGTAATTAGAAAGGTTAAGTTATAAGTCAAGCCCAGTGACGACGTACAGGTTGTTACACGGTCAATCTTTTATGGCTTCAATTTTAGCTTCATCCACTTACATGCCCTCCTTATTAATGATGAAACCAAGAAAATGAACACTCTCTTGCACAAAAGAACACTTCTTGAGATTTCTATATAGTTTAGCATCTCGAAGAATATCAAATAAGAGCCTAAGATGACCCAAATGTGAATCGAGATCCAAACTATATACCAAAATATCATCCAAATTGACCACAATAAACTTCCCCAAAAAATCTTTAAGAACAAAATGCATGAGTCTCATAAAAGTGTTAGGAGCATTAAAAAGGCAAAAAGGCATCACTGACCATTCATAGAGTCCATACTTAATATTGAAGACTGTCTTTCCTTCATCTCCTTCATCCTAATTTGATAGTAGCCACTCTTCAAGTCTACCTTGGAAAAGATTGAAGTACCGCTACGTTCATTCAACATGTCCTGAAGTCTAGAAATGGAAAACTTATACTTGATTGGGATTTGATTGATGGCTTGGCTATTAACATACATCCTCATGGTTCCATCCTTCTTTGTAACCACTAGTGTAGGCACCGGACACAGGCTCATGGATTCTCGAATGTATACTTTCTCAAGCAATTCTTCCACTTGCTTGTGTAATTTCTTAGCCTCTTCCAAGTTCATTCTATATGAGGCCCAATTTGGTGGCACTACTCTCGGTTGTAAGTCAATTTGGTGCTCAATACTTCTAAGAGGTGGCAATCCTTAAGGTAACTTTTTTCGGGAACACATCTTGGTATTGATTCAAGAGTACACGAACCTCTCTCAAGATTTCACGCAATTCTTCCATCTTTTCTTGAAACATTATCAAAATTAGAGATCCTTCATCTAGAAGGGATTTCCTCAACTCTTTCTTAGACATGAAAAGAGTGAAATCTTCCTTAGCTCCTCATCTAAAACCACTTGCTCTGGCATGAGTGGCACCAA
The DNA here is from genome assembly GCA_022433055.1 of Begonia peltatifolia. Classification (NCBI taxonomy): domain Eukaryota; kingdom Viridiplantae; phylum Streptophyta; class Magnoliopsida; order Cucurbitales; family Begoniaceae; genus Begonia; species Begonia peltatifolia. The sequence goes on along the minus strand of CM039519.1, from coordinate 9,553,962 downwards.
TTTGATTGTCTTTCCTCCAAACTTAAAAAAGTAATAATTAGAGTATCCATCATGGGCTACTCTCTGATCATATTGTCAAGGTCTTCCTAACAAAATGTGATTAGCACTCATCGGCATCACGTCACAAAGAACATTGTCTTCGTAGCCTCCGATTGTAAAGTCAATGCTCACTTGCTTGGAGATCTTAAAATATCCTCTTGATCATTTAGCCACCTCAACTTGTAAGGGCTCGGGTGTAAGGTTGTCTCTGTAACGTCCCTAGACACTATTCCTAAAAATCTCGTAAAACTTTTTTGTTTTTTTTTTAGCCTTAAAACAACATCGTGTATAAATATTAAACCGTTGACAGCAGAAAACAATTCTTGCGTGGAAACCTAGTATAAAAATAAACTTCATTACGAGTCTTAAAAACAGTAAAATAGGGATTCCGGTCAACACTTGACTACCAGAAAACTTAACTGAAACTTTCTAAATGACCATAACTATCGTAAACCTTCTAACGGACACCAACAATATACCTAACTCTAAATTCGCATTTTGTTTATAAAAACGGGCAGCATGCCCCTATATTTACCATTAAACCGGGTCCACTTATCAAAACAACCAATATGCCGTTTAATCACCATTCTTTCATACAAAAAACGGACAGCGTATCCTTTAAATTTTCTTAATCCGAAATCTATATTTCAAACCATTCCAACAAGGACATTAAACTCCTAAGCAATTTCAGTATATGCTAAAACGTAAAACTTTGAAATTAAACTCAACCCCTGATTTTCTTCTATCAAAACGTTTAAAATCTTTTCAAAACATTTTACAATTCTTAAACCTTACATTCCAAAATCTATGCACCTAACCATACCCTCAAAACACATGTACATTGCCCACAGGTCAAAATGCGCTCAGACAGCAACAAACGCCCTTCCACAGCCATCCTTCTTCAACGACATCACTCGTCAGGTTGAGGTAAAACATCCTCACCTTCTTCTAAATCACCTACACCATGGAAACATCTATGAGCTAAAGGCTCAATAAGTCAACGTAAATGTAAATGAATGTCGTGCATATGCAGTTCATAAAACATGTAGTTATTTCATTTCATTTCGTTACATAGCGGGATGTCACCAGGGGTTTACTCTCACCAGATACAGAAGGCATATCAAGCGATTAGACAGCCTTCTCCATCTACCGGGGGGAAAACATGCTCGATCTACGGGACAGCCATATCTAAACCCACCCCAACATGACTGGGATTACGTGCATTCATTTCTTTTCATTAGTTCATTTCTTTTCATAAGACATGTACAGAAATTCGTTTGCATGCCATTTTGAAAAAAACGTGATGCATGGATAGTTCATAATGCATAAACTTATAAAAACATAGAAAACAATCAATGAAAAAATAAAAGATATTCTATAACTTAAACAACCTAACTACCCATCTAATTTACACTAAAACAATCTAAATCATTAGATCCTCGAAAACAGAATTTTTTGTGGTGTAGGCCAAATCGGCCAAGCAAATCACGAAGACTTACCTCGGGTCCTTCGCAATTAAACTTAGAGTCTGTTTGCTTTATTCTTATCAATCTCAAACAACCTAACAAAATATCCAATTTAGAAACTTAACTCAAACAAAGTCAAAATTCTCGGATTTACACTAAATATAGGCTAAAGTTCAATTGAGCGTATCATACTCAATTTTTATTCGAATTCAATGACTCAACATGTTTTGGAAAGCTTAAAGTGTCTACTTTAAGATGGTGGAATTAATTTAAGAAAACCACTCACCAAAATAGCAGAATAGTAAGCAAACCAAACTGCCCTAGTGAAGTTTTCGAAAATCACTTCAAAGTTTCATCAAATTTCAAATGACCATAACTTTCTGAATATAACTCGGAATCAAGTAATTCCAATTGCTATGGACTCCTCTAAGAGTCTACTCTCTAATAGTGCAAGCTAATCACCAAAAGAAAACCAATAACTTTGTCGAATATCACAAGAACAGAATCTGTTCTGTTTTCAAAATCTTCAAAACAGTTTTCTCCTTTTTGCAAACTCATGTACCAATCTCTGATACAATCCAAACCTAATCCTTTGAATATCATTTAAACACTTTTGACTCATCAAATAACCAAATTTGAGGGAGAAATTTGCAGGTTTTAGTGTAACACCCAAAAATCGTATCGATTTAATTTAATTTAATTTATATATATACACGCATGTTGTTTAGTCAGATTATTATTAAATTTCAGGATGAAGAATGATATCCAAATGGGTGTTGGCGTTGGAAAGAAAGAAGAAGTGAAAGGAAAAAAAAATGAAAAAGTCAAAAACCTGTTGTTTGGCAACAGAGAGAAGAAAACTTCTTTGAAAAAGAAATCATTCCCGTTGGAGGAAAGAGAAATGAAGTGAAGGGTAATTTTTGGAATGAGAGAAAGGTTAGGTTTTTAACACTTATCTTTTAAGTATTTAATATGGAAAAGAAAATCTAAACCCTCATTTGGAGCTTCTTCTCCATGCCAAGCCTCCCCATTTTCAGCATCTCCCTTCCAGACTAAAGGTCAATTTCTTCTTCTAAACTCAAAGGTAAATAGAGTTTTGCTTGAGTTTTGTGATGAATTGATAAACCATAAATGAAGCACGAAAATGGGTTTCCTCTTCCTTCATTTTTGGTTTGTTTGATGATTAATGGGATGGTTTTAGGTTGTGAAATGTTTTAAGCTATTTGAATTGGATGTTTCAGAAGGTTATTTGGATATATTCTTTCAATTAATGAAGTTTTGAAATGTGTTAAGTTTAATGCATAGGTTGTTAGTATAAATGAGTTTTGGTATTGATGATAATCGATGTAATCGTGTAGGTTTGCAAGTTAAAAAGAAAGCTAGGCAAATTGTCGAAATCGAACTCAAGACACGAGGTAGGTGATTTTTGCATGCGTTTTGGCCAATTGGCCTACATCACAAAGAATTAGGAGGTTGATGGATAGATAAGGAATTTGGAAACTTTAGTTTCGAGAGTTTTAGTTGGGTAGAAATTTTAGGTTGTGAGTTTATTATGATAAGTTTTTGTTTATTGATGGATTTGTTTTATCTGTTTATGTTACTTTACGTTTACAACCTTGAGGATATGTGTATGTAACATACATTCATGCATCATAGTTTTTCCAAATCATAGAAAACGGTTTTATGCATACGTTTTCATGTAAACAGAACAAGAAGAATATGGTACAGGAAAATACGTAAATAGTTATTGTGGGTAGGAAATTAAGTATGGTAGTTCCGTTAGAGCAACCGGTTCCGTTAGAGAGACTGTTAAATATGTCATTCTACTTTCCCTAGAGCGAGTTGGTCGTTCCGCTAGAGGGACAATCAGTTAGGTCATCTCTCCTCTAGAATTAGTACCCCAATAACTTATATTATGTAAGAAATAAAGAACAAATTCAGTTGCATATTTTACGAACAACATAGCATACTCATGAGCATGCATTCTTTATTTCACATCACCTATTGAGCGTTAGGCTCATTAGTTACTTTGTGGTTTAGGTGATATCATTACAAGTGAAGACGTTGATCCTCAAGATGATTGACAATGTGGTTGGTGGGGAATATTCATGGAGCGTGCTTGTAGCTGCTAGAGCGATTTTGATCTGTGGGTGGTTCTCTAAGTATTTTGGGTACAATGCATATATGTGTGTGTGTGTGTGTGTGTGTGTGTGTGTGTGTGTGTATATATAGTTTTAAAGATTTGACAAAATAATTTTATAAGTTATGAGGTCTATTTCCGAATTAGGTTGGTATTGGATTGGTTAAATGAATAGGTCTAATTTTGGGGTTTTAGTTTTTTGATATGCTTTAGAAATATATTTTACAGGAGTTTAAATGATGTTGGGTATGATTTGATGATGAAAAATAAGGGGTATGAAGAAAAAAGGAGATACAGAGGAAGAGGAGTCTCATTGCCTCAACGGCGCAGAAAAAGGGCCGATGTATCGCCCTAGTGGGGGCGATGAGACAATTTTATATCGCCTCATCCAGAAGATGAGGCGATTAGTCGCCCCAAAAGGGGCAAAAAGGTTCGCCCACAGTGTAGGGGGCGATTGCTCGCCCCAAGGGGCGAGCAATCGCCATGAACAGTGCCACAAAAAAAAAAAAAAACTTTCTTTTTTAAATTTCATGCATAATTTGTGCAAAATTTTCTAAAAGAAGCTTACACGTTTTGAAGCTTTTTTCTAGTTAGTTTTAATATGTGCATAAAAAGAAAAAAAAAATTCTTATGGATTTTATGAAAAGTTAAGTCAGTAACGACCAAATTTTGAGGCGTTACATTTAGGGTTTTGAAACAAACTCTAATAAAACTTTAAAAACTTAAAGTTTATCACTCATAAACACTAAAAATTACATAACTTATAACTAAAAACCAAACTCACCTTCAATCCTCAACTAAAATGGAGCTAGGGCATGAACATGGAGAGCTACAATGGAAGAAAATTAGCAGCAAAAATCGTGGGAGGAATGAGAGGATTAAACCATTATTATAATGCAAGTTGTCTTTTTCTTTTGCTAATTACCATTTTGATCTTTAAACCAAATTCATGTAGTTTTCCCACTTGAACCTTATAGTTTGTCATACACCTTCTTGGCTCCTCTATCTCCCATGCTAAACACACTACAATTGAAAAGTTTGACTTTGTCGACTTGTCACATAATCCTGTTAATACTTGAGTGATTTTCCTTCTCCATTTCTTTAACTTTTTACTAATGTTTTAACTTTTTTTTTCCATCAAAATTAATCGAGTTAAATCATAACATGTATCTAATTATTCACCAAAAGCACTTCACATAAGATCCAAGTACTACACAAAATACTTTAGGGGCAAAATGTACAAAATTTTGGGTGTTACATTCAACCCTCTTTAAACAAAATTTTGTCCCCAAAATTTGATTAACTAAAAAGTTCATGATATCTATTCATCATATCATGTTGTGTAATAACCCGAAAATTTTGAAATTTTAATTTTTAATTCCTGAAATTTTTGTTTAATCTCGGTCGGAGTTTTGAGAAAAATATTTCAATGGGAAATTTAAATTATAAGACTCAGAGCCTACTTTTGCAATGGTTTTTGGAATTTGAAGTCGGGAGGTCGCGAAATTAACGAAATCACGGAAGATTGAAACACGTGAGGGCAGTTTTGTAATTTTGTAATTGATTAAAAAAAAAAATGAAATCACCCGAATGGCTTCGGGAAGAAGCCATTCGGCTGATTCCTGCAAACACCCGAGTGCCGAGAGAGGGCAATCGCGTGTCGTGGTCGGAGCTGCGATCGACGGCCGACGAGCGTGGGCGCGAGGTGTGAGTTACGAGCCAGTGCTGCTGCCCCGACAAACCGAAGCCGTCCGGTTTCAACAGCTCGAGTCCCCAAAGTGAGAGCCGAGTGTTTCGGCCGACGACTGCGAAGGGCGAATTTCCAACCAAGTTTGCTACCGACGATTTGGGCGCCTTGCTGGAGTCCCTTTTTCCCGTTGTGTGCAGGACTCCATTGCTCGGTAAGTCTTTCCCCTCTTGCTGCCTACCTCATTATTTTTGGTTTAGCCGAGCTTAGTGCTCGGCCTACTTTCGTCATTGATGGAATTGGCCGCAAGGTTATAGTGTAGCACGAGGGTAATGCAGCGAGTTTAAGGGAAACCGAAGGGAGCCCTGTTGGTTTCCTGTTTTGGCCGAGCTTAGTACTCGGCCTCCTTGCAATTGCGGTGAGCTTGACCAAGAGATATGTACAAAATAGGGCTAGTTATGTGTAGAGGTTCGTAAATGGAAGATTGAAATCAAAAATCAACCATTGTTCGTGCAGGGGCAGTTCGGTTTTTAGCCATTTTGACCTTGCTTCGGTTGATCGTTTCCAATTTTGTTTTTGTGGGATGAAATAGGTTATTAAAGAGACGTACGGCCGCTGAAATCGCTCGATTCCGATATCCGACGCAAACGTTATGCGCGTCGGAAGTTTAGGCGGGATTTTGGTCCAAGTCAACTTTGAGACCATTTTTCGTGGAGTTTCGACGTGTGGTAGGGGCATGCCTGTTTTGGTGCGTAAAGGCTGAATCGAGTGAGTTTTGGTTGAAGGAAAAACAAAGGTTTAAATTTTATAAAAAAAAATGGCAGATTTGATTTTTGGCATTTTTTGCCTGTCTGCGGCTTACCGTTTTAAAATCCATCTTGGGATGTTAAACTAGGTTCCTAAAGGAACGTTTAGCCACTTGAATCGTTCGATTTCGTTGACGGACGCAAAAGTTATGCGCATCCGAACGTTGGGCTGGTTTTTGGCCAAACCAAACCAATGGACCGTTTTAGTTGGAATTTCATGAGTGTAGTTAAGAAAGGTTATTTTTAGCTATTTGGCAAATGTTGAGATAGGTACTGATGAGGGTTTGGTTGTGTTTTAGGTTGAGGCTTTCTTTTAGCGAAGCTGTGCGTCGAGCGAGCTTAGAACGCCAGGTAAGTAGTGCATGCGTGTGTTTTGCCCAAGTGGGTCTACACTGTAGAACTTTAGGGTTTATGCAAATGATTGTGGTGTGCGTGCGTATTGTTTGACATGCATCATACTTTTAAAAACGTGAACGAAAATTATTTTTAGCATGTTTTGATGTATGAGGTGAGACGTGTGGCGGTGGTACCGCGGATCCCGCTAGTGTGCGGGCCGGTGCTTCACCAGTCGTGGATCCTACTCGAGGGGTGGGTCGGCTGGGCCGTCATGCGGCGTGAATGTGTTGACGGTGAGGATATGAGCAGTGGTACCGCGGATCCTACTAGTGTGTGAGCCGGTGCAACACCAGTCGCGGATCCTACTCGAGGGGTGGACCGGCTGGGCTGTCGCGAAACGTGTGTGTGTGGCAACTGTGGCCCCGTGCTGGGGAGGCTGGGACGGAGGCGACGTGTTAGGGTGTAGAGTGGCGCGAGGTACACCCTTACCCTGATGTGGTTGTCGTGTGGTGATGTGTCTGTGTAGCTTGTGGGCCTCGTTGCTGGGGAGTCCGGGACGGTGGCGACGTGTCAGGGTGTAGGGTGGCATGAGGTTCCTCCTTACCCTGGTGCGGCTACACTACGCGTCACAGATGTGACAACATGAGTGTGAGTGTAGAGACTGCATGTGATAGGATTGCATTGTCGGCTTTTACTTTCATATCGCATTACTTACTGAGCGTTAGGCTTATGTTGTGTGTTCTGTGGTGTAGGTGCTGACGATATTGCTGGTGAGCCTCGAGAGCCTAGTCCAGAGGCGTAGGATGGTTGGCGGCGTGCACCTGAGGCACCGGATGGCGGATTTTTGTTAGGGCGACCCGACCCGTGGTGGTGGTAGGTGATAGTGGATTTATTATTTCGTGTTGGGTATTTGTGTGGATAGCAAGGTTGTATAGACATTGATCTTTAGAGATTGTATAGAGGGGTTGTAGTGTTTTGGGGGACTTGCTTCATTTGTATTTGATGGGTTCTTGTTGTCTTCTTATTCTGATTTTGTTATGGTGAATATTGTGCAGGGTTTAAATTTTGGGATAGTCAGGTTTTAGCCGTTACTCTGCCGAAATTTCGGGAGAGAGGTTGGGAGTCGAAGAGATACGAAATAGGTTGAGGTGTGAACAGTAAATGTTAGAAAAAGGGTAGATGAGCGGGGAAGTGCGGCGTGATCGCAGGTGCGTGGGCACGCGGCCCTATGGGTGCACACGGGTCACAGGGCGCCGGGTGAGGGCGTGCGCGCGGACGTGCTGTACAAAGGCTGGGTGCGTGGGGCACCCGGTGCTGTGAACGGGCGCGAGATACAGTGACATTGGGTTGGCACGTGCGGCACCGCGAGGGTGTACGCGGGGTGTCGGAGTGGGGACGTGAGTGCTTGGGACCGGACTGGGTAGTTCGTGGGGCGCGTGGGATTCTCTCCTAGGTTTTCAAGTCGTACCGTTTTATCTCAAGTTGTTTTAAATGGTTTTCTTTTCCCGCTGCGTAGTTTTTATGCTGAAGATTTCGTGTCCCCTCTTCGGGACGCGAGTTGTTTTCGAATCGAGTCAAAAATTTTCATACTCACAAATGTTTGTTTTTTTTTAAAATGAATTGAAAACAAAAGGGTATTAAATTGAGTGGGTTATGTCAAGTGTTAGTGTGTGTAGTGTGTAGATGCACTGTAGCACATCGGGAACGTGGAGTTTTCGCGGGGTGTTACATGTTGTCTTTCCCATGTGGCTTCCTCCACTTCGTAATTCTGCCACAGAACCTTTACCAGTGGAATCCCCTTGTTGCGTAGCACTTTGATTGAAGACTCTAGGATTCTAACTGGTTTCTCCTCATATATCAGCGTTGGTTGAACTTCGATCTCTCTTGTCTCCACAACATGAGATGGATCACGTACACATTTTCTTAGCATGGATACGTGAAATACATTGTGAATGCTACCCATAGCTATCGAAAGTTGTAATTTGTAGGCTGTCTTTTCGATTCTTTTCATAATGGGAAAAGGTCCCACGTAACAAGGACTAAGCTTTCCTTTTCTTCCAAAATGCATAACTCCTTTGAATGGAGAAATCTTCAGGAATACCTCATCGCCCTCATTAAATTTCAATTCTCTTCTTCTGTTATCAGCGTAGCTCCTCTGTCGACTTTGAGTTATCTCTATTCTCTGTATGATAATGGCAATCTTCTCTGCAGTTTGCTATACAATATCGGGTCCAATTAAGCTAGCTTCACCAACTTCATCCCAATACAGAGGAGATCTGCATTTTCGTCCATATAGTGCTTCGTATGGAGCCATACCAATCGTAGCCTGATAGCTATTGTTGTAGGAGAACTCGATTAATGGCAAGTATTTACTCCACGTACCTTGAAATTTCAACACAAAAACTCTAAACATATCCTCCAGAATTTGATTCGTTCTTCCTGTCTGTCCATCTGTCTGTGGATGAAATGCTGTGTTGAAATTCAACTGAGTTCCCATAACTTTATGCAGACTTTTCCAAAATTTTGAAGTAAACCTCGGATCTCTATCTGAAATAATTGAAATAGAAACCCCGTGTAGTCTAACAATTTCTTGAACATATAACTCTGCAAGTTGGTCCATGGAATACATCATCTTAGCTGGTAGAAAATGGGCTGACTTTGTCAGACGATCTACAATAACCCAAATTCCATCATACCCTTTTGTAGTTCTGGGAAGTCCAACAATAAAATCTATCGAAATTTGCTCCCATTTCTATTCTGGAATTGGTAGGGGATGTAAAGTTCCAGCTGGGCTTTGGTGCTCTGCTTTGACCTGTTGACAGATTAAACAGATTTTCACGTATCTAGCAATTTCCCTTTTCATGTTAGGCCACCAGAAGTGATGTTTCAAGTCTCTATACATCTTTGTGCTACCAGGATGCACAGAGAAAGTCGATGAATGTGCTTCCGATAAAATCTCTTTCTTCAATTCTTTGTCATCAAGTACGTACCATCTATTCCTAAACTTTAATGTTCCATCATCTGACTGATTGAAATCAGGCGAATCATCAGATCTCATGCTCAATCTGAAGCTTTCACACTCAAGATCTTTCTGTTGAGCTTCTCGAATTTTGTCCAGAATCGTTGGTTTCAGGGAAATGGTAGTGAGCATAGCTGACAGTTCGGACACAATCTCTATATTAAACCTGCAAATTTCATATTATAGTGATACTGGTAATGCTAAAACCGAAGATTGGCTCGTTGTAGGCATCCTGCTCAAAGCATCGGCTACTTTGTTTGCTTTTCCTGGGTGGTATTTGATCTCAGAATCGTAATCTTTGACAAACTCTAACCACCTCCTCTGCCGCATATTCAGCCTCTTCTGCGTAAACAAATATTTCAGGCTTTTATGATCTGAAAATATCTCGCACTGTTGTCCATATAAATAATGTCTCCATATTTTCAATGCAAAGACAACTGCTGCTAGCTCGAGATCGTGAGTTGGGTAATTCTGTTCATACGTCTTTAATTGTCGAGAAGCATATGCAATAACTTTCCCTTCTTGCATTAGTACGCATCTCAATCCAATCTTAGATGCATCGCAGTATATGCTAAACTTGTCACCTTCAACTGGTAGTGTCAAGACGGGTGCGGTAGTCAACTTCTGTTTTAGCTGTTGGAAGCTTTCTTCACAGTCTGCCGACCAAACAAACTTTACATTTTTCCTCATCAATCGAGATAGAGGCACCGCAATGTTTGAAAATCCCTTAATGAATTTCCAATAATATCCGGCCAATCCAAGAAAACCACGTATTTCTCTAATATTTCTTGGTTGGGGCCAATCTCTGATAGCTTGTATCTTAGTCGGATCAACAGAAATTCCTTCTTTTGAAATAACATGCCCTAGAAAATTAACTCTGGCTAGCCAAAACTCACATTTCAAAAGTTTTGCATACAATTTATGTTGCTTCAGAGTTTCCAAAACAATCCTCAAATGCTCCTTATGATCCTCCTCGGTCTGTGAATAAACCAAGATATCATGGATAAACACGATGACAAACGTGTCCAAGTACTCCCAAAAGACACGATTCATCAAATCTATGAAGGCTGTAGGTGCATTTGTGAGTCCGAAAGATATTACTAAGAACTCAAAATGCCCATATCTAGTACGAAATGCAGTCTTTGGAACATCTTCAGCTCTAACTTTTAGCTAATAATAACCCGAGCGTAGGTCGATCTTTGAGAAAACTCAGGCACCTTGTAGTTGATCGAACAAATCATCTATCCGAGGCAATGGATACTTATTCTTTATTGTCAGCTTGTTCAATTCTCGATAATCGATGCACATTTTGAGTGTTCCATCTTTTTTCTTTACAAAAAGAACAGGAGCACCCCAGGGAGAAAAACTCAGTCGAGCAAAACCCTTGTTCACCAATTCTTCTAATTGAAACTTCAGTTCTTTCAATTCAATAGGCGCCAGTCTATACGGATTCTTTGACACCTGCTCAGCTCCTGGATACACGTCAATAACAAATTCAATTTCTCGGTTCGGAGGTAAACCTGGAAGATCGTCAAGAAAAACTTCTGAAAATTCTTAAACAACCGGAATATCACTTAACTTCACTTCACTGAGTACCCGAGTGTCAATCACACCAACTAAATGAACTGAGCATCCATCTCTAAACTCCTCTCGGGCCATCATGGAATACGAAACAGGCATTTTGCTAGCCCTGTTCATCGCCTGAAAAGTGAACTTTTCCTTACCCGAAAGCTAGAAAAACACAATTCCCGTTCTGCAGTCGATGGTAGCATAATGGCAGGATAGCCAATCCATTCCTAAAATAATGTCACAACCCTTCATATCTATTATAATCAAGCTGGCATAGAGAGTATTATTTCCTACTGAAATAATATTACCTTGAACTACTTGCTCCGAGTGTAAATGTTCCCCTGATGGCAACATCACACTATAAAAGCAATCAGTTGAACTGGGCAGCAAATTAACTCTAACTACGTAGGTAGTTGAAACAAACGAATGTGTAGCACCCGTATCAATTAATGTAAACGCAGCTACACCAGCAATTAAAATTGTACCTGTGATCACTGAATGCTGCACATCATCTTCTTTCTTTTCAGGCTCTATGAAGGCAAAAATCATTGGCATTACTCTCTTCTGGTCTTTGCCTAGCTTCGGACAGTCTTTAACAAAGTGGCCTGTCTCCCCACATCGAAAGCATTTGTCTGTACCCATCCTGCAATTGCCAGAATGCTCCTTCTGGTATTTGGGACACAGAGGCTTTTGAGAAGTTCCTTGTACCTGTTTTCCCTTTCCCTGATCAGTTTTCTCATCAAATGGCCTTTTTACACCGCGTTGTTGTTGTTGTTGCTGTCCACCTCTTGGTTTCCATCCTCTGTTCTGGGGATGGATTTCTCAAAAGAATCCTCTTGCAGGTTCCGTTGGTTTGATTATTTTTATCTCAGCCTCCTCTACTTCTAAGGCTTTGGCCACGATATTTGCATAAGGAACATCCAAAGTACCAGATATCTTCACACTCTTATAAATTTCAGGTTTCAGACCCTGAAAAAATTGATGTACCTTGCTGTCATTGTCACTTACCAGGTGAACGGCAAATCGCGATAATGCTTCGAAACGTCTGATATACTCTGCAACGGAGCCTATCTGTCGTAACTGTGAAAACTCTACCATCTTGTTCGCTCGCACTGTACAGCTAAAGTATTTGTCATAAAATACCGTTCTGAATCGCTCCCAGGTCATCACTGTTGCATCTGTGGTGGCTTTGATGGTGTCCCACCAAAATCTCGCGTCCCGTGCGAACTGAAATGTGGCACAGGCGACTTTCTCTTCATCGACTACCTTGGCATATCTGAGCATATCATCCATCGTCTGAATCCACTCTTTTGCATACGTGGGATCTGTGGACTGTCCGTCAAATACTGGAGGTCGGAGTCGTTGAAATCTTTCACTGCTCTGGTTGTTAGGAATGCCCAATTCATTGTTCCTTTGGTCCTCTCAGTTTGCCAATCTCTCCAGCAGCTCAGATTGTCGATCCAGATGTTGAGCTTGTCGATCGAGTAGGTCCGTTAGTCGATTGATGGTATCCTTCTCATTCCTGCCTCTGACCATTTTGCTTATCCTATATAAACATAATCACCTTAGAAAATAAACTTTAAACTCACAAACATACTTACAGTTGAAGAAGCATATCCGTGTAGTGGCTTGTGCTATCGGGCAATCTACAGAAACGATTTTCAACCCGGGTGCTCTGATACCATAACTTGTAACGTCCCTAGACACTATTCCTAAACATCTCGTAAAATTTTTTTGTTTTTTTTTTTTAGCCTTAAAACAACATCGTGTATAAATATTAAATCGTTTACAGTGGAAAACAATTATTGCATGGAAACCTAGTATAAAAATAAACTTCATTACGAGTGTTAAAAACAGTAAAATAGGGATTCCGATCAACACTTGACTACCAGAAAACTCAACTGAAATTTCTAAAAACGACCATAACTATTGTAAACCTTCTAACGGATACCTACAACATACCTAACTCCAAATTCACGTTTTGTTTATAAAAACGGACAGCATGCCCCTATATTTACCATTAAACCGGGTCCACTTATCAAAACAACCAATATGCCGTTTAATCACCCTTCTTTCATACAAAAAACGGACAGCGTAACCTTTAAATTTTCTTAATCCGAAATCTATATTTCAATTTTCTTCTATCAAAACGTTTAAAATCTTTTCAAAACATTTTACAATTCTTAAACCTTACATTCCAAAATCTATGCACCTAACTATACCCTCAAAACACATGTACATTGCCCACGGGTCAAAATGCGCCCAGACAGCAACAAACGCCCTTCCACGGTCATCCTTCTTCAACGTCGTCACTCGTCAGGTTAAGGTAAAACATCCTCACCTTCTTCTAAATCACCTACACCATAGAAACATCTATGAGCTAAAGGCTCAATAAGTCAACGTAAATGTAAATGAATGCCGTGCATATGCAGTTCATAAAACATGTAGTTATTTCATTTCATTTCGTTACATAGCGGGATGTCACCGGGGGTTTACTCTCACCAGATAGAGAAGGCATATCAAGCGGTTAGACGGCCTTCTCCATCTACCGGGGGGAAAACATGATCCATCTACGGGACAGCCATATCTAAACTCCACCCCGACATGACCGTGATTACGTGCATTCATTTCTTTTCATTAGTTCATTTCTTTTTATAAGACATGTACAGAAATTCGTTTTCATGCCATTTTGAAAAAAAACATGATGCATGGATAGTTCATAATGCATAAACTTATAAAAACATAAAAAACAATCAATGAAAAAATAAAAGACATTCTATAACTTAAACAACCTAACTACCCATCTAATTTACACTAAAACAATCTAAATCATTAGATCCTCGAAAACAAAATTTCTTGTGGTGTAGGCCAAATCGGCCAAGCAAATCATGAAAACTTACCTCGGGTCCTTCGCAATTAAACTTAGAGTCTGTTTGCTTTATTCTTTTCAATCTCAAACAACCTAACAAAATATCCAATTTAGAAACTTAACTCAAACAAAGTCAAAATTCTCGGATTTACACTAAATATAGGCTAAAGTTCAATTGAGCGTATAATACTCAATTTTTATTCAAATTCAATGACTCAACATGTTTTGGAAAGCTTAAAGTGTCTACTTTAAGATGGTGGAATTAATTTAAGAAAACCACTCACCAAAATAGTAGAATAGTAAGCAAACCAAATTGCCCACGTGAAGTTTTCGAAAATCACTTCAAAGTTTCATCCAATTTCAAATGACCATAACTTTCTCAATATAACTCGGAATCAAGTAATTCCAATTGCTATGGACTCCTCTAAGAGCCTACTCGCTAATGGTGCAAGTCATTTACCAAAAGAAAACCAATAACTTTGTCGAATATGACAAGAACAGAATCTGTTCTGTTTTCAAAATCTTCAAAATAGTTTTCTCCTTTTTGCAAACTCATGTACCAATCTCTGATACAATCCAAACCTAATCCTTTGAATGTCATTTAAACACTTTTGACTCATCAAATAATCAAATTTGAGGGAGAAATTTGCAGGTTTTAGGGTTTTGAAACAAACTCCAATAAAACTTTAAAAACTTAAATTTTATCACTCATAAACACTAAAAATTGCATAACTTATAACTAAAAACCAAACTCACCTTCAATCCTCAACTAAAATGGAGCTAGGGCATGAAAATGAAGAGTTGCAATGGAGGAAAATCAACAGCAAAAATCGTGGGAGGAATGAGAGGGTTAAACCATTATTATAAAGCAAGTTGCCTCTTTCTTTTGCTAATTACCATTTTGACCTTTAAACCAAATTAATGTAATTTTCTCACTTGAACCTTATAGTTTGTCATACAGCTTCTTGGCTCCTCTATCTCCAATGCTAAACACACTACAATTGGAAGGTTTGACTTTGTCGACTTGTCACATAATCCTTTTAATACTTGAGTGATTTTCCTTCTCCATTTCTTTAATTTTTTACTAATGATTTAACTAATTTTTTTTCTATCAAAATTAATCGAGTTAAATCATAACATGTATCTAATTATTCACCAAAAGCACTTTACATAAGAGCCAAGTACTACACAAAATATTTTAGCGGCAAAACGTACAAAATTTTGAGTGTTACAGTCTCTATGTAATAACCCAAAAAATTTCAGATTTTTAAATCTAATTTTCAAAACTTTTGGTTTAATTTCGGTTGGAGTTTCAGAAAATATTTAACCGGTAAATTGAGTCATAGAGCTCGGAATCTAATTCTAGTGATGGTTTTTGTAGTTTTTAAGTCGGGAGAATGAGAATTTTACGAATTTACGGACGATGAAAACACGTAGGGGCGTTTTGGTAATTTGTAATTAAATTTAATTTAATTTGTTTTTAAAAGAGTGGAATGGCTTCGGGTGGAAGCCATTCCACCCTGTTTTGTCCCGCGGCCGAGGGTAGAGAGAGACGCGAGAGAGGGAGGGAGCGATCGGGGAAGAGGAGGAACTACCGGCGATTGACCACCGGAGGAGAGACGCGACGTGCTAGGCGATTCTAGCAAGGCAGAACTCGGTGGGAGTGAGTTCTTCCCGAGCTAAAAACACAGGTGAGTTCTCCCTTGTTTCGGTTACTGTCGACCGAACTTAGAAGCTCAATCCTTCTTGAAATTTCCATCGATTAGAGCTCGTTTTGTGGGGTGTTTTAGGACCTAGCGAGTGTGTGTGTGTGGCTTGACCTTTCCGCGACAGAAGCGAATGAGAAACAGGGAATTCTCTCTTTCGGTCCTGCCCTACTTTGATGGTCGAGCGTGTAGTTGTTTTGTTCTCTACATTTCAACGATTTTGTGATAAAATTTAGAAGGAATGAGGGGGGATTTCAGGGCTCAATGAACCGATGGAGAATTTCTCAGTTTTGGGAAGAAAACAGTGGGAAATTTTGGTGCTGCCATGCTATTTTCTAATTAGAAACCACCAAATTGTTAATGTATGCATTGGTAGACCGAAATGTGGATGTTCGGTGAAGAAGTTGGCGAAATTGAACCGAAGTTGAGATTTCGGACATTTTTCGTATAAGACCAGTTTTGTTTTTGGGGATTTTGATGAGGTTACAGTTAATTGTTTTAAATTCTGTTTTTGTGGCTTAAATTAGGTTGTTAGAGGGATATATGGTCACTGGAATCGATCGTTTCCGGTATCCGACGCAAAAGTTATGCGCGTCGGAAGTTTATGTCGGATTTTGGTCCAAGTCAAATTAGCGAGCGTTTTTCATAGAATTTCGACGTGTGATAGTGGCAAGGCTGTTTTTGGTGCGTAAAGCTAAATTGAGTGAGTTTTGGTTGAAAAAAACCAAAAGTTGAAATTTTATAAAAAGGGGCAGATTCGATTTCGCGGTTTTGCCACCTAGTTGCGGCTTACCGTTTTGAAATCCATCTTAATATGTTAAACTAGGTTCCTAAAGGGACGTTTAGCAACTTGAATCGTCCGATTCCGTTAACAGACGCAAAAGTTATGCGCGTCCGAACTTTAGGCTGGTTTTCGGCCAAACCACATTGGTGATCCCTTTTAATTGGAATTTCATGGGCTTAATTAAGAGATGTCATTTTTAGCTATTTGATGAATGTTGAAGCGAGATTGATGATTGTTTGTTTGTGTTTTAGGTTGAGACAGTTTTTGGCAAAGTCATGCGTCGAGTGAGCGTAGGACGCCAGATAAGTAGTGTATGCATGTGTTTTGCCCAAGTGAGCCTACACTGTAGAACGTTAGGGCTTATGTGATTGATTGTGATATGCGTGCGTATTGTTTGACATGCATATTTTTTTAAAAAACAGGAACGAAAATGGTTTTGAGCATGTTTTGAGTATGTGGTGAGACGTGTGGCGGTGGTACCGCGGATCCCGCTAGTGTGCGGGCCGGTGCTTCACCAGTCGCGGATTCTGCTCGAGTAGTGGGCCGGCTGGGCCGTCACGCGGCATGAATGTGTTTACGGTGAGGGTGATGGGCAGTGGTACCGCGGATTCTACTAGTGTGTGGGCCGGTGCAACACCAGTAGCAGATTTCACTCGAGGAATGGGCCGGCTGGGCTGTCGCGAAACGTGTGTGTGTGGCAACTGTGGCCCCGTGCTGGGGAGGCTAGGACGGGGGCGACGTGTCAGGGTGTAGTGTGACGCGAGGTACACCCTTACCCTAATGTGGTTGCCGTGTGGTGATGTATGTGTGTAGCTTGTGGGCCTCGTTGCTGGGGAGTCCGGGACGGTGGCGATGTGTCAAGGTGTAGGGTGGCGTTAGGTTCCTGCTTATCCTGGTGCGGCTACACTACGTGTCACAGATGTGACAACATGAGTGTGAGTGTAGAGATTGCATGTGATAGGATTGCATTGTCGGCTTTTTACTTTCATATCGCATTACTTACTGAGCGTTAAGCTTATGTTGTGTGTTCTGTGGTGTAGGCGCTGACGATATTGCTGGTGAGCCTCGAGAGCCTAGTCTTATGCCATAGAATAGTTGGCGGCGTGCGACCGAGGCACCGGATAGCAGATTTTGTTAGGGCGACCCGACCCCTGGGAATGATAGGTGGTGGCCTGGTTTGCTTGCAGGTATTTTTCTTTTGCTTTTGCGGTGATGATGTACAGTCGATGAGATGAGTTGTATATGCGTCAATGTATAGTTATATATGGAGTGCGTGTGATTTTGGCGACGTACGCATATATTTTACTTGTAGGAGCTTGGAATTGCTCTATACTGTGAATTTTCTTCATTTGCATTTGATGGATTTTCGTTGTCTTCATACTCTGATTTTTGTTATGGTGATTTCTCTGGATGGTGGATAGATAAATACTATTAGTTTTTGGTGAACTGCGTGCAGGGTTTTAAATTTTTGGGATAGTTAGTTTTTAGGCATTACTTTGTTGAAATTTTGGGAGAGGGTTGGGAGTCGAAAGGATATGGAATAGGTTGAGGTGTGTACAGTGAATGCTAGAGAAGTGTAGAAGAGCGTGGGAGTGCGGCGTGATTGCAGGTGCGCGGGCACGCGGCCCTGTGGGTACTCACGGGTCGTGCGACACCGGGTGAAGGCGTGCGCGCAGACGTGCTGTATAGCGGCAGGGTGCTAGGAGCACGCAGCGTTGTGAGCGTGCGCGAGACACAGTGACATTGAGTTGGCACGTGCGGCAGCGCAAGGGTGCGCGTGGGGTGTCGAAGTGGGAACGTGAGTGCGCGGCAACGGACTGTGTAGTTCGAGGGGTGCGTTGGATTCTTTCCTAGGATTTTGAGTCTTGCCGTTTTATCTTAAACTATTTTAAATGGGTTTCTTTTCCTCTGTGTAGTTTTATGTTAGGATTTCGTGCTCCCTCTTCGGGACGCTAGTTGTTTTCGAATCGAGTCAAAAATTTTTCATACTCACAAATGTTCTTTTAAAAATGATTTGAAAACGAAAGGGGTATAAATTGAGCGAGTTATGTCAAGTGTTAGTGTGTGTAGTGTGTAGATACACTGTAGTGCACCGGGAACGTTTGGTTTTCGCAGGGTGTTACAGTTATGGTATCAGAGCCACGGGGTCGACGTCGTTCAGAGGATTACCTAACACCGCCAACCGCTACACGGGAGCACTCCACCAACTGTTAGTGTTTAGATTTGAATTTATTGCAGTACTAATGTGAGCTTTATATTTATGTTAAAGGTAGAAAATGTCAGGAGAGGCGAGAGGTAGAGGTACAGGGCGGCCACGACGAGAGGCGCCTCTTAAAGCTGTGGGCGACATGGATGATACCGTCCAGCAGCTTACCGAGTTGGTCCACCATCAGTCTCAGTAGTTGGAGAGGTTTATGAGCAGGGACGACCAGAGTCAGTCTAGCGCCCAAGGTTCGTCTGACAGAGGGAGTGACAGGCTGTATAGACTTAGACCCCCGACTTTTGACGGATCTTCTCCGGATCCTCTCAATGCTGAGGAGTGGATACGGAGCATGGAGAGGATGATGAGTTTTGCCAAGGTAGAGGAGCAGGACAGAGTTTCTAGTGCGGCATTCTATTTTGCCAAAGATGCGAGCCATTGGTGGGATACTGTGGTGGCCACGAGAGATGTGGAGGCCATGACCTGGGAGGAGTTCAGGTTGGTGTTTTTCGGCAAGTATTTCAGTCATTTTGTCAGGACACAGAAGATGGTGAAATTTGCACAGTTGAAACAGACCAGCACTGTGGCCGAGTATGTACGGCAGTTCGAGGGCTTGTCGCGGTTTGCAGGACATTTGGTGACACTCAATGAGAATAAAGTACATCAGTTTGTGCAGGGCCTGAAGCCGGATATTTATATGGGCATGCGGATTGCGGGGACCCGAGGCATGCCCTACGAGGAGGTGGTAGCAAAGACCCTTAACATTGAGGAGGCTCGGGCGAAGCTTCCTAGCTATCGGGAGGTACACAAAGAGCAGCAACGGAGATCATTCAGAGAGTCGCTGCCACAAGCCAGCGGGGAGGCGTCCGTGCAGAAAGGCCTGAAGAGGCCTAGCAAAAGTTCCAGCAGCCAGGGGAGCACTAAGAGGCCGCAGGGGTAGGAACAGTTTCCAGTGCGCCCGAAGTGTCAGAGGAGCCACCCGGGCGAGTGCAGAACGGGCCCATGCGGTGTTATAACTGTGATGAGGTGGGCCACCTGTCCAGAGAGTGCCAGAAGCCGCGTTAGAACCGCTGCTTCAACTGCAATGAGGTGAGACACTTTGCCAACAGATGCCCAGCTGCGAGCAAGACGTCAGCCAGAGTTACATCGAGGGTCTTTGCCCTTTTTGAGCCAGATGATGCTGCCCAGCCATCAATGATAGCAGGTAACATTTTTGTTTCTGGTGTGGCAGCTTATACTTTGATTGATACGGGCGCCACGCACTCGTTTGTGTCGACGGGCTTTGTGGTTAAGGCCAACTTGGAGTTCAATCCCGCCGAGTGACATTATGATGTGACCTTACCATCCGGGGAGCATTTGTATTCAGAACAGGTGGTGCGGGGCAATGTTGTGACAGTGGGGAGCAAGCAGTTATATACCGAGCTAGTCATACTCCATATGAGCGGTTATGAGGTCATCTTGGGAATGGACTGGCTGTTCAGACATCATGCAGAGATTGACTGCAGGACCAGAGAGGTTCATTTCCAGCCCCCGAGCGGGGAAAGCTACACATTTAAAGCAGGTAAAGGTCTTGCCAGGATTCTGCTATCTTTACTCGCCAGACTCCACAGTTGTTGGACATGGGTTGCCAGGGATTTTTGGCAAAGTCACAGAGTGATACTCGGATACAGGATATTCTTGTTGTGCGGGAGTTTCCGGAGGTGTTTCGTGAGGATTTGCCAGGGTTGCCTCTTGACAGGGAGATTGAGTTCGAGATAGATGTTTTCCCAAGTGCAGAGCCCGTGTGCAAGAACCCGTACAGATTAGCACCTACTGAACTTAAGGAGCTGAAGGCTCAGTTGGAGGAACTGATGGATAAGGGCTTTATACGCCATAGTTTTTCACCCTAGGGATCGCCAGTTCTATTCGTCAAGAAGAAGGATGGATCCCTACGTATGTGTATTGACTACCGGGAGCTGAATAAGTTGACGGTGAAGAACAGGTATCCATTGCAGAGAATTGACAATTTGTTTGATCAATTACAGGGTGCCCAAGTGTTTTCTAAGATTGACCTGAGGTCTGGCTATCATCAGTTGAAGGTGAAGGAAAAGGATGTACCGAAGACGGCCTTCAGGACGAGGTATGGGCACTTCGAGTTCATGGTTATGTCTTTCGGGTTGACCAATGCCCCTACAGCATTCATGGATCTGATGCACCGAGTGTTCAAGGAGTACCTAGACAGGTTTGTGATTGTGTTTATTGACGACATTCAGATTTACTCGCGGAGTGAGGAGGAGCACAGGGAACACCTGAGGATCGTATTGACTATTTTGAGACAGCATCAGCTGTATGCTAAGTTCTCGAAGTGCGAGTTTTGATTGGACACGATTCATTTCTTCGGGCATGTTATCTCCTCTGAGGGTATTTCAGTTGATCCAGGGAAGGTTCAAGCTGTAAAGGAGTGGCCGCGGCCGACCAGTGCTAGCGAGATACACAGTTTTCTAGGGCTGGCTGGATATTATCGGAGATTTATTGAGGGGTTCTCTAAGATCTCGGCCCCCCTAACTCAGCTGACCAAAAAGAATGTGAAGTATGAATGGACCGATAAGTGTGAGGACGGCTTCAAGACATTGAAGCAGAGGTTGACTACGGCTCCTGTACTGACACTACCCGTGGAAGGAGAGAAGTTCTGCATTTATTGTGATGCCTCCAGGATTGGTTTTGGCGTGTGTTTTGATGCAGGGTAGGAGAGTCATTGCCTATGCCTCTAGACAATTGAAGGCTTACGAGTAGAATTATCCCACTCACGATTTAGAGCTGGCGGCTGTTGTGTTTGCATCCAAAATTTGGAGGCATTATCTTTATGGGCAGCAGTGCGGGATTTACTCAGACCATCAGAGCTTGAGGTACATTTTCACGTAGAAGGAGCTGAATTTGAGACAGAGAAGATGGCTCGAGCTGGTCAAGGACTACGAAGTGGAGATCAGGTACCACCCGAGGAAGGCGAACATGGTGCCAGATGCCTTGAGTAGGGTGACGGCTTCGACTTCTGCCTTGACCATGATAGTGCCTGTTGAGTTGGTGACAGAGATGCAGAGTTTTGGTCTAGAGGTAGTTTCTGATCTGGCAGCCACTCTTTCGGCCTTGTCGTTGAGGCCGACTATTCTAGACAGGATCAGGCAGACTCAGGAGACTGATTTGGAGTGTAGCAAGCTGAAGGCACGTATGGAGGTCAGCCCTGATTCTGAGTTCAGCTATTCAGAGGACGGGATTCTGAAATTTCAGGATAGGTGGTACGTCCCGAAGGATGAGGAGCTGAGGAGGGATATATTATCAGAGGCTCATTCATCTTCTTTCTCTGTGCATCCGGGAAGCACTAAGATGTACAGGGATTTGAAGCAGCACTATTGGTGGCCTAACATGAAACGAGCAGTGGCTGAGTATGTTGAGACCTGCGTAGTCTATCAGCAAGTGAAGGCGGAGCATCAGCAACCGTCTGGGATGCTCCAACCATTGCCTATACCAGAGTGGAAGTGGGAGCGAATCACCATGGATTTTGTAGCGGGACTACCAAGGGCCATGACGCGATCTGGGTGATTGTGGACAGGTTGACGAAGTCGTCTCACTTTTTGCCGGTGAGGATGAGTTATACCATGGATCAGTTTGCCCAGTTATATATTCAGGAGATAGTCAGGCTTCATGGGTTTCCGGTGTCGATTGTTTCAGACCGAGACCCCAGGTTCACATCCAAGTTTTGGAAGAGTCTGCATAAGGCTATGGGCACCAGGTTAGAATTCAGTACGGCCTTTCATTCTCAGACCGACAAGCAGTCTGAGCGGACTATACAGATTCTGGAGGATATGCTCAGGGCCTATGTGTTGGAGTTTCAGGCGACTTGGAGCAAGTTCTTGCCATTAGTGGAATTCTCGTATAATAACAGCAATCAGTCCACCATTGGGATGGCGCCGTACGAGGCCCTCTACGGAAGGAAGTGCAAGTCGCCATTGTACTAGGATAAGGTTGGGGAGGCCCAATTGATAGGTCCTGAGATTTTACAGCAGACTGTCGACAAGATTTCTGTGATACGGAAGAGGATTGAAGCGGCTCAGAGTCGACAGAAGAGTTATGCTGATCAGAGGCGTCGGGAGTTTGAGTTTAATGAGGGCGACAAGGTTTTTCTGAAGGTCTCTCCGTTCAAGGGAGTGGTAAGGTTCGGAAAGCGGGGGAAGCTCAACCCTCGGTTTGTGGGACCATTCCCGATTGTCAAACGGACTGGGAGAACTGCGTACCAGCTTCAGTTGCCTGCGTCGATGGATGCCAACCATGATGTTTTCCATGTCTCGATGCTGAGGAAGTGTATGCGCGATCCCTCTCAGGTAGAACCACAACAGTATATGGAGATCCAGCCGACGCTGTCCTACGAGGAAAAGCCAGTGGGAATCTTAGGATCAGCGATGAAGGTGCTGCACAACAAGGAGATTTTGCTGGTCAAGGTGATGTGGCGCAACCATGGTGTGGAGGAAACTACTTGGGAGCGGCGTGATGATATGGAGCGGCAGTATCCCAACTTATTCGGTACGTAAATTTTGGGGAAAAAAATTCTTATAAGGTGGGGGGGTGTAATAACCCGAAAAATTTCAGATTTTTAAATCTAATTTCTGAAACTTTTGGTTTAATTTCGGTTGGAGTTTCGAAAAATATTTAACGGGTAAATTGAGTCATAGAGCTCGGAATCTAATTCTAGTGATAGTTTTTGTAGTTTTTAAGTCGGGAGGATGAGAATTTTACAAATTTATGGAAGATGAAAACACGTGGAGGCACTTTGGTAATTTGCAATTAAATTTAATTTAATTTTTTTTAAAAGAGTGGAATGGCTTCTGGTGGAAGCCATTCCACCCTGTTTTGTCCCGCAGCCGAGGGTAGAGGGACACGCGAGAGAGGGAGGGAGCGATCGGAGAAGATGACGAACTGCCAGCGATCGACCACCGGAGGAGAGACGCAACGCGCTAGGCAATTCTGGCAAGGCAGAACTCGGCGGGAGTGAGTTCTTCCCGAGCTAAAAACACAGGTGAGTTCTCCCCTGTTTCGGTTTCTGTCGACCTTTGTAGGGTGTTTTAGGATCTAGTGAATGTGTGTGTGTGGCTCGGCCTTTTCGCGACAGAACCGAATGAGAAACAGGGAATTCTCTCTTTCGGTCCTGCACCTGCTTTGATGGCCGAGCGTGGAGTTGTTTTGCTCTCTACATTTCAGCGATTTTGTAATAAAATTTAGAAGGAATGAGGGGGGATTTCAGGGCTCAATGAACCGATGGAGAATTTCTTGGTTTTGGGAAGAAAACCGTGGGAACCTTTGGTGCTGCCATGCTATTTTCTAATTAGGAACCACCAAATTGTTAATGTATGCATTGGTAGACCGAAATGTGGATGTTCGGTAAAGAAGTTGGCGAAATTGAATCGGAGTTGAGATTTCAGACATTTTTCGTATAAGACCAGTTTTGTTTTTGGGGATTTTGATGGGGTTACGGTTAATTTTTTTAAATTCTATTTTTGTGGGTTAAATTAGGTTGTTAGAGAGACGTATGGCCGCTGGAATCGATCGATTCCGGTATCCGACGCAAACGTTATGTGCGTCGGAAGTTTATGTCGGATTTTGATCCAAGTCAAATTAGCGAGCGTTTTTCATAGAATTTCAACGTGTGATAGTGGCATGGCTGTTTTTGATGCGTAAAGCTAAATTGAGTGAGTTTTGGTTGAAGAAAAACAAAAAATTGAAATTTTATAAAAAGGGGAAGATTCGGTTTCGGGGTTTTCCACCTAGCTGCGGCTTACCATTTTGAAATTCGTCTTAGTATGTTAAACTAGATTCCTAAGGGGACGTTTAGCAACTTGAATCGTCTGATTCCGTTAAAGGACGCAAAAGTTATGCGCGTCCGAACTTTAGGCTGGTTTTCGACCAAACCACATTGGTGATCCGTTTTAATTGGAATTTCATGGGTTTAACTAAGAGATGTCATTTTTAGCTATTTGATGAATGTTGAAGCGAGATTGATGAGTGTTTGTTTGTGTTTTAGGTTGAGACACTTTTTGGCAAAGTCGTGCGTCGAGTGAGCGTAGCATGCCAGGTAAGTAGTGCATGCATGTGTTTTGCCCAAGTGGGCCTACACTGTTGAACTTTAGGGCTTATATGATTGATTGTGGTGTGCGTGCGTATTGTTTGACATGCATCATTTTTTTTAAAACGGGAACGAAAATGGTTTTGAGCATATTTTGAGTATGTGGTGAGACGCATGGCGGTGGTACCGCGGATCCTGCTAGTGTGCAGGCCGGTGCTTCACCAGTCACGGATTCCGCTCGAGGAGTGGGCCAGCTGGGCCGTCACGCGGCATAAATGTGTTGACGGTGAGGGTGATGGGCAGTGGTACTGCGGATCCTACTAGTGTGTGGGCCGGTGCAACACCAGTAGCGGATTTCACTCGAGGAGTGGGCCGACTGGGCTGTCACGAAACGTGTGTGTGTGGCAACTGTGGCCCCGTGCTGGGGAGGCTGGGACAGGGGCGACGTGTCAGGGTATAGTGTGGCGCGAGGTACACCCTTACCCTAATGTGGTTGTCGTGTGGTGATGCGTGTGTGTAGCTTGTGGGCCTCGTTGCTGGGAAGTCCGGGACGGTGGCGATGTGTCAGGGTGTAGGGTGGCGTTAGGTTCCTCCTTACCCTGGTGCAGCTATACTGCGCATCACAGATGTGAAAACATGAGTGTGAGTGTAGAGACTGCATGTGATAGGATTGCATTGTCGGCTTTTTACTTTCATATCGCATTACTTACTGAGTGTTAGGCTTATGTTGTGTGTTCTGTGGTGTAGGTGCTGACGATATTGCTGGTGAACCTCGAGAGCCTAGTCCTAAGCCATAGAATGGTTGACGGCGTGCGACCGAGGCACCGGATGGGAGATTTTATTAGGGCGACCCGACCCCTGGGAATGGTAGGTGGTGGCCTGGTTTGCTTGCGGGTATTTTTCTTTTGCAGTGATGATGTACAGTCAATGAGATGAGTTGTATATGCGCCAGTGTATAGTTGTATATGGAGTGCGTGTGATTTTGGCGACATACGCATATATTTTACATGTAGGAGCTTGGAATTGCATATATTTATATGTTAGGGTATGATATTGCTCTATACTGGGGACTTTCTTCATTTGTATTTGATGGGTTTTCGGTGTACTTAAACTCTGATTTTGTTATGGTGATTTCTCTCGATGATGGATAGATAAATACTGTTAGTTTTTGGTGAATTGTGTGCAGGGTTTTAAGTTTTAGGATAGCCAGTTTTTAGGCGTTACTCTGCCAAAATTTCGAGAGAATGATTGGGAGTCGAAAGGATATGGAATAAGTTGAGGTGTGTCCAGTAAATGCTAGAGAAGTGTAGAAGAGCGTGGGAGTGCGGCGTGATCGCAGGTGTGCGGGGCACGCGACCCTGCGGGTACTCACGGGTCGTGCGGCGTCGGGTGAGGGCGTGCGCGCGGACGTGCTGTACAACGGCAGGGTGCGTGCGGCACGCGGCGCTGTGAGCGTGCGCGAGACACAGTGACGTTGAGTTGGCACGTGCGGCACCGCAAGGGTGCGCGCGGGGTGTCGAAGTGGGAACGTGAGTGCGCGGCACCGAACTGTGTAGTTCGAGGGGTGCGTTGGATTCTTTCCTAGGATTTCGAGTCTTGCTGTTTTATCTTAAACTATTTTAAATGGGTTTCTTTTCCGCTGCGTAGTTTTATGTTGAGGATTTCGTACTTCCTCTTCGGGACGCGAGTTGTTTTCGAATCGAGTCGAAAATTTTTCATACTCACAAATGTTCTTTTGAAAATGATTTGAAAACGAAAGGAGTATTAAATTGGGTGAGTTATGTCAAGTGTTAGTATGTGTAGTATGTAGATGCACTGTAGCGCACCAGGAGCATGTGGTTTTCTCACAGTGTTACACTCTAACCCTAGTTTCTCCACAAGGTCTCGGGATGCAACATTAGTGCAACTTCCTCCATCAATTATAAGAGAACACACGTTATCTTTGATTAAATATCGGTTATGAAAAATATTCTCTCTTTGACAATCTTTGTCATTGGCTTGCGATATGAGAACTCTTCGGATGACCATCAAAAGTGGCCCTTCTCATACATGGAATACTTTTTCTTCTTATTCAAGGTTCTCACTAAAACCCTCCACTTGCTCATGTTCACTTACGAGCTCGTCTGTGCTTTCCCTAAGAACCATAACTCTTCTACTAGAGCATGAAAAGTAATGTGCCTCGATCCAAGGCACTTGAAACATATGATCTCCCTTGATCTTGGCCAAGTGGTATCTTTCACTACTTTCTTTTCTTCTACCCCCTTTGTAGGCCAACTCTTTGTGAAAGACTTCTTATCATCCACCTTAGATAGTGGCTTATAGAGACTCTCTATTTTTTAAGGAAACTGATTACCAATCACTTTTTCTTTCCTCTTCACTTAACTTTCAACCTTCAAACCAAGTTGGACAACATCCATGGTTTCTAAAGTTTGTAGTTTCACCAAATCACTAATTCTCTATTCAAGCACCTTATAAACCTTGCAATAACTTGCTCCTTTGGCTCATCCAATCCACTCCTAATTTTACGGATTTCAAACTTAGTTAGGTACTCCTCAACAGATTGTGAATTTTGCTTCAAATTTTTCATTTATAGAAATAACTCTTGCTTGTAGTGGCTTGGCATGAATCTCTTTCTCATCAAGGACTTCATGGCCCTTCAAGTCACAATAGTCTCATCACCTTCACGCTTTCTTTGTGCCTTCAAAGTGTCCTACCATAAACTAGCATAACCAGTTAACTCTAGAGACACTAGTTGTAACTTCACTTTCTTTGAATAGTTGTAATAATCAAACATTTTTTCTACCTTATCCAACATCCAATCCAAAAATGCATCACCATTACAAGATCCATTAAAGGCAAGAATTGTTACCTTAACATGCTTCAAATTTTCATTAGAACTGCGGCTTGCATGAGAACTGTCATACTCCTCATTCTCGGATTCTTCTTCTTCAATGAAATCATTGTGGTTATTTCTTCTCCTTAGATTTCCAGGTCTTCTCCAAGGCAAGGGTGTTTAAGGATCCTAACATATTGGTTCCTCATCTCTATTATCCATTGACTAATGTTCTCAAACTTGTGGTTCAACTCATCTAGTTGTCCTTACAAACTAGATTCACCCTCCTTCGAGTTTGGTGTTAAAGGTGGTTGAACATTTGGCTCTTGGTTTTGTTGGTATTAGCCCCACTTCTTGTCATTATTTTGGCCAACAAAAATACACCACAAATGAAGCAAAAACAGAAAATAAAGAGCATAGCTCTGATACCAAATGACGTTCTTCAACTTCAAAATACAACACAAGCACAAAATGTTCTTGGCAAAAAACAATTTTAACCTATAAACTCCAAACTCCAAGATGCGCAAAAACTTCATATCAACAAAACTTCATATCAACTCCAAACGACCAAAAAATTTAATAGCTTCTTACCAGGTATGTCAATGGACTCCCCTCCAAAAATTATAGGTTGATTTGCTGTGGATGAAAAGTTACGGATGAAAGATCGCTTGCTGGTCCGAGGAGGTAATAACAGCACCTCTAGGGTTTTGGCTCCTTTTTGAAAGAAGGCACTCTAACTAGCTTTGGATGAGAGTTGAAATACAACCTTGCTGATAATTCTCTATGCCAAGAAATGGAGGTGGAAGGTTGTAATAGAAATGGCACCACTTTGGCTCTCACAAAAATGGATACCCCAAGAACTAACCTAGTTCTCTTAGATGTAACTCACCGAAGAAGAAAGTTATTGAGCTTCAACAAATTGAAAGCTTCTGCAATTTTTTTCTTCATTCAAAAGTGCTGAAAGGAGGCTAAAAAGGTGGCTTAAATACCATGACTCTTCATTACAAGTTAGGGTTTAGCAACTAGTAAAAGGAGAGGCTCAAAAGAGAGAGGTACCCGGCGACATAGCTTAGCCACTTTAGTTTTGCCAATTTGGCTAAAATCCTTCTCTCTCCAAGGGTCACTTCCAAGTGGTCCCTCTTCTTTCTCAAAATGCAGCCAACATTCTCTCCATTACATGTTCAGTCATTTCATGTTCAATCATTTCATGTCACTTAATACATCAAAACAAAAACTAAAGTCTTTAAAAGAAATAAAAGCAAACTCAAGCTACATTAGGAAGACAAATTTCTTCTTTCATTTTTAGAGTGGCCAAGGGGTGCTCCCATGTTAGCAAGTGGAAATGCTTCTCCATGTCTAGTGCATTTGGCTCCAACTTCAAGTCTTCAAAGGATGCTTCACCTACAAAAAGAACACGCTCATTAGTTAAAGACTCGGCTAAAGATTTGGCTCGCGATCAAGTGATGGCTCCTCTTGGCACATCAAGAAGGATCCTTGTGATACTTTAGACAGTCTCGATGTCAAAGTATCATGAGAAAATCCTAATATACCTAATCCTGGGTTAAGGTTGTCTTGTATGCATGTCACGAAATAGATAATAATGCGATGATAATGTGCGCTTTGGTTTTCAAATCCCTACACCTAACCAGGGTATTATTATTTGTTTATTATCGTTCATACAGATTGTTTCATAGATGACCCTTGTTCACTGACAACTCGGGTAACGGGACTAGACTTCGGATTGCATCTTGCTTGAAATTTCTTTCTGTCTCATGAGGTATTGCTAAACTTCAGTTGTCGTCTTTCTATGTTTATGTGCTGAAGGAGTCCTTGAGTGACCCTCATTTTCATTAAGTTGAATTTTTATAAGATAAATACGATGATGACATATTTTCATATAGTCGTCTATGTATGCGACAAGGGTTTAACTTAATACCTTATATGTGGCTCTTGGAGTCTTTTTTTGTAAAATGTTAAAAATGAGTTTTCATGAGACGATGTTTGAAACCAATTTTAACATCGCATCTGTTTTGAAATAAAAAAGTAAAAGAAATTTTAGATGTATTTAATATGATATTTCTATTGAGTTAGTCAATCACCCGAATGACCCTCTACTCTTCTAGAAAAGAAAAAAAACAGTGAGTAGCTGGAGATTGGGAGCAGTTATCTTTATTTATTTTTGTTTGAGTGTGTAGTTGATATTCTAGTGAGAACTTATGTTACATTTGGTTTGTTTAAGATTAATTATTTGATATTTAGATGTTTAGACTTATTAAACTTCTATAATTAATCGCACTATTATATTTGTAATCATCGTATGGATGTTGACTTTTGATTAATGTTCAAATTTTCTGTTGCAAATCAAGTCTTGAACTGGGTAATTGGGTCCTCCTTGAGAATCGAGTCTACATTCTGTTAGGTTCGCCTCTAGGTCGTGACATAAATCATAAAAGAAACAAGTTTAAAAAGGTAAAGAGTTAAAGGTAACATAGATTGTCCGAGAAACAAGGGAAAAAAAAAAAACAAAGAGTTAAAGGTAAAGTGTACAAAAAAAAAAAAAAAAACAATTGAAGTTCATGAATTCCAACTTTTAACATTACATGTAAAATTTAAAGGTAAATTTCATGTTGTCATAAAAGACAAAATGAATCAATTCATTATTTGTCATTAGTCAATAGCTAAAAATTAGACACGTAAAATTTAATTAAATATAAAAATAACTAAGTTATACATTAGATACAAAGTAAAAATTAAAGAGCTAACCAATACAAAGAACTACACGAGGATGAGGTGAGAAAAGAACAAAACCTTGGCATGAACAAAAAGAAAGCAGCAGAACCCGACCAATTCCACGGGCAGCCCACAAATTTTAAAAAGATAAAATATTGATGAGAATTAATGGAAATTTCGCCCCGCAAATAAAAGGTCGACCAATAATGAAAATTAATGCAAATTATTCTATGATTCTATTAATATTAATGTAATATTTCATATTTATTTATTGTATAATAAATGTTAAATATTATTCTATTATGATATAATGCACTCAGAATTTATATTGAGAATTAATGTTGTTAACGCATTCAGTTTGGTTGGTCGAGCAATGAAAATTAACGCAGAAGAGGTATACAGTCAATGCATTCAGAAGAAATGCAAATTCTTTTCCGTTAAAATGCAAATTGAATGAAAATAAAAAAAGGTGCATATTTGAGTTAATGACAATTCAACTTAGGAGAGAGAGAAAAGAGAGATAGGAGAGAGGAAAGACGCGAGACATTGGTTAAGAGAAACAGAAACAGAGGAAGATATTCATCAAATTTTTTGAAATTTAAAATTTTTAGTCATTTGCTTTTCCTATAACATCCTCGTATTTATCATTTGTTTCAAAGTTCCAATCACAGTTCAAGTCATCCAAAATTTGAAGGAAATGATAATTTAAACTGTATGTCATATTCTTCGGATAAACAGATACTTCAACTCGACGAATATCATCGTCTGTACAACAAAAACTACTTATTTAACAAAATCGATTGATTAATACGAGTTAATTTTGTATTACAATAAATTGACACATCAATAGCCCGTCCAATAGTTGCTTTAACGGCTGCAAAAACCAATAAGAAAATATTACTTTTTAATTGACAACTATAAAAAAAAAATTCAGAAAATGTTTACAAATTCATATTAACTTCATTCAAGATCAAGGACTCTAACCGTACTTGGGCTTGTGATCAATCCATAGATATTAATGCAAAATAAGTAGGCACTTACGACTACATGTTCAATTCAACGAGCGATTTTAAACACAGAATTTTAATCTTGATTTTCAGGGATATGCATTGTTTTTCCTCATCAACACTATTTCCAAAAAAATGAGATTGCGAAAATGGAAGTAAAAGACTGCGCTTGGAAGGCTTTTTCCTTCCACCAAAAATATTAATGAGTTTCATAGCAAGTTCATTTGCCTGTGAGCCTCAAGATCTACAAAATCTCCATTCCCCTGCCCACTAAAAGCATAAATATCAAAAACTTTATCATCTAAATTCATCACATGACCCTCTCGTCCTTTGAACCCCTCCATTGGCGATCCCCACGTGGCCGGGGTAGATGGGTTCGAGCTCGAGGCTTCGTTGCCCAGGAGCCTTCTATTTGACGAGTTGGCAGTTAAAGAAATCGAGGATGATTGGTGTTGTTGGTTCTTCATTGGTGATTTGGGCCGGAGAGCTTCTATTTCTGGGGTTGTCACAACCAGATGTGGTGCCTCCTGGGGCGGGTTTCTTCCTCCCCCTCCCTGCCAAACCTTTCCTTCTTTATCGCCAAAGTTCTTCGTATAAACCTAGACAGTCAAAATTCAAAAGACATTTCATCAAGCTCCCCCAAGTCTTCTATAAGTTTTATGAAAATACCAAGAAAATATGAATTCATCCTAATGCAATCATATGTATGAAACAAGGTCGCACAAATTAGCCAAAAAAAATATCAATATAAGATCTGCTTTATCAATACAAAACCAAAAGGGACAAAATTGAATAATTTAAATCCAGTATCCTGAAAATGTTGAGCTCATTTCATACCACAAAACTCATGTTTTGATTGATATAAACCAAGATATTCATCTGGAATATGACAGCACATGCATTTAAATGTATTTTTTCTGTTTCAATAAAATTTTCTATTGCACTGGATAATGTCATAAAGATGTGAATTCATAATCATAAATGTGTTTTATTAAATTTAGTGGTTGTACCTCAGAATTGAAGTTTGAGGAGGATAATCCTTTGCCGACAGTCAACCATCCAGATCTAATGTTATGGTCCTCTCCAAAGAGCTCGAGCCTCCTTCGGCCAAGGGCAAAATGCTCAATTATCCTGTACATATCTTCAGGCTTTTGGGTTGAACCTGCGGTTTTTCAAACACAACTATTCACTTCCCAAAGATCCATTAACACAAAGAACAATATCTCTTGAGCTCGTATATGGGTATTACATTGATCTTAGTTGAGCAAGATTTCCATCATTGTACAGCCATAAGGGATAAAATAAGTTTTGATATGGAAATAGTTATATACTTCTAAATGTCTTAGAATATTCCTTTTTTTCTTTGTTCTTACATAATGCAAAGAGATAAGAATGATTTGATTTCATATATTTCTCCCATTTTTGCAAATTTCTCATCCCCCACTTCGTACTTCCCTTTAACTATTTGAGAAAAATATTGACCATGGCATGGTTATAAGATCCCACGAATTTCTCACCGAAGCAAACTTCAAAATTAACAGCAACAGATGTGATCTGGAGCTAAATGGCTAGGAAGGACAAGAATGATACTAACCATAAGAAGGTTCCTCGGCTATGATGACATCAGTATCGATGTTGGCATGGATTATATGCCCATCTGTACTTCGTCGCACAGTTCCTTTAATGCCCATCAGGCAGTGTTCCTTCCGTCAAATCAAAACAGAATAAAAACTTCGAAATACCACAACTACTATACAAAAGACTATTATGACCTTTACAAAATGTGAATATTTGATCAAGATCTCAAATCGTATTCCATATTCGATGCACAAAATGCAGTACAGAAACATTGGATGAGCTTTGATAGGTAGTTTATTCATATTTACGTACTTTTCCTATTGTTCTTGAACTTTTCTTTAAAAAGGTTTCTACTTGTATCTTTGGTCAATAGAATTGAGACTTTTTCTCAAACTTGGCCGAACAAATTTATAAAATCATCAGAAAATAAAATCAAACTTACCTTTGAGTGTTGAAATAGAGTATGAGAATCATGTCGTAACCCAGGAGTTGCATTTGCTTTATTTGTTTTCACCCAGCAAATATCTTCACATCGACGAAATCCCCACTAAAGCACTCAAACAATTAATTGGTTCAATTAGATTACAAAATAAATATAAGCAGACAATGTATTTAGATCTATATCACAAAGGAAGTTGGACTAGTTCAGAGGCTTGGTCATACACCTTCTTCAGGCATTGTCGGCCCTGCTCAAGGCCAACACCATCACCAACCCAAAGGAAGATAAAAGACGGCATATCTGCTATTGCCTATAAAAATAAACACGAATATTAGCAAATTGGGAAACCACGAGAATAGAAGTAACTGATCAATTATATATGGTCCTAAATTATGAAAACAAAAAAGGCGCTATGAACATTAAAATAAACTCAGAAAAGGGGATTATTCATATCGACATTATTTCCATATTACTGTTTCTCCTTTTCCCTTTCAGTTTTATAGAGAAAGTTCTAAGAAAATCAAAAGAATTACCTCAATCTTTAGATTCATAATTTCTTCAAATGTCCAGTAATCCATATGATCAGCTACACCAGGAGCGCGATGAACATATTCCTCCCATGGAGGATCCACAAGAATAACATCGAACTTAGTCCCAAAGAATTCTGGTGAAAGTTCAAACTCCTTCAAGTCACATTTGTAATACATAGGAGGAGAAGCAGATTTAGCAACAATCTCATCTTTCTTCTGTATAAGTTCACGAAGCTTAGGATAATCCTCCACTACGTTCGTAAGCTCAAGTTCTCTGATAAAATTCTGGGGTCGCATGCCAGTGTCAACATAATTTTGAGAGTAATCATTCTGCTCTCCTCTCGAAGGAGCTTTACCAGGAGGACCACCACTTTTTTGAGGAACCCATCCACCAGAAGCTTTATCAGGTTGAATTCCTCTTCCCATAGGTCCGCCAGCATTCAAACCAGTTCCAGATAAACTTGAAGGCACGCCTCTGCTTGGGCCACCTTGATTAAAGTAGATAGAAGGATTAGAAGCTCCTATGTTAGGAGGAAATCTAGAGGTGGATGATACAGGTGGAACAGGAGAGAGCCCCGGTGGTCCAGCTAACATACTCATATCAACACCACGAGCTCCAGCCCAGACAGGTGGAGAAAAGGGTGGGATGAATACTCCAGGCGAAACTGGAGGACCTGGAGCAGGTGACATTCCAGGAGTGAGTGGCTGCATTGGACCAGGTTGAGGCATTCCAAGAGGTACAAAAGGAGATCCCATTATTGGCAAAGGAATTCCGACCTGTTGGCTGTCCCTACCCATGGACCTACCTCTTCCTCCTCTCCCCACCCTACTCACTTTCACTCCTTGCTGACCAGCTCTGTTGAAGAATTCTGGATCCTGATTTCCATAGACGGGCTGAGAGCCACCACTAGAACTTTGGCCACCAGTACTACGACCAGTATTAGCACCTCTCTGGCCTCTCCCCTTTCCACCATGGAAATCAAAGTCATCCCTCCATGAACTTTGATCTCGATTTACCATAAAATCATTAGAATACCGTTCCCTCGAGTCTTCACCAGAGGGTCCAGGACCGTAAGTATCAGCCCTTCTCGTCCTTCCTTCCTGCTGAGATGTCCATTCTCCATCATTTGGTGCAGATTTCTCTTCCAATGAATGGCTAACTTCAGTTCTCCTTGAAACATTGGATCCAGATTCTGCTCTTCCATAATCAAGAGGCTTTGTTTGAATCTCTATCACATCATAATTCTCATTTGAAATTCCATATTTTGATGATGTTTTCACTGCTTCACCCCTGCTCCCATCTTTCCTGTTACTAAACCTACCATGAGGTCTTTCATGTTCAGACCTCTCACGGTTCTGCCTAGGAAACTCCCACTCCTTGCCGTGATCATAAATAGCGTCCCCAAGTTTTGCATCTTCTTCATTACTGCTGGGTTGCCTTCTTTTCCAATTGTCTTTGGAACCTTCCCTGTCCCTGCTACCACCACTCCAAGTATCGTCTCTGATTTTTGATCGATCATCATCCCTGTAACTATCCTTTTCAGATTCCTTTTGCTTGAGTTTATAAGTCCTTTCATAATCCACATCAGATAATTCAGACTCTTGGTGCTCCCCACTCTTCTCAGGGCTATGAGATTTGTTAGTGATTCCAGCATCTCTAGTTCCTTTGTCTCTTGTCCATGAATTTATATCATCATCAGCAGTCAATGACTTATCACGATTATCAATTACATCTCTACTAATAGTCTTTTGCTGCCTATGCTTCTCAATTTTATCCCTCCCTGATCTGTCTTCTCGAGTGACAGGACTACTTCTACTATCTTCCTCTAGCATTTTTGACCCATGTTTGACCTTACTCTTCTCAGCATCAACTCTAAATTCCTCCCTGCTTTTAGTCTTGTTACCTTTCTCACCATTTGAATCTACCGCCTTGGTTTCATTCCTACTAGATACATTTCTCTCTTTCGAAGTTTCCTTTCTCACATCAGCTTTCTTCACTGCATCTGTCTCATCCCATCTTCTCCTGTTGCTTCTCGACTGCTCAGAAGATCCATGTGCCTTCTCTCGGCTGCTTTCTCGCTTCTCTGAATATTTGGAATCTCTATCAAGTGTCTTTTCGAGTTCTTCACCATGGGCTCTCTCTTCCTTGCTTTTGCTCCTACTTTGAGAGCTTTCACGCTCAGATAACTTTGAGCCTATTTTCCTTCTCTCATTATCATCTCCTCGACCAAACCCTTTACTTCCAGCTTTATCACCAACATCTTGTCTATTATCTAATTCTCCATCCTGATACCAACTGCTTAACTTTTCTAACGTGCTCTCTTCTTGTTTCTTTTTAATTTGTTTTGAAGATAATTCTTTCCTCGTATCATACCCATCTTCATCACTACCTCCTCTACTAGAACCAGTAGACCTTTTTCGACTATCAATTCTATCTCCTGAGCTTTTTCTTTTGCTGCTGCCCAACCCTTCAGTATCTTCCCCATTGCTTGGCTTTTTCAGCTTACTTGACCTGTGCTTCCTCTTATTATTTCCCTCATACTCTTCATCATCTCCAGCTTTATCAGTTTTTATATCCAAATTGTCTTCTGCATTCCGCTTTGAATAAACCCGGGTGGATTCAGGCGAATCCATCAGATCAACCAAAGGCCTTAATAAGCTATCAGAAATTGTTTGTTACTATGCTCACATGCAGGAAAGATCAATCTGCGTGACAACACAACAAAAGAAATATCTCAGGTAAAAACTAAAATGTAAAGCCAAACACAAGCAAATCACAAACAAAAAGTTTTCAAACGTGACAACAACTCATAATGAATATGGATAGCATCAGGAACCCTAATCCTTTGTAGAATAAAAAACAATCGAGACTCAAACCCTAAAACATTGCTGATAACTTTGAAGTCAAATTGACGTTTCAAAGGATAACGCTACCAAAATTCCTTTGAGAATCAATCCATTAAAATCCTACCCGGTAAATAAAATCACACCAGATAAGCCAGACTGAACCAGAAAGACAAATTGCCTTTGACTCAAAATTTTCTTCTCTCTATAACATCCGAGCAGTTTCGAAGGAGAGAAGCAGAGAAACTTCTCCTTCAAGTAGACCAATCTCTTATTCCCTTTCTTTTCAAACAGAAATTTCTGCCATTTAATCTATTTAGCCACCATACTTCTCTTTGCTTTTCCTCTCAAATTCCAAAAGTGCAGCAAAAACTGCTTCCTTTCGCACGACCAAATTCGTGCATCAGAGAACCAAATTGAACAGGGAAGACCCAGTAAGAACCCTAACCAAATCTCAATTCACATCCCATCAATCCAAACCAACCCAGCAAAACCCGACATTGCAAACCAACCTAGAAATGAACTCGACGCCAGATGACGAATCCGGCTGTATACCCAAACTCTGTTTGAATCACGCGGCCACCATCCATTCACCAGGAAAATGAACTGAGTTTTGTTCACTGACTCACACGCCTCGAAACTGAGCTTTGAATCACAAACCAGAAGAAAAATTTCGCGACCCAGCAGCAGAATGGCCAAGAAGAATAGTTACTAGAGGACCCCAACCTAAATCAGCACCTCCTCATTCAAACCGACCCAGCCCAGCCCGTTCAAGAACCGGGCCAGAATTGTTATGAACAGAGTCCGAACTTCATTAGAACGGTTTCAAACCAAACCAAAATAATGAACTTTACTAGACTTCATTTTGAGCCTTAATTTAGGGTTACAATTAAATTACAATAGATAACCCCCATTACGTCTATTCTCTAGAGATGGTTACGTTCCATTCTCGTACCGAGGTAGGTAATATAGAGTAAATTTGATCCATTTTAATTGTAACATTACAAATTTAGTATATTTTTTATTTTTTATTTTAATATTCGTTGCTAAAAATTGTTTTATTCACTAATAAATAAATATAACAAATGAGGCGACCGAGGCTAAAAAAGTCCGACCCTCTGAGTTTAACGAGCTAAACGAGCCGAGTTTAACGAACTCAACGAGCCGAGTCTAACGAGCTGGTCCAAAAAAAAATTTCAACTCGAGTAAGTTCGCAAGGCAATGTTAAAAGAGTCGAGTCTTCCAAACGAGTCTAACAAGGCAAACCTAACTAAGCAAACACATACAAAATACTTTCAATTTATATAAATATAATGCATAATTCTAAAAAAATTAATTATTAAAATTATAATGATTATTTATCATTATAATGTCAAAATATAATAGTTAGTTGTTTAGTTAATGAAATGATTTTATTAATAAATAAAATGACATGTATTTAAAAAAAAAATTATTTAAAATGATCTAATAAAAAGTATCACATAAAATTATTACAAATATTTGACAGTTGTATTATTACAAATTATATTTATATTAACTAAGTTGGCAAATATTTAATTGTCAATCATTTTCAATTAAGGTGACAAACGATTCGAGCTGAGTCGAGTCTAAAAAAATCTGTCTCATCAAGGCTAGCGAGATAAACGAGTCAAGCCTAAGTAATCTAACGAGCCAGACCAAAAAAAAATTTCAACCTGAACTGTCTAGCGAAACGAGTCAAGCCTGCTATAGTACCAAGCCAGCCATCTCTAAAGATGAGATTCTTTTGATATTTACAAATCAAGTATGTTAGTAGCCAAAGCAATTGGTTGAATTTTAGAAGTAATTGCTTACGGTAATAATAAAAATAAATGAAAAATGAGTGTCTGCATGAATATGCAATATACTTGAAATTGAGTTGGGGAATAAAGTCAAGAGTATAGTAAATGAATAAACAAGAGGTTTGTGAGGGACAGAGAACGGAGGGTGAGAAATGTGAAATGGGGGGGCCAATCTACTTATAGTCACGCATAACTGACCCCATTCTATAAGATCTACCCCTCGATCTGTTCCCTAAAGTGTAGGAGGCAGTGACCCCCATTCTCGAGCGTGGACAAATCCATGCGTAGAATAGAGGTGGTGACCCTACACCAGCCCCCGATCTCACTTGAACAATTCAAGTGAGATCAATCCCCCCGTTCTCGAAGATCAACCCCTCATTCTTAGAGATTGAGAGTGTTCTTCAGGGGCTGCAATGGGTTGATTTGTTAAGTTTTTCTTACTTTGAGGGTGAATATGTTTACGAAATAATTTTAGGGTATTTTCTATTAAACACTCAATATTTTGAAGGTCATTTTGAATATTATTCTTAATATTATTAACAAAATGAAAACAAAATTTAAAGAATATTGTCATGAGATTATTAAAATATGTCTTGTACTTGGTAAGATTTTGAGCAATGTACTTATAACACCTGAAAATTCACCGTACATGTCATTTTAAACATAGGATAACTAACGAGAAAATTTAAATGAATAGAATTAGGGTTTAATGAAATTGAATGAAGTAAGAATTAAGTGGTTTGAAAGGTGGTTTGAAATTGAATCTTATTGAAGAAGCTTTCTTCTTCTTGTTATCAAACACCCCCTTTGCTTCTTTCTTTTCTTCCTCCTCTTTTTTCCCTTCACGTGAAATCCTCTCCCTTACCAGTACATTCATTCTCTCCTCCCTCTTCACGATTTTTCTTCAACCACCAGCGAACCTCTCTCTCCCTCTCGACGATTTCTCTCTCGGTTCTTCACCTCACGCCTAGCACTCCCTCTCCCTCACGCACGGCTCTTCCTTTTCCACGCCAATACTCCTCTCTTGCTGGATTTGAAGATTTAAAGGTGAGATTAGGTTTTTCCTTAATTTAGGTTTAGTGTATGCAAGTTTAGGGTTCTATAATAGTAAGAGAAGTGGTTTTGGTGGATGTTTTGGCACGAAAATTCTAAATTTAGTTGCTGATTTCCTTCTATTATTGGATGAATGTTCAAATTATATGAACATGTATGTCGTTTAAATAGGATGAAGTGGTGGATTGATTAAGTTTGAAGAAGTTTTGAAATTTAGGGCTAAAACTGAATAGGTTCTGGTTATGAAATTTTCGGCTGAGCTGTTTTTTTTTTTTTTTGATAAAGTGAATTGAACATGATAAACTAGACACTTTAAAGATTCCATAGCATTTTGAATCATTGGATTTGGTTGAATATACAATTAGTTATGAATTTTCAAAGTTAAGCAAAAATCTGAATCGGTTAACAGAGCAGTTCGGTTTTCTGAATTTCTGCCATTTATTGAGTTTGGCTTTTGATAAATGGATTTCACCATGTTAATCTAGACTCTTTAAAGATTCCATAGCATTTTGAATAATTGAATTCGGTTAAATGTAGCCTAAGTTATAAAATTTTGAAATTTAGGACAATTCTAAGCCAATTCTGAAAATTATTGTTTAATGGTTAAAAATTTATTGTTTATTGTTGAATTGGTTTAAGATAATTGTTTTGGATATTTAAATTAATTGATTTGGAATTACTGGAATTGAGCAAGTGTGATGAATGTTATGCATGGTTGAATTAGGGAACTCGATATGATATTGATGGTTTGATTCGCATGTTATAGGTGTTTCAAGCAACAAAGAAAATTAATCAAATTGCCTAAAATATAGCTAATGGCCAAGGTAAGTGGATGTTGCAAGTGCTTGGCCGATTAGCCTACATCACAAAGGTGATAGGAAGTTTACGTTTTTAATAGTTGTTTGGATACCTTAAGCATTCATTAGAATTTAGTCTTATTAGTAGATTAAGTTTAGAATTAGTGATTGTTTATGATAGGTCAAGAGTTTTGTATTGTATAATGTGGTTGGTTGATGGATGTATAAGAATATGTTCACGTTATGTTAGTACGTGCCTTTAACATGTAATATGCATCATGTTTTCTATAAAATCACGCAAAATGTTTTGAGAGCATGTTTTATGTAACTAAATAAATATTATGTAAAATACGTAAATGGTTAAGTTATAAGTCGGAGCAAGTACGACATATGTTTTGTCCACTTTGTGGACCATGTTATGTTATATGATGTATCTATTCTCCCTTCTACCCCCTCTTAACTTATGTCATGTAAACCGAAAGTAATGTGAAAAGAACATATTTTATAATTCATGCATTTACGAGCATTCATTATTATCATACATCGCTTACTAAGTATTAAACTTATAGTTTAAATTTTGTGATGTAGGTGACGAATTTGAAGGTGAAGATGTTAAGTTTCAAGTTGACGGATAAGTACAGTTGAAGGAACTGTTGAGTTGTGGAGCCTAATTTAGGTCTGAGGGTATTTTGGTAATATTTACTCTATTATTTTGTAACCCTAAATTGTCTATTATATAAAGACGTATTTAGGTTATTGGAGATAGAGAGAGTGTGAGGCAAAAACTATTGTAACTCGTTCCTTTGTTCTTAGTGAAATCTGTCAGCGGCCAGTGGACGTAGCTCTCACAACGAGAGTGAACCACTATAAATCTCTCTGTGTTATTTTTCTTTTCGATTTTTTGATCGTTCGTTACACGTGGATTAGGGCGTCTAATCCTAACAACTGGTATCAGAGCTTCAGGTTGAAGCTGTTTCGAAAATCAGGGTTTGATTTTCTCGAAGGTTTCGAACGAATCAGGGAGAAACAAAGACAAAAATATCTATTTTTGTTTTGGATTATTCAGATTTGAGAAGTTGTTTGTGTGGAATTTTTTGAGATTCAAATTTTGATATTGGGTGATAAAAAATATTTGGGCAAAGTTATTGATTCAGAAAATTTTGCAAGATTTACTCTGATTTTAAAAGGGTGTGATTTGGATATTCTATTCTGAAAATAATTTTGGGATACAAATTTGATTTTCAAATTTTTATTAAATATTTTGGCTATCTATATTGTTGGGTGGATTTATTCAGAATATTTTTGGGTAAAATTCTGATCCTTGATAAAGATATGACAGGCGACGATAGTACAGGACATGGTATTGGAAAATTCGATGGAACAGATTTTGCGTTTTGGAGAATGCAAATTGAGGATTACTTGTACGGGAAAAAACTTCATCTTCCCCTGAGTGCGAAACCAGAAAAGATGGAAGACGGTGAATGGAATCTCCTTGACAGACAGGTTTTGGGAGTCGTTCGATTGACGCTAGCCAAAAGTGTTGCTCACAACGTAGCAAAGGAGAAAACCACTGCGAGCCTGATGAAGGCTCTGTCTGATATGTACGAGAAACCCTCTGCGAATAATAAGGTATTTCTTATGAAGAAGTTATTTAATTTGAAGATGATTGATGGTACTTCTGTTGCAGCGCATCTGAATGAATTTAATACTATTGTAAATCAATTGTTATCTGTGGATATTGATTTTGGGGATGAGGTCCGTGCCCTAATTTTGTTAGCATCTCTACCGAATAGCTGGGAACCTATGAGGGCAGCAGTTAGTAATTCAGTCGGAAGCGCAAAATTGGTATGCACCGATGTGAGGGATCGTATTCTTGCCGAAGAGGTCCGTAAAATTGATTCTGGTGAAACATCAAAAGGTTCAACCCTGAATGTTGAAAACAGAGGCAGAGTCAATGATAGAAACTCCAACCGGGGTAGGGGCAGATCTAAGTCAAAGAATGGAAGAGGTCAGTCTAAGTCCCAGCGAACACTTGAGTGCTGGAATTGTGGCAAGCAGGGTCACATGAAAAAGGATTGCAGAGCACCGAAGAAGAACGGAAATGACAAAGGTGATGGAGCAAATGCGGTAACAGAAAACATCACTAATGCATTACTTCTTTCAGTCGACAGTCCGATAGACTCGTGGGTTTTGGACTCAGGAGCATCTTTTCACACCACCGCACATAAGGAATTAATGGAGAATTATGTAGCCGGAAATTATGGGAAGGTTTACCTTGCAGATGGTGAGCCATTGGATATTATGGGTATCGGGGACATCAAACTGAGGATGACAAATGAGTCTGTTTGGAAGATCAGTAAAGTGAGACACGTGCCAGGCTTGTTGCGAAATCTGATTTCAGTTGGATAGCTTGATAGTGAAGGTCATCATGTCAGTTTCGGAAACAGTGATTGGAAGGTTACTAAAGGAGCGATGGTTGTCGCTCGAGGTCACAAAACAGGTACCTTATATATGACATCGACATGCAGAGACACAGTTGCTATAGTTGATAGCTCG
Organism: Begonia peltatifolia; assembly: GCA_022433055.1. Lineage (NCBI taxonomy): Eukaryota > Viridiplantae > Streptophyta > Magnoliopsida > Cucurbitales > Begoniaceae > Begonia > Begonia peltatifolia. The sequence continues at coordinate 9,511,063 of CM039519.1, read as the reverse complement.
AAAAACACAGAGTTGTGGCATTGCAGATTGGGCCACATGAGCGAGAATGGTCAAATTCCAGAGCTGAAGTCTGTCGAGCATCAGTTATGTGAAAGCTGTATTTTTGGAAAACAGAAACGTGTTAGTTTTCTAAAAGTTGGGAAGGAGCTGAAGAAGAAAAGACTGGAATTAATACACACTGACGTATGGGGACCTGCACCCGTTTCTTCTCTTGGTGGATCATCCTACTACGTGACGTTCATAGATGATTCAACAAGAAAGGTATGGGTTTACTTCATGAAAAATAAATCTGATGTGTTTAGTGTTTTCAGAAAGTGGAAGGCCTTGGTTGAGAATGAAACGAATCTGAAAGTAAAATGTTTGAGATCTGACAATGGAGGCGAGTACATCGATGCAGATTTCAAAGAGTATTGTGCTGTGAATGGGATCAAGATGGAGAAGACCATTCCTCGAACACCTCAGGAAAATGGGTAGCTGAAAGAATGAACAGAACACTGAATGAACGTGCAAGAAGCATGAGATTGCACGCTGGACTGCCTAAATGTTTTTGGGCAGATGCAGTCAACACAGCAGCTTACCTGATCAACAGAGGACCCTTCGTACCTCTAGATTTCAAACTTCCAGAAGAAGCTTGGAGCGGTAAAAAGGTAAACTTTTCTTTTTTGAAAGTGTTTGGTTGCTTATCTTATATTCATATTGATGATTCTGACAGAAGCAAGCTTGATCCGAAATCTAAGAAATGTTTTCTTATTGGTTATGGTGACGCCGAGTTTGGTTATCGTTTCTGCGATAATCAAAATCGGAAGATCATTCGCAGCAGGAATGTCATCTTCAATGAACAGGTCCTTTACAAAGACGCTGTTGGCAAGACTTCCGACAGTGGGAGTTCTGTTTTGAAAAAGTCTACTATGGTCAACTTGAAAAATTTTTCAGCTGATAATACTCCGACTGTCAAAGAAGATCAGAGTGTTATTGAAGAAAATGTTGATGAAAATGTGACTCCAAAGGTAAATTCGCAAACGCCAATTGCAGAACTGAGAAGATCATCCAGGGTCAGCAAACCAGTCCATAGATGGTCTCCGTCTCTTAATTACATCCTGCTGACCGACAGGGGAGAACCGGGATCTTATGAGAAAGCATCACAGTCTAATGATTCGATTAAGTGGGAGGCAGCTATGAAAGATGAGATGGACTCATTGAAGTCAAATCAAACATGGCAATTGGCTGAGTTGCCAAAGGGTAAGAAAGCACTGCACAACAAGTGGGTTTACTGAATTAAAGAAGAACATGATGGGAGCAAGCGGTACAAGGCTAGATTAGTTGTCAAAGGTTTCCAACAGAAAGAAGCAGATGGACGTGAAAACTGCATTTCTTCACGATGACTTAGACGAAGAGATCTATATGAAACAACCACAGGGCTTCGAGGTGAAAGGAAAGCAGGAGCTTGTGTGTAAGCTTCAGAAGAGCTTGTATGGCTTGAAACAGGCTCCAAGGCAATGGTACAGGAGGTTTGATAGCTTCATGAAGAGTAACAATTTTGTGAGATGTGAAGCCGATCACTGCTGCTACATCAAAAGGTTTGATAACTCTTATATTATTCTGCTCCTTTACGTTGATGATATGTTAATTGCTGGAGCAAGCTTGCATGAGATTGACAGGCTGAAGAGGAAGTTATCTGAGGAGTTTGCGATGAAGGATTTGGGAGCTACAAAACAAATCCTTGGGATGAGGATCTTCAGGAATAAGGAGGTTCTCAAACTCTCACAAGAAGAGTACGTAAAGAAGGTTCTTAGCAGGTTCAAGATGCACGATGCTAAGCCAGTCACTACACCGTTGGCTAGTCATTTCAGACTATCCAAAGATCAGTCGCCCTCGACCGATGAAGAGAAAGACTACATGGCTACTGTTCCATATGCTTCTGCTGTTGGTAGTCTTATGTACGCAATGGTTTGCACACGACCAGACATTGCACATGCAGTGGGAGTTGTCAGTAGGTTTATGAGTAATCCAGGAAGAAAACATTGGGAAGCTGTAAAATGGATCTTGCGATATTTGAAGGGAAGTTCGGATTTCGCTTTATGTTTTCAAAAGTCAGACTTGGGTCTTGATGGATACGTTGATGCTGATAATGGTGGTGATACTGACAGCAGTAAAAGCAGAACTGGGTATATCTACACTTTGGGTGGCACCGCAATCAGTTGGGTCTCGAGGCTTCAAGATGTAGTTGCTCTTTCTAGTTGTGAAGCAGAGTATATTGCAGTGACAGAAGCCGCGAAAGAGATGATGTGGTTGCAGCCTTTCTTACACGAGTTAGGTCAAAACTACGATGGGAGTGTATTGCATTGTGACAGCCAAAGTGCCATCCATTTGGCAAAGAATCCAGTTATCATGGCAGGACAAAGCATATACAGGTGCGTTATCACTTCATCAGATCCGTCTTAGAAAATGAAGCTTTGACACTTGAGAAAATACCAAGGAGTCGGAATCCAGCTGACATGTTAACGAAAGTTGTGACGAGTGAGAAGCTGAAGTTGTGTGCAACTTCAGTCAGACTTCTTGGATTGAGATATGAGAATGAAGCCGTTACAGATGGAGAGATGATGAGATTAGTCTCCAAGTGGGAGATTGTTGAGTTGTGGAGCCTAATTTAGGTCTGAGGGTATTTTGGTAATATTTACTCTGTTATTTTGTAACCCTAAATTGTCTATTATATAAAGACGTATTTAGGTTATTAGAGATAGAGAGAGTGTGAGGCAAAAACTATTGTAACTCGTTCCTTTGTTCTTAGTGAAATCTGTCAGCGGCCAGTGGACGTAGCTCTCACAACGAGAGTGAACCACTATAAATCTCTCTGTGTTATTTTTATTTTCGGTTTTTCGATCGTTCGTTACACGTGGATTAGGGCGTCTAATCCTAACAGGAACGAGCTCATGGGGTGGTGCGTTTGTGGCAGCAGACGATATTTTGACCCGTGAGTTAAATTTCTAACTTTTGATGTAGTTTTAAATGATTTTTGGATATAGATATATAGTTAGGTTTCATGTTTTGAAACTACTGGAACTGTTTGAGATTTATTTTGTTTAGTTAAAAAATATTTTGATGATGAGTTTTCACATATGTTTTTAAAAACTTTCACTATGCATTTTAATTCGTTTTTATAAACGACGGATGATTTGAAATGTAGGTAAAAGATGTTATGTTTGAGAAATTCAAATGAAGTTTATAGGTTATATAAATAGGAAATGAACTCATGAAGGTTTTTAATAAAGTATTATTAGGTGTTAAAAGAAGAAGAAAATGAGAAGAGGAAGATGGTGCAATGCCCTTCCCTCTACCCAAGCTAGGGACTCGCCCCTCACAAGGGCGATTGAACAATGCCATTATGGGCACTGTTCACTTGAGCAGTGCAATTAAAAAAAAAAATTCTTAAAGTTAAGTTTGTTTTAACTATTTTTTTCCAAACATATTTTAACAATATTTTCTATTTATTTCAAGTGAGGTTAGAAGTCAATTCTATGTTTTAACGAAAGCGAAAAATTTTAAGTAAAAGTTAAATATCAAATTTTGTGATGATGTGCGGGTCGTTACAGTACTGTTATTTTAATTACTACTTATCATATAACAAATGAAATTACTAATTTATATTTTTCTTATTAAATAAAGTATTCCAATATTAGTCGTCCTCATATACGTAACGAAAGTTATCTTAATTGTAGTAATGGTGGTGGGTTTATCATGTCTTCATAATTTAGTAAGCATAATATATTGAATAAATTATATATTGAAATTATTCTATTTATTTGTGAAATGAACTTAATATTTATTTTAATATTCGTAATTAACTTTCTTCGTATGAAGATTTTATTATTTTAGATTGATAAAAAAGAACTCTACACCATATCATGTTCTTTCTTTAATAACATATCATAATATGTTTTTAGTGCAGTAAATGTGTGAATAATGAATGAATATCACAATTTGCATCTGACCTCGTAGAATCATTCATTTGTATTACTGATGTTACGACGAGAGAACAACAACACAAGAATGAGAAATATTTGAAATTTTAGAAATTGAGATGTTAAAAATGAATTTTTTTTTTTTACTTTATATTATAATTTGAGGTAATTTTTTTGAATTTATAATTTTTTGACGTGTTGAAATTTATTAATAATTAGATGAGTTTAAACTTAGTTGAAATGTATCTAAATTGTAAAAATGTAATAGTCAAATATCTGTAGTGATATTCGTGTGATATAATTTTTTATTGGATTGCCTCAAATATTTTTTTTCTCAATACATATCATTTCATAAATCAATAAAGCAATTTTATTAATTAAACAATTAACCATTATAAATTAACATTATAATGGAATATAATTATTACAATTTTAATAAATAAACGTTACATTGCTATAAATTGAAAACATTAGAAACTCGACTTGTTAAATTCGGATTGTTAAATTTTTTTAGTCAACTCAGCTCAACTCGTATAACTTGTGACTTACACTAGAGTTGATTTTTTCAAGTTGTCACACTATAGCTCACTTAACTCGCTAGACACAGTGAGCAATATTAGCTCAATTGATTCGTTTGTCATTTCTAACTAGTAAATATAATTTTGTTAGTAGTTTGAAATTATCAAATTACATAATTATAAAATATAGTTATAATATGTATTTTAAAAAGCATTATTATTTTATACCAAATTATAATAATAATATTGTCGTAACAGCAGGGTTGTGCATGCTATCTAGATTTTTCTTTCTATAGCGTATGAGAAAGATAGGGCCACCTAGCTGTGACAAATAATTAGGCAGAAAGAAAGATTTTAGCTATTTGTATTTTAATGCATTTGTCACATTCCTAATTATTACGGTTACCTCACCAAATGATTTCTCAAAACTAGATAATTATTCATAATGAAAGAATATTTAGTATTAATGTTCTTTTTACATCGTAAAAATATTTCTTTTTATTTTTTTGCTCTTTCTTGCCCTAATATCAATCTAAATTTGGTATTAATTGAATAAGCACTTGCTTCGATATTTCAAGTCCTTAATCAAAGAATTAATTATCCATAATGATAATCTTTTGAAGTATAAAGAGTATTATATAAAATGAAAACTTAGAAAAATAATTCGATTTAGTTGAATATGTCACGATTCTCTAAGATAATGAAATATAATTTTATTTAATTTTCAGCGGGGCCCACATTTCTCTCTCTAGTGGGCCCCATTTATATCACTTTTTTTTTTTTTTCATTTTTCGACTTCTTTCCCCGCTTGGCCACTTTTTATAGCAAAATGAAAATTACTCCCATTTCACCCAATTCATTTTATTCTATATTAATTCAATTATTTTATTTTATAAAATAATCAAAAATATTTTATATAATATAATAACAATTTTATATTATAAAATAGAATGAAAATTTTTTAATTTAAAATGAATCAATTCATAAATATTTATCTATTATAAATTTTAAAATATACTAATCAAAAAATAAGAAACTTATAAAATTATTATATTATTTTAATCAAAAAAAAAAAAAAAAGATAAGTGGGAGTTGAGATGTTTTAGTCTTTTTTTTTTTAATTGTTTTCTTTTTCTTTCTTCTATTTTTTTCTTTTAAAATAAATAAATTATATTTTTTATCTCTATTTACATATAATATTAATTTTCTAACATTTTATTTTTTAATAAATAATTTATATTTTTATCATAATTTATCAATTTAACTCCTTCATTGTTTCTTTGAATTTATATAAATACCATTTTATTTGCCAAGTTAATGTCTTTAATCAATCTGGATGAAATTATTTTGTCATCAATAATATTGATAAAAAATTGAACAAATAATCACAATACATGATCATCTCAATTTAGAATTTACATTTGTCTAACGAGATGACTCGCCAACACGTTTACTCGACTTGGCAATTCTTTATTTTTTTCATTGAAAATTATTTCAATTCATCTATCTCTTTGAAATCAAAAATATTTATTTATGTTTGGCTCAACTCATCAAACTTCTTGAGTCAGCTCGGCCCGATTGATTAGATACGTGTCTCGTGAGGTTATTCAGGTTGAAATTTTTTTTTGACTAAGTTTATTAGACTTGGTAGGCTCAGTAAATTGAGTTTTTTCAGACTCAGTTCGGCTCGACTTAGCCGACTCGTTTGTCATTTCTAACTTGAAGTAACTAAAAGCGAGTCTTTAGAGACCATATGTGACATAATAGAAAACACACTTTGTAACACAGAGTTTTTCGTTAAACTAATTTATGGATTTACGTAATTGTAATCGGCGGAATTTTAGTTGGAATCGAGAACGGAGAATTTATGATAGTAGGTAAAAGATTATTTTAAGATTAATGGAGAAGATAATATTTTAGGAATTTAATCAGAAACGAACCAAATAATCGTTCGATTAAAAGATTAAAGGTTGAGGGTGAAATAGTAATTTGAATTAATTATATTAATAATATAATTTAATTTATAAAATTAGTGAAGGAAGCAAAAATCCCCTCCTTTTCGTTCCCCACGCGAGAGAATCTTCCCTTGACAATATTCCTTCTCTAGCGATGATACTTCTCTGTTTCCCTTCACTTCTTCAAATCTAAGGTATGTTTTAGTTAGTTTTTGAGTAGATAGTTAGTTCGTTAGTTGTTTTGAGCGATAAAAGGGAAATTAGAGAGAGTATTGGATAATTTTAGTGAACCCTAGGAGGGAGATACGAGAATTTGAGGTTAAAGTTGATTTTTATCAGTATGTTAGTGTTTAAGCAGGAAGTAGTAATAGAATATGAGTTTTTATAGAAAAGATTAAGCGTTTGGATAACCGAATGCTCGGATTACGGAACGGTTTCCGTTCGACCACATTTGGTCAAGCTGTAAGTGTTGGATTAGAAATTTGATTATATCGTTAGGAATTAGACGTCCTCAGGAGTCCATAGCATTTCGAATCGTCCAAATCAGACGAATGTTGTGATAGTTACGAATTTCTAAAAAGTAGTCGGAAATATAGTTGAATTTTAGGTTTAGTTAGATTAGTTGTTAGAGTGTTATTTCTTCTTATAGTTTTATGAGTTGGACAAAGTATAATTAATGGATGTGTGGTTTTATAGGTTCTCTAGTTAGCGAGCAATATACGAAGTAAGAGTTGCTAAGGACGCCAGGTGAATAGTGTAAGTAATAGAGTAGGTGTTTTGCCCTCGGGCCTACATCACAGTTCGGTAGGATGCATGCACGTTTATTGAATGTTATGCTTTAGTGATTATGCATCATGATTTTAAAGTACGAAAACGAAACGAAAATGAATTTTCATGTTTTTACGAAATGAGACAGTAAGATGAACGAAATGAACGAAATGAGAAGATAATAAAGGTGTGGTTGAGTGATTTTGTCCCGAGAGGTGGACTGCGAGGTATATCACTTCTTCCCTCATTTTACGTGGTGGCCTTGTCCCAATAGATGGACCGCGAGATGTATCACTTTAGTAGATCAAGGTTGGCCTTGTCCCGTGAAGTAGACCGCAAGGTGTGTTATCTTGATCTAACATGTAAAGAAAAACTTAGTAGTAAGAAGATATAAGAAAGAGACAAAAATGAAACTAAAGATGAAACTGTAGAAACTACATATGTTAGAATATGATTGTTACAGTATTTATGTTTTTATGTGCATTACTTACTTAACATTAGGCTAATAGATGAGTTCTGTGATGTAGATGACGAGGCGATAGCTGATGAGTACTCAGAGAGTACCCAGGACTAGGAGGCAGTTGGAGCAGTGCGCTCGTGGATGGTTTGGCCGGCTGTTGGGGCGTTTTGACCAGAGTTGGGGTATGTAAGGGAGTTTAGTTAATTCGAGTTTAGTCGAAATCGTTCTGAGTCGTTTGAGTTGTTTCAATCGATTGGAGTCATGTAGATGTATAGATGGATTTCAAACTTTGATAGTTATTTTTCTATGTAAATAATAATTTTGAATTGATGAAAAAATGTAAGTTGTGTTATTTTGGCGTTGAATCAGAAGTTCAACTATTTTTTAAGGATTTAAGATTTTAAAACAGATTTTGTGAAGGGAGTGTCGACTTGTGCCAAAAAGTGTCGACCACTAAGTGTAAAAACGAGTGCGGAGTGTCGACCTACTTGTAAAGGGATCGACCAAACTCTGTAGGTGTCGACCGCTTGGGTCGACCTACTAGGACATAGAGAAATATAGTGTCGACCAGTTCGTGCAAGTGTCAATCGATAGTGTAAAATAGACGGGAGTGTCGAACTTAGGGATCGACCGACGCAGACAAAGAGTAATGAAGTGTCGACCGGTATTTACAAGTGTCGACCAGTTAGTGTGAGGAAAAGAGATGTGTCAATAGATAGTGTCGACCGATGGAAATAGAGAGTAATGAAGTGTCAACTAGTGTTTGTAGGGATCGACCGAAAATGATTCTTATGCTTTAGGAAACTCGAATTCTATTTAAATTGATTTTAACCCAAGTCTTCTACTGCGACATTTTTAAATATTTTAAAAAATTTCGTCTTAAATCAAGAAACAAAAGTTTTAAATTTTACTCGAACTTTTCTGAGTGTAATTATGTGAGTGGTAGTAGTGAGCGTACCAAAAGTCGTGAAGGTTTTCGGGTCACTACAAAGATGATATTAGAGGAGAGAGAGAGCGGACCAGAAATCAGCGAATTGATTTTCGGGTCGCTACACACTCTAATCGGGTTTAAGATATTTTACTTTACAAATAAGTTTTGTACTTAATTCTGAATTGCCCAAAAATGGTATTTTTTTAGTTCTTAGTGTTGATAGTCGATTTTATTAGCCTTTTATGCATTTTATTCTTTTAGTGTTGCATGAGAAATACAAATTGATAAAGTAAGCGCAAGGAAGCATCAATTTTATATCAAAGCTGCGACATTGCCGAATGGAAGTTGCAACTGTGCAAAAAAATGAAAAATCAACACATCAAACTGAGGGCTCGGTGTCGTAACCTCACTATCATAGTGGTCAGCGCCATGTGAATTATAGAAATTAAACAGACAACCACACTTGCATGCAGCGCCCCTAAAATAAAGAACACAATGCCGTGACTTCCTCAATGTAGCGCAACAACCTCTTGTACGAAAGAACAAAACATCATGACATCCTTTTCATTGTTCGTGTCCAGTTTTGCTGCGATGTTTGGTGAGCCGCTACACTATTAAATATTTTTTTAAGATTCTTATCCGTTTGAAGCGGATTCAAGAGATATGATCGTGGCCGGTCTATGAAATCGCCTATAACAAAGGTGGAGGCTCAATTAGGACTTCCAAGGTTTTCCTTTTATTTGCTATTTTGATTCTCCAATAATCATGCAGCCAGATAGAGTTAGAAAGAAATTCGCGATAGATTTAACCAATTGAAGAAGGGTGTATTTATTGATAGCTAAAAAAATATAAATTTATTTTTATTACCAAGAATTTAAGAAGTATCCACATTATTTTGGGGACCAAATGACGACCATATATGGAGGCAGAGAACGCTTTTTTTCGGCGTGACGTGGTAAAAAATAATTCGTCACTGTACGGAACCGGAGGGAAATGAGTTATTTAATGTTGGGTATGAGCAAGAGCAACGGAATAGAGTTTCGTTTTCCCCAAAATTCGCTTCTGGGTAAATCTAATCTCTCTCCACCGACACTTCCTTTCTCTTCCGGATGCTCTTTCGTGAATTTTCCGTGACTCTTTGTTCGATCATTATATCGTTGACTTTGTGATCTTGTTTTGATTCGTAATGCATCTTGATTGGTGTTTATCTTCGCTAAGCCGAGCCTAGATTGGACTGTGATGGAAAACGGCGCTTCTGAGAACAATTTGTGCTTGTCGGAATCACTTAATGGAGCTCTCGATGTTTGGAGCTGTAAAGCGTCTGATAATGATTCTTCTTCTGCCGATCATCTCGTTGTCATGGTCCATGGCATCCTAGGAAGGAAAGGAATTCAGTTCCATTTGATTTGGATGTGATTTTGTTTTCCTCATAGACAATTGAGTTTTTTCTTCTGTTCACCAACAGTTGAAAGATATTTGATTTGGAATATAATTCGTTCATCAGACGAAAAATTGGTCTCGATCTTCTTACTTTTCAAATATAAATTATGGCTTTAAATTCATATTTGACCTTGTTCTGAACTTAAACATTTGACTAGAATTATTCTACTCTGTTAGAATTCTTTTTAATGTTTTCTTTTAAATTTTCTTTTAATTTTTTGTATGCTAATTAATGTCTAAGATGTATTTTATTATAATCATCTGTAATTTACTTGATTGTATTCATAACTCATTTCTCATTTCTCTAAAGTATTTCTAGATTGAAATTTAATTGTTTCTCGAGATTGAATATGGTTCTATGCGTGCAGTTCTACAGACTGGAAGTTTGCAGCGGAGCAGTTTGTTAAAGTACTCCCTGATAAAGTTTTTGTCCATTGTAAGTAGCCTTCAAGTGCCTGTATTTTATTTATTATTTAAAAGTTTTTGGTATCATTTATTTGCTGGTACTGTAGCTGAATTTGAGTCTGGTTATTCTCGTGCCTGCACTGTTGAGACCATCAATTCATTTACATGATGTCAAGTATCATAAGAAAAATGATCAAACAAAAGGAAATTCCTTTATAAAAGTGAGGAATAATGCCGATTATGGGTGTCGAACAGCATTATATTTGATATAAATGGAGCTATCTTAAAATTGCATATTAAGAGGAGCTTTGAATCAGTAAATGATGATTTGTTCTTGTCCTTTTAGAAAATCTGGGCTATCTACTTAAAAGTGTTTTGTAAATCTAAACAACTTGCCACATTGTTAAGCATAAGTAGTTAGTTTTTAACCTATAAACTGCTTCTTTAGATTTTTTGTGAAAATGATATTATCTTTTTTAAAGATTAATAAAAATAGGCACTTTATTCCCATACCTTTTCTGTGTGCGAAAAGGGCTGCAGGAGATGGCAATCGAAGCTTAATTTATGGATTCAGACAGTAAACCACGCATAACTCTGTCTTTATTTTGTCCACATTAACTTGGATCTAGGGCTTGGATAAGTTAATGAAATGCCTTCTATACCTTTGTTTCCAAAATTTGCTGTAAGTTGCCTCTTTTGTATTAGTTTTTCTTTGAAAGAAAATAATGGTTAGAGTTCTTTGTCAGGTAGCGAAACAAACATGTCAATGTTGACACTCGATGGTGTTGATGTGATGGGGGAGCGATTGGCAAAAGAGGTTTGTATATCTGGTGTTTGACATTTGATGTAGATGGTTATTTGAGTAAATTTTTTGGGAAACATTTGTATTGATTGCCTCACTTAATAAATCGATTTACTGATGAAAAGAAAATTGATTGCCTCTCTTAGATGATACAGAATCTTCTTGGTTCTGATAATTGAACTTGAAAATTCCACTGCAGGTTTTAGAATTGATTCAAAGAAAACCTAGACTCAAAAAAATTTCCTTTATTGCACATTCTGTTGGAGGGTTAGTTGCAAGATATGCAATAGGGAGATTATATAGGTCAATTAAAACAGAGAAGGACGAGGATACATTTTCTACTAAATTCGTTGAAGGATCAAGCGGTACTATATGTGGTTTGCAGGCTGTGAATTTCATTACTGTTGCAACACCACATCTTGGTTCAAGGGGTAGAAAACAGGTATCCAAGTTCTTTCCAAGGTGATACAATATGTGACTAAGTTTTTATATATATATTTTTTATTTGTAGCTCTTGGATAATAAGATAGCTTACTTGGTGGTAATATGCCATATTTTTTTGTTTTTTGTGGAAAGAATATAAAGTAAAAAGAAAACCTCCATTAGTATTCAGTTATTAAAATATCATCTGGTCTAACCACTTAGTTATGTGGTTATACAGATGTGATATAAAGTTGAAATCGCAGTATATTAGCAAGTTTAGTCAACCTTAAATTTGGTCGTGATATTTTCCCTGAGGATATGTTAAGAATAATTAAAAATGGAGAATTGATTTCACTTTTTCTTAGACAAGCCAAGTTACAGTTATAATACAATTAGATTGAGATTTGGATCTGGTTTTCAGAATTAGTGGTTGATCTTTCATTTGACAATTGACTAAGACGTGTGAGTGGTTGTGGGAGATAAGCTTAAGATCCTACAGTCAAATAAAATATTTGGAGTTTTGTAAGGAAATTATGTACAATGACATATATGCTAATGTTATGTAGTTAAGAAGCGTGGTTGCATCGTCGACTTGACTGGTAATTAGCCGAAGTAAATATTTTGACGTGTGAAACTTGCTTGACGTGATATTTTTATAAGTGAAGTTCCGAAATAAAATTTAAATCTTAGTATGGTGTCAAAGACAATAATTTCTACCAAAGACTGCAACTGATGGTAGAGGCCTAACTTAATTTCATTATCCTTATCAATCAGGACCTAACTCCGGAGCACAATACCCAAGCCGACTCTTTTATGATTTACTATTTTCCTTAAAGTGGGTGGGCCCTCGTGTTTGCAAGCTGCATCAATCTCTATTACTTTGAGAAAATCCCCTCACATATAAGAGCTGATAGTGAGACTTTTGCTATGCTACCAACTGATGTAGGCAAGCACTAATATTCTGTCAGTGTCTATGTGGGTAGTTTAAGTGAGTTATAGTGTGGGTAGTTTAGATGCGAGTTATTATAGAGAAGTTGAGTGCTGATAGTAAAACTTCTCTTCGTCCCACTATATATATCTCTCTCATTTTATGTAATTGGGTGTGGAATGAATGAAATAGTTTCCTTCTAGTAGTTTATAGTTTCCTTCTAGTAGTTTATCTCTTTTGGATAAATTTGCACTATTTGGAGAAGGTTTGAAGTCACAATCTGTGACCTATTTCTACCAAAAGTTGCAATACATGATTTAGATGCATACTTAATTACATCATCCATGTCAAACTAGAAGTAGACTCGGGTGCATACTCCTCGAGCCCAATTGGTTTAGGGTTTTACATTTGTCCTACAAGTGAGCCCACTTCATATTCAAAATATGCTTATGTGTAACATCTCTCGGTGCTCCCAATATAATATTGTCTGCTTTGGATCGCAGTCTGCATAAATTTGTTCTTACAGTCAGCCCCAAAACGTGTTGTATTAGGTAAGGAGAGAAACTTTACTTATAAACTATGAATTGTTTTACTCTCCCAAGCAATGTGGAATTGTGCACTCCACTGGTATCGACTGAACTTTATATTTTTGGTTGAGTAGTGACTCTGATACCATTTGTAACATTCTTAGGGCTTATAGTACAATATTGTCCGATTTGGGTTGGAGTCCGCACGAATTTGTTCTTGGAATCAATACCGAAACGCGTTGTATGAGATAGAGAGAAAAATTCTACTTATAAATTATGAATTTTTCACTTTTCCAAATATGTGAGATTGTGCACCGCCTTGGTATGAGTTGGATCTCATCGAACCTTCAATGCCATCTCATGGTAGGTTGTCACACTATGCATAGCAAATTTATTTGTCCAAAGGTATCATTATAAATGTCAATATTAGAGTACGTAGCTGAGGAAGAAATGATAGATCGAGTCAAAGTGTTGTAGGGATAATTTGCTAGGAGTAAGTTCTACTATTTCGATATGCAGTTTTATTTTGTTGCAGTGGATGTGGGGTTGTTGTCGTTTTTTTTTGGGTTCATTCTTTAGCTCTCATTTTATTGTACTTCATGAATGCTTTGTAAATTGTGGGAATTATCTGAACCTTTGGCTCAATTTTTTGCAGGTACCATTTCTGTTTGGCATACCTGCTTTTGAGAAGGCTGCAACTCTTGTTATCCATTTGATATATAGAAGAACAGGTCGACATCTTTTTCTGACAGATGATGATGAAGGAAAGCCTCCATTGCTGAAACGCATGATAGAAGACAATGGCGAATCTTATTTCAAGTATGTCATACACGCGGGTGTTTTTTTAAAACTTGGTTAGGATTAGATGTTATCTATAGTGGCTATGCATGTGTGATGAGCATCAAATGATGTCATTGCTACGAAACTACCAAAAACACACAAAAAACAGAAAATAAAGACATTCCAGTAGAAAATTGGTCAGGAAAACACAACGAGCTACTCGCTCGAAAAACAAAACTCTAAAGAGTAATTTTCATTTAAAACATATTCAATATGATCTTCCTAAGACACTTTCATAGTCTATTTATAATAAATTAATCTAATTAAAATAATTAAATTATTTCTTAATATATTAATGACATATAATATTAATTTTTAAAATATTTTTTTAATATATTCGTAATATTACTCTTCCTTTGAAATCGACCTTATCTTCAAAGGTTGGGAGTCGCGCGTGTTTGCCAAAGCCTATGCAAAATAGTTTCGGGGCTACGTACAAGGTGATCTGACTTGTTTGCTTGAATAATTCACACATTAGTCAAAGTTCAGCCCACCCAATTTTTTATTAATCATGCATTATTCCAGGCCCACTCTTGTCAAAAGAATGAGTCTCCTCCAATTTCTTAGTCGAGTCCATTTGCTCAGGCTTAACTAATACGCCAGCCCAACTTAATATAAAAAGCTCTCATTTTACTTAAATTAGAAGCCCAGTCTAGTTGTAAACCCTCATAAATCACAATTGCAGCTCAGCCCAATTGACAATAACCACAATAACCATCTACTTTAATCAATTTTCCATCCCAGTCCAAAACCTCATTAGCTGCGGTTTTTGGAGAACTAACCCTGAATGGCAGGAAACCTTCTCCGTCCGCCATCTTCTCCAACTTCCTCTCCTACTTCTCTTGCTGGACAAAAATGGCTACCACGATCCCCGAGTACTCGGCCACGATCCCCGAGTCCTCAGCCACGATCAGTCGTCCTTCACCCCCACGCTCGGCCTTCAGCGAGTTGACGGAGAGGGAACTCCGTACGAGCATCATCGAAGCGTCGTCGGCGGAGTGATATTGACGGTCAGTTGGCTGAACTCCGTAAGAGCACTTTCGAGCCCGAGATGATTCCGTGCATGCTTCATCTTCCCCAAACTCGTTGGAACGTCGTAAAAGCATTTTCGAACTGAGCTGTACGTACTCCATTCTTCATGTCGCCAGTCTTCCCTCGCCAATATGACCTCTGGATTAGGGTTTTTCTGGAAGTTGTCTAGTCCTTCTGATGACAGTGTTCTGCACAGAGGAGTTCAACACAACCCCATGATTCGCCTCCTTGTTGTTCTTTCCATCGTCGCCGGATGGAGGCTTACTGAATGATCAGTTGGATGTTCGCTGGTACTCCTCCCTTGACAACCTCAAATATGCCATCATTTCCGTTAAGCGTTGGAGCTGTTGAAGATTTTTTTCGATCCTTTCCAGCAGAAGATAGTAATGGCTCTGACACCATCGTTGCTAAGCAAATAGATGCAACCAAATAACAATAAAGACAGTAATAATGCTAGATTCTGTAAACACCACAAGCAATGCCCTAGGGAGAGATTTATTTAGACAATATTCTATATAATTCTGCTAAGGCACTTCCTTATTTCTATTTATAATCAACTAAATTAAAATATCTAAATTATCTCTTACCTCATGCAATTTTATACTTTTTATTTATAATAAATTAACTTAATTAAAATATTTAAATTGCTTCTTGAGGCAATTACATATTTTCTATTTATAATGAACTAATTTAATTAAAATATTTAAATTAACTCTTAATATATTGCTGACATGTAATATTAATTTTTAAAATATTCGTTTAATATATTCGCAACAGTACGAAAACAAAGATATCACAATTGATCTTATGCAGGTCTACGTTACATATATTCAAACGCAGAGTTGTATATTCAAATGTGGGCTATGATCGTATCCTTTTTTCCAATGTTTATACACAATATTTTGTTAAGAGACCTAACTTTGACAACATGACATTCATTGTTGACCATCACGCGACACTTCAAAGATATTGTTGGTTGGAGAACATCCTCAATTAGACGAGATTGTGAGCTTCCAAAGGTACTTCTAATTTTACTTACATCCCGGTGTTGTCAGGGCACTCAATTTCCAATTTTAAATCTTGTCAATTTCTGATACGAATTTTTAAAATCTCTTTGTGATCGTCAGTGGGAGGACACTCTTGATGAAAACTATCCTCATGTTGTATATGAAGAACACTGCAAGGCTAGCAATGTTGAAAAGCATGAACCTGTGTCAGCAGAAATAGAAAACGATGACTCAGACAAGCTGGAAGGTTAGTAGCTTCTCTTTATTGCTGTGATGTCTTTAGTTATTCTAAATGTTACTTTTTTTTTTCTCTGGAATGAATTCTTTCAGAGGAATTGGTGTCTGGATTATCCTGTGTGTCGTGGGAAAAAGTAGATGTTAGTTTCCACAGCTCCAGGCAAAGGTTTGCTGCTCATAGTGTGATTCAGGTATGGTATCTTTTCATCCTTCCCCATCTTGTTCCTTCGAACCAAATATATCCTTTGGTCACATTTTTCAATCAAGATATCCTCATTATTACTTTTTTAAGATGACATCCTTTCATCATTGGACCTTTGCTTACTGGAAGTTCATTGCTTAAGTATATTTTCAGAAACATTATAAGAACATAATAATGATATGAATGATTGACGATTGAATTGTCTCTTTAATAGACGATTCAATATCTTTTATGCCGGGTGTTCCATTTCTTGTATTTGAGAAGAAATCATATCTATTGTGAGAAAGGATACAAGTCAAACTTTCGACTATATACATTTTTCCTACTTTATTCATCTTTTATTATTGCTACCTGCTTTTTTTGGGTCATGCATTTTTATCCTTGATTTTTTTTTTCCAGATTTTGAACTGATTCTGTCTGCCCTCCACAATTATCATTTTGTGCAACAAACTTTTTTCATTATCAGAGAATATTTAGTATTTCATACTCCGTAATTTTTGCCCTTTATTTATTAGTATTTATCACTCTTCCGTTTTTCAATTGAAACTACTGCTATACAAGTGGGCAATTTTTTTGCAATAATCTTCCTATTCGTGCTCTTGGGGTCATATTATGGAATCGTTAATCCTACGTGATATTGATGTGATAAGATGCTTTATAAATTTAATTTGTACTCCATAGCCTCACATTTTGGCTATTTGGAAGGACTCTTGTGGATCGAGTTGAAGTCTCACTTGCAACTCACAGTTTTCATAGTCTGCATCTTTTCAATAGGACATTTTTTCCCCCAACTATTCATTTTTACTTGGGTTTGTGAGATTTTATTACACGGAACTAACAAAATAGACAGGTTTTAGCAATCATTTATTTACTCATGACTTTTTACTTGTGTGACTTGTGTTCATATATACAGGTTCTAAATCATATTCCTCATTATCTTATGCCCCATTTATTTGGTTGATTTTTTACTTGGCATATATTTGATTTTTTGCATTTACAGCTAACTGTACATGTTACAGGTTAAAGATCAAAGTATGCACTTCGAAGGTGCCGATGTGATTCGCCACATGATTGACCATTTTGTCACATAGAACTCTCAGATTATTAATGGGACCAGTCATCTCCGCCGGATATAAAGTAAGAGAGAAATGTGGCAGATACACTACAAGGATGACATATTGCTATTCTATACGTGGTCTTGTGAATTTCATCTCTGAGTTTCATTGCACGCAAGTCGATGATGGCAGGACGTGCTTAGAAAGCTGAAAGGTACTGATTCTATTTTTTAATTCGTTTTTCAAACTGTATGTGTATTTTCAACTGTTAAAAATAATTCCAGTCGCTTCAATATATATATATATATATATATTGTTAATTTTGTTTTTTTATTAGATTTGGCATGCTGGGGGATTTTTGAGAAATGTTTTGGTTCTATGAATAACTACATCGTTGTTTCAAAAGATGATGTTACGTCGTTATTATGTGTCCAGATTGATTTGATTTGATTCGAAATTATTCTTTCGTTGTTTCAAAGATAATTACATCGTCATTATGTGTCCAGACTAATTTGATTCGAAGTTATTTTTTTATTAAATAGACGACGTGTAGGAGTAAACTGGTGTAATTAAGAGTGTCAAAAGCGTTGCACTTTTTCAGATGTTGTTTTTGAAGCAATCTTTCTTTTCTTTTCACTTTTGAAATTTTGTTTTCATTGCATGATTTTTGGAAAAGCAGTTTGGTTTTTTTCCCTTAAAAACCGCAATGAAAGTGAACTGTCAATTGAACCTTATTTTAATGCATTGTTCTTGCCTGGGAAGCCCTAAATAATTATGACTCATACGTGGATATTTGTCCAAGATTTTCCCCATATTACAGTTTATGAAGAGATGGAAACTGTATTTTAATCTTTCTTATGAAGCAAAATGTACAAAGAAGCTCTAGTTTTGTGAAGAAATCATTTCTAACTAAATTAATAACCTATCAATCTTCCACGTCATCATCACAACAACTGTAATCTTCAATATTCCATTAGCATGGTAATTATGATAAACTATTAATGGATGATGTTACTTTTGCATTTCAATTTGACAATTTAAGCTTCTTACATATTATTCGTTCATATGACATAATATAAATTACTAAAATGAAATCTTACGTTACAAAATATGGTAAGCAGTGTAAGGTATCATTGCTTCCTTAGCATTCGATTCTTGTTATGGACGGGTAGAATGCCTATGGAGATTTGAAGGGGATTCTCCCCACTCCCCTTCCCTATCTACGCATTTGTGGGTATCGTGTCAAAACCTGAACTCAATTTTTGGTTTTTAACCCAATTCTTGTTGCGTCATTTTGGGCTTAAAAATTTCAATTCTAATATTGTTTTTGGGATGGTGATTGAGTACTGTATTTTAAAATGAAACTTTTGAGCTTTTTGACTTCTTGGGCTTTAGTTAGTGGTATCCTAGTCCGGGTAGAAATTTAATTTTATGCTTATTGTATCATCATGTTATAAAATGATGTTTTGGGATGTGCTTTCGTATTAAATGATGTGTTCATTTTGTGGCTCCTCAAATTTTATATTATATAAATATTTTTCAATGAATATATTTTTTTTTTTCATTCAATCATGCACATATAATTTATTGATTATCTTGGTCTAGTGAACCAAGACTTAACGACCTATGTGAGCGTCTTCTTTTTACTATGAACGTTCGACCATTGGAGGATATGCTTGTTTGCTATTAATTAAAGTAATGAGACAACTTAAACTCAATAAGGGTCATGTCTATTGTCATCTCTTGTGTATTGCAAATATTTATTTCTGTTGTGTCATTAGCATAGTATGTCTGGAGTTCGTAAATGATTATATTTTCATTGAAATCTTATATAATAGAAATTTATTTTATGTATGTATTATACTATAATAAATTTTTTTAAAGATTGTATCTTTACAACAATATTTTATGAAACAATTTATTATTAACATGCTCATATATTGTCTGAAATTAAAAGTTGAATATAAAATTTCATTTCTATTAAGTTTAATCGACTCACTGCAAATAATTTTGTCTTTTTATAGAACTTAGTCTGAGAAATCACTAGTTTTCGACATAAGTATAGTCTCGAGGAATTAATTTTTCAGATTAATTAATTTTTTTGAGAGTTTTATTTTAATGAGGTTAAAATACTATTAAAATTTAGTTTAATGGAGTTGGTTTATTTTTAATTTTTGTGCAGTTATTAGACTTTTATTATTAACAGTATCTAAGTCCCTAGTGGACCTTCGGTTCCTTCAAATTGTTTTGCACCCTCACTTTCTTTATTATTCAAGTCTTCCGATATTATTTAAGATGTTTAAGATAAAGATAGAACGATTCTAGCTGTTCACAGGTTGGGTTACTTTCCATTTTGTCTCAAATTTCTCTAAGGTTGTTACAAGCCTACTTCATGAATGAGGCCTAGGTACATGAACTTGACTAGGCTTGGCAAAAAAAAAAAAAAAAAAAAAAACTTTCAGGCTAGCTCTATTCCCGGCCAACGAGCCATGAGCCATTTGCCTAAGTTGCCCTTCGTATGACGAGCGACCCACAATACCTATTACAATGTGAAAGCATTTTTTGGGAGTGATTGTGTGGCAATCTTCAATTATTTTGTTTCAATCCTTCACTATAAAAGGTGGAGGCTATAGAAAGGTTTTGCATCCTAAATTCAAAGAAAGAAAAAAAAGTTGATAAGTGTAGGATGAAGATTTTTTTTTGTGAGAAAGACAACAAAGAGTACGTGAAAAATAAGTTTTATATTTTTGTGCACATTGTGAGTGCTAAGAGATGTATTTAATAAATAATTTTTAAAATATTTAATTTTCTAGATGGTTTTGCTATATCCAATAGTGATAGATCGACAATTGTTGAAAATGAAAATTAGAACAAAACAAATGAAGATGCTATTAACAATTTACATTTTATTTTAGCACATAGAATATTGTCAAATATCTCGTAGATGAAAACTGTCAAATAGATATGCTAATAAAATTGTACCAAAATTATAACACAATTTTCTTGAAAAGAAAAATATCTACTTTTTGGTTGTCAAACTCAACAATAACAACTGATTACGTCAGCACTCTTAGTAGAATATTTTCTCAACTTAAAATAATACAATACAAAATTGAGATAATGAATGAGCAAAATTTTTACTTATAAACTTGTCATTTATACCGTCATCTCATTAAAGTTTTGGCCAACGGTACTACAAAGAAAATATTAGTGTTTAATGATATTATAGCTACAGTTCTTGAAGAAGAAAGAAGATTAAAAAACAAGGATTACTCTTTTGTGGAGATATTATCAATTAAGAGAGAGATCAAAGCAACGTTTGACCTTAATAACAAGCTTATAGAGTAAGCCAAATGTTATCACTGTAGCAAGATGTGCATATGAAAAAGAACGACTAAAAAATGAAGAAAGAAAAATACAAAAAGTGAGTAAAGAAGAGACAAAAAGTACAATTGTAATTGACTTTGATGGTAAAAATGTTATTGTTAAACTCATGAATAATTAATCATGTTGGGAATGTGAATATGGTGCATCTTATTATGTTACTTTTAGATTATAATATTTTATATATTGCGTAACGATCTCAAAATTTATTTTCATTTTTCCTCAATTTGCAAATTAAGTTAAATTCAATCGTTATAAAATCTTAATTTTCTTAATTCTAAATTCTTGAAAATAGCATAAATTATTTATTAGACAAAAGTTTTAAAACAACTATCAATAAATATTTAAAAAAATTTAATACTAAACAAACATTAAATAAACTATTATTTATTAATTTTAGAGTTTTTTTTTTTAAATTTTAAATTCTAAAGTATTGATTTAAAAAAAAAAACCCTTAAAGTTTACTATTTATCGAACCAAACCTCAACTATAGAAAATAGACAATTTGAACTCTGAAATACGGGTGAACCGGTCGTCCTCTCTTGTTTTGATGACTTTTTTTGTCCTTTATCTTAAAATCCTGTTTAATTGAATTATAGAATAATTAACTAAATTTGCAATAAATCGTACAAGTGTTATAAAATTATAAAATTTTACCATATGTAGACTCAATAATGGAAAGAGAATATGAAAATTTAT
>CM039519.1:9210518-9487659 GCA_022433055.1 Begonia peltatifolia | reverse complement strand
AGAGAGAGAGAGAGAGAGAGAGAGAGAGAGAGAGAGAGAGAGAGAGAAATTTACGCCGATGATAATTGTTAACAGGGGCCAAGAGGGAATTTGTCTACGCAGAGATGGATCCAGCCAAGAGAGAAAGTTTGTCAGTGGAGTTACTCGACCGAGAGAGGAAGTTCATCGACGGAGTGTGGAGTCAAACGGAGATGCTATTCTTCTTTCTTAGAAAATTTTGATCACGGCTGAGTGGTTCTACGGTGGTCATAGGTCAGGTGACGTAAAAACTCTGATTGTTCTTTGGTTTTTTAGAACTTTAGAGAAATTTGTTTGTTTTGGTGTGATTTTTTTTTTGTAGAACTCCTCAATTTATAGAGTGAGAAGCTCAATTCTTTCCATAAGGGAGGAACACGAATATGACCTTCCAAATTGTCAGATTTAGTAACGAAAAAGGAATTCTTTCCTTTTCGTTACAAATTGGAAATCAATTTCAATTATGGCTAATTAAATCCTAACATTATAGAGTAATCAGCTGGAATTTAAGATTAATTAAGTTCAAATTGAGGAAATTAATTTGATTGAATGCTAATTAAGATTTAATTTGAATTAATTGTAGAAATTTAATACATAATTAGACTAATTTGAGGATAAATTTTGGTACGTGTTATACTAGCTAGTGATGTTTTGGGCATTTAAAAAATGAAAAATAATCATGTTCCAAAATAGTTGAAAAATGTGACATCTATACTCGTACCAATACATGTTTATGGCTTGGTGCTTAAAGGTGTCTAACACAACCAACATATTAGATTGAATCTAATATCAATAAACGTTTTTGATGATGTTGGTTATAAGAATAAATTTGTTGTAGGTAAATAGAAGTTCAACAAAGGCTTGCTAATTATAGCGAATGAAAATAAAGAGTCTAGTTTGTATGTTACTCAAGCGAATGTGAAGGAAGAATCAATAAATATTACATAAAACATGGAACAAATGACTTGATCGTATAAGCGAGCTATGACTTCAAATATCTTGTAAGAAAGAATGTCCATCACAACTCAGAGTTAAAACTCTATAAAGTTGTATCATGTTTGGCTGAAAAACAACGTAGAATTTCCCTCAAGAATAATCATGCACCAAGGAAACAAGACACATTGAAAGTTATATATTAAGATGTCTTTAGTGCCATGTTGACACAAACATTAGAGAATAACTAATACATGGTCACATTCATTACGATCATTTAAGAAAAGTTTGGACTTACGCATGCAAAACCAAAGATAGAGTGTTTAATATTTTCAAACAATTTCATACTTTTGGAGAGCAATGTCTAAAAAAAATGTCAAATATATGAGATCTTTTGATGAATGCCACAAAATACACGTGATTAGACATGAAAGATTAGTTCCAAAAACTCCTTACTAAAATAGCGTTGCAGAGAAACTAAATAAAAGTATTATGAAGAAACAAACGTGCATGCTATCACATTCAAAATTTCATAGAGAATTTTGAAAGAAGCAATAAAGATTATAGTAAACGCCATATATTTTTTTCTTAACTCCTTGAAAGGAGAAATTACAAATAGACTCTAGACGACAAAAAACGTCTCTTATAGGCATCTCAAGATATTTGGATGTAGAGTGCTCATCCATATTGGCGGAGATGAGAGGTCTAATCTAGGGAATGCATATTTCTTGGATACAAAAGTGATGCATTTAAATATAGCTTTTGAAATCCAGTTGACGAGAAAATTATCAGAAGTTGAGATGTTGTAACACTCAGAATTTTCCGTTAAACTAATTTTGGATGTACGTAATTATAATCGGCAGAGTTTTGGTCGGAATTGAGAACGGAGAATTTCTACCCCTAAGTAAAAGATTATGTTGAGGATACTATAGAAAAGAAAAATTTAAGAATCTAACCAGAATCGGACCGTATAACAGATTTATTAAACTGTTAATAGTTAAGAGTGAAATAGTAATTAGGATTATTATCATTATTATTAAAAAAAAATCAAAACACCTTACAGTGTTATTCTCCCACCCCCTCCTAATCTGCGACATCCCCTCCCTCACAACGCGAGGAAACCCTCCTTCGTTGACAGCGACCAACGATTTCTCTCAGTTCCTCTACACTTCATCAATTTAAGGTATGATTTAGTTAGTTTTGAGTAGATACATAGTGTTTTAGTTGTTTTGAGTGTTAAAAATGAAGTTAGAAAGAGTATTGTGTGGTTTGGTGAAAACCTAGAAGGGAGTTGTGAGGAATCAAAGTTAAAATTGATTTCTATAAGTATGTTAGTGTTTAAGCTAGGAGTATAAGTAGATTACGAAATTTTATGGAGAAGATTGGACGTTAGGATAGCCGAGTGCTCGGATTGTAGAACGGCTTCCGTTCGGCTACTTCCGGCCAAGCATAGGTGTTGAATTAGGAAATGGATGAAACCGTTAGAAACTAGATGTCATGAGGAATCCGTAACATTTCAAATCGTCCAATTCGGGCGAGTATTTGAGAAGTTATGAATTTTTGAAGGTCAGTAGAAAAAATTGAGTTAGAAGTCCAATTTAGGCCGAGTGGAGGTTTAGTTGTTGTTTCCTTTAGAGTTTTACGAATTTAATGGAAAGTAGAGTTAATAGATGTGTGGTTTTATAGGTTTTCCCTATTAGCGTACGAAATTACAAAGTGCGAGGAATTTCTAGGACGCCAAGTAAGTAACATAGTAGGAGCTTTGCCTTCGGGCCTACATCACAGTTCAATAGGATGCATTGCATGTTTACTTTATGTTATGCTTTCATGGTTGTGCATCATTGTTTTAAATTAGAAGAACGAGACGAAAATGAATTTTTATATTTTTACGACGAGACGAAAATGAATTTTTATATTTTTACGAAGTGAAACAGTAGGATGTGATGAGATGAATGAAGTGAGAAGATACGTAAAAAGATAAGAAATGTGGGGTTGAGTGGTCTTGTCCCCAGAAGTGGACAGCGAGGTGTATCACTCTTCCTCCGCTTTACGTGGTGGCGTTGTCCCAGAGGTGGACTGCGAGATGTGTCACTTTACTAGATTGAGGTTGACATTGTCCCCAGAGGTGGACCGCAAGGTGTGTCACCTTGATCTAGCACGTAAAGAAAAACACAGTAGTAAGAAGATAAAGAAGATGTAACAAAGAGACGAAAAAGAAAGTAGAGACGAAATTGTAGAAACTGCATATGTTAGGATGTATTTGTTTTCAGTATTTATGTTTTATGCATTACTTACTTAGCATTAGGCTAATAGTTGAGTTCTGTGATGTAGGTGACAACGACATAGTCGGTGAGTACTCAGAGCATGTCCAGGGTTAGGAGGCGGTTAAAGGAGTACGCACGTGGACGATCTGTCCGGCTGTTAGGGCGTTTTGACTATGGTATGCATAGGTATAGATTTTGATAGTGTAATTGAGAGAGTTTTAAGTTGTTTTGAGTCGAATGGGTGTATGGACGAATTTCAAACTTGAGTAGTCGTTTTCTTTATGCAAATAATGATTTGAATTGATGAAAAAGTGTGTTGTGTTATTATTAACGTTGAGTCGAAGTTCGATCGATTTTGTGAAGTTTTTAAGGTTTTTAAACAGAGTTCTGGGAGGAAGTGTCGACCGATAGACTTAGTGGTCAATCAAACCCTGCAAGTGTCGACCGCGAGGGTCGACCTGCGTAGGCAGAGCTGAATGGCAATAGTATCGACCGCGAGGGTCGACCTGCACGAACAGAGAAGATCAAGGTGTTGACTTGTGAAAGCAGGTGTCGACCACTTTCTGAGTTGAGCGTAGAAGTGTCGACCGGTGTTCTCAGTGTAGACCGACGAAAAGACCGAAGAGAAATGTAGTGTCGACCTGCATTTGCCAGTGTCGACCGATGAAAAATCTGAGACAACCCAAGTGTCGACCGATGCTTAAAGGTGTCGACTGGTTTCTCCACTTTTATGTTTTAAAAAGTGAAACTTATTCAAACTGATTTTAATCAAGTTTTCCGCTGCGATGCTGTTTAAAACATTTTTAAAAAAAATGTCGTTTTAAGTCGAAAAACAAAAGTTTTAAATTTTACTCCAATTTTCTGAATGTAGTGAATGAGTAGTAGAAGTGTGTGAATAGTGAATCGTGTAGGGTTTCCAGATCGTGGCAGAGATGGTTTCAGAGTAGTGAACAAACTAGAAACGGGTAGGTTTTTGGGGCGTTACAATTGTGGTATCAGAGCTTTTACCCAACCGGAAGTGTGGCCGACGAGAACGTCGAGCCCCTATGAGTAGGGGTGAATTGTGAAGGCATGAGAGTCTGTCACAATTCCCACATTGCTTGGGAAAAAGTATAGTTAATCAGTAGTAGGAGGGGATGTTACGGGGGTTAGAGTGAGTAAGTCAAAACGTTCAAACGATTTCCTAACAGCGCCGATCGCCGCACGATGTGCTTCAACAACTGTAAGTGTTTAAGTTTAGTTTTAGTTATTAGATGCTTATGAAAGTAATTAACTTGTCCAGGAAGTTAGCTAAGATGCCTAGACGACCAGGACACCCACGAGTACCGAAAGAGCCAACCGAACCAAGAAGTGAGGATGATTCCATGACGATCAAGCAGTTAACTGAGTTGGTGAACAGACAGTCTCAGCAATTAAGGATCTTGCTGAATCGAGAAGTGCAAGGAAGTGCAGGCTCTAGTTCAGGCCATGATCAGTCGGGAGATAGATTTTGGAGGTTACGACCCCCGATTTACGAAAGACAATCGTCGGATCCAACAGATACAGAGGAATGAGTCCGTACCATGGAAACCATGTTCAGATATGCGAAGGTGGAAGAGGAGGATAAGGTTTCGATAGCCACATTCCATCTAGCGAAGGATGCCCGATTTTGGTGGAGTCCGTGGAGACCACCGTAGAAGGGCAACATGTGACGTGGGAAAAGTTTAAGGAGATATTTTATGACAAGTACTTCAACAGCACGATACAAGCGGCCAAAAGGATGGAGTTCCTATAGTTAAAACAGAGCGGGTCGGTAACTGAGTACAACTAATAATTCGAGTCCTTATCGTGGTTCGCCAGCAGTTTAGTGAGCCGAAATTACAACAATGTGTAATAACTCGGGAATTTCGAATTTTTAGTTTAATCCCGATCGGAGTTTTGAGAAATATTTCAACGGGAAAGATTTGAATTATAAGACTCGGAGCCTACTTTTGCGATATTTTTTCGGAATTTAAAGTCGGGAAGTCGAGAAAGTTACGAAATTTCGGACGATTGAATCACGTGAGGGCAATTTGGTAATTTGTATTTATTTTAAAATTTAAAAAAAAAAAATTTGTAAAACACCCGAATAGCTTCGCGAGGAAGCCATTCGGTTGTTTCCTCTGTGCACCCGAGAGAGAAGACGACCAGGAGCAGGGCGATCGTGTGCTCGAGTCGGAGCTGCGACGGCCGACGAGCGCGAGTGTGAGGTGTGAGTTGCGAGCAGGGGCTGCTATTCCGACGAACCGGAGCCGTTCGGTTCCAGCAACTCGAGTTCCCAAAGTGAAAGCCGAGTTTTCGGCCGACGACCCCGAGGAGCTGGTTTCCGGCCAATTCTGCCGTCAACGACCAGACGTGTTACTGGAGTACTTCTCCCACCCGAGTGTCGGACGCCACCACTTGGTAAGTCCTCTCCCTCTGCTGTCCTGTCCGTATGAACCGAGACTGAGGTTCAACTCCTCTTCGTTTTTTTTTCTCTCTTTGAATTTGGCTGCAAATGTGAGGGGATTGAGAGGGTGAGTGTGTAGGTTAGCAAGTGGACAGCAGGAGACCGGTGAGAGGGAGGGAAGCCGAGGGAGAAGGTTGAGCCAAAATTCAGACTTTGTGCTTGAATTTCTGATTTTCGGGTTAGATTGTGCTTAATAGGTGAAATGTGAGTGTTCGGTGCAGAGAACTTGCGGGATTTGCCCGAAGTTGAGATTTCGGCTATTTTTTGTATAAAAACAGCTTCTGTTTTTGGCTGTTTTGGCTAGCCTTAAGTTGATCATTTCAAATTCTGTCTTTGTGGGTTAAAATAGGTTGTTAGAAGAACGTGTGGCCACTGGAATCGTTCGATTCCGATATCCGACGCAAAAGTTATGCGCGTCGGAAGTTTATGCGGGGTTTTGATTTAAGTCAAATTAGTGACCGTTTTTCGTGGAAATTCGACGTGTGAGAGTAGCATAGCCATTTTGATGCATATAACTAGTTGGGAGTGAGTTTTGGTTGAAGGGAAGTGAAAATGTGAAATTTTAATAAAAATGGCAGATTCGGTTATTGACATTTTTTGCCTATCTGCAGCCTACCAATTTAAAATCCGTCTTGGGATGTTGAACTAGGTTCCTAAGGGAACATTTAGCCACTTGAATCGCTCGATTCCGTTGGCGGACGCAAAAGTTATGCACATCCGAACGTTGAGCTGGTTTTCAGCCAAACCGAACCAATGAACCGTTTTAGTTGAAATTTCGTGAGTGAAGCTAGAAGGTTGTTTTTTTTAGCTAGTTTGTAAATGTTGGGATAAATACTGATGAGAAATTGGTTGTGTTTTAGGTTGAGGCTTTCTGTTGGCAAAACTGTGCATCGAGCGAGCTTAGGACGCCAGGTAAGTAGTGCATGCATGTGTTTTGCCCAAGTGGGCCTACACTGTAGAACTTTAGGGTTTATGTGATTGATTGTGGTGTGCGTGCGTATTGTTTGATATGCATCATGTTTTTAAAAGCGGGAACGAAAATGATTTTTAGCATGTTTTGATGTACGAGGTGAGACGTATGACGGTGGTACCGCGGATCTCGCTAGTGTGCGGGCCGGTGCTTCACCAGTCGCGGATCCTACTCGAGGGGTGGGCCGGCTGGGCCGTCATGCGGCGTGAATGTGTTGACGGTGAGGATATGGGCAGTGGTACCGCGGATCCTACTAGTGTGTGGGCCGGTGCAACACCAGTCGCGGATCCTACTCGAGGGGTGGGCCGGCTGGGCTGTCGCGAAACGTGTGTGTGTGGCAACTGTGGCCCCGTGCTGGGGAGGCTGGGACGGGGGCGACGTGTCAGGGTGTAGAGTGGCGCGAGGTACACCCTTACCCTGATGTGGTTGCCGTGTGGTGATGCGTGGGTGTAGCTTGTGGGCCTCGTTGCTGGGGAGTCCGGGACGGTAGCGACGTGTCAGGGTGTAGGGTGGCGTGAGGTTCCTCCTTACCCTGGTGCGGCTGCACTACGCGTCACAGATGTGACAACATGAGTGTGAGTGTAGAGATTGCATGTGATAGGATTGCATTGTCAGCTTTTACTTTCATATCGCATTACTTACTGAGCGTTAGGCTTATGTTGTGTGTTCTGTGGTGTAGGTGCTGACGATACCGCTGGTGAGCCTCGAGTGCCTAGTCTGTGGCGTAGGATGGTTGGCGGCGTGCGACTGTGGCACCGGATGGCAGACTTTTGTTAGGGCGACCCGACCCGTGGAGATGGTAGGTTGTGGCCTGGTCGGTTTGTGGGTTTTCTTTCTTTTGCGGTGCTTATGTACGGGGGATGAGATTGGTTGTTGTATATGAGTCAGCGTATAGGTATATAGAGTGCGTGTGATTTTGGTGACGTACACAGATATTTTTCATGTTAGAGAATGATATTACTCTATACTGGAGACTTTCTTCATTTGTATTTAATGGATTTTCGTTGTCTTCTTACTCTGATTTGGTTATGGTGATTTCTCTGGATGATGGATAGATAAACATTATTGGATTATGGTGAATTGTGTGCAGGGTTTAAATTTTGGGATAGTCAGTTTTTAGCCGTTACTCTGCCGAAATTTCGTGAGAGAGGTTGGGAGTCGAGGAGATACGAAATAGGTTGAGGTGTGGATAGTAAATGCTAGAAAAAGGTAGATGAGCGTGGAAGTGCGGCGTGATCGCAAGTGCGCGGGGCACGCGGCCCTGCGGGTGCACACGGGTCATGCGGCGCCGGGTGAGGGCGTGCGTGCGGACGTGCTGTACAGAGGCAGGGTGCGTGGGGCACGCGGCGCTGTGAGCGGGCGCGAGATACAGTGACGTTGGGTTGGCACGTGTGGCACCGCGAAGGTGTACGCGGGGTGTCGGAGTGGGGACGTGAGTGCTTGGGACCGGACTGGGTAGTTCGTGGGGTGCGTGGGATTCTTTCCTAGGATTTCAAGTCTTACCGTTTTATCTCAAATTGTTTTAAATGGTTTTCTTTTCCGTTGCGTAGTTTTATATTGAGGACTTCGTGTTTCCTCTTCGGGACGCGAGTTGTTTTTTTTTAATCGAGTCGAAAAATTTTCATACTCACAAATGTTCTTTTGAAAATGATTTGAAAACGAAATGGGTATTGAATTAAGTTAGTTATGTCAAGTGTTAGTGTGTGTGTAGTGTGTAGATGCACTGTGGCGCACCGAGAATGCGGGGTTTTTTTTCTCGGGGTGTTACACAATGTGTTTCAGTATGTATAGGGGCTAAAGCCAGAAATATACAAGGAGTAAAGATAGCCGGAACTCAGGAGGTGCCCTATTCTAAAGTGGTGGCTAAGGCGCTAGAAGTGGAGGAGGCTGAGATGAAATGTATTAAACAGTGTGAGGCTTCCAAGGGATTCTTCAAGGAGGTTGCCCCACAACAGAGCAGAAGTGTCTTCCAACAACAACAACAGATGGGCACTAAGAGGTTCAGCGAGAGCTCGAATAGCCAGGGAAGTAGTAAAAGGCCTCAGGTGCTAGCGCAGTATCCTCAATGCCCTAAGTGTGTGAGATATCACTCGGCAGAATGTAGACTAAACTCGGGAAAATGCTACCACTGTAATGAAGCTGGTCATTTGGCTAGGGATTGCCCGAAGCCCAGAGTGATTCGGTGCTTCAACTGTAACGAGGTAGGCCACGTCAGCAAAGATTGCCCAGCTTTAAAGAAGGGTCCGATGTGTTCAACACCAAGAGTATTCATTATGATCGAGTCCGGCGAGGATGACCAGCCAGCCGTAGTGTCAGGTACTATATTGGTGAACTCTGTACCTGTATATACTTTGATTGATTCTAGTGCGACGCACTCGTTCGTTGCAACTGCATTCGTGGTTAAGTTGGATGTATGACCTGTGTCAACGGACTGTAGTTACGAGGTAATGTTACCTTCTGGTGGGCGTATGCATTCAAATCAAGTGGTGTGAGATACGGTAGTGTCGGTGGGAAACAATAATTTATCGGCCGATCTCATTATTATGGGTATAACGAGATATGACATGTATTGAGAATTGATTGGTTGTTCAAGCACTACGCTACAATTGACTGTAGGGCGAGCACGGTGACTTTTCAACCGCCGGATGGTGAGAAGCATACCTTTCAGGCCACGAAGAATGCCTAGAAGATATTTGTCATGACGCCTGTCAGTGCTCGTCAAGTTTTGATTGGTGAGTCTTTCGGTTTTCTCGCCAGTCTTATAAATATGCGGATTCTCAGGGATTCAAGGCTGCAGGATGTTTTAATTGTTCAAGACTTCCTTGAAGTTTTCTTAGATGATTTACCCGGTTTACCTTCGGATTGAGAGATAAAATTTGCTATAGATGTATATCTGGGAGCTGAGCCGGTGTCAAAAAATTTTTATAGATTGGCACCAGCAGAGCTGAAGGAGTTAAAGAAGCAATTAAAAGAGTTGGTGGAAAAAGAATTTATACGCCCCAGCTTTTCGCGGTGGGGTGCGCCGACCCTTTTTGTCAAAAAGAAAGATGAGTTGTTACGAATTTGTATCGACTACAGAGAGTTGAATAAGTTGACGATTAAGAACAAGTACCCTCTGCAGAGAATAGATGATCTATTTTATCAACTCCAAGGGGCGAGAGTGTTTTCGAAGATTGATTTGAGATCAGGTTATTATCAGTTGAAGGTCAAGCCAGAAGATATTCCAAACACAGTTTTTCGAACGCGTTATGAGCATTATGAATTCTTGGTAATGTCGTTTGGACTGACGAATGCTCCAGCCGCCTTTATAGACCTGATGAACAGAGTATTCCATGACTATCTCGATAAATTCGTTATAGTATTTATCAATGATATATTGGTGTACTCTCATAGTGAAGAGGATCATGGAGAGCACTTGAGGTTGGTGTTGGAGACTTTGAAGCGACACCAACTTTATGCGAAGTTTTCAAAATGTGAGTTTTGGCTGGATAACATTCAGTTTTAGGACATGTCATCTCAAGCGATAGCATATCTGTTGATCCAGCAAAGATTCATGCAGTTAAAAAGTGGCCACAGCCGAAGAATGTCACAGAGATACGGAGTTTTCTTGGGCTAGCGGGTTATTACAAGAGGTTTATTGAAGGATTTTCAAAGATTGTGGGGCCTCTGACCCGTTTGACGAGGAAAAATGTGAAGTATCTATGGTCCGAGGATTACGAGCACAGTTTTCAGACATTGAAGCAGAGATTGACTACTGCTCCGATTTTGACGCTCCCTACCGAGGACGGACGATTTAGCATTTATTGTGATGCTTCCAAGGTAGGTCTTGGATGTGTGCTAATGCAGAAAGGGAAGGTGATAGCCTACGCTTCTAGACAGCTGAAAAATTACGAGCAGAATTAGCCGACTCATGACCTAGAATTAGCTGCGGTAGTCTTCGCACTAAAAATTTGGAGACATTATCTGTATGGACAGTTGTGTGAAGTATATTCGGATCACAAGAGTTTGAAGTATATCTTTTCTCAGAAGGAGTTGAATATGAGACAACGGCGGTGGTTGAAATTTGTGAAGGACTACGATGTTGAGATTAAATACCATATCGGCAAGGCAGACGTGGTGGCTGATGCATTGAGTAGAGTGACGGCGTCAACGTCAGCTATGACTTCAGACATGCCTTTAGCTTTGGATGCAGAGTTTCAGAAATTCAACTTGGAAGTAGTGTCGAGTGTCTCGGCTATGTTATCAGTTACGTCCTTACAGCCTATGATTCTGGAGAAGATTAGGCAAGCCCAGAAGGATGACGCTGAATGCGATGAAATTAAAGCAAGCATGGTTTCTAACGGCAGGTCGGAGTTCAGTTATTCGGACGATGAAATTCTTAAGTTTCGTAATAGGTGGTTCGTTCCGAGTAATGAAGAACTACATAAAGAAATACTTGTTGAAGCCCATTCTTCGAGATTTTCTGTGCATCTAGGAAGTACCAAGATATACAGAGATCTTAAGTAGCATTATTGGTGGCCAGATATGAAGAAGATTGTTGCAAAGTATGTGGAGGCGTGCTTAATTTGTCAGCAGATTAAGGCTGAACACTAGAGGCCAGCGGGAAAGCAACAACCATTGCCTGTTCCCGAGTGGAAATGGGAGCAGATATCGATGGATTTTGTTGTTGGATTGCCTCAGACAACAAAATGTTATGATGGCATATGGGTGATCGTGGATTGGTTGACCAAATCAGCCCATTTCCTGCCAGTGAAAATGACTATGGACCAGTTTTCTGAGCTATATATACAAGAAATCGTACGGTTGCATGGAGTTCCGACCTCGATCGTATCAGATAGAGACCCGAGGTTTATGTCGAAGTTCTAGAAGAGTCTGCACAAGGCTATGGATACGTAGCTCAATTTTAGCACGACATTTCATCCTCAGACAGACGATCAATTTGAGAGGACCATTTAGACACTAGAAGATATGCTTCGAGCTTACGTGCTTTAATTCTAGGGTTCATGGAGCATATACCTACCATTGGTGGAGTTTTCGTATAACAACAGCTTTCAGGCTACGATAGGTATGGTTCCTTACGAGGCTATTTACGGCAGAAAGTGCAGATCTCTGATATATTGGGATGAAGTCGGCGAGGCAGGATTGGTTAGGTCGGATATTTTGCAGCAGACAGTAGAGAAAATTGCATTTATTCGGCAACAAAATTTAACCGCTCAAATCCAACAGAAGAGTTATGCAGATCATCGGAGAAGAGAGTTAGAATTTGAAGTGGGTGATGAAGTCTTCCTGAAAGTTTCGCCATTCAAAGGAGTTGTGAGATTCGAGAAAAGAGGCAAGTTGAACCCAAAATTTATTGGACCATTTCCTATTACGAAGAGAATAGGAAAAACAGCTTACCAGCTGCAGCTACCAGCTTCGATGGATGAGATCCACAATGTATTTCACGTATCCATGTTGAGGAAATATGCACGAGATCTCTCTCACGTCGTGGAGCAGCAGGATATAGAGGTTCAACCCACATTGACGTATGAAGAGAAGGCAGTGGAGGTTCTGGATTATGAAGTGAAGATTTTACGCAACAAGGAGATTCCACTGGTGAAAGTATTATGGCGCAACCATAACGTAGAAGAAGCAACCTGGAAGTGGCAGATGAGCCGATATCCAGAGTTGTTTAGGTAGCCAATTTTGAGGACAAAATTTTTGTAAAGAGGGTGGAATGTAACACCCAGAACTTTTTGTTAAACTAATTT
The DNA here is from genome assembly GCA_022433055.1 of Begonia peltatifolia. Lineage (NCBI taxonomy): Eukaryota > Viridiplantae > Streptophyta > Magnoliopsida > Cucurbitales > Begoniaceae > Begonia > Begonia peltatifolia. Next base: position 9,475,260 of record CM039519.1, on the reverse strand, counting down.
CAGATATACGTAATTATAATCGGCGGAGTTTTGGTCGGAATTGAGAACAGAGAATTTCTACCCTTAAGTAAAGATTATTTTGAGGCTACTAGAGAAGAGAAAAATTTAAGAATTCAAACAGAATCGGACCGTATAACAGATTTATTAAATGGTTAAAAGTTAAGGGTGAAATAGTAATTAGGATTATTATTATTATTATTAAAAACAAAAATCAAAACACCTTACGGTGTTATTCTCCCACCCCCTACTTCTCTGCGACATCCCCTCCCTCACAACGCGAGGAAACCCTCTTTCGTTGACGGCGACCAACGATTTCTCTCAGTTCCTCTACACTTCATCAATTTAAGGTATGATTTAGTTAGTTTTGAGTAGATACATAGTTATTTTTACGAAGTGAAACAGTAGGATATGATGAGACAAACGAAGTGAGAAGATACGTAAGAAGATAAGAAAGGTGGGGTTGAGTGGTCTTGTCCTCAGAGGTGGACCACCAAGTGTATCATTATTCCTCCGCTTTACGTGGTGGCCTTGTCCCCAGAGGTGGACCGCAAGTTGTGTCACTTTACTAAATTGAGGTTGGTCTTGTGACACGATTCCACCTCGAATGAGTCGTGTTTTACCCACAAACGAAATAGAAAAACAAATATAAATAGAAAACCGAATGCTGTCCAATGAGCAACCTTTTAGGCTCTCGGCATAACGATCTTCCGAAGGAAGACGGCAGCAAACGAAACCGGTTTCTGGCCACTCTCTTTGTGTATCATTCTCTGGAAAAGAGAGGGAAGACGAGTGGAACGATAGCTATTCAAGCAACCTCGGGCTTGAAAGCTCAAGGAGATGAACTCCTTCTCTGTTCTTGACCGAACCGAGCCTTACCGTTCACCAAGCTTCAACTACTTCGGCTGAACACAAAGGGCTATTTCTCATATATTCAACAACCTTTACACACACCAATAGCCATGTATTTATAGACCTAGGGTGGCTGAAGGTTAGAATGAGTTTGGGCTTCGAAATTTGCCACATGGTTGGCCATTCTTAGTTCACTCGCACACCAGATCACTCTTCAAGCTTTGGCCCATTTGTTACATCAGTGGGCTGCTAAACTCCGGCCCAATTGTTGCTTTTAACCACCATCTAACTTAACATGCATCTAATCCTAATGCCTAAGGATGCATGCAATTATAAAACATTACAGGAAGGCGAATGTTTGCCAACAAAAACATAAGGCAAATGTTTACCAAATAAAATTCAATTACAAATTAATTCCGAGGGAGACAAATCCCTTCTTCATGTGCTTCCACCTTTAGCTCCCCCGATAGCAAGTGTAAGGGTTGATCCTTGTCATTTGAGCTCGGGTCTCATTCTAAATCTGCAAAGAGGCATTCGACACCTGTAATTCCTGCAAAAGAATTGAAGTTGTTAGTTAACAGGTTGGATAAAGTTCGTGCCTTGGTTTGTGATCGAGTGACGGCCCTCTGGGGCACATCATTCCCCAGAGGTGGACCGCGAGGTGTGTCACCTTGATCTAGCACGTAAAGAAGAAACCAGTAGTAAGAAGACAAAGAAGATGTAAGAAAGAGACGAAAATGAAAGTAGAGACGAAACTGTAGAAACTGCATATGTTAGGATGTATTTGTTTTCAGTGTTTATGTTTTATGCATTACTACTTAATATTAGGTTAATAGTTGAGTTCTTTGATGTAGGTGACAACGACATAGTCGGTGAATACTCAGAGCATGTCCAGGGTTAGGAGGCGGTTGGAGGAGTACGCAAGTAAACGATTTGGTCGGCTGTTAGGACGTTTTGACTATGGTAGGCAAAAGTATGGATTTTAGGAGTGTAATTGAGAGAGTTTTAAGTTTTTTTGAGTCGAATAGGTGTATAGATGGATTTCAAACTTGAGTAGTCGTTTTCTTTATGCAAATAATAATTTGAATTGATGGAAAAGTGTATTGTATTATTATTAGCGTTGAGTCGAAGTCTGATCGATTTTGTGAAGTTTTTAAGGTTTTTAAACAGAGTTCTGAGGAGGAAGTGTCGACCGATAGGCTTAGTGGTCGACCAGACCCTGCAAATGTCGACGGCGAGGGTCAACCTGCGCGGGCAGGGCCGAAGTAAGTGTCGACTTATAGTTGTAGGTGTCGACCGGTAGTGTAAAAATGGCAACGGTGTCGACCGCAAGGGTCGACCTGCACGGATAGAGAGGATCAAGGTGTCGACCTGTGAAAGCAGGTGTCGACCACTCTCTGAGTTGAGCGTAGAAGTGTCGACCGGTGTTCTCAGTGTCGACCGACGAAAAGACCCGAGAGAAATGTAGTGTCGACCGATGAAAAATCCGAGACAGCTCAAATGTCGACCGATGCTTATAGGTGTCGACCGGTTTCTTCACTTTTATGTTTTAAAAAGTGAAGCTTATTCAAACTGATTTTAACCGCGTTTTCCGCTGTGATGCTATTTAAAACATTTAAAAAAAATGTCGTTTTAAGTCGAGGAACAAAAATTTTAAATTTTAGTCCAATTTTCCGAATGTAATGAATAAGTAGTAGAAGTGTGCGAATCGGGAATCGTGTAGAGTTTCCGGGACGTGACAGAGATGGTTTCAGAGTAATGAATAAACCGGAAACGGGTAAGTATTCGGGGCATTACAGTTGTCCTCTTTGAAGACCAAACCATTAACGATAATAAAAAAAATGTGAAAGATCATCAATAAGCATCTACTAAAGTTGATTCATACAATCAACTTTTAATGGGAGAGATGATGGTGAAAGATGCTCTAGTGATCAAACAGATAATGATGTTGACAAAGGAGAAATAAGGACTATTCGTGAATTAGTCACAAAACTCAATTTAAGAAGGTAAACAAGAAATCATCATCCTTTAAAGATACTTCGTAGACAAATATGTTATGATCACTGATGTTGATGAATTCCTAATGTTATGAGAAAATTAAGGTGCATTAACGTAAGAAAAATTAATTGGATGTTATATAAGAAAAGATAAAATTGTTGCATGAATAAAGTATACTGGATCAAAGCAAAAAGTTTACAACTAAGGTAACAAACACGACTACTCGTGAAATATTTTGGTCCACATAAAAATTCTTGATTTTTGTCTGTTACTTCTCTTATTTTTATTTGTTAAATTTTAACAAAGTGAAAAAATATTCATATTATTTTTTGTACGCATTGCTATCATTTTTCGTATTTATCATTATTTTTAAAATAAATGTCTAGTATACAAATCATAAAAACTAAGTTGAATGTCTTGAATTGCCCTAAATTTAGTTATAACGTTGCATTCAAATTAAAAAATGTTGCTCCAATTTCAAATATCGTACAAAATAAGATTTTAGGCAACATTCAATGAGTTTGACTGAATTTTAACAAAATTATATAAATTTCAACAAGCCATCCAAATACGAACAAAATCGCTTTCAAATCTATCAAAAAAGCTTTGCATTCAGAACTTTCAGATATTTATTTTTATCAATATTCTCCGAAAGTAGAAAACCCATGGATTATTTCAAGTAATTTGTATTTGTTGAATTGGAAATTCATACTAACACATTTTGTTGATAAAAAATTTAAATTAAAAAATAAAAAATTTATGGTGAAATTATTTCGCAACTTCTACGGTGGAAAGAAGAAAATGTAAATTTTAGACCGAATGGTCATCTTTACTCAGAATTGCAGTTGACTAGACAAAAATGTTGAGAGTTGAAGATGAAATTACTAGTTTGATCGGACTACCAAACGAGAACCAAGGGTCAACAAACAAAAGCCCTAAATTTCAAAATGGTACTACAAGCTCATCTAGACGACTGAGGGTGAGATTTGGAAACTAAATTACAGGCTCAAATGGAATGACCAGAGAAAGAGCCAAAAGTCAAAAATCCCTCAAATGAAAATATGTGATTGACTAGATATATTTTGCATTAAATAGCTTAGTTTAAAATTATCACAACTTCTTGTTTTAACGTTTCATGCGCTGTGAAAATTCATCACATTCATAGCATCTGATATGTTTGGTCCTTTGTGTACCTTTGAAAACATGAAAACCAAAAAGAAAACCATTAATTCCCAACACCAATTCTAATCCGTAGTTGGGTTTTTTCTCTACGTAGAGGCCGAACATTAGTACTAGTTTAATGTTAGGGTTTTCCTTCATCAGTTGCTTTTAAATAAAAGCAAGTTTTGTGGGACAATAGAGTTTTTAGTGTGAGTTTTTAATAGAGGGAAATTTACTTCCAAATTGTGTTAGTCAAGAGAGAGAATAAGAAAAAGTGACTTTTGATGTCAGACAACTTTTCGTGTAACATCATCTTTCACGCTATTTAAGGAGAGATGTCTTTTCATCTTACACGTAACAAAAATTTTGTTTTTAAATAAATCAAGATGTTTAATTTTTTAAAAAAAAAAGCCAACCATTTTACTATTCATCCAAAAAAAAAAAAAAAAGTTAAAAATTATCTTAAATTTGTAAAAAAATTTATTCTGATCGACGTATGGATAGACAGACTCATGGAGGTCGACTGGTTCACTTGAACCGACCGACTTTTATTATTTTTATTAAAAAAACGTAAAAAGGCCGACCGATTTCTATTTTAAGAAAAAAAAAAATTAAATGGAAGCCGCCGGTCGATTGAATCGGCTGGCCTCCATTTATTTAAAAGAAAAAATGTAAATGGAGGCCCGCCGGTTCAATAAAACCAGCCGACTTCTAATTTAAAATTATTAAGGGAGGCTGGCCGGTTCAATTGAACCGGCCCACCTCCATTAAAAAAAATAGGGGGAGGCTTGCCGGTTCAATCGAACCGGCCGGCCTCCCCCACCTTATATATAGGGGTTTCCATTTCCACTCAAATCACACCTCTAAAAATTTCTCAAATAATTTCTTTCGATTATTTTCTTTATCCGACAATATTTCGGCTCGTTTCAAACGAAAAGCGTAAATTTTTATTTATTTATCAATTACGATACTTAGATATTTTGATTTTTTCTAACATTAATTTTTAAACTATCTAATTTAATTTTTTTATATTTGATTTATTTATGAGATACGATGTTCAGGTACTTTGATGTTTGTTTGCATTAATTTTTGAACTATTTAATTTAATTTTTGTATATTTTATTTATTTATTTATCAGTAACGATATTTAGGAACTTTGATTTTCGCTTACATTAATTTTAAAAATATTTAATTGAATTTTTTTATAATTCAATATGTTATTTGTTACGATATTTAGGTACTTTAATATTTAAACGAGGTAACTCTTTTTTTTTAGGTAAATTATTTATTTTCGCAGTGGTATAATTGTACTGTGTAAATAAGTTCTGTCTAAAAAGGCTGAAATTTAAGTGAGATCGTTTGTGACCCCTTCAGTCTTTTCTGAGAACTTACTTAGAAAGGTAATTCTGTCTAAGGAGATTGTCCAGTACAATCTTTCCTGAGAATTATCCTGATCTGTACTCTCCACGCTGTACAACTATTTTTTACAATAATCACTCTCACCATTTTATTCTTTCCCAACAGGAGGTTTGACAACATATTTGCCATGAAATTTTGGAATAGAGACTGCGAAAATAAGTTTGAGAATGATTTGGTAAAACGTAAATTTACTCATTACATGACTGTCGACTTTAGTGGTTGGGAGATGTTGGGGATTAAAGAGATGTTTGACAACATCGGTCTTCACGGGATGTATTCGTTGAAGAGATACGTATGTGAGAGAATAGTTCGATTATTCTACGCAAACTTGCTAGCAGCCGGGAGAAATGGAGTTCGTAGTTGGCTAACTACTAAGATTCTTGGTAATGAGGTGACGATGTGGCCGTAAACAATAAATCAATTGCTAGGATTTTACGTTGAGGATGCAGATGAATATTATCATGCTTCTAAAGACTGCTCTTTTTTCACATTGCCTGAGGGAGTCGAGTTCCTACGACGAATTCACATCAATCACAACATTGAGGCATTCGTGAAGCCACAAACACGAGATTTGAATGTCACAGGTCGAATTCTGCGTAACATGCTAGCTCATACCATTCTGCCGCAAGATAGACATCGAAATTTCGTGAGCTGCATGGACCTGTATGTCATGGAAAAGCTGTGCAACGAGAAGTTTTTTGACCCTGGTTTCTTGATTTTAAGTCACATGATTGAAGTAGGCCAGACATCACAGACGAGTCTCCCGTACGGGACCTTGATTATGAAGATCGTCGAAGAATTTGGCATTCAGATACCGGTTGGCAAGCAAACGATAGCTCCCAAATCTACCAACATATTCAACACTACTCATTTGACTCGAATGGGTCTCGTGGAAAATAATGGCGTTTGGATTCTGAAGAGCGATCATAGAGCATCCACCTCTCAGGCAGCGCCGATGGAGGAGACTACCGCGCCACCATTGTCTCATATGAGGAGGCCGGTAGTTCATGGGATATGAGAGAATTAATGCAACAAATGTATGAGGCGCAGCAGGCGAGTAATGAGATGTTGTAGGCAAACTACCAACAGATGTATGAGTTGTGGGAGGCAAGCAACCATCAGATGTATGAGATGCAACGACAAATATATCAGATTCATCAGACGCACCACGAGTACTTGCAACAGATTATTCAGATACAGTAGAACCAGCAGGAACAAATGCAACTCCTCGTACGAAGCGTTGATGAAGAAGATGCGAGACGGAGGCGCAGACGCAGACGACAACGACGACAAAGAGACGGAGAAGGGGACGGAAACAGAGACGGAAACAACTTTGATGTATAATTTTTAGCATTTTCTTTTGTATTTAATGTCATGCAATTCGTTAATAAATGTGATAAAATACCTTTTATGTAATTCAAATAAGTGTAATTAATTGGAAAAAACTAAATAAATACATTAATTAAAAAATAAATAAATACATATATAAAAAATATAATTAATTATTAATTAAAAAAAACTAAATAAACGAATATAAATATTCGACAAAAAAAATAAATGTAGAATTATTTACAATTTGAACTTAATTAAAATAATGAATTACAAGTTGAGCCACCTTTTAAAAAATTAATGAACTAAATAATTATTACAATACAATTATTAGACACTTCATCTGCCGCGACCGCGTACCAAAGATTCCTGCACATAATAAAATGAAACTATAAAAAAAAAAAAATTATTATGAGTATATAGGATAAACGTGTCAAAGTGTACCTGCGTTCCGTCGAATGTGTTGAAACCCATGAACGTGTCTTGCGAAGCAACGCCTGAAATTGATCCACTGTTAGAACAAGTGCAGGTATAATGCCCCTGTTGCCGACATATACGACACCTGATGGTGGAGTTCTTCCGACTAGTTCTCGAGCTTGATGGCTCGTCGGCATCTCGCACTCTCGTCTTCATTGGCCTACCAGGTTGGCGGTATCTTGTGGGCGGGAGGATTTTGTTCAGACCTTCTATAGGTGGCGGCCACATTATTCGCCTGCTAATAGGATGGATATAGTGTGAGTACATTTGAAGGTAAGTTACTTGGTGATAGTATTCTTGCACGTAAGTTTCTGGGGGTACTCTCATGATGTACATGCAGGGAATAGAATGCACACACGGTATTCCAGTAATGGCCCACCTGGTACAGTTACACACACAATCATCCATGTCAACAACGAATTGTTCGTATCCGTTGGTGATTTCAAATTGATAACCTCCTGCGAATCTGGCGCTCCAATTTCCAGATGCTTCCTCTAACTTCGCAAGCTTTGTTTTTATATGGGGACACAGGAGATCTTCTGATTGGGACATCTTCTCATAATTTTTAACAATGCGAATCATCAATCTCTTTCGGATCCCGTTGAACATGGTCAATATTGGTTTGTCCTGGACAGGCAATAACACTGCATTGAATGACTCGCACAGATTGTTTAAGCCTAAATCGCACTTTAGAATGAAAGAGAATGCATGACTAGCCCAACGACGAGAATCTTCTCCTCGAAGATATACTTCGGCCTCCGGGCTAATCTAACATAATTTCTCCATTTCATGCTCGAAATGAGCATTCGTGGGTGCTCTACCTGCTTTCCACATTGCATCTCTGTACGCAACACCTCGATATAAGCTTTTAAAATTCTGGTACATATGTCGCAGATAGAAGTGGTGTTCGACCTCTCGTAAATGACGTTCCACAGCCTTTTTCAACCCCAGAAATTTTAACATATTACATCGTCAACATAAAATAATATAATTACCACAAATATTTGAAATAACAAATAGAAATGCGTTATACCTTTTGTCAATCTGAAATAATTGTCCAATCGCGTCCCGATTCAGTGTTTAGGTCTTCCTTTAATATTTGCAAAAATCACTCCCATGAGTCCGCACACTCAGATTCGACGTTGACAACAGCAACGGAATATATTCCATCGTTGCTATCAATACTGACGGCTGTGAATAGTTGGCTGGGACACGAGCCCTTAACAAGACAATCATCCAAACATATAACAGGTCTACTGTGCTGCAACAAACCTGTCTTGCAAGTAGCCAAGTACATATAAAATCTTTGAAATACCATTGTATTTTGGCCCCCTGGGATACCATAAATTTTAACTGTGCTACCTGGATTTGATTTTAATATTTCTGCTCCATACGACCACCGTTGCTCGTATTGTTCGTCGCACTTTCTTTCGTTAATAATCCGAGCTATGCTTCTTGCTCTTGTGGCAATATTGGTTGAAATATCGACCATGTAATCTCTCTTCACTGTCTCGATAATAGAAGAGATGTTCCATGTAGGGTGACTTTTGAACCTATCCAGGTAATCATTTACCACTCATTTTGCTCTAGCGTTTCGATTCTTCATTTGCCTTGAACAGCTGTGAACGTTAGTAAAGGTCGATATATGAAACGTGAGTTCTTTTTGCATCTTTGCAGCATATAGTCGCCACGGACATCCAGATTCGCAAACAGTTGTCAGTTGGCTACGATCAATTTTAGCGAACCGTATACCATATCCATTTTCTATAGAATATTGAACTATTTCTTCCTTGGTATCTCTTAAGGAACTATATTGTTTACCCAAAAATAATCCTTCGCTTGATATTTGTGCATTTATCGGTCTGCTTTTCATTTCCTCGTCATCTGAGTCGACCAGTGTTCGAAGCTCCTCGTCCAGTGTTTTGGAGGTTGCATAAAACTCTATTTCTTCATTTTCATCTAATTGATCGAATGTCTGTACCTCAGCATATGCAGATGCATCGTCTGGCATCCACTCGTTATCTGTATCAAAATCTGCTAGCTCGTTTACATCAACTGATCTACTAAAATCTGATTCCATCGTCGTCGCTAGTATAATAAACCTCTTGTTGGAAAAGAATAAAACGGTGAGAATGATCATTGTAAAAAAATAGTTATACAGCGTGGAGAGTACTGATCAGGATAATTTCCAGGAAAGATTGTACTGGACAATCTTCTTAGATAGAATTAACTTTTCAAGTAAGTTCCCAGGAAAAACTAGAGGGGTCACAAACAGTTCCACTTACAATTCCATCTTCCTTAGACAGAACTTGCTTACACAGTACAATTATACCACTGCAAAAATAAATAATTTACCTATAAAAAAAAAGGGTTACCTCGTTTAAATATTAAAGTACCTAAATATCGTAACAAATAACATATTGAATTATAAAAAAAATTCAATTAAATATTTTCAAAATTAATGTAAGCGAAAATCAAAGTACGTAAATATCGTAACTGATAAATAAATAAAATATACAAAAATTAAATTAAATAGTTTAAAAATTAATGCAAACAAACATCAAAGTACCTGAACATCGCATCTCATAAATAAATCAAATATAAAAAAAATTAAATTAGATAGTTTAAAAATTAATGTTAACAAAAATCAAAATATCTAAGTATCGTAATTGATAAACAAATAAAAATTTATGTTTTTTGTTCGAAACGAGGCGAAATACCGTTGGATAAAGAAAATAATCGAAAGAAAGTATTTGAGAAATTTTTAGAGGTGTAGTTTGAGTGGAAATGGAAACCCCTTATTTATAGAGTGGGGGAGACTGGCCGATTCAATTGAACCAGCCAGCCTCCCGCTATTTTTTAAAATTTTTTTAATGGAGGTCGGCCGGTTCGATTGAACCAGCCGGCCTCCCTTAATAATTTTAAATTGGAGGCTGGCCGGTTCAATCGGCCGGCCAGCCTCTATTTAATTTTTTTTTTTTAAAAATAAAAGCTGGCCGGTTCAATCGAACCGGCCAGGCTCTTTACATTTTTTTGATAAAAATAATGGAGGTCGGCAGGTTCAAGTGAATCGGCTTGCCTCTACGGGTTTGACCACTCATGGGCTGGCTAGAATGAGTTTTTTTATAAATTTAGGATAATTTTTAGTTTTCTTTTGTGAATAGTAAAGTTGTTGGGTTTTAAAAAAAAAAAAATCAAAGATTTTGGTTTATTATGAAAAAGACTCCATAAAAAATGTTAGATTTTGGTAACCTGAGTCCTAATTGACTTGGTCAACACGTAACTAATACTAGAATTTATTTACATTATTTTATATATTATTTATTAAATCGAAAAATTTAATTGTATTTTGATTTCAAGACATACGTGAGCAAAATTACAAAGAGACTCTATTGTTCCATATCTTTTTTTTATGATTGATATATTTTTCAAGATTTGATGACTAAAATGACAACCAGTTTGAGTAAACAATGAGATAGACTTAACCATTTAGTTACATTGACAACAAGATAACTCAATAAAAAAACAAAAAAAAACTCAGTGTACAACCATTACTAGTCATTAAGCTTTTTTTTCTTCCTGCCTCCTTCATAAAAGTATGGCATTGTAGATTAGGGCATTTATTTTTTCTTGTCAAAAAATTGTGAAGTTTTGCATTCAAATCCAATGATGGTTGTGATGTTTGTGCATTTGCAAACCAAAATCAAAGTCCCTGTTCAACTAGTTCAACCTCTTCTGTTAAACCTTTTGAATTAATTCATTGTGACATTCAAAGTCCTTAGTAAATTCGGTCACTTTTTGGTGCAAAATATTTCGTGACTCTTGTGGATGATTCTTCTAGATTTACGTGAGTCGTTTTTATTCATCGTAAAAGTGAAAGACATAATTTACTTAGAAAATTTTCTTTCGGCCAAATACAATTGAATGATCCCATTCAACATTGGAGTTGACAATAGAAGAAAATTTTCTTTAATAATTTTTTTAATGAAAGGCACAATTTATCAATATTCTTGTCTTTATATTACTTAACAAAATTGGGCCGTTGAGTGCGAACATCGAACTAGTCTTGAGACAACAAGATTCCTTTATTTCAAGCTTCATCTTCTTTTAAAATTTTGGACAAGATGTGTTTTCACTGCTATTCATATTATAAATTGTGTGCCTACCCTGCTACTTTCTCGACAACTCCTTTTTCAATAGCCTTTATGGTAAAAGTCCATATTCTCAAAGTCTTGCATATTGTGATAACTTACCTTGTGAAGAAAAAGATAATTCCAAAATTTATTGATTGTGAGGGTCCAACTTATATTAGTAGAAGTGCATAATTTTACATCATTTAAAAGAGTGAAAAATGAATGATTTATAAAAAGAGTTCTCTTTCTTATCTAATATAACATATTTTAAATTAACTCTAAGAAAAAAAATTTGTATATACTCCAGTTCAAAGTATATACATGGGTCGGGTCGCCCTAACAATTCGCCGTCCGGTGTCTCGGTTGCGCGCCGCCAACAGTCCTACGCCTCAGGACTAGGCTCTCAGGGCTCACCAGCAACAACGTCTGCATCTACACTATAGAACACATATCATAAGCCTAACGCTCAGTAAGTAATTCGATATGAAAGTGAAAACCGACAATGCAATCCTATCACATGCAGTCTCTACACTCACACTCATGTTGTCACATCTGTGACGCGTAGTGTAGCCGTACCAGGGTGAGAATGAACCTAGCGCCACTCTACACTCTGACACGTCGCCACTGTCCCGGACTCCCCAACAACGAGGCCCACAAGCTACACACGCGCATCACTACACAGTAACTACATCAGGGTGAGGGTGAACCTCGCGTCACACTACACCCTGACACGTCGCCCCCGTCCCAGCCTCCCCAGCAACGGGGCCATAGTTGCCATACACACATATTTCGCGACAGCCCAGCCGGCCCACTCCTCGAGTGTAATCCGCGACTGGTGTTGCACCGACCCACACACTAGCAGGATCCGCAGTACCACTGTCAATCATCTTCACCATCGACACATACACGCCGCGTGACGGCCCAGCCGGCCCACTACGCGAGCGGAATCTGTGGTTGGTTACGCACCGGCCCACACTCTAGCAGGATCCGCGGTACCACCGCCACGCATCTCACTATTTACTCAAAATATGTTCAAAACTATTTTCGTTTCCTTTTTAAAAACATGATGCATGTCAAACAATATGCACGCGCACCACAATCAACAACATAAATATTAAAGTTCCACGGTGTAGGCCCACCTGGGCAAAACACATGCATGCACTGCTTACCTGGCGTACTAAGCTTACTCGACGCACAACTTGCCAAAACGCCTCAGCCTAAAACATGAAAAATCGCCCATCAATATTCGCATCAAAATTCACTAAATACGCTAAGAATCACATCTTTCAACTAAATCCATGAAATTTTAACTAAAACGGGTCACTAATTTGGTTCGGCTGAGAACCCGCTTAAACTTCGGATGCGCATAACTTTTGCGTTCGTTATCCGAATCAAAGGATTTAAGAAGTTGTATGTTCCCTTAGGAACCTAGTTTAACATACCAAAACGAATTTTAAAACGGTAGGCCGCAGCTAGGTGAAAAATACCAAAAACCGAATCTGCCATTCACCCGAATTTCACATCTCCGTTCCCCTCAACCAAAACTCACTCAAAACTCGCGTTACACACTAAAATTAGCAACGCTAACATTACGCGTCACAATTCTATTAAAAATGCTTAATAATTCGACTTGATCAAAAATTCGACATAAACTTCCAACGCGCATAACTTTTGCGTCGGATATCGGAATCGAACGATTCCAGCGGTCAAACGTTCCTCTAACAACCTAATTTAACCAAAATTTGAATTTAAAACGAATAACCGAATCTAGGCCAAAACCCCCAAAAACAGAATCTGCTTCTACACAAAACAAAATCTGAATTTTGACTTCAATTCAATTCCACAAATTTCTATACACAATCAGCCACATTTAACTCATTCAAGCATAATCAACTCAGAAAGAAAATTCGAGCAACAACCCAAATTTTGGCTCAACCTCCCCCTCGATTTTTCTCCCTCCCACCGGACACTTACTGTCCATCCACTAAACACATACATTTACACTCCTAATTCACTCAAACATCTTGGCCAGGTCCACAGAAAATGGAAGGAAGTCGAGCACTAAGCTCGACCAAAACAAGGAAACCGAAAAAGGACTCACCTTCAATTTTGAGCTCGGGAAACTGAACTCGTCTCCACCACAGTCCTCTCGGCAAACCGGCGTTCTGTTCTCCTCTGTCGTCGACGTCGACAGATCATCGTGCTCCCTCTCCCTCTCCTGCTTTTCTCTCGCTCCTCGTCGCTCTCTCGGTTATTGATGTTCAACAACCGAATGGCTTCCTCCCGAAGCCATTCGGTTGTTTTATTATTATTATTATTATTATTATTTTAAAAATTATAAATTAATTTACTAAAACCCCTTCACGTGTTTTAACCGCCCGTAACTTCGTTAAATTCTCGTCTTTCTGACTTGAAAATTTCATAAATGATTCTACGAATTAATTCCCGAGTCTCGAAAATAAATTTCCCGCCAAAAGCTTCCCGAAAACTCTAACCGAGACTTAATTTAAATTTTAAAAATAAAAATCTAAGATTCAAAATTTCTCGGATTATGACAGTCGTACAGTCGTATTTTCTCTTAGAGACAGATAGATAGAAAGTGTGTAGTGAAGATGGTTGGAAGCATGGCTAGACATCAATGAAACCTTATCATTTAAGCGAAGGCAAGACCTTATCATATCTTTCTTACGATATTTTCCGTATTACTTCATGAAAGATAAATACCTTATTGAATATGTTAATAGCAATTTTATCTAATCATACACAATTAATAGATATGAAAATATTAAGTTTTGCAAAATTCAATATATTTTCTAACTCTATTTACTGTTACGTACAATAACAACCCTAATATTTATTCATACTTTCTAACATTGAATAAATTAAATATTAAAATCATATTAAATTTTTTAATGCAATTACCACAACAAGTTTACAAAAGAAACATAGATTGGTAGTTTAAATTTCTACCACTTAGAAATTTAGTTCATAATGAAAAATATAAAATAAAAAGTATTAAATAAAAGGTTAAATTCAAAAAACGGCTCCAACTATGCCTTAGGTTCAAAAAAAGGCTCAAATTAATTTTTTGTCCAAAAAAAGCTCAAAGTATTGAAAATGTGCAAAAAATGGCTTTGCAGCAAACTAATATGCCCCCACGTTCCGTTTTCTGAAGAAGAACGATTTGGTACGTTCGGAGAATGGCAAAGCGTTCTCCACGCAGGAGCATTTCTGAGGATGGAGATTGCCTGAGTGAAAAATAGTTTGTCGTTTTCGGGACGTGGAAAACCGTTCTCCTTCAAAATTCTAAACACAGGGGATTTCTAGCCTTAAAAATGCCCCTGCACGAGAACGGTTTGTTGTTCTTAGAATACAGCAAACCGTTCTCCTTCGGACCCGTGATCAATTATTGACTGATCACGGGCTGCGCTACAGAAGAACGACAAGCCGTTCTCCAACCCTATTTAAAGGCCGAGCCTTTTCCCGCCATTCTTACACCACCTCCCACTTTCCTCTTCTCGATCTCTCTAAAACCTCCACACTATTATTTTGCTTTCAAGAATTTTCTTTGTATTAGCAATGACGATGGATGATGATTCAATTAGAGCTGCTGATTTGGACAATCCAACAAGTTTTGATGTTGAAATGGATTGGTATTCGCACACTACTGATACATATGATGATATTTGAGCATTCGATCATGTAGACGAGGATAAAGAAATAGAGGTGCATTCAACCTCCAGAACTCTATACGAGGAGCTTCAAACACTGGCAGGGTCGGACGTTGATGAGGTGAAAAGCTTACCGATACGTGAAGAAATCTCAATGGATTTTTTTTTTGGGAAAAATATAGATATATAAAGGAAATTAAAAAAAAATACTCGAATATTCTATGCAAAATGGTTATGGCATCAAATTTGTCCAAAGTGACAAGAAGCGACTGACGGCTAAATGCATGGACAAATGTGCATGGCGACTGCATGCTTTGCGAATGCAAAATGAGGAAACCTTTCAAATAAAGAGTTTGATTAATTATTACAGCTGCGCGAGGGTAGTTGAGAATCGAAACACTAGTGCAAAATATATTACAAATCATTATATAGACAAGTTTAAAAGTCAACATATGTGAAAAATCTCTTGCATCATCGAGACAATCAAGAATGATTTCACTGTTAATATTACGCCCAATATTCCCAAAAGAGTAAGAAGCATAGCTCGAACATTTAACGAAGGCAAAAGTGACGAACAGTATAAGCTAGTCTGGTTGTACGCAGCAGAAATATATAGATCAAATCTAGGCAGCACAGTATAATTACATGCTTACAAGACAGAGAGTGATTCAATGGTATGCCAAAGAATGTATATATGCATAGCTGCTTGCAAGGCAGATTTGCTGCAGCACGGTAACCCTATTATCTGTTTGAATGACTGTTATCTGAATGGCTCGTGTCTCAAACAATTACTCACAGTCGTCAGTATTGATAGCAACGATGTAATATATCACGTTGCTATTGCCAACGTCGAAAAAGAGTCTGTGAACAGCTGTCAGTGGTTTTTGCAACATTTGAAGCGAGACCTGAACCTTGAATCGAAAGGCGAATGGATATTTATTTCAGATTAACAAAAGGTAGAACACATTTTCAAGTTTAGTTTTAATTGTAATTGTTCAGTTTATCCTTATCAATACTCTATTTTTTTTTCAAATATCAGGGGTTGCCAAAGGCTGTGGACGAAGAATTTAAAGAAACAAAATACTGCTTCTACCTACGACATATGTACGCAAACTTCAAAAGTTTGTTTTAGGGCATAGCATACAGAGATGTGATGTGGAATGCGGTTAGGGCAACACAAAGTGGAATATGGCCAAGGCAACGACAAAGTATCATTTCAACCTAGAAATGAAGAAATTATATCAGCTTAACCTAGATGCTCACGTATGGCTTCGAGCAGAAGAACCTAAATATTTGCAATCCCCTAAATTTTTTTTCCGAGAGCTTTATCTTGTGCGTAAAATTATTAGAGATTTTAAATGAACCTACCAGTTGAAAGGAGAGGAGGTGAATTATTGAGATGTGGAATTAAATGTGTAGAATTTTTAATTGGGATTTTATGAAATGAACAGAGGGTAGAGAAAAAAGACAAAAATGGAATTTTGTTTTAAAATTGGATGGCTTCTTTAAGAAGCTATCCTTATCCTCACATCCAAACACCCCCTCTCCTCTCACATACCCCCCTCTCCTCGGTGCCAGCCCTCCCTCTCCCTTATTCTCTCCTCTTCTCACTTGCAGCAACTCTTCATCCCTCTTTTTTCTTCCTTTCTCCCACGATGAACGGTAAGGTTTTCTCTCCCTCCACTCTCTTCTTTCTCCCTTGAGCTTTAAGTTTTTGCAAGAGAAAACCACAACTCTTCTTCTCTTCGACTTCCCATTGAAGAATTTTGAAGCTTCAAGGTAAGGTTTAGTTTTCTTTAAGAAAATTTAAGGTTATTGATTGTGAAATGATACGTTGGTTGATTGTATTGTGGTT
This sequence comes from Begonia peltatifolia, assembly GCA_022433055.1. Lineage (NCBI taxonomy): Eukaryota > Viridiplantae > Streptophyta > Magnoliopsida > Cucurbitales > Begoniaceae > Begonia > Begonia peltatifolia. The sequence goes on along the minus strand of CM039519.1, from coordinate 9,458,368 downwards.
GAGGCTTGATTTCTCTTGTGGGTGATTAAATTCAGTTGGGGGAAGGTGGATTTCGTTGTGGTGAACTAAGTTGCACGAAGTTAGGTGTTTTCAGTTACGAGAAATCTTCCTTTGGATAGTGTTTAATTATGTTTTTATGAATGTATATATGGTTGAAATGTAAAGGGATTGTGAGTTTGTTAAGGTTTGGGAAAAGCTTGGAAAAAATGTAGATTTTAAGGTACAGGGCAGAACGGATTTTATGTTTTTCGTCCAAGCTTCAGGTGTTTGTTTTAAAAACTATTCTAGTATGTTAAATTAGACTCTCTAAGAAACTATTTCACTTGGAATTGAGTCGTTTCGATTTTTATAGAAAGAGTTATGAATTTTCAAAGTGGAAGCAAAATGTTTAGAAAAACTTTTGAGGGCAGTTCATTTTGGATAAATCTGATTCGGTTATTGGTTTTTAATGTGTAAATTGACCTTGGAATGTTAAAGTAGATTCTTTAAGGGGTTCATAGCCATTTGATATATCGAATTCGGACATGTATACAATATGCTATGAATTGATGAAGATGAGACAAATTCTGATCCATTCCGGGTTCATTGAGTCATGCATGAATTGTTTGATGTTTTTTTTTGGATTTCTTGAGTTGAGAATTGAGAATATGTTAGAATGGATGCTTGAATTGATGGATTAAACTTTGAATTAGTTATGGACTTGAGATGCATGTTTGGATATATTGGTGTTGGATTGAATGGACTTGAAATTTACGTTTTGAAATTATGTGATTGTTATGTTTTATGGAAGGTGTTAATATGGATGTTTAGGTTTTCAGGTTCTGCGGTTAAGATTACGGATTTATATAAGTTTGTTAAGGATGCCAAGTAACTAGTTTATGTATGCAAGTTGCCTACGGGCTTACATCACAAAATGTTAGGGATTACATTGTATGTGTTATGTATGTTTTCGTTTATGCATGCATTATGTTTTGAAAAGTCATCGAAAATGAATTGTGCATGAGTTTTCATGAATGAACGAAGGAAAATGGTACGACACGCAAGAGTATTACGACACACACCTGTATTACGACACGTCTGAGTATCACGACACGCATCTGTATTACGACACACATGAGTATTACGATGTGCACTTGTATTACGACGTGCATGAGTATTACGACGCGCATCAGTATTACGATACACATGAGTATTACGATGTGCACTTGTACTACAACAGGAACGAGTATTACGACACGCACTTGTATTATGTCACGTATGGGAATACGAAAACGGATATAAAATGTTTACGTAGAGACTGCATGTATTAGGGTGCATATGAACTGTTTTTAATCATTGTGCATTATTTGCTAAGCATTACATTTATAGATGATTTTTGTGGTAGATGGACGAAGTGCAAATCGGTGAGGATTCAAGACTCGTATAGGATTATAAAGTGTAGTTGGAGGGATGCATCCATGGCCCCGATTTGGTGGATTTTGTTAGGGCGATTATGATCCCTGAGTTAGTATGTATGTGTTGGGTTAGCCTATTGGTTAGATGTTTTGGAAAAATGCATTTTTGTTATAGAGATGTTTTGTATAGAGATGAAGAGATTTGAAAATGAATTTGGTATGTTAGGATGGATAATTTTTATGAAAACGATATGTTTTGTCGAAATGTTTAAGATTTGATTTTTTGAGTTTAGGAATGGAAGAATTTTCAAAAAGTTGAGGTGTTGAGTTTGTGGGTTGATTTGAAGGTTTTTAGGAAGGGTGATTTGGGTTTGGAAGGAGAAAAGAGGAATAAAGAAGGAATTGGGCGAGCTGGGGGGGCGTAAGGCGTGCGTGTGCACGCGCGAGAGGCGCACCGTGAGTGCGGCGCGTGAGTGAGGAGCGCCCAGCCTATCGGTCGCCATATGGGCGCAGTTGATCGCCGCTGGAAGGTATTAGGTGTGGCGTGGGCATGCACTTGCTGATCGATCGGCTGGGCGTGCCATCGATCGACGCTTGACGTTGCGAGTGAGGCGTCGAAGGAGGGGGTGCCAATTGATTGGCGCTCGACGCCCGATCGATCGGGTAGATGCTACTGGGCGCGGTCGCGGGTGCTGTGTGCGCACGCGAGAGGATGATGCGCCTGCAAAGGGGGTGACGTGCATAATAGCAGACACATGATTTGCGTGCCGCCATTGGAGAAGTGTGATTGTCAATCGATTGCCGGCCATGGCCGATTGATCAGCTGACTATGTTGGTAGTGCGACGGCACCCGAGGGGTGCCGATCGGTCAGCCCTGGGGGAGCGCGTAGTACAAGCCTCGGGTGGGTGACGCGTTAGCGCTAGATGAGCGACATGCGCGCGGCGGGCTACAATAGCAAAATTTTTCCAAAATTTTTTATTTCTAGTTTTTTTATTCCACCTTTGAATGGATGTTTTTAAACATGTTTCGAAAATATCTCCCACTCGTTTTAAAGGGGTTTAAGATGATTTAAATTAAATGGTTCTCCCAATGAAACGCGTACGATTTCGCTGCGTATTTTCAAATGGGTTACATGTTTTAAAGGGATGAGTTTTGAAATTTTCAATGCTTACAAATGTTCTTTTAAAAGACTTTAAAGTAAAAGAATACGAGATGTCAAGTGAGCTGTCGGGGCCGGGAGACCGCAGAGGTTCCTAAGTCGTGACAATATTGGACTGGTCACGTCTTCTCTTCCATCCTCAAGTGCGATATGAGACTGAATAATTTGAGTGAGTCATTCAATTCACTTTTACTACCCGTGAGGGACAAGCTGATTCTAACCATATTTGAGATTATCAGAAAGTGTATAATGGCTCGCATCGTGAAAAAATTTGAGAAGATGGCTCAATCAACGGACCTCTTGTATCCTCAGATAAAAAAAAATTTTGAGAAGCTACAAAATCAAGCTCGCAATTGGAGTGCTTAACTTACGAAAGGTGCACGATTTGAGTTGAGCAACGACTACAAACTATACGTAGTGGACATGAATATGAGTATGTGCAACTGCACCAGGTGGAAGCTTACTGGAATATTCGTGTGCCCATGTCATTCCATGCATGTATTTTATGAGGTGACACTAGAAAGTTACGTGCATCGATGGTATCACCGAGTGACTTACGTGCAGATGTACTTACATTTTATTCAACTAGTGAGCGGCTACTAAATGTGGCCGGAAATATCAGGTCGAAAAGAACTCATCTCACCCAAAAGATATCGCCAAGCTGGTAGGCCGAAAAAGACAAGAATGCGAAATATCAACGAGTCGTCGAGTTCGACAATTAGTAAGAAAAACTTAAAGATAACGTGTGGCATATGTTGGCAATAGGGGCATAACAATCGCAATTGTCCACATCGGGGATCCACTTCAGGCACTGCTTCGTAAGACACGTTTATGAGTTTGAACACATTTGAGGGGACGCAGAAATCTACAACGCACGGCCGAGACAAAAATAATTGACTGTTGTAATTTATTTCTTTTAGTTTATTTAATAAAAAAAATAAAAATAAAATTGAAAAAATGAGCACAGTTTTGTTTGTTTTATGACTCCTCCATAACTATCTTCAAACAATTCCTGCATATTTAAATCACAAGTATATACCTAACAGTCAGATCAAGTACAAATATAAATTAAATGGTACTACAGAAAGTAAACTAAATAGTACTACAAAAATAAACTAAATGGTACTACAGAAAGTAAACTAAAATGATAAGAAATAAAGTTGCATTACAATACATACACGAAATAAAGTTGTAAACTAAAATTAAAAGTACATTACAAGAAATATACAACATAAACTAAGTTAAGGGTGCGACATCGTCGTCATCGACGTCTATACGCGAACATGTGTAGGCATCTTTGAGCCGTATCTGGGCCAATCTCATCACATCCATCTTCTTCTCTATCCTGTCCAACCTCTGCTCCAACTGCTGGCCTCACCCCTCCCACGTATGATTCAACATTTGACCCAAGCTTTCAGCATTCTCTCCCACCTCATCTCCCACATATGTTGCAGCCTCTGCTCCCACTTACTACCTTCTTGGGGGTACAATGGCGGTGCAGTGGCGTCCTTGGTGTCGGAGCATCCTCCATCAGAACATCTCGAGATATGGAAGCTCCGGGATGTCCCTTGACCATCCAAGATCCGTCGACTTTGATTAGGGTCATCTGAATCAAATGAGTCTTGTCAAATACATCGATAGATCTGTCTGCTCACTGACAGCAGACTGAATCTAAGCTCACTTAAGAATCTTCCAAATTAAGTTCTTGTACGACATATTCTTATTTTTTGGTTCGCTCGATCTCTGTATCCTGGATCAAACATCATGCAGGGGTAGAGTTTTTCTATGAGATAGAGATCTATCTAGCTAACGAGATCTCTATGTCCATCGCTCGGCAGGATAGTGTGGCTGATCAGGTTGTGAAGCACTTGAGCTTTGACGTTCAAATCCTTCAATCACGGCTTCACAAACCTTATAATCTCCAAATTGCAGTGAATTTGTTGAAGTAACTCTAGGCCCTCTTCTGTTCTGGCAAAGTCACATTGTTTGTAAGTGTGATAATATCACTTGGTGTCGTCTACGACAAATCCAAGGAGTTCATTGATAACAGTTGCATTTATGAAAATGTCTGTACCAAAAAGGTACGTCTTCAAGTGCTCTGTCACTACGATACTATACAAGTTCGCATAAAATAAGTGAACAATTCTGTCGCAGATCTCGCCTCGCATGTTGTACACCTCATGGAGAGAAATGTTGTCAAACATCATATTCTTGATCCCCAAACACTCCTAACCGCTAAAGTTGGCAGTTTTCCCATAAAAGATTGAGCGGATTCTCGTATTTTGCTCGTACAACTCCTTACACGCCCGACTTTGAAACTCCATCGAAAAATAAACATGAGGCGATTGCGGCATTTTATCTAGCATCCGGTTTGATGGGCACCTTGTAAATTCTGTCGGGGAGCTTTTCAACTTGTAAATATTCTAGGAGGCGTTTTCAAGATTTTGTGATTTTTTGGATTTTTGAATTTTTGGATTTTTTTTTTATTTTTGGCTAAATAAGAGCACATATTTGTTGATTTTTAGCACGAAAAAACTCAAATCTGGCAAAATTTGGCAATTTTTAGGTCGAGTTTTTGGATTTGGCTGGATTTTGGCTCGGTTTTGAGATTTTCCCGAAGAAAACCCTTGGTTTTGGCAGATTTTGGCAAAAACGTTCGGATTTGATGATTTTAGTGGCACAATGGTCAGAGCTAGGGATTTGGCCGGGAGAAAAGTCGTCCAATGATGGCCGGCCGACGTTATGGTAACGCAGAATAGTTTGTCGTTTGAGGGTGAACATCTTCCGCGTGCGTGAAAATGGTTTGCCGTTCTCCGTATACGACAAACCGTTTTAAGAACACTCATATAACGGTTTGCCGCGTCTGGAGAACGGCAAACCATTTTGCACGCAGGGGATCTCCATCTTCAGAAATGCCGAAATGCCCCCGTGTGGAGAACAATTTGCCGTTCTCTGGACGCAGCAAATCGTTCTCCTTTAGAAAACAGAAAGCGAGGGTATATCAATTTGCCGCAAAGTGATTTTTTACACATTTTTTATACATTGAACTTTTTTGTAGACGAAAAATTAGTTTGAGCTTATTTTTGAACCCAGGGCATACTTAAAGCTGTTTTTGGGATTTAACCATAAATAAAAATGGAGAATTACGTTTATAACTCAAAGATTAGAAGTTCTTCTTTGCTCGTGAACAATGTTCTCCCTTTTTTAAAGGCTTCTTTCCCTAATCTTCTTCTTTCGTTTCTTCTCGAAATACACGCATCAACGATTCTCTTTCCTCTTTTCTCTCTCTGTTTAGCCTGCCTTCTCTCCAACTCATTTTCTTCTATTTTAAAAAAAATGTCTAGTCCTTCTCTCTTTTCCAACTTTCCATTTTAAATTTCAGGATTTTTTTTTTCAAATCTTCCTCCAATCAAGCTCCTTCTAACTTGTTTAAACCAACTTTAATTCCTTTATTACTCAACCGTGGCCCTCCTGTTTATCATTTGAATAAAATCAGCAATGTCCATTCAATCATATTAAACTGCAATAATTGCAACATAAGTTGAGATTTTTGGAATTAAAACCAGAATAATAAAATAGTTATGTTCAAACTCATATTGTAGCTAAATGTTACGACATTAAACTATAAATAATGTATTTTATTATTTTTATCATAACATCTTCACATTAATTTTCATAATTATTCTTTTGTAATAAGTCTTTTTCAAGAGCTATCAGTGATCGTATACAAAAAGATAACCTACTTGGTTTGAGTGAGAGCATGCATGACACTTCATGGCAGAGTATCCTCAATCAAAGATGACGTTGAAAATCTTAAAGGAAAAGATAATGAAAGCAATTTGGTACGAAGTTGATAGAGATTTAGGTTCGAAGAAGGAGCGTTTGCAAGCTTATGCTTTATGGCCAAAGAAGATAAGGTGAAAAAGTCCCCCAAAAAGAATGAATGGTACCCGAATAGTTGATACTCTAGACATACGATGAAGGATCAATCTAAATTCTCTTCTTGCGCAAAAAAAAAGGGTTATGTTACTTTTCCAAAGACAATCAAAGGGGAAGGATAATAGTTATCTACAATATTAGTAATATGTCTAACCTTATTATTGAAAATGAGTTGCTTGTTGATGGATTGAAGCATAGTTTACTTATGATTAGTCAATTGTATAATAAAGATTATAAAGTGACTTTTGAATCTTTCTAAATGTTGCATGACAAATGCTGCTGGCCTAAGTGGTTAACATTATCTTTGTTATCGTAGATGATTATTTTGGGTTCACTTGTGTTTTTTTTTAGAAAGTGAGGAAGAGATCATGAACCCTTTCTCTAGAGTTAGGAAGAAACTACAAAATAGAAGCATCTCCATAATGTGACAATTAATAGTGATAAAAAAATACTAGTCGTAGAGGAATCTATGTCTTTTATTTTTTACCAATTCAACCATTCCTCAAAAGAGTGATGAATTATAAAAGGAGTAGGAAACCCTTCACCCTGACAATAATGATCGAAAGGCAAATTACTCTCATGAAAACCTCGTGAAGAAAATGGAAACTTATTCGGGTGGAAGAAATGAAGGACTTTTTAAAGATTAAAAATACGGCAAAGATCACTCAATTATTGACATTCTAGATGCTCCTACTCTAGAAGTGAATGTTGGATCCTCCTGTACAAGCTTTTGCGCCAACATTGCTTTTATTTCTCAAATTGAACAAAAACGTTTTAACGAGGCCGACCATGATTAAAAAAAATGAACTGCGGCCATGCAAAAGAAGTTAAATCAATCTGAGAGAAGTTAAGTTTGGAAACTAGTTTTAAGACTTAAGAATCATTCAATCATTAGAATTTAAAAAGTGTTTAAAAATAAATTAGACGTAAATAGGATTGTTGTGGTAAATAAGTCAAGTTGGTAGAAAATATTATAATCAAGGTGAAAGAATATATTTTGAGGAGACTTTTGCTCTTGTAGCACAATTGGAATGAATTTGTATTTTGCTAACGTTTGCATGCTACAAGAATTTACCTTACATTAAATTGAAGTTAAAATCATCTGACTTCGAGTCACAGAATATGTCGATTATGTGCACAAACTCAATAAAGTTCTTTACAAAATTAAGTAAGTTCGTAGAGTTTGATATAAAATATTGAGTAAATATTTTAAGATTGAAAAGTTTGATTAAACCACAAAGATGTTAATTGTGCAAAATTATGTTGATCATATTTTTTTTTTTGTGCAACAAATGATGGGTAACGGTTGCAAATTAACCTAGCCGTGCTTATTACTAAAAGATTTGAGATTATAACAACCGAAGGTAACATTATTATATTGTGAAAATAAAGCAGTTTTACACAAAGAAATGAATGATTTTCATCGGGAAAGATGTCATGTGTTTCTTCAACAAAATACAAGAGGGTACAATTGCTTTTAAAAATGTGTTTCTTCGACTAAGCTCTCGAATGTGTTCACCTAATTTGTGGTAAAAAAAGTTTTCTGAACAACGATAAACAAGTTGAGAGCTCTAGATATCGACTCTCCAACGAAAATGTTTAAAAAATTACGGAATGTGATATTCACAATTATGGAATGATTGTAAATTCTTATTTTATTCGTATTGCTTAAGAATGAGTATGTTTTGGTTCGGTTCGGTTAAGTTCAATTTGTCTTCGAAATCGGATCAAGATCAAGAACCAGAACCGTAGCTCATAATTTCATAGATCCAAAATCAAAACTAGAACCGTGGTTCCCAGAATCGAACAAGGACTAACCGAAAGTTCCAATCTTGTTTTGACCATCTCTAATATTGCCTGGGGTCCCGCGTGTTCGGCAGGATCCGCCCATCCCAATAAATTAGTACAATTATAAAATTATAAATTTCTATTATTAGTGCAAAATATTTTCGCGTGTATATTAATTTAATGTAGTTCTACGTCTGCTTGATATTCATTTCTACGGACTTTTCAGCTGACCCTCTCTACACTTCCGTTTTCCAGTTTCTTTTTCTGTTCAATCCGTGAGAAGTTTCGATTCGTGATGGATTTTGCAATCTCCGCTTCTGTTTCACACTACTCTACCCCGCTTTCGCGCTCGTTTTACCCCTTGCGTCCCTCATCTGTAGCCTTGAAATCTTTTCGGGGTCCTACGAATTCGAATTTCGTTTTCACTCGCTTTCTAAGCGGAGAATCTCTAATTTGGCGCCAAACTCTGAGACAAGGAGGTCACAATTGTTCTTCCATAGCGTCTGATGATGGATATATTCTCGAAGACGTTCCTCATCTGACTGATTTTCTCCCAAATTTACCGGTAACTCTTTTTTCTTACGACGATTCTATTCTGTTGTTGATTTTAAGTATATGCTCTATCCAATATTCTTCATTTTGAATCAGTCAACTTGAATTAGTTCGCTCGAAACTGTTGTCTGGTCGATTACGTATGTGGTTAATTTGCTTAATCATTTGGAAAGACGCGGAATTCTTGCAAAAAGGATAATACGAAACTAAATGTGACTGTGTTCATACTTGGTTTTCTTTCGCATATATAGTTGAACGGTGATGGTTAAATTTGAGTTGACATTGAAAGTAGGAATCAGTGCGTTTGACATAATTTTTTGATGAAATTTATCGAAGTTTAATTGCTAAAGTATCGCTTTCTCTGTTTGTTTTTACTCTTCTTATTTAATTTGCTATCTAGAGCTTAGCAGTGCATGGTAGCTAAAAAGCATGGGTAGTTAGTGATTCATATTCCTTTTCCCCTCCTCCTCCAGTCATATTCAAATCCGTTGCAAAATAGCCAAGCTTATGCCATTGTCAAGTAAGTGTTTCAGTGAGGTTTGTTTTTCAATCGTCTATTTATTCTGTAATTCTGCATTCAAATTTTATGGGCACTATTTTTCTTTATAATCCTTTTTATTAGTTGTCATCAATCTAATTTTCTTTTTCTAGGGAAACTTTTGTACACGAAGAAGATGCAGTTGCAGAGAAAGTAGGTGAATCTTATTCTGGCACTATTTGATTAGTGTTTTGTGTCAAAGTGTTAGGTCTTGGTTTTTAACTAATCATTATTATCATTTGTTTAATATATATTAATTTCATAAATTGGTACAGATTGTTGTTCGGAAAGATAGCCCAAGAGGAGTACATTTCCGACGTGCAGGTCCTCGTGAAAAGGTATTTTAAAGTAACAATCATCACATCCTTGCCTGCAAGTTCTTCTCAGACACCAGCAAATAATTTATTTCATTATGACAAAGGTCTTTTCTAATTGCAGGTCTATTTCAAACCCGAAGAAGTTCGTGCGTGCATAGTAACATGTGGAGGCTTGTGCCCAGGGATTAATACAGTGGTTCGGGAGATTGTATGTGGATTGAACTATATGTATGGTGTTCATGACATTCTTGGCATCGAGGTGAAGTAAATATCTTATTTAAGTTTTATTCTGTTTTGATTACCCATATTGAGTCTATAAAGTGTAAGGTGAGTTATTTTTGTTGGCTGATGGTTATATTTGCCTCTTGCACTCATATGTGGTATAATGACAATTTCAACTTGAGTAATTAATAGGTTCCTGAAGACATTGATTTTCATTAATTTTAACTGATCTATGCTGATAAAACAAAAACCTGCTAGGAGGATAAGCAGAATTCAGAAGCTAGTTTTGTGAGTTTTTGAAAGATGGTGGCGTTGGTCTTGTGAAAAAAAATCGATAAGCATGTTTTCTATTTCCTGGAATTATTCTTATTTCATGGTAGAACCGGGCTTAAAAGGAAGTAAAACAGTTAATTGCTCTTAGTGGAGTGCTCAGATCATAAGAGTAATGTGGGATTGATTTGATTAATATCCATCTTTAAAAAATTTGTCTTTGGAGTTTCATTCCCCAGTTTGCACCTTTTATTGATCATACCAGTTTGAAATCCTATTTGGTGACAGTTAGGTTTAATTCTAAAGAAAAATTTCATTAGATTTTTTTAGATAGACGGGATACAATTACTTAATCAACAGGTTTTTTGAATTCCTGCTTGATGCAGCGCAAGATTGTGTAAAATTTTTTGCTGTAATGATAAAAATGGGAAGGTAGTACAGTATACTTGCTCAATTGCAGCTCACAAAATATTCAGAATAATCAAATAAAAGATGACCGCATAATAACAAGCTAAGTGTGCGGGTGTACAAGGAGAGAGAAACAAGCCATTAAAACTCTTGATCCTGCATCTATTTTAGACCTTATTTACTTTTTACATTTTTATGTGATTTAGTCCCATGCTAGAAGGATACCTTTTCATTTGTTTCTTTCTCTTTTTGTTGTTTTTTTTCTTAAGAAACAAAATTAATTAAGAAAAGAATATACAAAGTGGCAGAGTGAAAGATATCCTACCTTGCAAAGAATCTAGGAAATTAATGGAAAATGATTTCTGGTGAAAGAACAACTCCTAAGAGCCCTTTTCATATGTTTCATTGCCTACTTACAGTTTTTTAGTATTTTTATATGCTGTGTGATTTCAGCATTTGGGACACTTTGGTATAGAACATGGTTTTTGGTTTTACTCCTGTACCCAATTGATTTATACTGGAGTTATACTTTCCTATTTTATTTAGTAATTTTTTGTACCTTGGCATGATTGAATATTTTCAGGGAGGATATAGAGGCTTTTACTCTAAAAATACAGTGAATTTGACACCTAAATTAGTTAATGACATACATAAACGCGGTGGAACTCTTCTTCGTACATCTAGAGGAGGTCATAATACGAACAAGATAGTTGATAACATTCAAGATCGGGGAATAAATCAGGTAATATTTTTTTTAGTTATTGCTGTACTTTCTAACCAGAAGTTTAGGAAAAAAAAATCAAAGACAAGTGAGACTTACATTATATGTCCATTTAAGGTCTATATAATTGGAGGTGATGGTACCCAAAGAGGAGCGGCATTAATTTATAAGGTGATTGATTCCGCTGTAATTTTTCTATGATTCAACTTTGAATCAATACTGTCAGGTTTTGACTAAATGCTATCTTTTTCTTCAAGGAAGTTGAAAAACGTGGTCTTAAGGTGGCAGTTGCTGGGATTCCCAAGACAATCGACAATGACATTGCTGTAAGTTTTATGAGCACTAGTTAACCTTTTTGTTTCAAATTATTTAACAATTTTGCAAACTTAGTTTTTTCAGTAAGTTCAACTAATGTGTCCAAGAAAAAGGCACACCCAACTCAAATGGGAAATGATAGTTTCCTTATGGTTTAGCATTTTTGTTAGTACATGTCCTGATTTTATTCTACATCCTAATTTTTATCAAAATTATAGCTCCATGAACGAAAGCTCCTGTCATGATGAATCCTGTTATGTACTGGGGATGAGTTACATGATGCAACTTTTGTAATGTCTTGTGATACGAAACCATAACTGGTAAAAAGGGGATGTGTTGTGATTCCAATACCATTTTTTACTAATCCTATGTTTTTCTTTTTGGAACAGAAACTAATTCCATGTTTAGAGATTTTTTTATCACGGCCAAAATAAAAGATCTTAAACTACTTGAAAATAAACCATCAAAATCAGAAAGCAGTCCTTTCAACCTCCATATAGACTGTTGGGATGTTGGTTAGCCCTTTTTTTATATCCTTTTTAAGAGGAGGCACCTAAGATGCTTTGTCTATTGTACAATGGATGTATGTTGATAAGCCTTTTGCTTTGACCTATTAGGTGATAGACAAATCTTTTGGCTTTGATACCGCGGTTGAAGAAGCTCAAAGGGCCATTAATGCTGCTCATGTTGAGGTTGAAAGTGTTGAAAATGGAGTGGGAATTGTGAAACTCATGGGCCGATACAGTGGTTAGTTTATCAACTTTTATGTGACTAATAGTGTATGCTAACTTGTTTGGGTTTTGTGTTCAATACCCTTTATCTGCCCTGACGCTTCACTATTAAAATTTTGCAGGCTTTATTGCCATGGTTGCAACTTTAGCTAGTCGAGATGTGGTAAGAGGAAGCTTACTTACCTGTGGATAATAGCATGCATCTTTTATTCAGAAGATTGTGTATCTTGTCTATTACTCTTCTATTTAGGGGGAGATATTTACCATCAAACTTGTTATAAGATGAGAAAGGAGCTGGGTCACTTTTTTGGAAGATATGATAAGCTTTCATATTTGTGTAGAATTGCATACATTATGTTGATATAGAAGATGGTGTATTAACTTATTTTTTGTCTGTAACTTATACTATTATCAATGAAATTGTCATAAGATTCGAAGGAGCTAGAACACATCTGTTGAGAAAATGTTTAAACATTGCTGACAAGTGAATAGCGTTGCTACATTTGAATGTTGGTGGAAGATATTTTGACTGAAATGACCAAAATAAAAACTAAGTTTTGGGGAAATAGCTGGCAGAGCTCTTTTTGTCTTAGGGATTATAAAAACTACATGAATTAACCTGAGGATTATCCTTTTTTATTTGAGGAAATCTGAGATGGGAGCCTATGATCCCTTGCCTCTTCTTCTATTTCTCTTTTTCAATAAAATGCTTACTTCCCATAACCAAATTTGTAACTGCAGTCAGCAGTAAGAGGAGAAAATAATCATTTTCCTGCTGCAGTTTTATTAAACTGCTTTGATTGTGACAGGACTGTTGCTTAATTCCAGAGTCTCCATTTTATTTGGAAGGCAGTGGAGGGCTTTTTGAATTTATTGAAGGACGACTTAAAGAAAATGGACATGTGGTTATCGTGATAGCAGAAGGAGCAGGGCAGGATTATATAGCTCAGGATATGCATGCAGTTGAAGAGAAAGATGCATCTGGAAACAGATTACTCCTAGATGTTGGTCCATGGTTATCTCAAAAGATTAAGGTGAAAATGATGCATTTAATTTCACGTTAATAAATTTCTGTTGTTTATGTAAAGAAGAAAATAGAGATTGAAATTTGAAATGATCAAATTACATTTTCTGGGGTTTCCTTCTCTTTCTTTAGAACTTTGTACAAGTACTTCTCTAGTCTTAAAGATTGAAACTTTAGTTGATCATATGGCTTCTCTTTTTTTTTTTTTTGTGTTTTTCTTTCTTCAGAAGTTTGTACAAATCTTTTTCTTGAGTTTAAGCACTCTAAAAGCCTTTACAAACTGGTAGGGCTATGTGGTTTGTGGTGTCGTGTGCATACTTTTAACTTTTTTGACATACTTTAATTTCTGTTCTTTCTAAATAAAAAAAAAAAGTATTATATCTTCACAATGTGATTTCAACAATGCTATATTTTGTTGGGACTGTTACGTACTTGACGACATGATCATCTAGGAAATATTAGTTCTTTTTGGGGAGTGACTCTAGTCACTGTTAACTACAATTTCTGTCCTTCCTATCTTCTTTCGCTTTGCATTTTTAATCTTTCAAATGTCTCTTCTAGCTATATGGATTTCACTAATGAATATCAATGAGTTCCATCTCTTTTTTGTCTTAACATATCGTCTTAAAGATGTGATGAATGTGCTGTGCTAGAGAATTAATTGTTTGCGTTGTATTATACTGGGTATTCTTGGAAATATTGGATTTCTAAGATGTGTAACTTTCCCATTGGATGCTGCCTTCCAGAGGCATCTGTTTTTTTAAATCAATAACATGGGTTTCTTTACAAGTCATTTAACAATAAAAAAACATGGACATTTAATGGTTAATTTCAAGAATTGATTTTATTTTTACTTTTATTGTTGCAGATCGAAATTATTTTGTGATTCTAAATCATGCTTTCACTGGCCATTATGTATTGTTTATCTAAACTCTAGAAATTCTAGGTTTGATACAATTGTGCACTTGCATCACAGGAATATGAGTTTGGGTGAAGCATATTTGGGTATATTGCTTCACTGTTAACCCACTTCTTTTAAATCTGTATTTACCCTTCCTGGAATTTTCTTTTGTTTTCTCATCTGTTTAATGAATGTGACAGGATCATTTTACAACAGTGCGGAAGATGCAGATAAATATGAAATATATAGGTACCTTTTCATATTAGTTAATCATAGTTCATTGCTTGTAGTGTTTTAGAATCTCATGCTATTTCAATGTATAATAGTTGTCCATAGTATTAACTGTGAGAGGCAAGAATTTTTATGCGGTTATAGTTTTAGATTATAGGGGAAGGTTAAGTTGGAGAAACTGAAGCTGTTCAAAATTTGAAATTGTTCCATAAACCTTTATCAAAAGGTATTGTGGTAATTGATGCATGTTCTTTTAGGCTCGTGTCAACGTAATTTAATAGAAGCTTAGAGTCCACTGAGTTGATGGTGGCATTTTTATGCACTATATTAGACATCACAGCATGTTAGATCATATTTCAATTTATGAAGCAGTAGAAAATTCTAATTGCCATAACATATTAGTAGGATCTATCTTTTATGATTTTCATCTGCTTGATAATTTTCTTAATATTTCTTCTTCAATTTGTGTTTGTTGGAAATAGGGAGACATTTAGAGAAAGAAATAAGGACACATTCAAAATTGAATTTGGCAGAAATACATATTCCTAATCCACATACTCCATGTTTAAAACTGAATTTGTATAATAAATGGAGATTGCATGTTCGCCAAAAGTGATATTCTGTGTAATATTGCCGTTATTCTGAAAAGTTTTTATGTTCCCTTACTTTGCGCAGTTAAAATAACAAACGGGGCACCTGAACACTTCTAACTGCTTGCTCGTACACTGATTCCTTTAATTTTTCTCCATCCCTTTGAAAAATATTTATTTCCCTTGAAGGAGTACATATAACTAAATTAAGTGACTTAATTTAAAGCATTGGCTGTGTAATTCTCGTGAAATAGTTATTTTCGATCGTCTATGTGTAGTTTTTATTAATTTTAATTATGAAAACAGATCCAACATATATGATTCGAGCAATCCCAAGTAATGCATCAGACAATGTGTACTGCACGCTTCTTGCTCAAAGTGCTGTGCATGGAGCTATGGCTGGATACACTGGTTTCACTGTTGGTCCAGTAAACAGCAGACATGCTTATATTCCCATATCTGTAAGCTTTATATTTCTTTGATATTCAGCTAAGTACTTAAACTGAAATGTAGGAAATGTCATAGGGTTGGTGAAATGTATGCTGATTACTGCATCAGACATTGTTTTTCTTGATCTTATGAATGTTCCTTTATTGAATGTACAATATAAACGCTTATTTTTAGACTATGGTAAGATAATGAACTGATATTTCAATACAAAATTTATTTACTTAATCTATATTGTCACGACATTATATTATTATAAACTGAAAAAATTTGTGGCACAGCGTGTTAGTGAGACAGTACAGCCCAAGTTCAACAAGAATAGTGTTAACTGCAAATTATAAACGCTTTCGCTGATGTTCACTTCACTTAAACTGTATCCTAAATTCGTTTTCTCTAAACTGTAGGCCTAAAATAGTCTTTATTTCAACTAAGTTTAAGTGGTGAGATGTATATATGATCTTAGCATTTGGCATTCTAAATGCATATAAAATTACTCGAGGCTATTTTGCTTGCCGTAAAGGTATTTTTAGCTGATGTCATATTGTGATATAAACTTGGATATTGTATCTCCAGCGGGTGACCGACACGCAAAACATTGTAAAGCTGAATGATAGGATGTGGGCAAGACTTCTTGCATCAACAAATCAACCAAGTTTCTTGAACTACAACAAGGTGGAGGCAAGCGCAAAGGATGGTGATGATGGCGGAATCATCGTCGACCGCACCTCCAGGGAGATTACTTTATAGGGGTTAAATGGCATTTTACTTGTTCTAAAAGTATTTTCTATGATCGCTGGATCGTTCATAATTCCTTTTATGGTGAACGACTTTAATATTGATATTAAGCTGCGCCGGAAAAGTTTTTTTTATCACGTTTTTGCTTTTGTGCTGAATTGCTGTGACATTTGATCGGTTCAGAAGCAACTGGTATTATTACTGGTCTAGAGACATATCTGTATATTTATTGACCAGATTTTATAGTTAGGTAAAATAATATTGGTATTTGATATACATATCAATTACTGATTGTTGTTAAATTGGCATCTTTGTAGTCCTTAAGTCTGACATGCAATGTATCTCAGAATCTTATATATATATATATATATCATATCTTGTGTTGTGGATTCGACGAACGAGAGTTTAAGCGGCTCATGTGTGGGGAAATTGAATAAACCTCTCTCCACAGAGAAATGGCGCAACACGAGTTTAGATTTACTTTATGAAAAACTATGAAACAAATATTTTAATGATTTTTTTATGGAGTTTTGGAAATCCTAATCAAGACTCGGTGAATATAAAATAATAGACGAAGATAGGAACGAGGCAGTCTTCAGACATTTTGGAGAGTGATTGGAGACGTATTCTCGTAGACTTAATTTCTTCTTTAATTTCATTACATTCAACTGGTTTTTTTTTTTTTTTTTTCATTTTGTGAGAGATATATCGTTTATTTATTTGAATAGTATTTTGATGAATCAAAGATTTTATTGGTTTGATTTATTATTTATTTATAACTTTTGTTTATCATATTTTCAATTTATTAGTCATTTATTAAATAATTTTATACATTTAAAATTTGACGTTCAATGAAAATAATTCTAAATAGGATATATGTTACAATGTAAATGTTTAACAAATTGAAAGAGTGTTAAGAGTTTGCCAAATCAAATAGAAATCTATTATTTTACGCAATTGATAACATGTTCATATATTGAATTATCTTGACTATAACCCACAATGTTGCAATGGAGTTTTTTTCTCAAGTTCCTTGAGCTTATATCGCTCATCGAAGATCCAAAAGACTCATTCGAGTTTAAAAATAAAGTTAGGTATTGCAAACTTTTTTTTTTGTATCATAATTTGTTTATTATTATAATTTTTTTGGTCCTCCAAACCTGTCATATTATTCTACATGTTGCCTGCATGAGTCCTTTGTAACTTCCTTTTGTTCTTAGGGTTTTTTTTTTTGTGAAAATGTTAACCTCTAGCAATGTCTGAAAAAAATTATTACGATGAGAATATTCATAAATTATATTTTATTGAACAACGGATAAAAAAGCTAAAATGTTTTAACAATAGAGAGTTTACGTAATTTGGAACGTTCATAGTAAAATTTTACATTGAATTACTTTGTTTTGTAGGATAACTAAAGCATTTTATTTGTTATTTTTCTTTTTTTTTTTTAACTTTTTTTAAAACAAATTAATATACATTTGCTACAAGTGTTGTCACGTCCCATTTTCCATCACATTGAAAGAAGATTTTATCAACTTAAGCACGAATAAAATTGATACCAACAAAATCAAATATTCAAACAAGAAAGTTCTACATACATAAAGTAGTCAATATTCCCTCCAAATTGGTACTTAAATACCCCTCACTGCTAATACCAAAATAGAGCAAATATCGTAAACACGAAATCCAAAAACCAAGAGGGTTTAGACCTTTCCTAAGTGGATGCTAAAACGAACAAAAACTTAAAATTTAATTTCCAAATCAATACTTTAGAAATTCTACATGATATTCAGATCTATTGTTTGAATGTAAAATACTGAAAATCGGGTACGTGAATTTTCTGAATTCGACAATCGTCTTCTCAAATACTTCTAGAGTGATAGTGGTTCTAAAAAAGTAAAAAGTTTTATTGTGAATTAGGGACCATAACCCTTTAGTTAATCTAATTGGATAATTTACTATTTTGCCCATCACAAATTAGTAAATTACTCCTAATGTCTCTACATATTGTAATATTACCATATTATATTATATATACTCCAAAGCACTTTAAAATTATATTAAATCACTTTAATATAGATTTAAACCTGATGATAACATAATGTATAATTTATAGTTTGACAATTTAGATCCAAATAGAATTATAAGTCATTATAATTCCAACAATATCTCACTTGAATCAAATTATAAACTAATCAATTACACATTATAACCTTATCTTTATGATATCAAATTTTGTTATATTTAAACAGAGTATATGCAAACAATTTTGTCCATCAATTATATCAAATCCAGGATCAAAACGGCTTTCGTTGTATTTATCATAACTAAACCTATCAATGATCACAAACACCAATATAACCAAATGAAACAGATCAAATATGAATGTTTAATATGGAAATTACATATAATGTGATTTAACATGCCTATTTCCAACTGGTTCAACTAAAACTTTATTGAGATAATTAAAAATCAAATGCCACAGTGAATTAAATGAATACCTCATAAAATGAATATTGCAGTAACCAAAATATTCATTATAAATGTCTATAGAATAGAATCACATGAAATATGCAGACTCCCACTAGACCTCAATATCTCCAAGAGATACAATCCCCATATGAGCAATATGCTCGTGAAAGATCTTGGGCCGTAATTCTATGGTGAGCGGATCCGCAACCATAAAGTCTGTTCGAATACGATCTATAGATATTTGACCATTATAGACATTTCCTTCACAAGAAGGAACTTGATGTTTACAAACTTAAACTTTGAGAAACTCCTGTTATTATTGGAGAATATCACAGTTGACTGATTGTCACATAAAATTTGAAGTGGTCTTTCAACATCATTCGAGATTCGTAATCTCATGACAAAATTACTCTGCCATAATGCCTGGTTGGATACCTCATAACATGCTATTAACTCAGTTGTCATAGTAGAAGATGCCGTAATACCTTGCTTAACACTCTTCCAAAAGATAACTCCTCTAGCTAAAAGAAAAATATAGTCTGACGTTGACTTCAAGTCATTTTGGCATCCAGCAAAATCAGAGTCAAATGTACCCAATGATCTCGAGCTGTTCTGATTTCTTGTATGAGAGCATGTACTCTTTAGTTCTTTGTAAGTACAGTTTTCCAATAATTCAATCCAGGATTACTCAAGTATTTACCTACATGCCAACTATGTACGCAATATCCGGACGCATGCATACTTGAACATACATTAAGCTTTCTACAGCCTAAGGATAAGGAACCTTTTGCATTTCTTTGACTTCAAAGTCACGTGAGGGCATTGACTTTTATTTATTTTGTCTCATTTGGCAATATGGATATCTCCTAGTTTGCATTCTTGCATGCCAAATCATTTCAAAACCTTCTCGATATAATTCTTTGTGATAATCCAAGTAAATCTCGACAATGATATCGATATATCTGGATTCCTAATACAAAAGATACCTCACCAAAATCTTTTATTTCAAATTTCTTTGAAAGAAATTTCTTTGTGTCGTGCAACAAGCCTATATCGTTACATGCCAATAATATGTCATCGACATATAAAACCAGAAACATAATTTTATTCTCACTAAATTTGTGGTATACACAATTATCAACTTTATTCACCTCAAAGTCATATGAGGTGACTGCTTGATGAAACTTGTAATACCAATGACGAGAAGCTTGTTTTAACCCATAGATGGATTTCATTAATTTTCAAACTAAGTTCTTTGATTTATCCGAATCAAAGAACTTGGGTTGCACCATATAGATCATTTCATCAATGTCACTATTGAGAAATACCGTCTTTACATCCATCTGATGTAATTTTAAATCAAAATGAGCTACTAGTGCCATTATAGTTCTAAAAGAATATTTCGTAAATATTGGAAAGAAAGTTTTCTTATAGTCAATGCATTCTCTGAGTAAAACCTTTAGCGACAAGATGTGTTTTGAATATCTCGATGTTATCTTTTGAATCCCTTTTGGATTTAAAAATCCATTTACAACCGACGGGTTTCAAACTTGCAGGTAACGAGACGAGATCCTAAACGTCATTGTCCTTCATGGACTTTAACTCTCCATTCATGGCATCAGTCCACTTTTGAGAATCTGAATGCTTAATGGCTTGGTTGAAAGTGATAGGGTCATCTTCCATCTCGCTGAGTTCGTCATGTTCTTGTAGGAATACGATGTAATCATCTGAAATCGTACTCCTCTTTTTAGTGGACTTCCGTAATGGCATAGTTTCTCTAGGGTGTTGAGTTTGTTCATCAAGAATGACTTCCTGAAGAGGTTCAAGAAGTGATTCAACATTGTTTTTATCATTATCTACTTGATCAAAATTAACAAAAACCAAAAGAAAATGAACAACTTTCTCCTCAAAGACAATATCTTCCTTATCTCCCTCACATACTCTACATCCTAAAAAAACTGGGCATTTCCCATTTCAAAGAATGTCTTTATAGTAGGATCGTAAAATTTATACCCCCTTGACCGTTCAGGATACCCTACAAAATAACAACCAACAGTCATAGAGTCTGGTCTCTTTTCATTGGGCCTATAAGGCCTTGCTTCACCTGGACACTCCCACACATGCAAGTGTTTTAGAACTGGTTTCTGGCCCGTCTAACACTCGTATGAGTTTTTTTTTTGTTAATCGTCGCCTGAGTACGTACCCTGTTAAAGATATAAGCTGCCGTATTTAGTGCTTCACCCTAGAGGGATTCAGGTAAGGTCGAATGAGCAATCATGCTCCTTACCATGTCCTTAAGCGTTTTGTTCCGTCTTTCAACAACATCATTCATGTTAGGCAAACCCGACATGGTGTATTGACGAACAACACCATATTCCTTTAGGTATTTAGCAAATGGTCTTGAACGTTGTTCACCTGATCCGTCATATCTACTATAGTATTCACCACCGCGATCGGATCTAACAACTTTAATCCTTTTATTAAGCTGATTTTCAACCTCAACTTTAAAGACTTTGAATACGTTCAAAGATTGAGACTTCTCATGAATGAGATATAGGTAGCTATAACGCCAGTAATCGTCAATGAATGATATGAAATAATGTTGACCATTCTAAGATGCCGTAGGAAAAGATCCACAAATATACATATGCATCAATTCAAGGACTTCCGAAGCTCGGTTAGCTCTCAATCTCCATACACTTGTTTGTTTCCCTTTAATGCAACTGACACAAACTTTGAAGTCAGTCATATCAAGAGGGCCCAAAATCTCGTCTGACGCAAGCTTTTCAATTCTCTTTTGAGAGATGTGACCTAAGTGCTTGTGCCATAACGAAGCTAAATCATTATAAGTTAATTTACATTTTGCACCACTTGAATCAATATGCTGGGTTTCATTAAATGAAGTTATGGTTTCAAACATATATAGATTGTCATAAACAAATAAAAATCTAGAACTCATTATATTTGAATTTAATGATAAACTGAATTTTTCATTTCCAAATGAACAAGAATAACCAGATTTGTCCAATGCAGTAATAAAAATTAAATTCCGTTTAAAAGACGGTACAACAAATGTATCATTTAAATAAAAAAATTGTCCAGATTTTAGTAACAATATGAAATCTCTGATAGCTTAAACTTCAACTAATTTGCCATTGCTCACAAATATGAATCTTTCAGTATCATCTGGCTTTCAGCAACTCAGACAACCCTGCATAGACATACTGATGTGAGTAGTAGCACCTGAATCTGACCACCAAGTATGTGTTGATATAGAAACCAAATTAACCTCAGAACAAACAAGGTTGAGAAGTGTACATTTCTTCACGTGCCATGCGCGATATTTGACACAATATTTCTATTTGGTGTATTTCTCCATTACAGAAGAAACAACTGAAACTCTTAGACTTCTTTTGTTTTGACTGAGAAAGAGCACCAATAACTTCTTTTTTCATTTTCATTCTTTTGTCCTTCGAAGATGATGCCAAATGAGCACTTTCTGTCCAATCATTCTTAATCCTCTCTTCCTCTTGGACACAATGAGAAATCAGTTCATTAAGCATCCACTTATTCTTCTAGCAGTTGTAACTGATCTTAAAGTACCCAAAATGAGAAGGAAGATAAATCAAGACTAAGAAAACAAACATGTCTTTTGACAGCTGTAACTTAAGTTTCTTGAGTTTTGAAGTAAGATAACACATTTCCATTATGTACTCTTTAATATTCCTCTTTTAATTATACTTGAGTGAGACAAACTTAGCGGAAAGCGTACTTGTCTCAGCCTTATCATTTTTCTCAAAACGTTTTTCATGTTCTTCAATGAATGTTTTTATAACACCCAGAATTTTCTATTTAAATTAATTTTGGGTTTACGTAATTTTAATCGGTGGAGTTTTGGTCAGAATTGATAACGGAGAATTTCTGCTATTAAGTAAAAGATTATTTTGATACTAATGGAGGAGAGAGAAATTTAAGACTCCAACTGGAATTGGACTGTATAACAGATTTATTAAACGGTTAAGAGTTGAGGGCAGTTTAGTAATTAGGTATTATTATTATAAAAATAATAAAATAAATAAAAAAAAGGGAAAGAAGAACACCATCGTCGGTATTCTCCTTCCCAGAAACCCTTTTCCCTTGTTTCTTCTCCTCTCCCACGAAGCTCGACAATTCTCTTCTTGCGACGCTCAGTCGATTTCTTCTCCGTTTCTTCAAATTACGGTGAGTTTTAGTTAGTTCTTAGTAGATAGTTAAGGCGTCAGTTGTTTTTAGCGACAAAAACGAAGTAGTGAGGGTATCAGGTGATTTGGTGAAAACCTAAGAGGGAGATACGGAAAATTGAATTTAGAGTCGATTTTTATTCGCATGTTGGTGATTAAGCTAGAAGTAGGAGTAGATTACGAGATTTTATGAGAGAGATTGAGTGGTTGGATAGCCGAATGGTTGAATTGTTGAGTTGTTTTCGCTCGGCCACATTCGGCCAAGTTGTGGATGTTCAATTAGGAAATTGATGGGACCATAGGAAACTAGACGCCCTAAGGAACCTGTAGCACTTTTGAATTGTCTAATTTGGACGAGTATTAGAGAAGTTGTGAATTTCCAAAGTTGGTTGGAAATTGAGTTGGATTTCGGGTTTAGTGGAGAGTTTTGGTTTTGGTACGAGTTATGACTTTCAAGTTAGGAATTTATGAATTGAAGGAGTTAGAATTGATGAATGTGTGATTTTATAGGTATTCCCAGTTTTAGAGGAATGTTTCCAATAAAAATTGTTTGTTCTTGCATATCCCTACCAGTTTTCAAAATTAATCCCGCAGATACGTATAATTCAGAAGAATATGTGAGTGATTGATATACAGTATCTCTTTCTTTTATCAATGGTTCCACCAATTGATATGTTTCCACAAATAATTGAAATTCAATTACGAAGTTACGAAGTACGAGAAATTTCAAGGACGCCAGGTAAGTAATGGATTGTTTGTGTTTTGCTTTCGGGCCTGCGCCATGGAACAGTAGGATTGCTTGTTTGTTTTGATTGTTTGTTTTGTTGTTTGGTCTGTTGGTTGTGCATACGTGTTGACATGCATCATGGTTTTGAATTACGAAAGAACGAGTTTTGAGCATGTTTTGAATTGTGCATATGAAATATAATCAGATAAGAAAAGATGCCACGTATGGGAATGCCTCGTCGTTAACGTGCTAATGAGAAAACACTAGAGGGTTCCCATTGATGAAAGTACGTAAGATGACACGGTTTGTGAACGACTTGTCGTTATCGTGCTAGTGAGAAAGCACTAGAGGGTTCTATGATCGATGTTGGGAGGAGACTTTGTATGGCCGTCCCGTGTGTGAACATAATGTGTGCCTCTAATCTCGCTCTGTGGGTCATGGTTTGGCCATCTTGAGTGTGATAGGATGAGTGCCTACTTGACGCACACGTGAAAGTGGAAGATGATAACAATAAAAACGAAACGAAAACGAAACCGAGCGTAGAAACTGCATGTGTTAGGGGTTGAGTTGTACATTGATTTTTAATTCATATTCCATACTTGCTAAGCATTAGGCTTACGTTTTGTGTTGCATGGTGTAGGTGACGACGAGTTTTTCGGTGAGTTATTAGGTGATGGGCATGGCTAGGATGGTGGTTGGTGACGCATGCTGTATGCCAGTGCAGGCAGTTTGTTGGGGTGACATGACCATGGTAGGATAGGTGGTGGAATTTTATAAGCATTTTGTGTTAAACACATGTGTATAGATTTTTGAGAATTTGGGTTGTGTGGTACGATTATAGTCGGGATTGGAGTAGGGTTATGTTTTCTTGAAATCAATTGAAGAGATTATGTTTTAAAAATATAGGTCTTTACTTCGTGGATTTAATCGTGGAAATGTTCGTCGTGTGTTTTCTCTGAACTGGTGTTATTTTTATATATATACTGGTGCAAGGTGTCGACCGAAGTTGATATGTGTCGACCGGTCAGTGTAAAATGGAAGGTGAGTGTTGATTGCAGAGTTGGACCTGCACGGGTAGAACCGAAGTAAGTGTCGACCCATGGTTATAGGTGTCGACAGGTAGTATAAAAAAATGGCAGTGGTGTCGACCGCAAATATCAACCTGCACGGACAGAGGGGATCAAAGTGTCGACCTACGGCTGTAGGTGTCGACTTGGAATGAAGGGATGGTAGAGGTGTCGACTGCAGAGGTCGATTGATGGAAATGGAGAGAATTGAAGTGTCGACCGACATTGCCAGTGTTGACCGATGAAAAACTAGAGACAACCCAAGTGTCGATTGACGCTTACAAGTGTCGACCGGGTGTCTTTGTTTTACGTTTCATAAAATGAAGTTTTATCCAAAATGACTTTAATTGAGTTTTTCGCTGCAATGCTATTTAAAATATTTTCAAAAACGTCGTTTTAGTTCGAGGAATAAAAGTTTTAAATTTTATGCGAATTTTTACGATACGAGTGGAATAGGGAGTAAGTAACAAACCGGTCCAGGGTGGACCGGGGACGCACAAGAGTTTGTATCAGAGTAGTGAGCGTACCGAAAACGAGTAAGTTTTTGGGGCGCTACAAGAGTTGGTATCAGAGCTAAATGGTCAAGTCGTTCAAAGAATTACCCAACACTGCCTGCCGCCATGCAACGTTCTACACCAACTATAAGTATTTGTCTATTTTTAGTTAGATTGTGACTAAAATTAGATTACGCTAACATTGTACAAAAATTAGCCGAGATGGATAGACGATCGGGACGACCTAGAGTTCCGAGAGAGGTAGCAGGGTCAAAAAATGATGACAAGTTGGCTACGATCAGGCGACTAACCGAGTTGGTCGACAGCCAGTCCCAACAATTGGAAATGCTATTGAATCAAGGACAAGGGAGCCATGGATCAGGCTCTAGTGGAGAAAGGTTTAGGAGATTGAAGCCCTCGACATTTGAGGGCCAGATGACAGATCCGACTAGTGCGGAAAGATGGATCTGCACCATTGAGAATATGTTCAAGTATGCTAATGTGGAGGAGGGGAATATGGTTACATGTGCGACATTCCACCTATCGAACGACGCTCAAAGTTTGTGGAAGACAGTAGAGGCCACCATAGCTATCAGGGATTTGACCTGGAAGAGATTTAAAGAGATGTTTTATGACAAGTATTACAACCAAACGGTCCAAGCTGCAAAGAGGTTAGAATTCTTACAGTTAAAGAAAACTGGGCCAGTAGCTGAATACGTTATACAGTTCGAATCATTGTCCAGGTTTGCAAGCCAATTAGTGAGTAACGAAGAAGAAAAGGTACTACAGTTTGTGCAAGGGTTGAATCCAAAAATATATAGGGGCGTGACAATCTTTGGAACCGAGGGAGTACCGTATGCACGAGTCGTGCCCAAAGCATTGGCAGTGGAGGGAGCGGAAGCCAAATGTGTGAGGCAAGGAGAAGCCACTAGAAAGTTCTTTAAGGAGATCACACCACAGACGAGCATGAGAGGATCTTCTTCTAGAACCAAGAGGTCAGGTGGTATTGTAAGTGATTCGAGGGGAGGAAAGAAACCACAAATGCAGAATAAGTACCCGCAGTGTCCGAAGTGCTTGAGGAGCCATCCGGGAGAATTGCAATGAAGCTAGTCATATTTCTCGGAACTGCACAAAGCCGAGAGTTAACCGGTGCTTCACCTGTAACGAGACCGGTCACATATCTAGGGACTGCCCCACAGCAAAGAAGGGTCTGCCCAAGATGACGCCTAGGATCTTTGCTATGATAGAGCCCGAGGGCGAAGATCGAACAACTGTTATTTCAGGTACGGTACTAGTTGATACGGTGCCTTCATTTACGTCGATAGATTCAGGAGCATCACACTCCTTTGTTGCTATGACTTTTGTGGTGAAAGTAAATTTATGTGCTATACCAGCTGAGTGTACATATGAAGTGAGGCTACCATCTGGTGAGCGCATGCACTTTGATCAAGTGGTGCAT
Organism: Begonia peltatifolia; assembly: GCA_022433055.1. Taxonomy (NCBI): domain Eukaryota; kingdom Viridiplantae; phylum Streptophyta; class Magnoliopsida; order Cucurbitales; family Begoniaceae; genus Begonia; species Begonia peltatifolia. The sequence continues at coordinate 9,431,646 of CM039519.1, read as the reverse complement.
GACAGTGTCATATCAGTGGGGACTAAGAGCATGGCTGCTAATTTGATTGTGATGGGAATAACTGGCTATGACGTGATATTAGGCATGAATTGGTTGTTTCGGCACTATGCAACAATTGATTGCAGAACTAAAACTGTTAATTTCCAACCCCCAGATAGTGCGAAACATTTGTTGCAGGCTACGAAGAATGTGAAGAAGCTAGCATTTTTGTTTTCTTGCAAAAATTTTAGATACTCAATTTCACGTGAAGATAAAACCACAGGATATTGTGGTAGTTCGTAAGTTTCTCGATGTATTCTTGGACGATTTGCCCTGTTTACTCCCAGATCGAGAAGTCAAATTTGTGATTGACACATATCCTGGTGCAGAGCCAATATCAAAGAACCCTTATAGGTTGGCTCTTCCAGAATTGAAGGAGTTGAAAAAACAGTTGGAAGAACTGTTGGAAAAGGGGTTCATACGTCCGAACTTTTCACCATGGAACGCAACAGTCTTATTTGTAAAGAAGAAACACAGATCACACCGAATGTGTATTGACTACAGGGAGCTGAATAAGTTAACCATAAAAAATAAGTATTCATTGCCGGATAGACGACTTGCTTGATCAACTCTAAGGATCTCGGAGTTTCTCGAAGATAGACTTGAGATCGGGGTACTACCAGCTAAAGGTCAGATTGCAGGACATCCCGAATACAGCCTTTCAGACTAGATACGGACAATATGAATTCTTAGTAATGTCGTTCGGACTGACGAACGCTCCAGCCGTTTTGACGGACCTGATGAATCTGGTATTCCAAGAGTATCTAGATAAATTCGTCATTGTATTTATCAACGATATCTTGGTTTACTTCTGTAATGAAGAAGAACAGAAAGAGAATTTGAAGATAGTTCTGGAAACTTTAAAGTAGCATCGGCTATATGCAAAATTCTCCAAGTGCGAGTTCTGGTTGGATAAGGTCCATTTTCTTGGACATGTGATTTTCAGTGGAGAGATATCGGTGGATCAAGCTAAGATACAGTCAGTCAATGGATGGCCTCAATCAAAGAATGTCAGCGAGATTCGAAGCTTTCTGGGGTTAGCTGATTACTACAGGAAGTTTATTGAGGGGTTTTCAAAGATTGCAGCACCCCTGACTCGTCTGATGCGAAAGGAAGTCAAGTATGTATGGTCGGAAGACTGTGAGCACAATTTCCAGATACTGAAGTAGAAATTGACTACAGCTCCAATATTGACACTTCCGGTGATGGATGAGAAGTTCAGTATTTACTGTGATGCTTCCAGGATAAGATTGGGTTGTGTCTTGATGCAAAACGGAAAGGTGATCGCTTATGCATCAAGGCAATTGAGGCCCTATGAGCGAAATTATTCAACCCACGATTTGGAGTTAGCAGCAGTCGTGTTCGCGCTAAAGATCTGGAGGCACTATATTTATGAACAGCAGTGTAAAGTATACGCAGATCACAAAAGTTTGAAGTATATCTTCATTCAGAAGGAGCTCAATATGAGGCAGAGGCGGTGGTTGGAGTTCGTGAAGGACTACCACTTGGAAATCAAATACCAATCCAGTAAAGCCAATAAAGTGGTGGATGCATTAAGTCGAATTTCGACCTCTGCTTCAGCAATGCATGTCGAGATATCTAAAGAGTTGAGTATAGAATTTCAGAGATTTAATTTGGAGATAGTTTCAAATGTGGCAGTAGAATTATCAGCCTTATCTCTGAAGGCGTCAATTTTTGAGAGAATTAGAGAAGCTCAACAAGATGAGTAAAGGTGCAACAAATTTAGGTCGAGCATAGCATCTAATGATAGAACTGAGTTTAGCTATTCAAATGATGTAATCTTGATGTTCCAGAATAGATGGTATGTTCCGAACAATGATCAACTTCGGAATGAGATTTTGTCTGAAGCGCACTCCTCAAGGTTTTTTGTTCATCCCGGAAACACCAAGATTTACAGAGACCTTAGATAACATTATTGATGGCATGACATGAAGAAGTCTGTAGCAAGGTACGAAGAGACATGCTTGATCTGCCAACAAATCAAGGCTGAGCATAAGAGGCCGGTTGGAAAGTTGCAGCCATTGCCGATTCCAGAATGGAAGTGGGACCAAATATCCATGGATTTTGTTGTCGGGTTACCCCGGACGACCAAGGGATTTGATGCGGTGGGGGTGATTGTGGATTGTTTAACCAAATCTGCCCATTTTCTACCGGTGAAGATGACATTCAATATGCACTAGTTCGCGAACCTGTACATTCAGGAGATAGTAAGGTTGCATGGAGTACCGATTTTGATTGTGTCGGACAGGGACCCAAAATTCACATCAAAATTTTGGAAGAGTCTGCACAAAGCAATGGGGACACGACTGAATTTTAGTACGACCTTTCATCCTCAGATCGACGAACAATCTAAACGGACTATTCAAATTTTAGAAAATATGCTTCGAGCCTGTGTACTAGAGTTCCATGGCTCGTGGAGCAAGTATTTACCTTTGGTGGAATTCTCGTATAACAATAGTTATCAGGTTACGATAGGTATGACGTCCTACGAAGCTTTATATGAGAGAAAGTGCAGATCGCACCTCTATTGGGATGAAATCGGGGAAGCCGGCTTGATTGGTTTAGAAATCATGCAACAGACGACTAAGAAGATCAAGATTATTCGGCATCGGATATTGACAGTTTAAAGTCGACAAAAGAGCTATGCAGATAGAAAAAGAAGAGAATTAGAATTCAAAGTTGGAGATGAAGTTTTTCTAAAAATTTCGCCGTTCAAGGGGGTAATGAGGTTCGAGAGGAGGGGTAAGTTGAGCCCGAGATACGTTGGACCATTCTCAATCACAAAGAGAATTGGAAGAGTTGCGTACCAACTAGAACTGCCAGCTTCCATGGAAGGAGTTCACAATGTTTTCCATGTGTCGATGCTAAAAAAGTGTCTCAAAGATTCGTCGCACGTTGTGGTTTAGCAGAAGATTGAAGTACAGCCAACTTTATCATACGAAGAAAAGCTGCTGGAAATTTTAGATTATGCAGTGAAGATGCTACGCAACAAGGATATTCTGCTGGTGAAAGTATTATGGCGTAAGCACAATGTGGAAGAGACAACGTGGGAAAGACAACAGGATATGATAGATCGTTATCCTGAGTTTTTTAGGTAGCAAATTTTGAGGACAAAATTTTTTGTAAGGAGGGTGGAATGTAATACCCAGAATTTTCCGTTTGAATTAATTTTGGGTTTACATAATTTTAATTGATGAAGTTTTAGTCAGAATTGATAATGGAGAATTTCTGCATTTAAGTAAAACACTATTTTGAAACTAATTGAGCAGAGAAAAATTTAAAAATTCAATCGGAATTGGACTGTATAACAGATTTATTAAACGGTTAATAGTTGAGGGCAATTTAGTAATTAAGTATTATTATTATAAAAATAATAAAAAAAAAAGAGAGAAGAACGCCATCGGTGGTCTCCTTTCCAGAAACCATTTTCCTCTGTTTCTTCTCCTCTCCCGCGAAGCTCGACAATTCTCTTCCTGTGACGCTCAGCCGATTTCTTCTCTGTTTCTTCAAATTACGGTGAGTTTTAGTTAGTTTTTAGTAGATAGTTAGAGTGTCAGTTGTTTTTAGCAACAAAAACGAAGTTGTGAAGGTATCGGGTGATTTGGTGTTAACCTAGTAGGGAGATACGAGAAATTGAATTTAGAGTCGATTTTTATCTGCATGTTAGTGCTTAAGCTGGAGGTAGGAGTAGATTACGAGAATTTATAAGAGAGATTGAGTGGTCGGATAGCCAAATGCTTGAATTGTGGTGTGGTTTCTGCTCGACCACATTCGGCTAAGTTGTGGATGTTCAATTAGGAAATGGATGAGACCATAGGAAACTAGACGCCCTAAGGAACCTGTAGCACTTTGTATCGTCCAATTCGGACGAGTATTGAAGAAGTTGTGAATTTTCAAAGTTGGTTAAAAATTGAGTTGTATTTCGGGTTTAGTGGAGAGTTTTGGTTTTGATACGAGTTATGACTTTCAAGATAGGAATTTATGAATTGAACGAGTTAGAATTGATGAATGTGTGATTTTATAGGTATTCCCAGTTAGCGTACGAAGTTACAAAGTACGAGAAATTTCAAGGACACCAGGTAAGTAATGGATTGTTTGTGTTTTGCCTTCAGGCCTATGCAATGGAACGATAGGATTGATTGTTTATTTTGTTGTTCGATCAGTTGGTTGTGCATACGTGTTGACATGCATCATGGTTTTGAATTACGAAAGAACGAGTTTTGAGCATGTTTTGAATTGTGCATATGAAATGTAATCAGATAAGAAAATATACCACGTATGGGAATGCCTCATCATTAACGTGCTAGTGAGAAAGCACTAGGGGGTTCCCATTGATGAAAGTACGTAAAATGACACGGTTTGTGAACATCTCGTCGTTAACGTGCTAGTGAGAAAGCACTAGAGGGTTCTATGATCGATGTTGGGAGGAAACTTTGTATGGCCGTCCCGTGTGTGAACATGATGTGTGCCTCTAATCTCGCTCCGTGGGTCATGGTTTGGTCGTCGTAAGTGTGATAGGATGGGTGCCTACTTGACTCACACGTGAAAGTGGAAGATGATAACAATGAAAACGAAACCAAGCGTAGAAACTGCATGTGTTAGGGGTTGAGTTGTACATTGGTTTTTAATTCATATTCCTTACTTGCTAAGCATTAGGATTATGTTTTGTGTTCCGTTGTGTAGGTGACGACGAGTTTTCCGGTGAGTTGTTAGGTGACAGGCATGCCTAGGATGGTGGTTGGTGACGCATATTGTATGCCAGTGCAGGTAGTTTGTTGGGGCGACACGACCATGGTGGGATAGGTGGTGGAATTTTGTAAGTATTTTGTGTTAAACACCTGTGTATAGATTTTTGAGGATATAAGTTATGTGGTACGATTATAGTCGGGATTGGAGTAGGGTTATGTTTTCTTGAAATTACTTAAAGAGATTATGTTTTAAAAATATAGGTCTTTACTTCGTGGATTTAATCGTGGAAATGTTCGTCGTGTGTTTTCTCTGATCTGGTGTTATTTTTATATATATACTGGTGCAAGATGTCGACTAAAGTCGATATATGTTGACTGGTCAGTGTAAAATGGAAGGTGAGTGTCGACCGCCGGGCAGAGCCAAAGTAAGTGTTGACCCATGGTTATAGATGTCGAGCAATAGTGTAAACAAATGGCAGTGGTGTCGACTGCAAAGATCAAACTGTGTGGATAGAGGAAATCAAAGTGTCGATCTATGGCTGTAGGTGTCGATCGGGAATGAAGGGATGGTAAAGGTGTCGACTGCAGGGATCGCCCGATGGAAACAGAGAAAATTGAAGTGTCGACCGACGTTTGTTAGGTAGAGATTTCTGAAGCGATTGGGGTTTCAATGAATTTTAGGAATTTTTTGTGAAGTTGAATCTAGAGAATTTAGTTAAGTAAAACAAATTGTCACATGTGAATTGAGAGTTTGGAATATGTTTTTCTCGTTTGGATTGGAGAAATTTTGGATTGAAATTTTAGATTGTCACGATGTCGGGTTATATTTAAAGATATGTTTAATATATATAATATGATATATATAAAATTCCTCAGCGGCTGAGAGAAGGCGAGGAAGGAGGGGGGAGGGGGAGAGATTCCACGCTTGAAACGAAGGGTTTCTAACTTTTGGGTCGTATTTGTTTCACTCCCATCTTCTACTTTTTGTGAAGGTTCATCACGCGTAAGTCGTTTTCCAACTCTGTTTTTGGTTTTTAAAGTTAGGGTTTTCTCGAATGCCTAGTTTTTTTCTGTGTTATTTTGGTATATTTGAAGTTTATACAAACTATAACATCGTTTGGAAGCAAAAATCGGCGAGGGATGCCAAGTTTCGCACTTCCTTCACTAGAAATTGACGTAGCAGCCGACACTTGCCCGATGGTGATGGTAGACCGAGCAAGGGTTGACACTCAGTAGATGTTGACCCTAACAAACTATAATGGCGCAAGTGCCGACAAGCTAGTTTACACTTGTCATACTTGAGAGGGTCAAGGGTCGATCCTTTTCTCAAAGTGTTAACCTTGCTAACTCGAGACGTCAATGGTCCACTTTATGCTCAATATTTTGACCTCTGCCTTGAGGAGTCGATCACTTGGGTCTGTTGTCGACCCTTAGTGGAACTAGAAGATGAGGTGTGGACCGCTAGGGTTGACTAGTCGACACATGCTATGTTCGATGGATTGTTTGTGGGTGCTTGTCGACCACACAGTCTTAGTTTTGGAAATTTTGTCATTGAGGCATGAAGCACTGAGACAAAGTTTGCAACCATTTATTGTGGTATATTGGTTAGGTTCCTAGGGTCGGTGTAAGACCAATCTATTGTTATCGTTTTTGTGTGCTAGTTAGGGTTTTCAAACTTCAAATAGTTTCATTGTTAGATATTGTATCCTAATTTGAGATTTTAATGTCAGGTCGCTATAGGTTCTGACTGTGTTTGTGGCACCATGTATTTTTGTTGTATTTTTTTTTCAGGTTGCCAGGGCGATAAGCAGCGGGGTTTGGGTCAGAATGGAGAGGAAAAATTTGTAAGGTTAGGTGGGCGATTATTTCGAGGCTAGTGGGCAGGAAAAGTTTGTAGAATTTTGGCTGAATGTGACCCGAATGATAGTTTAACTGAACGGTGAAAGCGTGAGTTCAAAAAGTTAATTTGAATTAATTATATTGAATGAAAGGGGAAGAAGAAATCTTCCCCCTTCTTTGTTCGTTCGCTGAGAGAAAGAGAAAGGAAGAGAAGCCCTCCCGTGACGAATTCTTCTTCCGACTACATTCAACCAATGGTGAACTCAGTTTTTTACTCTATTTCAACGGTAAGGTAGATTTTTGGTGATTCCTGGTCTAGTTTTGGTTAGCGGAAGAGTTTGATGAGAAATTTGGCGGATAGAGAATTAGGGTTTTAGGGTTAGAGTGTTCATTGGAGTTATTATTGATTGTTGTAAATTGTTGATGATAAATGTGATAGATTGGTGAGGAATGTGCTGAGTTTTGCTGAAAGGCCGAGGAGGTAGGATTTTAGACACTAAGGCCTATTTTGTTTTTGGATTTCCGCCCTAGCTGTGGCTAATCGTTTTAGATTCTCTTTTGGTGTAGTAAACTAGGTTATGAGTCGAACATTTAGCCGCTTGAATCAAGTGATTCTGACAACCATCGCAAATACTATGCGCGTTGGAAGTTAGGTGGATTTTTGCCAAAATTCGGTTTAGTGAGTGTTTTCGGTGAAATTATGCTGTGTGAAGTTAGTTTTGATGGTTTTAGTACGTAAGACGAGTTCTGAGGTGAGTTTTGATGAATTTTGGTTTTGTTTTCGGTTGAGGCGTTTTTGGAGAAATCGTGCATCGAGTGAGCGTAGTACGCCAGGTAAATAATGCATGCATGTGCTTTGCCCAAGTGGGCCTACACTATGGAACAATAGGATTTGTTGCATGTTGATATATGTGTTTATTTTTGTCATGCATTATGTTTTGGAAAAGTTTTACGAAAATGAATTTGAGTATAGTTTTGAATTGTGGAATGTTGTGGTATGTGATGGTGAGGATGACGTGTGTGGGCGGCTTGACCTCGTTGCTGGGGTGACCAAGACGATGGCGACGTGTCAGGGTGTAGTGTGGCGCGATGTTTGTACTCACCCTTGCATGACTGCTGCGGATGTGGGCGTGTGTGGCAACTGTGGCCTCGTCGCTGGAGAGGCCGAGACGGGGGGGACGCGTCAGGGTGTAGCATGGGGTGAGGTTCACTCTTACCCTGATGTGGTTGGTGTGTGGTGACGCGGGTATGTAGCTTGTGAGCCTCATTGCTGGGGAGTCCGGAACGGTGGCGACATGTCAGGGTGTACTGTGGCGCTAGGTTCATTCTCACCTTGATGCGGCTGCATTATGCATCACGGATGACGATAACATGAGCGTGAGAGTAGCGACTGCATGTGATAGGATTGCATTGTCGATTTTACTTCTCATATCGCACTACTTAATGAGCGTTGAGATTATGATGTGTGTTCTATGGTGTAGGTGCAGATATTATTTCTGGTGAGCCTTGAGAGCCTAGTCTTGAGGCGTAGGACAGTTGGCGGTGTGCAACTGAGGCACTGGTTGGCGGATTGTTAGGGCGACCCGACCAGTGGAGATGATAGGTGGTGGTGAGATTGTTTGAGTTGTTTTTTTGTGTTGGGATATTTAGGTGATCAGATGAGTTCGTATAGGCGTCGATTGTATAGGATTGTGTGGAGTGTTTGTGGCATTTTGGTGGCGCATGTGTACTTATATATGTTGGAGCACGATATTGCTCTATACTGTGGATCTTCTTCATTGGTAGTTGATGGATTTTCTTGTCCTTAAACTCTGATTTTATGGGGATCTATTGATAGTTAGATACTTTTGAAATTTTCTGGTGAACTGTGTGCAGGGTTAGAGTCTTTTTGGAATAGCAAATTTTTAGGCATTACTTTGCTGAATTTTCGGGAGAAAAGTCAGGGAGTCGTGGTGGAACAGAGTAGGTCGGGGTGCGCACGGTGAGGCACGAAGGGAGTGGCGGTATACGCGAGAGCGTGGCGTGACCGCAGGGACGCAGGGCATGCAGCCCTGCAAGTGCGCGCGGGTCGCGTTATAACACCCCGCGTTATAAGATCGTTAATTTGATTTTAATAAACACTTAATTGATTTTAAGACTTCTGTTGTATGTTTTCAATCAAGCGATTTCAAAATTTTAAGTGACCTTTTTTAAAGGAAAAATAAAGTAGAAACGATGAATTGTAGGGTGTTACACGATGTCTCGTTTTTTGGGCCTGATCCCACTAGCATGTGCAGTTGTTAGCATGGCTAAGGTCCTCATTGAGGTAGAAATTTTTATATTGTACTGTATTGCATTGCATAGTTTGAAAACATATTTTTGGTGGACTTTTGCTAAAAATAATTTTTTTAAATTCGTATTGGTAAACGACGGAGTTTTAGTCAGAATTAAGAACAGAAAATTTATACTAGTAGATAAAGAATTATTTTGAGGTTAGTGGACAAGAGAAAATTATAGGATTCTGAATGGACACAGACCAAATAATAGTTTAACTAAAAGATTAAAGTGTGAAGGCGAAAAGTTAATAAGATTTATTATTATTACTATTATTTTATAAAAAATATATATATATATCAAAACACCATTGGGTGTTTCTCCTCCCAGGATCGAAACCCATCATTTTTCCCCTTTCTTCTACGTTTTCCCTTCCACCAACAGCCGATCCTCTCCATTTCTTTGCCAATCTTTAGATTTTTGGTAAGTTTTAGTTAATTTTTGAGTAGATAGTTAGTCCCTTAGTGTTTTGAGTCGTAAAAATGAAGTTAGAGAGAGTATTGGATAGTTTGGTAAAACCCTAGGAGGGAGATACGGATTTGGAGATTTATAGTTGATTTTTATTTGTGTATTGGTGTTTAATCCGAAAGTAAGATTAGGTTATAAGTATTTACGAAAAAGATTGGGTGTTTGGATAGCCGAAAAACTCAGATTACAGAATGGTTTCCGTTCGGCCACATTCAGCCAAGCTGTAGATGTTGGATTTAGGAAATGGATGAAACCGTTAGAAACTAGACGTCCTAAGTAGTGTGTAGATGCTAGAATCGAGTGATTTCGATAACCGACGCAAAATTTTTTCGCATTGGAAGTTAAGTTGATTTTTTTAGCCAAGTTAAGTTAGTGAGCCGTTTTGGTCGAGCTTTGATGGATTGAATTAGTAGTCGTAATTTTAGTACGTAGAATGAGTTGTGAGATAAAATTTAATGTGAATTGGTTGTGTGATAGGTTGAGCATGAGAAATTGATAGAGACCGATCACTACAGAAGCTAAGGATGCCAGGTAAGTAGTGTGTGCATGCGCATTGCCCTTATAGGCCCACACCATAGGACGGTAGAAATGACTGCATGTATTGTGTGTTTTGCTTGTTTTGTTTCAGTCATGCATCATGTTTTGAAAAGTATAACGAAAATGAATTTGAGCATGATTTTATGTGCAAGCGTGAAGTGTGACACGTGGTGGTGAGAACGATGTGTGTGTGGACAGCTTTGGCCCCATTGCTGAAGGAACCGGGACGGTGGCGACGTGTCGGGGGTGGTCTTGCGAGTGCGTCCATCCTCATCTTGGGATGGTTGCTGCGGTATTTGTGTGGTAGTGAGCAATTCTGGCCCCATTGCTGGAGGAACCGGGACGGTGGCGACATGTCAGGGAGTGGTGTGGTGAGTGCATCCAGCTCACCCAGGGATGGTTGCTGTGTGGGGTGACTCGTGTGTGTGCAGCTTGTGGGCCTCGTTGTTGGAAAAATCGAGACGGTGGCGACGTGACAGGGGGCACTGTGGCGAAAGCATCCAGCCTCACCCTGGTGCTGCTGTACGTCGCAGCACAGGTTACAACAACATGAATGAGGATGTATAGTGTAATAACCCAGAAATTTCAAATTTTTAAATCTAATTTTTGAAATTTTAACTTGGTCTCGGTTGGAGTTCCGAGAAATATTTTGACGGGTAAATTAAATTGTAAAAAAAAACTCGGAGTCTACTTTTGTAATGGTTTTCGAAATTTAAAGTTAGGAGGTCGAGAATTCAACGAAATTTTGGACGGTTAAAATGCGTGAGGGCAATTTGGTAATATTTTATTTTATTATATAAAATTTTAAAAAATAATAATAATAATAAATCTGTTAAGTGGAATGGCTTCACGAAGATGTGTAAAACTAGTTTTGAATGAGTTTTGGTGGAAGAAAACAAAAATGTGAAAATTGGATAAAAAGGGGCAGATTCAGTTTCGGGGTTTTTCCACCTAGGTGCGGCTTACCATTTTAAAATCCATTTTACTATGTTAAACTAGGTTCCTAGGGAGACATTTAGCCACTTGAATCGTTCAATTTCGTTAACAGACGCAAAAGTTATGCGCGTCCAAACTTTAGGCTGGTTTTAGGGCGAACCACATTGGTGATCCATTTTAACTGAAATTTCATGGATTTGGTTAAGGAATGTCATTTTAAATTATTTGGTGAGTTTTGAAGTAAAGATTAATGAGTGAATTGTTTGCGTTTTAGGTTCAGAATTTTGGCGAAGCTGTGCGTTGAGCGAGCTTAGGACGCTAGTAAGTAGCGCATGTATGTGTTTTGCTTAAGTGGGTCTACACCGTAGAACTTTAGGATTTTATGTTGTTGATTGTTGTGCATGCGTATTGTTTGACATGCATCATTTTTTTAAAACGGGAACAAAAATGGTTTTGAGCATATTTTTAGTAGGTGACGAGACGCTTGGCGGTGGTACCGCGGATCCTACTAGTGTGCGGGCCGGTGCTTCACCAGTCGCTGATTCTGCTCGAGAAGTGGGCCGACTTGGCCATCATGCGGCGTGAATGTGTTGACGGTGAGGGTGAGGGTGATGGGCAGTGGTACCATGGATCCTACTAGCGTGTGGGCCGGTGCAACACTAGTCGCGGATTCCACTAGAGGAGTGGGCCGGCTGAGCTGTCGCAGAACGTGTGTGTGTGGCAACTGTGGCCCCGTCCTGGAGAGGCTGGGACGGGGGCAATGTGTCATGGTGTAGTGTGGCGCGAGGTACACCCTTACCCTGATGTGGTTGTCGTGTGGTGATGCGTGTGTGTAGTTTGTGGGCCTCGTTGCTAGGGAGTCCGGGACGGTAGTGACGTGTCAGGGTGTAAGGTGCCGTTAGGTTCCTCCTTACCCTGGTGCGGTTACAATACGCATCACAGATGTGACAACATGACTGTGAACGTAGAGACTGCATGTGATAGGATTGCATTGTCGACTTTTACTTTCATATCGCATTACTTACTGAGCATTAGGCTTATGATATGTGTTCTATGGTGTAGGTGCTAAAAACCTTGCTGGTGAGCCTCGAGAGCCTAGTTTTGAGGCATAGGATGATTGGCGGCGTGCGACCGAGCACCGAATGGCAGATTTTGTTAGGGCGACCCGACCCGTGGGGATGGTAGGTGGTGGCTTGGTTTGTTTGCGGGTATTTTTCTTTTGCTGTGTTGATGTACAGTCGATGAGATGAGTTGTATATACGTCAATGTATAGGTGTATATGGAGTGCGTGTGATTTTTGGCGACGTACGCATATATTTTAGATATAGGAGCTTGGAACTGCTTTATACTGTGAATTTTCTTCATTTGTATTTGATGGATTTTCGTCGTCTTCACACTCTGATTTTGTTATGGTAACTTCTCTGGATGATTGATAGATGAATACTGTTAGTTTTTGGTGAACTGTGTGCAGGGTTTAAATTTTTGGGATAGCCAGTTTTTAGGCGTTACTCTGCCAAAATTTCAGGAAAGAGGTTGGGAGTCGAGAGGATATGGAATAGGTCGGGATGTGTACAACGAGTGTTAGAGAAGTGTGGATGGAAGTGGGTGTGCGGCGTGGTCGCAGGTGCGCGGGGCACGCAGCCCTGCGGGTGCTCACGGGTCGTGTGGCGTCGGGTGAGGGCGTGCGTACGGACATGCGGTACGGAACATGTGGCTCGCCTCGCCACAGTTGTAACATCGCCCTGCACTCGCCAGGATGACTCCTCTGACACTTTGGGCACACCTAAAACTACTCCGGTCCTTGGAGTCGCTTGTTGCTTCCCTGGTTGCTAGAGCTGTCGCTGGCCCTCTTCAGGCCCTTCTGCTAAGACGACTTTTCTCCGCTCAATTGTGGCAACAATTCTTTGAAATATCTCCTGGGCTGTTCCTTAGGCAGCTCTCTGTAACTAGGAAGCTTCGTTCTAGGCTCGTCAATGTCTAGTGCCTTCGCTACCACGTCCTCGTAAGGCATCCCTCGTGTTTCAGCTATCTGCATGCCCATGTATACATCTGGCTTCAGGCCCTGTACAAATAGGTGTATTTTGTTCTCGTTCGGTCTCACCAGGCGACTAGCAAACCGAGATAACGCCTCAAACTGTCTCACGTATTCAGCCACGGTACCTGTCTGCCTCAACTTGGCAAATTCCACCATCTTCTGGGTCGTGACTGAGTGGCTAAAATACTTGCCGAAGAACGTCGTCTTAAATTCTTCCCAAGTCATGGCCTTCACATCGGTGGTCGCCTTCACCGAATCCTACCAAACTTGGGCATCCTTGGCAAGGTGGAATGCCACATTGGATACCCTGTCCCGATCGTCTACTTTGGCGTAATCCATCATGTCTTCCATACTTCAAATCCACTCCCTAGCACTGAGTGGGTCCGAAGATGATCCGTCGAATAATAGGGGTCTGAGCCTGTGCAACCTATCACCCCCACGATCCGTCGAAGTCTAGGCACTAGACTGGCCCTGGTCCTCCCTACTCATAAACCCCTCTAGTTGCTGTCTAATGGCGTTATCCATATCGTTTACAACTCTACGCGTCTCTCTAACCATAACGCTAAACTTGTACACCACAACATCTAGTGAGTCTAAACGAAACTACGAGGGCTCTAAGAAATACTTACAGTTGGTGGAATACTCCGATGCAGCGGCTAGTGGTATTAGGAGATCCATCAAACGACGTCGACCCCGTGGCTCTGACACTCGTACCATACCCTCTTTGTCACAACCCGGAAGAGGCCCTAACAGAAATGCCAGATTAGACGATCAACCTCAGAGAGGTCCACCGCCTAACCTAAGGCTAGTTGCGGAAGATTTTAAGAGCAATCCCAGAACTCCTCGAAATAACAAAAATGAGATTAAGAGCAATAATAGAAATACCAGAATTTAAAATAATACATGCTAATGATCAGTACAATATCAAATAAATTCTTACATGAAATAAATATCGGATAAAAATCTCTAGAGAAGTCCACAAACTCGGGTGCCGATCAACCTCAGTTCCTGCCCTTCTTTCCACTACCTATAGAGGGGGAGTCGTTGGGGTGAGTGACAAACTCAGTATGAGATGTTATACCTACCACATATCTCATTATGCATGCCCGGTTAAATCAATGCACGTGTTTTAATATTATCAAATTATCTTCTCATTTTCAAAACGATTGATAGGGCTAGTTTCGAAAATACTATAGGTATAGTAAAATAGGCCCTCATCAATCATACAATCGCATAAAACCAAGTGAACAGTGAAAAGGGAGGTCGCTCAAGGATCCTCCGAGCCATACCACAAAGAAAGGCCGCGATAACACCGGCAGGGCCTCATAGGGAGAAGAGAAAAAGTCAACCAACCAGGAGAGACGAAACCACTCAGCCCTAGGCCATCGCGGATACACGCACAGGAGCGCACCAGGAGGGAGACAACCACTCAACCCTGGGCCCCAACGGGATCGTATAATGGACTTATAAACCGGGGGTAGCAACGAACAGATACTGGCCAGGTCGGGTAACGGGGCTAGCAAAGCTCAGAGCCCATCACTTCTTCAGCGGGGAGTACCGCACAATAATCAATCATCTAGAAGGGATGCAACCACTCAGCCCTGGGCTATATCCAAACAAGTGTGGGGAGTACCACGGCAACCCTCAAACATTAGTGCGTCTGGGCAAAATCCCCTGATACTCTCAGCATATGGGCCCGGCTGAGAGTGCTAGACGATTATCTCCAGAACCAAACTCCAATGCACATCAAAAAAACAATGAGTACATGAGAAACCAATGCATGAATAAAACACATATGCATTGCAATATAACAATCTCACGATAGATCTCAAATCGAGCCCGTCGGCAAAGGCGAGTAAAACAAGGCATCCAAACTCAAATAAGCAGTAGAGATCCAACAAAACATGAACATGCCTCAACAATGTAAAATGAACATGCTCGTAAAATGCCGACGTCAATACTGATGGTATCCCACCAAAAATAATATACGTGCATGTCAGGCTAGGTATAACGTAATAAGTATAAGAACCCATACCCCTATGGCGAGTCCTTTTAGTCTCAGTAGCCGGTGGCTCCTCGGGAATCACCTCAAACTCAGTAAAATCATCTAAATCTGGAAAATTAACACAAAGGAGGAATCCCGTCAAAGTCTAATAGGGTCATAAACGATATAAATGGGAAGCCGGGACAAAAACAAACCCAAACGACTCAAGTCGACTTTTCAGACGAAAGTCAATGGGACCCGTTACGGCCCAATCGGGGTCCGAAACAATATAAACGTGTGAACCAGTGCGAAAACGAGCTTAAAAAGGTCTGGGTTGACTTTTTGTAAAAGTCAACGCTGTTGACTTTCTGGTCAAAGTCAACGGTCAGCGTTGACTTTGACTTCAATCCGGGTCGGGTCGGACCCAGTTCGAGTCGCCCCAAATCGACTCAGTTCGGGTCGGGCCAACCCGAACTAACTGGGTCTGGATCGAGTCGGACCGAACCCATTTCGTTCGGGTCGGATTCGAACCAGTTGGATCCGGGTCGAGCTCAACCAAAAATGAGTTGGGTCCCAACCCAGCCCAGGCCCAGCTTGATCTCGGCCCAATCGACTAACCCAACCGGAATCGTGTCAGGCCTGGCAAGTCCTCCTTGGGCTCGAGTCGGACCTAGGAGAACCCAATTGGGATCCGAGTCGGACCCGGCCTGGCCCATATCGACTTTGGGCTTAAATCAACTCGGTCCAGGGCTTGAGTCAACTCGGCCCAGAGACCGAGTTGACTCAGCCCAGAGACCGAGTTAACTCGCTGTCAGCCGAGTCAACTCGACCACCGACGGCCGAAGGCTCGGGGTCGCGAAAATCGCGATTTTCGACCCCGTCTTTCGCCAAATCTCGTTTCCAATACATTTCTCACCTTCGTTCCGGTCGAATCCTGCCGAAATCACAAACAAACAACCTAAATCTCAGATTTTCCCAAAAACCCGAAAACTCGAACATTCAAACTTCGATCTAGAGCGAATGAGAGCTTACCTTCGAATTTTCCCTTCACTAACGTTGCTCTACTCTTCAAGACGAAGAGTTTGACACCAAAATCGCTCCGAACGGACGTCGTTTGGCCGGCGTCGATGTTTCTCTCTCCCTCTCTGCCGTTCTCCCTCTCTCTCTCTCTCTCTTTCCTGCCGAGAAAAAAAAAAAACAGACAATAGGTTTTCTGAAAAGAAAACCTATTGTTTTAAATAAAACTTTTATTTTAATTTATTTTATTTTCTTTTAAATTTTATATTAAATTTATTTATTTTATTTATATAAAATTTATTTAATGAATTTTAATTTTCCGTTTCTTGAACGTTCTTCCGAATAATTCTCTCGTTAAAGTTTAACGTCCTTTACTCGAGCATTAATTTACTTATATTTATCGATCACCAACAACAAATTTTAATTAATTTTCTTAAGTTACAAGAACGTGCTACTCGTGGCCAAAAATTTATACGCTGCACTTTTATTCTTTTAAAAAAAATTACATATAAAATTCGCGAAAAATTTACACGAAATTTACCCTGAGAAAAATTTTGACGGATTTTACACTCTTCCCTCCTATTAACTGTCCCCTCTATCTTTCCCCCAAGCAGTGTGAGAATTGTAACTGGCCCTCTTGCCTTCACAATCTCATCCCTCCTCTGAGGGGTCCGACATCCTGCTCGGCCACACTTCCGGCGGGGTAAAAGCTCTGATACCATATCTATAACACCCCGAAAATCTACCTATTTATGGTTCGTTCATTGCTCCGACACCACATCTGTAACACCCCCGAGTTGTCCCCAGACTTGGGTCGCCAACCGTATACTTACTTGTTTTCTCGATAAAAAAATTTTTACACTTTTGGTCCCTCGACTCAAAACGACATCCTTAAAAAATATTTAAGAATGCCGCAGTGGAAAACTAAATTAAAATCAGTTTAAATAAACTTCACTTTTCAAAACATAAAAATAAAAAAACTGGTTGACACGTGTAAACGCCGGTCAACACCTTGATTCTCTCTGCCCTCCCCGGTTGATCTTCACGGTCGACACTCCCACTAATTTTACACCAACCGGTCGACATCCACAGTCACCGATCGCCACTTCATTTCTCTCTGTCTGTGCAGGTCGAACACCGCGGTCGACACTCTCACTGATTTTATACTAATCGGTCGACACTCACAGTCGCTGGTCGACACTTCATTTCTCTCTGCTCGCACATGTTGAACCGCGCGGTCGACACTCACATTCCATTTTACACTGACCGGTTGACACCTATAGAGTTCGATCGACACTTTGCACCAGCAGTATAAAACTAACACCAATTCAAAAGAAAATGGACGACGAAAACTTCCACGATCAAAACTATGAAGTAAAGACCTGTAATTTTAAGATATAATTTTCTCAAGTAGTTTCAAAAACACAACTTTATACCAATCTCGACTATAATCGTGCCAAAGAAACCTATATCCTCCAAAATCTATACACTTGACTTATACCTCGCAAAATCCAACCCAAAAGAACCACCATCTAGCCTCGCTCCACGGGTCGGGTCGCCTTGACGAACTCCACCTGCCGGCACACGGTAGCACGCCGCCAACCGTCTACTCATCCTGCTTGGGCTCTCGCAACTCACCCGCTGGAATCTCTGCACCTAGACCACGAAACACACAACATAAGCGTAACGCTCAGTAAGTAGTGCAATATGAAATGTAACGCAGACAATGCAATCCTATCACTTACAGTCTCTACATTCTCGCTCGTGTTGCCACAATCAGTGCCGCGTGGTACAGCCACACCATGGTGAGGCATGACTCTCTCTCGCCACCTCACACCCTGGCACGTCGCCATCATCCCAGTTCCTCTAGCAACGAGGCCCTCAAACCGTACCCACGCGTCACTCCACATACCACAACCATTCAAGGGTTAGGCTGGACGCACTCACCACACCACCCCCTGGCATGTCGCCATCGTCCCGGTTCCTCCAGCAAAGAGGCCATAGTTGCCCAACACCACACACATACCGCAGCAGCCACCCTAGGGTGAGGCTAGACGCATTCGCCACACCACCCCCCTAACACGTCGCCACCGTCCCGGTTCCTCCAGCAACGGGGCCAAAGCTGCCCACACACACATCATTCTCACCGCCGCACACCACACTTCACATCCGCATATAAAACCATGCTCAAATTCATTTTCGTTCCCTTTTCAATACATGATGCATGTCAAACAATACGCACGCACATCGCAATTAAACCACATAACTCCTAACATTCTACGGTGTAGGCCCTCCTGGGAAAAATGCACGCATACACTACTTACCTGGCGTACTAACTTTCCGTGATGCTTGTTTCACCAGAAACCTGCTCAACCTACAATAAAACCGTTTTCCCGTCAAAACTCATCTCAATACTCTACTCACGTAATAAAACCACCATACTAACACAACACTTCAAGAACTCGCCAAAATTGTTCACTAACCCAACTCAACTCAAAGCTATCTTAAACTTCCAATGCGCATAACCTTTACGTTTGTTATTGGAATCACTCGATTCCAATAGTCAAATGCTCCAATCATAACCTAGTTTAACATAGCAAAATAGAACTTAAAACCATTAACCACAACTAAGGTGGAAATCTGAAAACAGAATAGGCCTTAGGGTCAAAATCCCCCCTCATCGGCCTTTTAGCAAAACTCAGCACATTCCTCATCAATCTATCACATTTATCGTCAACAATTCTATAACGATCGATAACAACTACAACGAACTCTCCAACCCTAAAACTTTATTTCCATATCCATCAAATTTCTCATCACACTCTTCCGTTAACCAAAATTAAATCATAAACCACTAAAAATCTACCTTTCCGTTGAAATAAAATGGAAAACAGAGATCAACATTGGTTGAACGTCGGAAGGATGGAAGGATCGCCGCAGGGGGGTTTTCCTTCCGTTCTCTCTTCCTTCAAGTGGGTTGAGGGGGAGAAAGAACAGAGAGGAGGGGGAGACCCCCCCGGTGTTATTTTGATTTTATTTAATAATAATAATAATAATAAAAATAATAAATTAATTACTTTTTTGCCCTTACACTTTAATCTTTTAATCAAACGACTATTCAATCCGTTTCCGATCAGATTCCTAAAATTCTCTCTTATCCATTAGTCTCGATATAATCCCCCACCTAACCTTACAAATTGTCCGCTCTCCATTCTGATTCGAACCTTGTCGCTCATCGCCTCAACCCAAAAATCGATACCATGAAAATACGGGTGCTACAGTTCGAAAGTCCAAAAACCGTTTCAAAGTTTTAAAGAAAAAGAAAAATTTTACGTTAAAAATCTGTTAAGTAAATGAAAAGTCTTGTCAAGTCTCGTGACGACCTTTAGGTCGTTATATTCTTGGTGTGATATCTTGAGAGGGTTTTCTTGAGTGGTCTAGCCTAACTTTATTCATGACATACTTAAAGGTTAAACTAATATCCTTTAGTTTTTGTCTTAGGTTGCTAATCTCTCCACTTAAGCCATTTAATTGATCTTACATAGTTGATTCTTCTTGATGGGTAAGTTGATTCTTCTTGATGGGTTTGATTTTCGGTTTGGGGAAGGTTACTGCGCGGTTGGTTCTTGACTGGGTTCTTGGTTTGGTTCACGTGTTGTTCCACTCATAGTCTTCGTATTTCCAATTTAAATTTTAGGAAAATATTCAATTATGTTATGCTTTAATCATAGAGTTTTAAGAAAAATGGGTATAACTTAATAAAAAATTTTAACCTAAGTTTTCATGCAATACCTTTTTGGTTGTTGTTTGATCTTTGTGTGTTTTTTTGAACTAAATACTAGGGAAGATGTAAAAGCAAAATAATAGCAAACTAATGAATTAAAATTGACGAGATTAATTAATATGATTCGGCCAACATGCAGCATGTGATAGAAAATAACAAACAACACAAGCAATTGTACTTAAATGTTTTGTGTGCTTGCAAATTTCGGTTCTATGTTGTTATTTGACTTGAGTTCAAACTGCAAGTTAAAGGTTGCGCACTTTTTGGAAAGTGACTTAAAGCAAGAGCACAGAAGTATCTATTTTTAGGTTGTGCACTTTTTACTTTTAGGTTTTTCAAAAACAACAACTCTACTTTTCAAACGCATTTTCCACCAAAAATTACACATAATTCAGATCATTAACACTTCCTCTTAAGTCTAGTTGACCTAACATGCATGCTACAATGTTCAAAGACAGCAAACATTAAGTATAAAAACATGTATATTCTTGATTTGGCTAAAGAACACATAAAATAGTTTTGTGCATTTTGTTCTCGATTTTCAGCACTTAAATTAGCAAACTTTTCATACAAATGCTAATGTTTTGTGTCATATACTTTCACAATAATATAGTAAGCAGATTGGTGTAAGAAAACAAGTACATTCTCAGTTTGTGCAAAAAACAAAAAACTTAGTGAGTTAACTACCAAAACAACAAGCAAATGACAAGTTCTTGAAGTGAAACTTTTATGCTCAGACCTAAGCAAGATATCAATGTGTGTTGTAAGATATTGACAAAGAATAAGCACAAATACAGTAGCAACACAAACAGATTTTATAGCATAAAAAGATGAGGGTTTTGGTGGAAACCAATAACCCGAAATGTAAACCACCTTGCAGCTATGTAAATAGGAATGAAAATGCAAACCAAGATGATAGCTAACACTCATGGGAAGCCAACATGGCTTTGATATCACATGACACGATCATGGTTTACACATACCGTGTTCTACCCACACAGAGCTGTTAGCACTAAAAGAGCTCGGCTAGGCAGAGGATATTTTCAAATAAGGTAGAATGTTGAAGGTACAAATGTGATCGAAATCTAATGCAATTTTAAGGGTTTCTTACATTACAATTGAGGAGCAGCACCTTAAAATATCAAGTAAAAGTAATAAGTGAAAGTGAAGTTGTGCAGGGTACACCAAAGGTTGTCCATGAGCAAATATTATGGCTCTCGGCATGCATTTTTTTCTAGGGAAAGAAATGGCAACCTAATGAAAGATTTTGGCCACCTTCTGCTGTCTTCCAACCCTCAAAAGAGTGGATAGAAGAGTGGTAATAAGAATCTTCAAGCATCCATGGCCTTGAGGTAATGGAGACTAACTCCTCTCGGGTGTAGCTCACACCGAGGCTCACCTTGTATCTTCTAACCTTTAGGTTTTCTCCTTAAGCAAAAGTGGCTATTTCACTCATCAATAACCTTTTACAAACACTGATAGTCATGTATTTATAGACCTAGGATGGTTTGGAGGATTTGGTGAGGTTTGAAACTTCAAAGGACCGTTGGAAAGGCTTGGCCGAACATGAGCTTCAAAAGTGGTCTTCATGCTTGCTTCGATGGCCGAGATTTGGTTGCTCCATTTGATCCAGATGTTGAGGGCAGCCATGTCACCAATCCATAGCCTTGCTCAAGAAGAAAAAGTTCAACAAAACATCTTCATTTGGCAGCACATGGCTCGGCCAAAAGGGGTAACGGTTCCCACTCCAAAATTGGCGCCAAGTGGAATGTCTTCTTCATAGCCGATGCTTCGTCCGTGCATTTGTGATTTGAACTAACTTCAATTCGTCATCTAACGTAACATTCATCCAACCCTAATGCCTAATCATGTATGCATTAATTAAAATTATAATAAGATCAATGTTTGCCAACAAAATTACAAGTGTGGCTAAAGTTTGTCAAAACAAATAAAGTAAAATTGTTTGGTTACAAAAGTGAATTTTAGGGAAGAAGACAAACTCCCTCTTCAAGAGCTTCCATCTTTGGCTCTCAAGTTAGCATGTGTAATGGTTGATCCATATCCATCGTGCTCGGCTCCTAATTCAAGCCTTGAAGTCATCAATACTTGTAAAAAAATAAAGCTTATTAGTGAAGAGGTTTGATAATACTTGAGGCTTAGTTTGTGATCGAGTGATGGCCCTCTGAGGCATTTCACATACCTGGAAAGAAGCTATTAAATTTTCAGGTCGTTTGGAGTTGATATAAAGTTTTGTGCATCTTGGAATTTGGGGGTTTTTGGGCTAGAACTATTTTTTGTCAAGAATATTTTTGTGCTTGTGTTGTGTTTGAAGTTGAAGCATGTCACATCTTCTATCACAACAATAATAAAATTATGCATAAATGGTAAACGTGTACATCATACATATATAAGTAAAAGAGTCACGTGTAGGCCACTAGGCCCAATCATGTTTTGATGAGTGATAGCTCACCAAAGTAAGGTTTTCATAAAAACCATACATTTCAGTGCAAATAATATACATTTACGGCTAGCGCTCATTCTTCTAGGTGGAGGAGCGACTTCAGCAACTAGCTCAAAATCTTTAAGGTTGTCTAAGCCTAAAATAAAAGCTAAGGTTATGATTATCACTAACCACTAAGGGAAGACACTAGCATAGGTCCTAAACTAGGATTAGAAACTCAATCTCTAACACTATAAACGGTCTCGGACTTCCTTTAATTAAAACCTGTCCAGTCGACACTTTTAAGGGGATTGGTCGACACTTAAAACAATCGATTTTGGCCGTGATCGACACCTTATCTTTTAAGTCGACACTTTAGAGCTCTCAAGTTCTAACTCAAAACGAACTAGCGGTCGACACTTCATCCACAAGTGTCGACACTAGCTCGATCGACATTCCTCTTAAGTGTCGACACCCTAAACTCTTGAGTTCTAGCTTGAAATGAACTGGAGGTTAATACTTTCTTCTGAAGTGCCGACACCTTTTGTAAAATAGAAGGTGTACAGTCGACATATCCCTTTAACGGTCAACACTTACCACTCTAATTCTAGTGCAAGGTTTGTAGTGTAGACTGACCATCCACAGTGGTCGACACTTGAGCGATTTCTAGTGACGAGAAGTGGTGAAAAATGCCCTCCCTCTCCATTTCTCACCTCCAATCGACTAAATAACATATATAAAACCTAAACCTACTCTATGTGACCAAAAACAACTATCGGATTAGAGTTTCCAAGCTCGACTCCGGTTTCCATAAAACTCAAATCTTTAAACATGAAAAACAAAGGGAGTACGAATTACCCTCAAAGTTTTCCTTGAAAAATGTCAGTGCAAGAAGTCTCATGAACGATCTCCCAGCCACAAGACGTGTAAAATTGCACAAAAATATATATATGTTGTTTCCTCTAACATTTCTATCGTGTTTCTTATAATCTTTTTTTATTATTTATGTTAGCTATAGTGTATTTATTAAGTTGAAATAAATTAGTTTATAGTATTAATTTTTTTTCCATAAGTTTGATCACAATCCCTAAAAAAACCTTCCCCATTTATTCATCTAAATTCTATTATTTCTTAAGACATTTCTATATCACAAGTTCATTATACTAGGTATGCACGTACGCGTTATGAAAAAGTATATATATATATATAAAATAAATCTAATATTGTTTTTATTTAATTAAGAAAAATTTTTATATAAAAAAGTTATGCCAAAAGAAAATATTATATTTAACATTAAATTTTAGAAATTATAATACAAAATAATTTTGAACTACAAAAGACAAAAGAGGTTGTAGTTCCATTATAGTAAAAGATGGATATATATGAAAATAATTTTATTTAACATTAAACTTGTTATAATTTTTTTTGTAAATGGTACTTAATTGAAAATAAAATAAAATTATTAGTACTATTTGTCAAGAACTGAGAAAATTTAAAATTTAAAATTCAAAATATTTCTATTATTTGTCACTGTGAATGTTTGAAGCGAAAAAAATTTGTTTAGTTAGAGTCTATAGAGAATCAATATAAAATATAAGATTACTGTGTTGAACTTAATGCATCAATTATTATTTGACACGAGAATATATTTGTTATTTTATTTTATTTGATTGATTGTATTTTAAATTTTAAAATTGTACGAATAGTAAAATATTTTATTTCAATCTTAAAAAAAAAAGAAAATACAGAGCAAAATTTTATAATTACAAAGAAAATAATATAATGTAAAAAAAGAATAATGATTATAAATAAAGATATATCAACTAAATGTATTAGCAATCAAGTAAATATGTATCCATTTTGTCAAAAATAGGTGGTCAAGTAAAGAAGAAAAAAGGAAAAAAGTTAAATATCAAGTAGTGTCTAAATGACATTACATGAGAAGAAATACCTAAAGGACGCGTGGCAAATGAACATGATAAAGGAAAATAGATAGTCTTATACCTAAAAATAGTTAAAGAACAAGTGTCATGTAAATACAGCAAAATAGAAGTATAGACGCAAAGATTAGGTCTTAGGATGTTGAGCCAAATGGTGAGATTAATCTTAGGAAGTTAAGTCTGACATCAACTCTCCATATTCTTTTTCTCTTTTTTATTTTTAAATGACCATGACATTCACGTATCTTCAGTTGAATGAAATGAAAAGAAAAAGAGTTTTTTCTTTTAATAATATTAAAATATTGAATGTTTTAAAAAAAAATCCTCAAAATTTATTATTTATAATAAAAAACTTTAAAGTTTGATAAATAAGCATTCTGAACCTAGAAGAGGAGGAGAGGGTGAGGAGGGCGGCCTCTCCGGAGAAGACAACCGGTTTAGTTGGACAGACCCCAGGTCTTTTTGTATTTTTTCTTTAGTTCAGCCCCCCTTGTATTAATTAATTCGAAAAAAATTTGTAACGATATTAGATTTATTTAAAATTTTTACCACATCTGCACTGCATTATGGAAAGATAATGTAAAAATTTTTGTGACTTTCTAACACTTGTACGATTTATTATAATTGTTTTACGTCAGTTTTATTAAATAATTTACTAAAATTATAATAAATTATACAAATGTTACAAAATTACGAAACCTTTTAAGTTATCTTCTCATGATGTATTGAATATGTGGTAAAATTTTCAAATAAATCCACTATCATCTTATATAAAGAACAATATTTTTTTTAATATGAGGGGGGACTAAATTGAAAAAAAATAAATAAATACAAAAAGACCCTTGGCTGGCCAGTCCAACTAAACCGACGGTCCTCTCCGGAGAAGCCGGTCTCCTCACTCTCCTTTCAGATTCAAATTGCTCATTTATCAAAGTTTAAGATTTTTTACAGTGAATAATAAATTTTGAAGATTTTTAAAAAAAAATTCATAGTGAGAGTAAATAATACAAAAATAAAGTGAAGAAGACAAAAAGAATTGTGTTGCGTGTATATCAGGGAAAAACAATACATTAAAAGAAATTCAATTAATTACATAAGAAGATACCACAAAATAATAAAAAAATATATAAAAATACATATTAAAATATGTTAGATAGAAATTACAAAAATATTAAAAGAAATTAGAAAAAACATTCACACTTTCAGTTTGTGAATAAAGAGAAATATAATGCATGCATTATGCAAAGACAAAAAACTTAAACTTGCTTGTGAACCACTACCAAGCATGGGACAAGAGAGAGAACAACCTAGAAATTACTATTTAGTAATTAGTGTCCACACGTAGAGAGTGTAAAAAAAGACTCTTCTTCTTACTTTATTTACCTGACATGTGATGCAAGTTGTTGCAAATGTAGAGAGGTGAAACGTAACGTGCAAGTAGATAGAGAGATGGGGAAAGACTACAGGAGGAGGGTGAAAAACTTAACACTATATATATATATATATATATATATATATATATATATATATATATTATATTTTAAGGTTAAAATGGTAATTAACAAAATAAAAATAAAAATAAAAAAAACAAAAATATTATACGACAATACAAATATCCACCGTTTTAGTTAGTAAGATTTATTACGATAGTTAGTAACATTTGTAAGCTATAATATAATTTAATAGATTTCAAGAGATAATTTTATATTATTAAATTTTTTCCAAAACTTTTGCGCGATTATATTAATGATTTTTTTTTTTCATATCTTTCACTTGCCCCACTCAAAACCGTCAGTACATATTCATATAATCCTTAGATTTATATTTTCTGTTGTTTGCCATGACATTTCCATTGCGTTTATTATGGTTGTCTATGATCATTCCTATTATTTTAATAAATTGCATTACATTAGTTTCTATTATTAATTTTTAAACCATAACTTCCACGCCAATCACTAAATGAACCATACCAACATATTTCTCTGTTATTTCTCGTGTCATTTCTACAATGTTCATTATGATTGTTCTGTTATTTATATAGCCTAAAATGTAATTTAATACATTGTAAGACACAAGTTTATATTATTAAGTTTTTCTTTTCGTAACTTTGCTCGATCCCCTTAACAGAACCGTCCCAACATATTCAGCTAATCTATAACTCTTAGATTTGTTCCGTGGAACCCATGCGATTGAAGCTTTTTTACACACCATTTTTTACTTTGAAGCTCCGATTTATGATGAATTATTATGACTGAGTTGTGATTTAATTGTGCATAAATTAACTCGGTATATGGAGTTTGAGCCATCGGTAACTTTTGGATTTACTAAAAAAGTGAACATGACAATATTCATATAATTCATTACTCTCCGAATATGTTGTCCTCTCTGGAATATTTGATGTCTATGAGATAATTTTCTACCAACTTTCAAGTGATCTATTACATGTTACTTCTATCATTTTCTACTTTTTGTTGCTAGCACAATAGCCATAGCCAAGAGAGAGACGAAGAAGAAAATACCTAGATGATTCCATCAACATATTGTTTGCTCCTTACAAGTTGTATTCATCAAGAAATTGCATCTTAAAAATATATAATAGTCTCACCTACTTATGAAAATGCAAATCACAGGCATTTGCAGGAATAGAAGCTCGAGGATTTATCTTTGGTCCTCCAAATGCACTAGCTATAGGTGCATAGTTTGTTCCTTTGAGGAGACCCAAGAAGTTACCTCGTATTTTATGTTATGTTGTTTTTCTATTTCTAAAGCGATATTTTTTTTGTCATATTTTAACCACATCTAACACGCTTTGATATGAAATTAGGGAGAAAATAGACAAATTAGGGATAGATGTCATATTGATGCGTGATTCTAGATTTTTTCAAAAATTCGTTGTCAAGTTTCTTTTTTTCTTTTTGGTTATTTTTAACGTTCATCTACAATAAGTGTTAGCATAAACTTTTTTGTAATGTTATGATCACAATATTTGGTTCTTCTTATTTTAACTCTCAACTTCCTATTCTCGTACAATGTTTGTACTCCAAAATATTTGGAAGATATATTGCTTTTTCCCAAATAAAGCATATATTATACCTTATCATTATGTATTAAATATTTTATTAATTAATTACATATTTACTGTCGAGATCATATCACTTCTCTATATATCTCTATATTTTCTATATGTCACTAATATATTACCTATATTACCTATTCATTGAAGGTTGCATGTTATTGTCATTTTACTAACTCTTTTTACCTATCTCAAGCCACATATGACTTTTGAGTGGACTACTTAAGTAAATGTCAGTCATAAACCTATACTTAAACTTGCCCGTTTGAGTCCTACAAAAAGACTAAAAACTCGTACTTGTGGATTCAATGATATGGATGCAACCTTTTCATCACACATTTCTTTGTTGCTAATCTCTACCTTACAACTTTGTCGTGTGTAGAGCATAAGTTACAGCTATGCTAATAGTTGAAAGTAGATGTGCCATGGATTCGTCACTCCTCGAACATTCAATAAAATTTTTCTAACATACTTTCAACTTTATATTTTGTAGGAGGATCGTATGATGAAGCCACCAAATACATGAAATCATGTAGACAATACTTGGTGGACATTATTTTGTTGATGCATAAATGAAAGATCAACCACACGTCGAAGGATTATTTGACTTTTCAAAAATCTGCTTTCACACTGACCTCCAAAGAATATTTACAATATTTGGCAGCCTTACTTATTTGTTTGAAAAAAATGAGTTTCAAGAACATTATAGTTGACATCTCAAGGTTTCTAGAATAGGCCGAATCATAAATTTAGACGTTGTTTGCTTGGCCAACTAGTCCAATTATAGATAAACTTTTCCGAGCCCAGAACCAATTTGAGTTAAACCCTCTTTTTGAGAAGATGTTAGCACTTTAATTTAGCTTATGTTTGTATCTTTATTTTTTAATCCTTCCTGAATATCATGCTTCAATATTTGATGATGGGGACTATCTAGTGAGGAGGAGAGAGCCACATAGCAAGAGGAGACCATAAAATAAATGGTTTTCTCATTTGGCCGAACACCCACTAACTTCCACTTTCATTTTATCTTTTTTATATTAGTTTTCTCTTTAGGATGTAAACCCTACTCTTGTTGTAGTATTTATATCATTCTTATGGATGGCTACTAGAAGCAAATATTGAATGAAAATTGTTATCTTCATCCAACCCTTGAAGCTTCCAAGCATCAAGCAAACTGTGTTCCTCGGTGAGTAACATCCGAGAAGCATTTTGTGTCTTCTTGTATTTCTATTTTGTGAGAGCCAAAGTGACTATACTTCTTTTGCAACCTTCCTCCTCAATTCCTTGGCGTAGAGAATCATTAACAAAGTTGTATTCAACTGTCATCCAAGTAAGTTGGAGTGTTCTTTAATAAGAAGAGTCAAACAACTGAGAAGGTGCAATCATATCACCTTTCAACCAACGAGCACCACCTCCTCCATAACTTTTTGTTCCCTTTGGTTCAAGCGCCCATTTTTAAACACCATCATCCTTAGTCATGCAACTTTAATCTGCCACATGAATCGCTTTATTTTGTTTTTACACAAGAGAGTTATGCCTCTCCAAAGTTGACTATTTGTTCACAGCCAGAGCAGTAACCCAAGCTCTGGCGACCATCTGTATTTTTAGCATAACTTTTGTTCCACAGCGAATTAAATCATAAAATTTAGAAGGATATATCTCAACATCAAAGGCTAGAAGTTAAAATTTTAGCCCAAAAAACCAAGTACAGCCCGAGTTATGGATGTTCAAAGTCGCTATTTGTTCTAGTGAAGCAGCACAAGTCGATTTTTAATGTGCCTTGAAGTCTTCTCATTTTGAGGAACGTCATTTGGTATCAAAGACTTGCTCCTTTAACCACTCTTTCATTGTGCATTTGAAGCTCTTTAATCATGGTGAGAAGTCATTCTTTGTCTTCTAAAATTTTTTGTTACAATATGTCAAGACCTAGTCTCACCTTTGCTAACCCAATCTTCACAATGTCTCATGACTGATTTGATGAAATCCTTTGAACATTTGATGAGATAGGCCATACGCTTAAAATGTTATCTAATTCTTATAAAGAGTCATTCAGCTCTATTGTGTAAGAAGAGATAGTCATTGTTGATTCTTGTGAACAAACAGTTGACAATCGGTTGGAGTTGTTGAAAAAGGGTCCTTTAGAGACTCCACCTCCAAATATTTCTCTTGATTCCTCATGTGGTTTGAATGGTTTGGATTAATGATACCCTATTGTAGAAATAGTCATTCTTAAGGATGGTAAAGTAGACCCACCTGAAGAGAAAGAATCCAAGAACTTTGAAGATTCACAACTTTTGGTGGTTAATGTGATTATCTCTTTGAATGGCCGAAATGAAACTTACCAAATGGAAGAAATGATTATAGTGGATTGTGAAAGTTAGTCTTTTGCAGCAACCGTTGTTAGAAGTAATAAAGTGGAAGAGGCATCCCTTCTAATGGAGACTAAAAGCTCTCCAAATACCCTAATCCGAGAAGAGGTATCCGTAAGGGTGTAAGGTCTCCATGATCCATGTTTGCTTAAGGATGAAGTGTACGCCTTGTTTGTTGAAGGAGAAAGTTTTGACATTGAAGGCATCATAGTAGTCCAAGACTATTCAAAGAGGTACGTGCTACATTCGAAATTGAATGATTTGCTTCATGGAATTATTTGGATTAAAGATCCTTTTGATGTTGGTATTGATTTGGTTCATTGAAAAAATAATTTTGACATATCCATGCATGATTTTTCTATATTTGATGGATACAATGTTAAGTGCTATTTACCCAATTGTGGATATGAAGTGGTGAATGAGGCAAAGAAAAGAAGAACCAAAGGCTGGTTGCATGCGAACAAAGAGGAAGTAAGCACTCGGTTCAAGAGGTATGCCTTAGCATTGGAATTGGGTATTAGTTGGCTTGAATATCCATACAATGCACTAAGTTTGTTGCTGTTTTGGAACTCATTCATGGGTCTACTCATTATATATTAGAAATGGAAATTAAAAAGTGTGGAATAAGTGATGGCCGAGCATGCACATTAGGTTCATTTTTGACCAGTGGCTTTTTCTCTTCTTGATGAAGGTATCTTGCCTTAAATATGCCAATTTGATGAGTTTCATAAATTTAGATTCATATAATGTTATAAATCCATGGAAACACTCAAGTTGTTTTCTAAATTTCTTTTTGCATGTGAATGGATTGAAGCTGATGGATAAGGTCTTTGGTTATTTTCGGATATATGATGTAGTTAGTATTTGGGACAACAAACTCTACTTTGAAAGGGAAGGGATTGGAAATTTCTTTGATATCTTTGCTATTTTAGAATATTGGAAAGAAGGTTCTCATGTTGTGTTTGAGGTGACAAATTTTAAGGGTAAAGGTTTTTCATTAGCGGAACTAGTATTAAACCCCAATATTTTTTATATTGATGATGCTTAGCCACAATGAGAGGATGTATCTTCATCCATGCCACTTGCTTAGGCATGTTTATTTCACAAGGTTTGTTATCATGGAGCGTTGTCATTCTAGTTAATCATAGTGGAACATCCATCTCTCTTTTGGTAGGTGCTGAGCGTGGTTGTTTGCAAACTCGATCGAAGGAAGGTAAAATTTTGTTAGTCATGCAATATTGATGGTTAAAAGGGTTACAACTATATGCCATGATGAATGGTTCTTTTTTAGTTCCAATGATATCTAAATGCTTTGTAATTCAAGCTGAGGACCTTCGGACTAATCGGGAAGAAGACACCAAGAGTGAGTAGAGCATGAACCATTTGCATATAATTGTTTTGTTGATGCCTAATTGCTTTTTGAGTTTTCTTATGGACAAGTTGATATGCTTCAACATATGGAATAAGATGCAACACAAAAACCAATAACAAATTGGCTGGCCTAAAACTCAGATTGCCCGAGAATACCCTAAATGCCAGAATGTATATCTTCTTCAAAATAAAACCAAATGCTCTGAAATTTTAACATAAACTCACTGTATGTGTGTATGAAATGCCCATAAAATTTCAGTTTAAAGGCGCAAGGGAATGAAAGATATGGGTGACAAAAAACTAGTTGGTCCAGTGGTAATAAAATGCACATCCTCAAATATTTTGTCTCCATTTTGGGGAAGACACTCCAATGAGCTTAGAGGATGAGTTAGTGCACCATTGCTGAAGATTCTTCTCTCAAGAAAAAGGCAGAGAAGGAGGCAATAAGATTGGTTTCCACTATTCATGAAATGGAAGCAAAGAAAGAACAAAAATCCATGGATATGACTCACCGTGAGATGGAGTTTTTTTTGGTGTTCAAGAGCTCCGATTTTGAAGAAGAAATTTTTTGAGTTTTTGATTCAGAGATGGATGTTAATGGCAGCCATAAGGAAGATTTAAATAGCTCAACCCTTCTTACAAATTAGTGTTAAAAAAATAGCACCAAGAAGACAACCATAATGGGTGTGCTTGGCTACTTCACTAAGCCAATGACACTTTGTGTCTTGCAAAATTGGGCAATCACTTTCTCTCGCTAAATGTTTCTTTCAAAATGGTCCTTCCCTCCTTCAAACGTAGCCCTTAACCTTATCTTTTTTGGTCATATGCTTTGGTTGTTACAAAAACATACAAACATAAAAAAAAAAAAAAAAAAACATACTAAAGTGTAGAGATAAAAGAAACAACAAGTTACAATAATGATTCAAAGAAGACAAATTTGTAATAACCCAGAAATTTTCAGAATTTAAATTCTTTTTCCATTGAGATTTTCTGGAAGTTTTGGGTGGGAAGTTCACGTGGACAGGTTTTTCTGCTCGGAAGGCCGAAGGTGAAATCTCCTTCCCTGTTTTAGTTCTGTTCGGCCGTGTAGTTACCTGTTCTCCTTCGTTTTTTTTTGTGAAGTTGGCCGAGTGTTAAGTGTGTCTGTGTGTGTGTGTGCGCGCGCGCTTGAGCCGTGCACGGTTAAGGCTAAAACTCGGCGGGAACCGAGAGGGAGTTTTCCTTCGGCCACTTCGAATTTCTCGGGTTTGAAAACTCGAATTTGATTAGATTAAGCCTGAATGGAGGAAATTTGAAAGATTGGTGGAGAAATTGTTGGAAATTGGGTTGATATTGAAATTTGGACTTTTTTGTGTAAAAGCAGGTTTTGTTTTAGGGTGGGTTTCGGCCTAGCTTCAGTTATTCATTTTAAATTCTATTTTAGTGGGTTAAACTAAGTTGTTAGAGGCACGTTTGGCCACTGGAATCGTTTAATTCTGATAACCGATGCAAACGTTATGCGCGTCGGAAGGTTAAGTCAAGTTTTGAGTCGAGTTGGAGTAGTAAGTGTTTTTGGTAAAAATTGTTACATGTAATGTTAATGTTGACGATTTTGGTGTGTAAGGTGAATTTTGAGTGAGTTTTGTTGAAGAACTGAAGATGTGAAAATTTTTGAGTGAAGGGCAAATTTGATTTTTGGTGTTTTTCACCTACCTATGACTTATCGTTTTAAAATCTGGTTTGATATGTTAAACTAGGTTGCTAAAGAAGCGTTTAGCCTCTTGAATCGTTCAATTCCGATAACGGACGCAAACGTTATGCACGTTCCAAGTTTAGGCTAGTTTTCGGCCGAAACGAATTAGTGACCCGTTTTAGTTAGAATTTCACGGATTTAGTTGAGAGATGTGATTTTTAGCATGTTTAGCGAATTTTGATGCGAAGATTGATGAGTGATTGTTTATGTCTAGGTTGAACTAGATTTTTGGTGAAAACGAGCATCGGGAAAGCTTAAGACCCTAGGTAAGTAGTGTATGCATGTATTTTGCCCAGGTGGGCCTACACCGTAAAACTTTAGAATTTATGTTGTTTGATTGTGATGTGCGTGCGTATTTTTTGACATGCATCATGTTTTGAAAAGGGAACGAAAATAGTTTTGAACATTATTTTTTGTAAGTGGTAGTAAGCGGCGTGGGTACTGTGGATCCTGCTCGGGGAGTGGGCCGGTGAGTAACCAACCGCGGATTCCACTCGGGGAGTGGGTCAGCTGGGCAGTCACGCGGCGTGTATGTGTTGACGGTGAGGATGACGGATAGTGGCGCCGCAGATCTTGCTCGGGGAGTGGGCCGGTACATCATCAGTCGCGAATTGCGCTCGGGGACTGGGTTGGCTGGGCTGTCACGAAATGTGTGTATGTGTGGCAACTGTGGCCCTGTTACTGGGGAGTCTGGGATGGTGGGGACGCATCAGGGTGTAGTGTGACGCGAGATTCACCCTGACTATGGTGTGGTTGCTGTCAGGTGGGGCGCGCGTGTGGCTTGTGGGCCTCGTTGCTGGGGAGTTTGGGACTATGGCGACGTGTTAGGATGTAGCGTGGTGTGAGGTTTCACCCTCACCCTAGCACGGCTGCTCTACGCGTCACAGATTGTGACAACATGAGTTTGAGTGTAGAGACCGCATGTGATAGGATTGCATTATCGGTTTTTACTTTCATATCGCATTACTTACTGAGCATTAGGCTTATGATGTGTGTTTTATGCTGTAGGTGCAGACATTGTTGTTGGTGAGCCCCAAGAGCCTAGTCCTGAGGCATATGACGGTTGGCGGCGTTCGACCGAGGCACCAAACGACGGATTATTAGGGCGACACGACCTGTGGAGATGGTAGGTGGTAGTGAGATTTGCTCGGGTTGTTTGCTTTGTGTCGGGATATTTATGTGGTTGGATGAGTTCATATAGGCGTCAGTTGTATATGATTGTATAAAGTGATTGTGATGTTTTTGAGACGCGTGTGTACTTTTTATATGTTGGAGTATGCCATTGATTTATACTGTGGACTTTCTTTATTTGTAGTTGATGGATTTCGTTGTCTTTAAACTTCGATTTTGTTATGAGGATCTCTGGATAGTTTGATGGATGGATACTTTTGAAATTTTCTAGTGAACTGTGTGCAGGGATAGACTTTTTGGAATAGCCAGTTTTTAGGCGTTATTCTGTCGAATTTTTGGGAGAAAAATCGGCGAGTCGAGAGGATACGGAGTAATTTAGGGTGCGCGCAATGAGACGCGAAGGGAGTGGCGGTGTGCGTAGGAGCGTGGCGTGACCATAGGCGTGCGGGGCACGCGGCCCTACAAGTACGGGCTGGTCGCGAGGCGTCAGGTGAGGGCGTGTGCGCAGAAGTACAGTGCGGAGGCAGGGTGCATCGAGTTGGTGCGAGCGGCGCCGGAAAGGCGTGCGCACGGTGCCGAAGTGGAGATGTGTGCGCGAGGGGCGTGTGGCGCCGTGTTGGGGTGCGCAGCGCCGAGCCACCGCCGCATGGCGTGGGGCCTTGGACGCGCAGCGCTGAACCCATGAGGCGCGGGGCGTGTGTTGGAGTCTTTCCTGAAATTTCAAGTCTTGTCTTTTTATTTTTAAAACTCCTTTAAATATTCCTTTTTCACTGCGTATTTATATTGAAGATTACGTGTTCCCTGTTCGGGGCGCGAGTAGTTTTCGAAGTGAGTCGAAAAATTTTATACTTACAAATGTTCTTTTGAATATGATTTGGAAATGAAAGTAGTATTAAATTGAGTGAGTTCACGTTGAGTTTCTAGATGTCATAGTGTGTAATAGTAGTGAGCGTACCGCGAACTACTCCGTCAAGCTCTAGTTATCCTTCAAAAGTGGTACTTACAAAAAAAGTACACAAATTAGCTAAAGCTTTGGCTCAGGATCGGGTGATTGCTCTTGTAGGTGCATCACAAGTCAAACTTAAAGTTTTTAGAGATTTCTCCTAACTTATTTAAAACAAGTCTTCGTTGGTGGGAGTTGATCAAATTGAAAGAGTGGAAGATAGAAGTCAAAGCGGAGAAGGCCTTGGATTTGTGGTCAAATCCTTTTCAACCCTTGGAGGATGATTTGCCACGGATCCGTCACTCCTCAAACAATCGATGAAATTTTTTTAATATACTTTCAAGTTTATATTTTGTAGGAGAATTATAAGATGAAGTCATCAAAGACATGAAATCATATGAACAATGCTTGGTGGACATTACTTTATTGAGGCATAAATAAAATATTAAGCACACGTGGAAGGATTATTCAACTTTTCAAAAATTTACCTTTACACTGACTACCAAAGAGTATTTGCAATATTTAGCAGCATACTTATCTGTTTAAATGAGCTTCATGAAGATTGTAGTTGACATTTCAAGGTTTCTAGAGTAGGTTGAATTGTGAATTTTAGACGTTGTTTGCTTAACCAACTAGTCTAATTACGGAGAGGTTTTTCTGAGCCCAAAACCAATTTAAGTTCAACCTTCTTTTTGAGAAGATGTTAGCACTTTAATTTAGTTTATGTTTGTATCTTTATTTTTCAATCCTTACTGAATATCGGGCTTCAATATTTGATGGTGAGAACCATCTAGTGAGAAGGAGAGAGCCACATGGCAAGATGAGAGAGTTATGCCTCTCCAAAGTTAAACACCATCATCCTCAGTCATGCAGCTTTAATCTGCCACAGGAATTGCTTCATTTTGTTTTTACACGAGAGAGTTATACCTCTCCAAAGTTAAGCTTTTGTTCTCAGTCACAGTAGGAACCCGAACTCCAGCGACCCTCTGTATTTTTAACATAACTTTTGTCCCACAGCAAATTAGACCATGAAATTTTGAAGGATATTTCTCAACATCCAAGGCTAGAAACTGTTTAAATTTTAGCCCCAAAAGCAAAAACAACCCAAGTTATGGATGTTCAAAGTTGTTATTTATTCTAGTGAAGTAGCACAAGTCTGTTTTTAATGTGCTTTTGAAATATTCTCATTTTAAGGCACATTAGTATCAACCTCTCCTGCGAAATTCTCGATGTGGGAAAAAAACTTTTATATAAGCAATGTTTTGGTCATAGATGGAAGAGAGAAGTTTTGGATTGTAGATTATAAATATTAGTGGGTAATAAACCCAAGGACTTTGGTGGAAGAAGTCTTATTTTTTAACGTTGGATTTGCTTCTTTCCAATATAATATAACTCCTTTAAATGCACCAACCACTTTTGCAAGAACTTGTTCCATTGTTTTGTAATTCTGTAATTTACTTTTTCACATTACAACCTATTTACATGTTTACATTGTTCTTTTTTGTTAGCTTTAAATTTCTTCCTTCTATTCTTCTTGGGCCATAGATATTGTTATTGTTCTCTATTCACCTAAAAATGTTCTCTCGAAAGAGAAGTCTCTTTGTATCGTGAAATGGTTATTGTTGATTTAACATAAGCTCCTCAACGTAAATCTTGTAGCTACATTCTCCTCCTAAACTTTGTGTGTTTCTTATAGTCTTGAACCTGTCAACCTCACTTTGTGTTGCAATTTTTTGAGAGTGAAGGTCGAGTCATTAATTCCTTCATACATGAGTGGCTAATAATTATAGCAACGGAGTTTGTCATCTCTTCTTATAATGGTATGTGCTTTATTGCTTGTTTTTTTATCGCAACCTTTAAGTTTCTATCACTTTTTTTGTGTTTACCATTACCATGATTTCTTTGAAGACATTTCTCTCTTAACTACTTCCAATATCATTATTGCTATTAATTCAACACTTGAAAGGGCAATTGAACATCGACTTTGAAGGAAATTTATTTCATGCTTTTAAAGACATCTAAATCGTGATGTTAGTTATATTTTTCAGGGTACTAAGACAACTCATTGCCCTTATAGGTCAAAGGTGAATGTCTCTTCCATTGATAGTGACCTCTAGGTTACCACAACATGCTCTTTTCCTTCCCCTTTAACAAGGACAATCCAATCCTCTTGAAATGTTGTGCAAATTAATCAGTTTCTAGATTGTTTCAGCTTAGTTAGTTGTTGTATACTATATATTAGGTCATTTATCTAATAGTTTAATATTATTATATGAATCAAGTTTGGGTTTGTGCTTCGCTTAATGTCATAGATCATACTCAACAATTTTATTATTTTTCTTGCACTAAATCTAATAAGAGTTCTCATTGTTAGGCAACTGATATATTCACGTGCGATATTTGTGAAGCTTCCTTATACATAGATGGCTTTCCAGGTCAAAACTCACAGTTAATTGTGCGGTCTAAGTTTGTATTTGTTACTAGACTTTTGAGATGCATTTCTGATCTTTATTCTTAAGTTGGCGACCTTCCCCTATGAGATTTCCTTTTGATTATTTTTCTCAACTCTCAAGTTCTTAAAGTTCATCAAATAACAACACTCTTCAATTTAAATACTTATGTTCCAAATTCTTGAAGAAGTAGATTCGAATATAAAACAAATAATAATAGAGCAAGCCTCTAGTGTTCGTGTCTATAACCTTTGTAGAGAAAAGAAGAAATTTGGAAGTTATGATGCTCTTAGATTCTATGTCATGCTTATTGTAGAAGAAGCACAACAACCATTTCCTATGTCTACTGCTTCAACTAATGTATCCTAGCCAAGTAACAAAGTGCCTCCCACATTCTATTGATGATATGCTTTCAGACAAGGTTGTTATAATATAGCGCCCCAAAAACCTACACGGTTTCCTGTATGCTCACTACTTCTTTGATAGGCACGCACTCGATACAATTCGTGTCAAAATTTTAAAACTTTGTTTCTCGACTTAAAACGACATTTTAAAAATATTTAAACTCATCGCAGTGAAAAAATTAGATTAAAATCAGTATAAATAAAATTTCAAGTTTTTAAAACATTAAAAGACATTTTCGGTCGACTCCTGTAAGCATCGGTCGACACTTCATTTATCTCTGTGTTTATCGATCGACACTATCGGTTGACATCTCTTTGCTCCTCACGCTAACCGATCGACACTTTTGAACGTCGATCGACACTTCATTTCTCTCTGTCTGCGTCGGTCGATCCTTGTGGTCGACACTTCATTCCTCTCTATCCAAGTAGGTCGACCCAAGCAGTTGACACCTACTGAGTTTGGTCGTCCCCTTTACATGCAGGTCGACACTCTGTACTTATTTTTACACTAAGCGGTCAACAGCTTCTTGCATAGGTCAACACCTTGATCGACTCTGCCTTCGCAGGTTGACCTTCGCAGTCGACACTGGTCAAGTTCAGTCGACACCTCCAATATACTGGTCGACAGTTGCTAGATTTGGTCGACCACTCAGCCTATAGGTCCACACCTCATTCACAGAAATTTGCATAAAAACCTTAAACTTTCAAAAAACAACCAAACTTCCGACTCAGCGCTAAAAATAATATAACGTACACTTTTCCATCAATTCAAAATCATTATTTAAATAAAAAAACGACCACTAAAGTTTGAAATCCGTCTATACATCCAAATGACAAAAACCACTTAAAATGACTGAAACAACTCCGACCAAACTCGGAATAACTAAACTCTCATACATACCCTGCCCTGGTCAAACCACCCTAACAGTCAGCCAGACTGTCCACGAGTACACTCCTCCAATTGCCTCTTACTCTTGGGCCTGCATAGGGTACTCACCAGCTACTGCCTCGTCACCTACATCACATAACTCATCAATTAGCGTAATACTAAGTAATGCACATAAAAAAACATAACACTGAACAAACATATCCTAACGTATGCAGTTTCGTCTTTACTTTCGATTTCGTCTTTTTCTTACATCTTTTTTTATCTTTTTACTACTGGGTTCTTCTTTACGTGCTAGGTCAAGGTGACACACCTCGCGGTGCACCTCACGGGACAAAACTAACCTCGATCTAGTAAAGTGACACACCTCGCGGTCCACCTCTCGGGACAAGGTCACCATGTGGAGCAGGGGAAGAAGTAATATACCTCGCGGTCCACCTCTCGGGACAAGACCATTCAACCCCACCTTCATTATCTTCTTACGTACATTTTTATTTCATTCGTCTCATCCTACTGTTTAATTTCATAAAAACATGGAAATTAATTTTTTGTTTCTTTCTCATACTTAAAAACCATAATGCATAATCATTAAAGCATAACATAAAATAAACGTGCATGCAACCTACCGAACTGTGATGTAGACCCGAAGGCAAAAGCATCTACTACACTACTTACCTAGCCTCCTAAGAAATTCGTCATTCGTAGATAGCTCACTAAACTGGGGAACCTATAAAACCACACATTTATCAACCCTTCTTTCCATCTAATTCATAAAACTCTAAAAGGAAACACAATTTAACATCTAATATATCTAAACTTGAATTTCAACTCAATTTCTGACCAACCTTCGGAAGTGCATAACTTATCCAACACGAGTCCGATTTAGATGATTCGAAATGCTACGGATTTGATAAAACGTCTAATTTTTTACGGTCTAATCCAATTCCTAATTCAACACCTACAGCTTGGTCGAATGTGGCCGAACAAAAATCGTTCCCTAATCCTAGTATTCTATTATCCAAACGCTAAATCTTCTCCATAAAAACTCATAATTTACTCCTACTTCTAGCTTAAACACCAATACACGGATAACATCGACTACAAACCTAAAAATCTTGTATCTCCCTCATAGGTTTCACCAAAACTACCCAATACTCCCTCTAACTTTACTTTTAATACTCAAAACAACTAAAATACTAACTATCTACTAAAAACTAACTAAGACTTACTGTTGATTTGAAGAAATGGAGGAGAACTGAAGAGAATAGTCGGCTGGAAGGAGGAAGAACTCGCTGAAGGAGAAAGGCGGCGCGATGAAGAGGAAGAAAACTGAAAAGGGGAGGGGTTTCACGTATCTACCTATTGTTTTTTTTAATAATAATAATAATAACCTAATTACTAAATCGTCCTCACACTTTAATCGTTTAATCAAACTGACATACGGTTTGTTTTCGGTCAAAGTCTTATAACTTTTTTTTCTCCATTAGCCTCAAAATAATCTTCTACCTAACTGGCTAAATTTTTCATCCTTAATTCTACTAGGATTCCGCCATTTACCATTACGTAAATCCGAAAATCATTTAACAGGAAAATTTTGGTCGTCACATTCCACACTGCTTAAAAAAAGTTTTGTCCTCAAAATCTGTTACCTAAATAGTTTTGGGTATCAACTCATTATGTTTTGTTGTTGCTCGCAGGTTGCTTCTTCCACGTTGTGGTTGCGCCATAATACTTTCACTAGTGAAATTTTTTTGTTGCGTAGAATCTTCACTGTATAATCCAGAATTTCCACTAGCTTCTCCTCATAGGTTAATGTTAGTTGGATCTCTATATTCTGTTGCTCTACAACGTGAGAAGGATCTCGCATACACTTCGTTAACATGGATACGTGGAATACGTTGTGGATTCCGTCCATCGAGGCTGGTAGTTGCAGCTGGTAAGCTATCTTTCCAATTTTTTTTGCAATAGGAAATGAGCCAATATACCTAGGATTCAGTTTGCCTCTCATTCCGAATCTTACAACTCCCTTGAATGGTGAAACTTTAAAGAAGACTTCATCATCTTCATTGAATTCTAGTTCCCTTCTTCTCCTATCTGCATAGTTATTCTATCGGTTTTGAGCTGTCAAAATCTGTTGTCTAATAGAAGCGATCTTTTCTGCTGTTTGTTGCAGAATATCTGGACCAATTAATTGTGCCTCTTCGACATCGTCCCAATACAATGGAGATCTACACTTTCTCCCATAAAGAGCCTTGTATGGAGCCATATCTATCGTAACTTGAAAGTTGTTATTATAAGAAAACTCCACCAAAGGTAAGTATTTGCTCCAAGAACCTTGAAATTCCAACACGCAAACTCTGAGCATATCCTCCAACGTCTGAATAGTCCTATCAGATTATCCGTTCGTCTGAGGATGAAATGCTGTACTGAAATTGAGCTCCGTATCCATAGCCTTGTGCAGACTTTTCCAAAACTTCGATGTAAATCTAAGGTCTTTGTCTGATACAATCGAAGTTGAAACTCTATCCAACCGTACGATCTCTTGAAGATAGAGTTACGCGAATTGATCCATAGAGTACGTCATCTTCACTGGCAGAATATGGGCTGACTTGGTTAACAGATCCACGATCACCCATATACCATCATAGCCCTTTGTTGTTCGAGGCAATCCGACAACAAAGTCCATCTCTATCTGCTCCCATTTCCACTTAGGAATAGATAATGGCTGTAATTTTCCTGCTGGCCTTTAATGTTCAGCCTTAATCTGCTAACAAATCAAACACGTCTCAACGTATTTTGCCACAATCCTTTTCATATTAGGCCACCAGTAATGTGTTTAAGGTCCCTGTACATCTTGGTACTCCCTGGATGCACAGAAAACCTCGAATAGTGGGCTTCAGCCAGTATTTCTCTTTGTAATTCTTCATTCCTCGGAACGAACCACCTATTTCGAAACTTAAGAATCCCGTCGTCCGAATAACTGAACCCCGACTTGTCATTAGAAGCCATGCTTGATTTAATTTCTTCGCATTCAGCGTCGTCCTTCTGAGGTTGCTTAATCTTTTCCAAAATAGTGGGCGGTAGAGACATAGCTGACAACATGGCCGACACATTCGATACCACCTCTAAGTGAAATTTCTGAAACTCTGCATCCAAAGCTAATGGCATGCCTGAAGTCACAGCTGAAGTGGATGCCGTCACTCTGCTCAATGCATCGGCCACTACGTTCGCCTTGCTGGGGTGGTATTTAATTTCAAAGTCATAGTCTTTGACGAACTCTAACCACTGCCGTTGCCTCATATTCAACTCTTTCTGATTGAAAATATACTTTAGACTTTTGTCGCCTAAATATATCTCACACGGCTGTCCATATAGATAATGTCTTCGAATTTTCAGCGCGAAAACTACTGCGGCTAACTCCAGGTCGTGTGTTAGATAGTTGTGGTCATAGGTTTTCAATTGCTTAGAGGCATAGGTCACCACCTTCTCTTCCTGCATCAGTACACATCCAAGACTTATTTTGGAAGCATCGCAATAAATGCTAAATCTCCCATCCTCAGCAGGAAGCGTCAAAATAGGAGCAGTTGTTAATCTCTGCTTTAGTGTTTGGAAACTGTACTCGCAATCTTCGGACCATAGGTACTTCACATTTCTTCTTGTCAAACGGGTCAGCGGCGCCACAATCTTTGAAAATCCTTTAA
Source organism: Begonia peltatifolia (assembly GCA_022433055.1). Taxonomy (NCBI): domain Eukaryota; kingdom Viridiplantae; phylum Streptophyta; class Magnoliopsida; order Cucurbitales; family Begoniaceae; genus Begonia; species Begonia peltatifolia. The sequence continues at coordinate 9,389,545 of CM039519.1, read as the reverse complement.
TGAACCTTCTGTAATAACCTACTAACCGAGGAAACTTTGTATCTTAGTGACAATTCTTGGTTGTGGCCACTCTTTAACTGCCTAGATCTTTGCTGAATCAACAGATATGTCATCGCTCGAAATGACATGTCCCATAAATTGAATCCTATCCAAACAAAATTCGCACTTAGAAAACTTCGCATAAAGTTGGTGCCGCTTCAAAGTCTCCAACACCAACCTTAAGTGCTCTTTATGATCCTCCACACTACGAGAGTACACAAATATATCATCGATATATTCTATGACGAATTTATCGAGATAATCGTAGAATACTCTGTTCATCTAGTCCATAAAGGCGGCTGAAGCATTCGTCAATCCGAAAGACATCACTAAGAATTCGCAATGTCCGTATCTCATCCGAAAAGCCATCTTCGGAATATCTTCTTGCCTGACCTTCAACTGATATTAGCCTGATCTCAGGTCGATCTTAGAAAAGACTCGTGCACCCTAGAGTTGATCAAATAGATTATCTATTCTTAGCAAAGAATACTTGTTCTTAATTGTCAGCTTATTTAACTCTCTGTAGTCGATGCACATCTGCAACGATCCATCCTTCTTTTTGACAAAAAAGACCGGCGCACCCCACAGTGAAAAATTAGGGCGTATAAATCCTTTTTCTACCAACTCTTCTAACTGCTTCTTTATCTCTTTCAGTTCCATTGGTACTAATCTATAAAAATTCTTCGATACTAGCTCAGCTCTTGGATATACATCAACAAAAAACTCTATCTCTCGGTCTGGAGGTAGACCAAGTAGATCATCTAGGAAAATTTCTGAGAAGTCTTGAACAATTAAAATATCCTGAGGCTTTGACTCCCTGGAAACTTGTATATAAATAACATTGGCGAGAAAACCAAAAGACTCAAGAACTCCGAAGTGAAGAATGATTCGGCGAAAGCAGTAACAAGCGGACAATATCTTGCTGGGAAAATTAGTTATTACACAATTGGCAACGGATCTCATAAGAACTCTGAAGTTAAAAATACTTCTGCGATATCAGTACCATGTTGGGTGACCGACTGGAAAATGTTCGCTAAACAAATTCGTGAGTGGAGGATATTGGGATACAACTCAATCCTCAAAGTAGACAACATTTTACTCGAAAAATTGGTCGTTATAGTAAGAGTATAAAATATTAATGAAAAAGAAGTCATTCACAGACTCTGAGCACACTATACCCTAACCATATAAGAAAAAATAATACTCATTGATTATAATAACATGGTAACTCTAACTACCGTATAAGGTAGTTTCCCACCTAGAGACACAATAGAATTAGCTATCTCAATAATCTATTCACATAACAATAAAATCCATTTTCAATAGTGTAAGGTGCATATCAAACAAGTACCCTCATTCAAGTCAATTGAACTCAGTACACACGACTGAGTTGATAAACAATACAAACTAAATATGCATGATCCAATACATGTGGTGGTAAAAATCTTACATGCACTATAAAAATCAACATGTTATAAAAGTATGAAAATACGTATCAAAATAAAATTTATAAAATATGTATATATTCCTCAATATATAATAAACAAATTCTTACTTCGACTATATTGTACCACAATACAACTAAAATGGAAGATATCTAATAGTATGTCAAACCTCAATGCTTATTATAAACCTATTATCAATACTATTTTAAAATTCTCATAATAGTTGTTGGAACCCGTAAACAGAATAGGAATTAATTGAGGAACCAAATGGATCCATCCCAAAGAAATAGTCCCAAAGAGGGCTCACACAACTAGCGCTGTGATGCTATATAAGTGGCATCAGGTGCACGCACGAGATTAAGATGGAAACGTAGCTTGGCTCCCTACAAGTTGTGGCTCGATAGTCTCAGCAAAATAGCATTATAGAGAAATGCTTTTGCATCGCAGCTTAGTCCCAAGAAGCCACGATTTGAAATTGAAAATTTTTGATCTCACACGATGGTTTCTCTCAAATCTCACCATTTTTCACCGATTTCCTTTAGTTTCTTCATAATTTCAAATGTTGAAACTCAAAAAGACAATAATACATGATTTTTACGCAAAGATTCTAAAGTTTTTAATCTAGATCCTTGAATCATAATGAAACTTTGAAAACATAAGTAAATTCGCAAAAAAAGAGAATACTTTTGAGAAATTGCCAACATTCCTTTCAAAGAATTCCAACCAATCGGTTCACACTCGGAGTTTATGAATATTAGTGGACGAATTCAATTTGTCCAAGACAACAAAAAAGAAGTTTCAAATTCGCCTCACCTTGATTTGGACTCTCCAAATTTACAGAAATCCTACCGTTAGAAGACTCACCAAACAACTATCTATCCCTCTTTAGAGTGATAAAAATTAATTAGGTTTAAAGGGAAACATTGCTTTTATAACCCTTGCGGCCCACCAGTTGAGGGCAGTGAAAATTATGACCTTACTTTGGACCCCAAAAATCATTAAATTTTTTATAATATCCCAAAAATTACCGTTTGTCACTGACTAGATTATGACATTTATAATAATAATATATTTAACATAGTCGTTTAAAATAATTTATTATTTATTGGAGTCTAAAATAAGGACGATTGTTTTGTTTAAGAATGACAAGTTGACTCAGTTGACATTATTAGTCTTGATTAAGGTCCTCAAATTGGCGAGTCACATGCATAGCACAGGTCCAAACAAGCTTGACTTGTGAGTCTCTCATTCTACTCACTCTTTTTTTTTTTTTTTGGTTGAATTTTCTACAATTGTTTTTAATAAATATTTAAATCTGGCTGATCATTTGGAAATCTACTTACTGAAACTGCTTTAAAAAATACAATTTCTAGAATAATTAACGTAAAAACAGAATGTTTGAATTCAATTATTATACCATTGTTATGGATGAATGGTTAAATGTCACACTACATGGCAACTTAGACATGTACTTCGAAGGATATAAATCTAAATATTTCTTAAGCGCCATTAGGGATTTACATAGCATCAGCCTCCAAAAAGGTTATCATCATTCCACATCCTTCCTTCATCCCTCAACGTTGGTGTGAAACCACACGTTAAATTGTAAGTTTCAATATATATGGTACATCACTGACTTCAACTTTCCATCATAAACCTGATTCTTCATTACCACATTGATGACATATGTTATGTTGAGGTGGCATATTGATAGTGTTGTGCAGGCTATGATTCGATACATGGGCTGCCCATTTGAGAGATCATAAATGTCGAGCATCAAGGAAACACAAGAAAAACGAAGGTGAACCTTTTCTGGATCTGGGACTAGTTGAAATCAGGAGTAACGAATAAGAATATTAAAACATAGAATTTTGTTGGTTAGTCAGATCCTCTCGTTTACGTGATTCTTTGCGAAATTTTGAATTTCAAACGTGTAATTTTATATCAACACTTTGGACTTGTCGACAAAAATCAAGAACATTTTAGGGTAATTCAGATTTAGATCTCTTAATCTCAATATTTATTCAATTTTTGGGATTTACAGGATAAGTTGGTTTTTTTATTGAAAAATTTTAAATCCATAAATTTAAATTTGATTTTTGATGCGTGAATATGAATTATATTATTATGAATTAGTTTCAACATAGATCAGTTAAAATATCAAAAGAATGTTAGATTATTACAAAAACCTAATTAACTGATCGCCATAGTCGATTGAGAGGGGTTCGACTAAACTTTTCTGGAAACATTTCGTCGATTGATTCTCTATCTTTGGTAGACCGCATTTTGAATTAAATTATATGTTCAGTTTTTTGATTTTGAGGTTGAGCTTGGTTAGTGATCCAATCAACAAAACCAACAATCTAGGTCAATTGCAAGTCGAGTTTTGCTCTCGGCCACAACTGTGGTCGATCGATTTGCTCTATGGTTGGCTACATTCTTCTTTGGTTGGTCGACAACCTATTATAAGTCGATTGCTATGTGCTAAAAACTCATTTTTGACTAAGTTTTCGCAAGTTATTTTGTAGATCGTGAGTTGTTTCCTATAGTAGTTACAGATTCCGACCGAAAATCTTAGAAGCATAGTGATGAAAGTATAATGATTGGTATTTTTTGACGATATATCAGATTTCTTGGACGATGGATTCAGATTTATAAATAGATTTTATATCTATTATTAAATAGCCATATAAACATAATATTTTGTTGATTCTCAATGCTAAGAGTCATGTTTATTAGTCGATTGTACGCGTTATATTTTGTTTTTATATAAGAATTACAAATGGACAAAGAAAGAAAAAAAGATAGTAATTTTAATATTAAAGGTGCAATGTTATCAAATTAATGTTAAAGTCGTGCAAAAAAGAAAGATCAAAATAAAAGAAGTCAACAAAAAGAAAACACTGGGGAGACAACATTTCCATGTCAGGAGTATAAAACTTTGACGTTGTCCAAGAAAAACACTATGACAGTCTACACAAAATGTTATGGCGTTTGCAGAAAGGGATTGAAACGGCATGGCATCATCCACACAACAAGTAGGAATTATTATCTATGCTTAGGCCCTCTGTTGTTTACTTCCACAAGATTCTTTTTGGTTTGAAGTTAATTTGAAAGATTGATATTTTGACTTCACAAATAAACTTATTCAACAATTTTTAGGGTACAAAAGAACACAGATAACGAGTTCAAAATCCGTCCGTAGCAACTATTGGAATAATTGATGCATCATGGTAACAAACTCCCATGAGAAGAACTCAAGCATCAATAGATTTTTTTTTCCTCGTTTCTCTTCAAGTCTTTAATCACGTCTAATCTGTTTTGTGATCTTTACACGCAATGTCTTGGGTTCAATTTATTTACATCTCTTTATTTCTATCACCAACTAAATCCATTATCCAGGATCCATGAAATAGATACAGTTAATTTAATTGAACTTCTCTATTTCATGAAAATATTCATGGATTGAATTTGTTTTATCTTGGTTATTTGGGTTTTATCGATTTGATCACTACTCGAGACATTACAATTCTAATTAATTTGGAAAAAGGAAATTAGGGTTGGGAATCTAATAAAAACAACACACATCATCTTATTGATTCATTGGTAAATTGCATTACACAGAACAAAAAAAATGTATCCATTAGTCATATGAAAGGTTGTATTTTTAATGATGTTGTTTTAATTAGTTTCTCATACAAATATAGAGAAACTAATTTAAAACAATATTTTTATAAAATCTAAAGAATTTTATAAATAGTTTCAAATACTTGGTTGAAATAATTTTGCATGAATAATGAATGAAAAAGAGTATTGGAAAATTAAGTTAATTTGATCTCATAGTTAACAAAAGTTTGTCAAACAAGTTGAAAAGTTTTCTGAATGGCATGATGCAATGAAACTTAAACTAAGAGCTTCAAAGGACAATAAAACTTAAGGGTTTAACATCTGTTCCTAGTGTAAAGTATGCAATGGGATGCAACTGGATGCATAAAATCTAGCATAAGATGGGCAATTAAACGATATAAAGCAATGTTAATAAACCAAGACTTATTGAAAATAAAGGTATTGATTATTTTGATACTTTTTCACTAGTAGAAAAATTAGTGTAAAAGCAAGTACTTTATGTTAAAAATAAAATTTTTGCAATTTTGGTGGTCAAATATCAAGTGTCAACTCGTTTTGTCTTGTTGTGATGTTAGATTTTTCAGTCAAATAATCCAAAATCAGATATTTAGAAAGTTACCGTATGATTGAAGTTTGAGAAAATAATTATGGGTAATTGAAATTTACCTCGAGTTGAGATTTTAAAAAATATTTGGTGTGGTCGATTCAGCCTTTGAGAATTTTAATTAATGTATAAAATATATTAATTTACAATTTATATATTAAATAATTAAACAATTAAACAACAAAATATTCTTTTTATAAGGGTTGAATCCTTTTGCTTTGGCAACTTGTGATACGTCGTGTTTAGAGAAAGAGAGAGACAAAGAGAGAGACTTTTGAGATATGTGATTTGTCATCCTTCAAGATTAGTTTGCCAAGGTATATCTCGCTTGATTGATGTCTTCTTGATGTGCTTTTTGGATAAGTTCTTACTAAACATGTGAGGATAAAAGTTGCCAAGAAAAAGGGCTCAATTATCATGGATGAAAAGTTATGGATGTGGAAATGCAGGTTTGTTCAGATACCGATGCCGCAAAACCTCCTTATTGTTGTGTTGATTTCTTAGATGAAAATCTCCAACTTACTTGTTGTGAGTTTTCTATACTTTTGCTAGGTATTCAATTTCTATGGGGAGAGGAATATAAAGATATAGCAATAATGATTTTCACCTGCACTCGAAAAGAGTGGAACCAAAACACCAACAATTAATCAGATACTACTCACCGAATTTGGAGTAGGCAATTGAAGGAAGTTCAAGCTTGAAGATGAGAAACTTTAAAAAGGTTTTCTTTTCGTTCAAATTTTTCAAAGGTTTAGGCCGGCAATAAGGATGACTTTATAGATCCACCGGAGGGGATTAGGGTTGAAACCTAATGGTCATTTTACAAAAGCAAACCATAAAAGGAAATGTAGTGTTTGACTAAACTTACTCCAAATAGTCGAGCACAAAAAAAGGGCTAAGGCTAGTCCTTAACTCCTTACTCTTATAACGTCTCACCAATAAAATAAAATAACTTAAACAATGATAATTCAACATTTCAATTCAAAATAAAAACATAAACGTGTGGAATTATAAGTGCTCACCATGAATTGGCCAAAATCCATGTGAGGCATGTTGATATAGAGTAACTTAGGATCCGTGCTAGGAGATCCTTTGGTCAGAGTTCTTGGATCCTCCTCATGTATTTTGAGCTATTATCTTTCTTTTGGTTTCAAGGGAAGAGTGGCCAAAGATGACAAGGTTGTTGTTGCATGATGGGAAAGAATTTGCATCAGCTTCCGTGCCAATGCTCCCATGAATAGAATGATTGGTCTCCTCTTTGTGACAAGATATTTGTGTATCTTCCAAGTTTTTTTAAAAACATTTTTCTACAAAATAAAAGGAACTAAAAATGTTAGTTGGTTGTCTCGAGGATTGTTTCTGTGGCACATTATCCTTTCTAAGTAATTGAGGATTTGTCGTCAAATTTACCGTTCCTCCACAATCAGCTCCTCCATGTCATCTTTGATAATTGAACCAACACCTCCAAGTTATGTTACCTTTTAGTTGCTCTAGATGCTTCCCCAAATAAATTGAAGATTGATCTGTCCTAATGGAGGTTAGAAAAACACAAGAACAATTCCAAACAAAGAAAATGTATTCTGCCCTTGTTCGTGAAGTATTTGACACCATATTTCAACTTCATATGCTCAACTTGTAAAATCCGTCAAAATTTTTCTCAGGGTAAATTTCGTGTAAATTTTTCGCGAATTTTATAGGTAAATTTTTTTTTTAAAGAATAAAAGTGCAGCGTATAAATTTTTGGCCACGCGTAACACGTTCTTGTAACTTAAGAAAATTAATTAAAATTTATTGTTGGTGATCGATAAATATAAGTAAATTAATACTCGGGTAAAGGACGTTAAACTTTAACGAGAGAATTATTCGGAGAAAGTTCAAGAAACGAAAAATCGAAATTCATCAAATAAAATTTATATAAATAAAATAAAAAAATTAAATATAAATTTTAAAATAAAATAAAACAATAGGTTTTCTTTTCAGAAAACCTATTGTCTATTTTTTTTTTTTTTCTCGACAGAAAAGAGAGAGAGAGAGAGAGAGAACGGCAGAGAGGGAGAGAGAAATATCGACGCTGGACAAACGACGTCCGTTCGGAGCGATTTTAGTGTCAAACTCCTCGTCTTGAAGAGTAGAGCAACGTTAGTGAAGGACAAATTCGAAGGTAAGCTCTCGTTCGCTCTAGATCGAAGTTTGAATGTTCGAGTTTTTGGGTTTTTGGGAAAATCTGATATTTAGGTTGTTTGTTTGTGATTTCGGCAGGATTCGACCGGAACGAAGGTGAGAAATGTATTGGAAACGAGATTTGGCGAAAGACGGAGTCGGAAATCGCGATATTCGCGACCCCGAGCCTTCGGCCGTCGGTGGTCGAGTTGACTCGGCCGACAGCGAGTTAACTCGGCTGTTGGCTGAGTCAACTTGGTCTCTGGGCTGAGTCAACTCGGTCTCTGGGCCGAGTTGACCCAGGCCCTGGACCGAGTTGATTTAAGCCCAAAGCCGAGATGGGCCAGGCTGGGTCTGACCCGGATCCTAATTGGGTTCTTCTGGGTCCGACCCGAGCCCAAGGACGACTTGCCAGGCCCGACCCGATTCCGGTTTGGTTCAGTCGATTAGGCCGAGATCAAGCTGGGCCTGGGCTGGGTTGGGACCCAACTCATTTTTGGTTAAACCCGACCCGGATCCAACTGGTTCGAGTTCGACCCGAACGAAATGGGTTCGGTCCGACTCGATCCAGACCCAGTTAGTTCGGGTCTGGCCCAACCCGAACTGAGTTGGTTTGGGGCGACCCGAACCGGGTCCGACCGACCCAGATTGAAATCAAAGTCAAGTTGACCGTTGATTTTGACCAGAAAGTCAACGTCGTTGACTTTTTAAAAAAGTCAACCCAGACCGTTTTAAGCCCGTTTTCGCACTGGTTCGCACGTTTATATCGTTTTGGATCCCGATTGGGCCGTAACGGGTCCCGTTGACTTTCGTCTGAAAAGTCGACTTGAGCCGTTTGGGTTTGTTTTTTTCCCGGCTTCCCATTTATATCGTTTATGACCCTATTAGACTTTGACGGGATTCCTCTTTTGTGTTAATTTTCCAGATTTGGAGGATTTTGCTGAGTTTGACGCGATTCCCGAGGAGCCACCGGCTGCCGAGACTAAAAGGACTCGCCACAGGGGTATGGGTTCTTATACTTATTACGTTATACCTAGCCTGACATGCGCGTATATTATTTTTGTGGGATACCACCAGTATTGACGTCGGCATTTTACGATCATGTTCATTTTACATTGTTGAGGCATGTTCATGTTTTGTTGGATCTCTACTGCTTATTTGAGTTTGGATACCATGTTTTACTCGCCTTTGCTAACGGGCTCGATTTGAGATTTATCGTGAGATTGTTATATTGCGATGCATATGTGTTTTATTCATGCATTGGTTTCTCACGTACTCATTGTTTTTTTTCTTGATGTGCATTGGAGTTTGGTTCTTGAGATAATCGTCTGGCACTCTCAGCCGGGCCCATATGCTGAGAGTATCAGGGGATTTTACCAGACGCACCCATGTTTGAGGGTTGCCGTGGTACTCCCCACACTTGTTTGGATATAGCTCAGAGCTGAGTGGTTGCGTCCCTCCTGGATGATTGATTATTGTGCGGTACTCCCCGCTGAAGGAGTGATGCGCTCTGAGCTTTGCTAGCCCCGTTACCCGACCTGGCCAGTGTCTGTTTGTTGCTACCCCCGGTTCATAAGTCCATTGTGCGGTCCCGTTGGGGCCCAGGGTTGAGTGGTTATGTCTCTCCTGGTGTGCTCCTGTACGTGTATCCGCGATGGCCCAGGGCTGAGTGGTTTCGTCCCTCCTGGTTGGTTGACCTTTTCTCTTCTCCCTATGAGGCCCTGCCGGTGTTATCGCGGCCTTTCTTTGTGGTGTGGCTCGGAGGATTCTTGAGCGACCTCCCTTTTCACTGTTCACTTGGTTTTATGCGATTGTATGATTGATGAGGGCCTATTTTACTATACCTACAGTATTTTCGAAACTAGCCCTATCAATCGTTTTGAAAATGAGAAGATAATTTGATAATATTAAAACACGTGCATTGATTTTAACCGGGCATGCATAATGAGATATGTGGTAGGCATAACATCCCATACTGAGTTTGTCACTCACCCCAACGACTCCCCCTCTATAGGTAGAGGAAAGAAGAGCAGGAACCGATGTTGATCGGCTCCCGAGTTTGTGGACTTCTCTAGAGATTTTTATCCGATATTTATTTCATGTAAGAATTTATTTGATATTGTACTGATCATTAGCATGTATTATTTTAATTCTGGTATTTTTACTATCTCATTTTTGTTATTTCGAGGAGTTCTGGGATTACTCTTAAAATCTTCCGCAACTAGCCTTAGGTTAGGCGGTGGACCTCTCTGAGCTTGATCGTCTAATCTGGCGTTTCTGTTAGTGCCTCTTCCGGGTTGTGACACAACTACTTGTAAGGGAAAACTCAAGAATAGTTCATTCATAGCTCTAGTTCCAATCTCTTCTACTAACTTTATCACACATAAAAATATTCAAAGACCTTATCAATTAGTTTCAATCCACTCAAGAGCAAAATAAACTTTAGAAAGGTATCTAAGTGTTTTCACGTATTGATATTGTAACTTAGATCCATAATAATAAAATTTATCAAGTCAACATGCTTAATGTAAAGTACCTTCGTTAGAATGTGTGAGGGTCACTTGGTAAAAAACAAACTCAAGTATGTATGCTTCGCCTCTAGCCAAGTTGGACTTAGTACAATCCTTCATAAACTCAAGTAAATTTCTTTCTCACCTTAAAATAATTTCTTCTTCACAGTAACCTTTTCCTATAAACAAGTCTTGGAAATAATTAGATGGTATGCTAGGTTCTCTTTCCTTGAGCAAGGAACCATTAATAACATACTCATCATTGTCATACCAAAATGATAATTTAGTACCAATAACTTCATAATATTCAATCCACTGAATTATAAAAAACCAAATAATTAAATTGTTTAATGACACATACCTCATTGTTTCCACATTCTTGTATTTTAGGCTATGAAGGTTCGGATGCAACAATGCTTCTAAGCCAATATCCTCACCCATATCCATGGATGCCAAATTGACACAACTCCTTTTGTTTGAGAATAAGGAATACACATTTTCCATGTTCAAGTCTTGGCTAGAAAAAACTTGCTCCCCTTGACATTCCTCTTGTGGGTTCATTAGAGTTAGAGATCCTTCAATTACCAAGAAAAATTTTTTCTTTTGAAGGTAAGTTACCTCCTCATGCTCGCTTTCTCCTTCTATGGTTGCTGTTAAAAGCTCATATTTATAGTCCACTAGATATGTTTCCTCCATTTAAAACATAAAATTTCGGCAATGTAAAGTGGATGGCTTTCTATCCTCCATGAGGTGTGTTTTTTCTAAAGCCGAGGCTTATCATATTGAGGAGGAGCTTCTTAAACTTTTGGAATGGATAGCTCCACACAAGGAGAGAAGTCATCCAAGTAGTCGAGCCAAGCAAGGGAATGATCGAAGAATCATTAGAATTACAAGGACAAGGTAACTTATGAAAATTGACATTAAATGCTTCAAACTCGGTTTCTTCTCTGTTATCTTATTCAATATGTTCTTCCACTTCTTGTCAAAGAGTTGGGGATTGAAATTTCCTAACATGCTTGTCTTGCTACTCTTGTAGTTTTTCAGCTATGTCTAGCATCAACGATTATATCTTATCAAATAAGTCTAGAGAACTCGCACACCTCTCATTAGTGAATGTTGTACTGCACTTCGGTTTTGTGAAGAATATGCTACACGTATTGTGATGTGCTTCCACTATGGTAACAAAATGAGTGGTTCTATGAGATTGATACAGCAAATAACCAAAATTTTTTCTTGCACAGTTTCCTCAATAAGCAACCAAATGAGCTGAAATTTCAACACGATCTAGTTTTATAAATGATAAAAATACACTTTGAATTTCAAAGGTTAAATCGCAATGGATGAAGATATATGATAGAAAGGGCGTTGCTGGTCCAAGGAGATTATAAGTAGACACCTCTTGGGTTTTGTGAATCTTCTTGATGAAGAACAATTTAACTTGCCAAAAATTGAGAGTTTATACTCATTTTCTATAGATTTCTATCTATAGGGAAGATAGAAAAATGAGTTGTAATGCCCTGAAGATCTACCCGTCCCGGTTCGTTCACTGCTCAGATACCACAACCTGTCACACCCTGACAGAAACATCTCATGCTATGACATGAAGAAACTTAACGTGAACTCACTCAATTTAACACCACTTTCGTTTTCAAATCATATTCAAAAGAACATTTGTAAGTATAAAATTTTTCGACTGCATTCGAAAACGACTCGCTCCCCGAAGAGGGAACACGTAAATCTTCAATATGAAATACGCAGCAGAAAAGTACAATTTAAAGGAGTTTTAAAAAAAAATAACAAGACTTGAAATTTCGAAAAAATGTCCGACACGCGCCCCGCACGCCTCCCTAGTTTGGCGTCGCGCGCCTGAGACCCAGCGTTTAGCGCCCTGCGCCCTATGGCGCGCTCACGGCCTAGCGCCGCGTGCCCCCGGCACGGTGCAGCACACCCCAATCATACCCCGCGTGCACCGCAGCAACGGTGCCGCGCGCCCCTCACGCGCGCTTGACACGGCGCCGCGTGCCCCCGATTGACCCCGCGCAACCCGAGCGTACACTTTTCCACCTCAGTGCCGCGCGCACGTCCTCCAACTGCCACACGCACGTCCTTCGGGAGCGGTGCACACGTCGTCCCGGTGGCCCCGCATCATGCACACGGCTTCAGCGCAGCACGTCCGCACGCCCTACCTCGGCGCAGAGAGTGCCACGACCCGTGCGCGCTTGTAGTGCCGCGTGCCCCGTGCACCCTGCAGCCATGCTGCGCTCTCAGCAAGCGCCCCCAACCTGGTCAGCACGCCTTGTGCGCATGACCAGCTAGCCAATGCACTGCGCGCTCAGTTTGACCACCCGACAGTCCACCTTTCTCCCAAAAATTTGGCATAGTAACACCTGTACCACTGCAACCTGCAAACAATATACCATATACGTCCCCAAAGTACATCAACCAAAATCCTCCAGAATCTCTGAAGGAAAAACAGAGTGGAACGAAATAAATCTGACAACTATCGATGATAAAAATCTACAGTATAGTGCAACACATTGCTCATACATATGATATGTACATGCGTGCTCAAAACCACCCGAACAATCATGGAAAAGCCAAATCTATACACTATACATCATGTAAAAATTGAATCGTTACCAAATACGACAATGGAAGCCCCGAACATCTCACTAAAACTCACCACCTCCACGGGACGGGTCGCTCTAATAGTCTGCAGTCCGGTGCCTCAGATGTACGCCGCCAACTGCCATAAAGCTCAGGACTGGGCTCTCGAATCTCACCAGCGGAAATCTCTGCAGCTACACAATATAAGTATAATGCTTAGCAAGTAGTGCGATATGAAAGTAAAACCGACAATGCAATCTTATCACATGCAATCTTTACGATCACGCTCATGTTGTCACAATTTGTGACGCGTAGTGCAACCGTGCTAGGGTGAGGGTGAACCTCGCGCCACGCTACCCTAATATGTCGCCACTGTCCCAGACTGTAATGCCTCGAAAACGTACCCGTTTTCGGTCCATTCACTGCTCTGACACCACATCTGTAACGCCCCGAGTCGTCCTCGGACCCGGGTCGCCAACCGTACACTTACTTGATTCCTCGATAAATTTCTTACAAAATTTAAAACTTTTAGTTACTCGATTTAAAACGACGTCTTTGAAAGATATTTAAAAACGCCGCAGTGGAAAACTCAATTAAAATCAGTTTAAATAAACTTCACTTTTTAAAACGTAAAAATAAGGAAAACGGTCGACACTGCAAACGCCGATTGACACTACGTTTCTCTTGGGTCCTCTCGTCGCTCGACACTGAGAACACCGGTCGACACTTCTACATTCATCTCAGACAGTGGTCGACGCCTGCTTTCACAGGTCGACACCTTGATACTCTCTGCCCGCGCAGGTCGAACCCCGTGGTCGACACTCTCACTGATTTTACACTAACCAGTCGGCACCCACAGTCGCTGGTCGACACTTCATTTCTCTCTGCCTGCTCAGGTTGAACCCCGCGGTCGACACTCACATTCTATTTTACACTGACCGGTCGACACCTATGGAATTCGGTCGACACTTTGCACCAGCAGTATAAAATAACACCAGTCCGAAAGAGAACAGACAACGAAAACTTCCACGGTTTAAAACTACAGATTAGAAACCTGAATTATTCAATCAAACTTTTCCAAATAATTTCAAATGCACCTATACATCAATCCCGACTATTAATATTCAAACTCATCTATGCCTCAAAATCTATACCCTCGACAAAGACTCCTCAAAATACATCTCCCATAATCTACCTTCCGGTTTCACTCCACGGGTCGGGTCGCCTTGACGAACTCCCCCTGCCGACACATGGTAGCATTCCTCCAACTGCCTACTCATCCTGCCTGGGCTCTCGTAATTCACCTGCTAGAATCTCTGCACCTATACCACGGAACACACAACATAAGTCTGACGCTCAGTAAATAGTACAATATGAAATGTAAAACCGACAATGCAATTCTATCACATGCATTCTCTACACTCAAGCTTGTGATGTCACAACCGGTACCGCATGGTACAACCGCACCATGGTGAGGCTGTACTCTCTCTCGCCACTTCACACCCTGGCACGTCGCCATCATCCCGGTTCCTCCAGTAATGAGACCCTCAAACCGTACCCACGCGTCACTCCACACACTACAACCATTCCAGGGTGAAGCTGGACGCACTCGCCACACCACCCCCGTGGCACGTCGCCATTGTCCCGATTCCTCTAGCAATGAGACCATAGTTACCCACCACCACACACACACACACTGCAGCAGCCACCTCAGGGTGAGGCTGTACGTACTCGCAACACCACCCCCTGGCACCTCGCCACTGTCTCGGTTTCTCCAGCAACAGGGCCAATGCCCACACATGCATCGTCCTCTCCACCGTATATCGCACTTCATATTCGCATACAAAACCATGATCAAATTCATTTTTGTTACACTTTTCAAAACATGATGCATGACTGAACGCAAATAGGAAAAACACACAATACATCCCTACCGTCCCATGGTGTAGGCTCGTAAGAGCAATGCACATGCACACACTACTCACACTACTTACCTGGGGGCCTAGCTTTCCGTGGTGTTCGTTTCACCAAAAACCTGCTCAACCTACAAAAAAACCGACTTCCCTTAAAAACTCATCCCACTACTCTACTCACGCACTAAAACCACCATACTAACTCAAAACTTCACGAACTCGCCAAAATTGCTCATTAACCCAACTCGGCTCAAAATCAGCTTAAACTTCCAATGAGCATAACTTTTGCGTCGGTCATCGGAATCACTCGATTCCAATGACCAAACGCTCCAATCATAACCTAGTTTAACATAACAAAACAGAATTTAAAACCATTAACCGCAGCTAAGGCGGAAATCCGAAAATAGAATAAGCCTTAGGTCAAAATTCCCCCTCCCTCGGCCCTTCAGCAAAACTCAGCACATTCCTCATCAATTTATCACATTTATCATCAACAATTCTACAACGATCAATAATAACCCCAACGAACTTTCCAACCCTAAAATCGTAATTTCCTATCCATCAAATCCCTCCTCAAACTCTCACTTCAACCCCAAAACTATACTATAACTACACAACTTACTTGGAATTGCTGAAAAGGAGAAGGAATGGAGAGCACTATCGGCTGGAAAAATGATCGTCGAAGGAGAACTTGCACAAGGGAGGGAAAAACCAAAGAGAATCACGAGGTGGGGGAGAAACACAACAGAAAGGAGGAGAGGGTTTTCTATGAATCCCTGATTTTGATTTTTTTTTTAAAATAAAATAATAATAATAATAATCTAATTATTATTTCATCTTCATACTTTAATCTTTTAATCAAACGGCTATTCAACCCGTTTTCGCTCGGATTACTAAAATTTTCTTCTCTCCATTAGTCTCGAAATAATCCCCCACATAAGCTTACAAATTTTCTGCTCTTCATTCCGACTTGAAACCCATCGATTATCGCCCCGACAACCTGAAAATCGATACCACGAAAATACGGGGTGTTACACAGACTCCCCAGCAACTAGGCTCACAAGCCACATACATGCGCACCTCACACCAATCACACCACGGTGAGGGTGGATCTCGCGCAATACTACACCCTGATACGTTGCCACCGTCCCGGTCTCCCTAGCAACGGGGTCACAGTTGCCACACACACACATTTTGCGACGGCCCAGCTGGCCCACCCTGTGGGATCCGCAATTGGAGATGCATTGGCCCACTCCCCGAGCAAGATCCACAGCGCCACCATCAACACATATGCGCTGAGTGACAGCCCAGCCGACTCACTCTCCGAGCGAAATTCACAGTTGGTTACGCATCGGCTTACTCCTTGAGTAGAATCCGCAGTACCACCGCCACACGTCTCACCATCACTTACTCAAAACATGTTCAAAACCATTTTCGTACCCTTTTCAAAACATGATGAATGTCAAATAATACACACGCACATCACAATCAAACTACCCAATCCTAATGTACCTCGGTGTAGACTCACTTAGGCAAAACACATACATGCACTACTTACTCGGCGTCCTAAGCTTTTCTGGTGCACGACTTCACCAAAATCTGGTTCAACCTAAACATAAAACAATTCTCATCAAAACTAGTCTAAATACTTAACTCATACTCAAAACCACTACCATTAACTTAACGTACCACAAACTAACCAAAATTGAGTACTAAACCGACTCGATGCAAAATTTGATATAAACTTCCGATGCGCATAACTTTTGGGTCAATTATCGGAATCGCACGATTTCAGTGGCTAAATTCTTCACTAATAAGTTAGTTTAACATACGAAAAGAGAACTTGAAACAATTAACCATAGATAGGTTAAAACTCCCAAAAGCAGAATGGGATTTCACACTAAAAGGTCTAAAATTTTGACTTCAATTCAATCTCATCAATTTTTTCACCCAATCAACCACACTCCATTTATTCCAACATCATCTAATAAAACTGAACAATCCAAATCAAAAATCGAGACAGAACAGCACAACCCACTCTCAGTTTTCTTCTCAAAACCAGAGCACCACAGCCCACCGATGAACACCCCTTCCCCCACTGCCAATCTCTCTACATTTCAGCACAAACTAAACGAGGTTGGAACACATACGACACTACACCCTGGCCACCAAAACAGAGAAGGAACAAGGGGAAAATCATCACCCGTTTTCGGTTGAGTTTGGCGGGGAAAGGCTGAGCCATAAGCTGGCTCAAGCACACATCACTAGCTCCTAAAACACTCCAAAAGACAGAGCTCAAACTATCGGGAACTCGGAAATAAGCAAACTCCCACGATCGATCGGCAGAAACCAAAAACAGGGGAGGCTTACCTTTGGTTTCTCAGCGCGGGAAGGTTGAACTAGCTCCTCCTTTTAGCTCGTCGGAGTCCTCTGCACACCGGCGTCTCTCACTCGTCGATCGTCGGTGAATTGCTCTCGGGTTCTAGCTCTCTCCCTCTCGGTTTCTCTCGCTCTCTCGAGATCAGAATCGGGATCAGGCGGGGTGGAATGGTTTCCACCCGAAGACATTTCATCTGTATAAAAAAATATAAAATTTTAAATTAATACAAATTACCAAAACGCACTCACGTGTTTTAATCGTCCGTATTTCCGTGAAATTTGCGTCCTCCTGACTTTAAAATTAAAAAAATTTATCCACGAATCAAATTTCAAGTTTTATAAAACACACTTCCTACTAAAATCTCCCAAGAATTCTAACTGAAAAAATAATTTAAATTCCAGAAATCTCCGGGTTATTACATCCCCCCCACCTTATAAGAATTTTATCATCAAAATTTATGTACCGAATACCTCAAGATACTGGCGCTCCATGTCCTGTCATCGCTCCCCGGTAGTCTCCTCTACTCCATGATTGTGCCACAATACTTTAACCAAAGGGATCTCCGTTGCACAACACCTTCAGGGCAGACTCTAGAATCTTCACTGGCTTCTCTTCGTAAGTCAATATCGGCTGGATCTCTATATCATGTACTGGCACCACCTGAGAGGGATCCCGCATACACTTCCTCAGCATCAAGAGATGGAAAACATCGTGTATAGCATCCATCGAAGGGGGCAACTGAAGCTTGTAGGCGGTGCTCCCAATCCTACTGACAATCGGAAACGGCCCCACGAATCGAGGGTTGAGCTTCGCTCTCTTCCCAAACCTAACAACTTCCTTGAACGGGGCGATCTTCAGAAATACCTTATCACCCACGCTAAACTCCAGCTCTCGTCGCATTTGATCTGCATAGCTTTTCTGCCGACTTTGAGCTGCCTCAATCCTCTTTCTTATAATAGCAATTTTGTCAACAGTTTGTTGCAATATCTCCTGGCCTATCAGTCTCGCCTCACCAACCTCATCCCAAGACAATGGCGACCTGCACTTACTCCCATACAAGGCCTCGTATGGCGCTATACCGATGGTGCACTGATAACTGTTATTATATGAAAAATCAACCAACGGCAAGAACGTGCTACAAGCTGCCTGAAACTCCAACACACAGGCTCTGAGCATATCTTCCAATATCTGTATGGTCCGCTCTGACTGCCCATCGGTCTGAGGGTGAAAGGCTTTACTGAAATCCAACCTGGTACCCATGGTCTTATGCAGACTTTTCCAAAACTTAGACGTGAATCTGGGGTCTCAGTCTGACACTATCGATACTGGGATCCCATGCAATGTAATCACCTCCTGAATGTACAGATAAGCGAACTAGTCAATGGGATAAGTCATTCTCACAGGCAAAAAGTGAGATGACTTCATCAACTTGTCCATAGTAATCCATAGTAATACGCTCCTATTTCCACGCCGATATGGGCAGTGGCTGAAGCTTACTCGACGGTCTCTGATGCTCAGCCTTTACCTGTTGGCATACAACGCACGTCTTGACGTACTTAGCTACCTCCCGCTTCATATTAGGCCACCAATAGTTTTGCTTCAAATCTTTGTACATCTTAGTGCTTCCGGCATGTACAGAGAAGGAACACGAGTGGGCTTCTGTCAATATCACCCTCCTCAGCTCCTCATCCTTCGGGACGTACCATCTATCCCGAAACTTTAGAATCCCATCCTCTGAATAGCTTAGCTCGGTAATAGCATTGGCTTCCATACCCGTCTTCAGCCCACGGCATTTAGAGTTAGTCTCCTGGGCTTACTTAATTCTGTCCAGGATGGTCGGCCTTAATAACATCGCCGAAAGTGTGGCTACCAAATCAGACACCACCTCTATGCCAAACCCCTGCATCTCGATCCTCAGCTCGGCAGGCACTGCTGAAATCATAGCAGACATCAACGTTGACACTCAGCTTAAGGCGTCCGCTACGACATTCGGCTTCCGAGGATGATACTTAATCTCCACATCGTAATCCTTAACTAGCTCAAGTCATCTTCTCTGTCTCAAGTTCAGCTTCTTCTACGTGAATATGTAGTTCAAACTCTGATGGTTTGAAAAGATTTTGCACTTGTAACGCCCCGAAAACCTACCTGTTTTCGATTCGTTCGCTGCCTCGACTCCACATCCGTAACGCCCTGAGTTGTCCCCGGACCCGGGACGTCAACCGTACACTCGCTTCTCACCCCAAAAAAATTCGTATAAAATATAAAATTTTTGGTTTTTCGACTCAAAATGACTTCCAAAAGAAATACATATCAAAGTCGCAGCGGAAAACTCAATTTAAAACTAGTTTAAATAACTTTACCTTTGTAAAACATAGAAATAAAGAGACCAGTCGACACCAGCAAACTTCGGTCGACACTTGAGTTGTCTCGGGTCTTCTCGTAGGTCAACCCTAGAAATCGCCGATCGACACTTCTATGCTCATCTCAGAGAGTGGTCGACACCTGCTTTCACAGGTCAACACTTTGTTCCTATCTGCCCGCGTAGGTCGAACCCCGTAGTCAACACTCTCACTAACTTTACACTAACCGGTCGACACCCACGGTCGCCGGTCGACACCTCATTTCTCTCTGCCTGCACAAGTCAAAACCCGCGATCGACACCCACCTTCCAATTTATACTAACTGGTCGACACCTATTGAATTCGATCGACACTTTGCACCAGCAGCCTAAAAATAATAGCAATTCAAAAAGAGAATGGACACGAAAGCTTCCACGATTAGAACTACCGGTTCAAAATATGAACCATTCAATTTAAACTCTTTCAAATAGTTTAAAAATGCACCTATACATCAATCCTTACTAATATCATTCATACCCATCTATGCCTCAAAACCTATACACTCGACATAGACCTAAAAAAAAAACTCGACTCCTAGAAACCTAACTCCCGGCTTCACTTCACGGGTCGGGTTGCCGCGACGAACTCCACCTGTCGGCATACAGTAGCACGCCGCCAACCGCCTACTAATCCTGTCTAGGCTCTGGCAACTCACCCGCTGAGATTTCTTCACCTACACCACGTAACACACAACACAAGTCTAACACTCAGTAAGTAATGTATTATGAAACGTAAAACGACAATGCAATCCTATCACATGCAGTCTCTATGTTCTCGCTCATGTTTTCACAACTGGTGCTGCGTGGTACGGCCGCACCATGGTGAGTCTGGACTTTCTCGTCACCTCACACCCTGGCATGTCGCCATCGGCCAAGTTTCTCCAGCAACGAGGACATCAAATCGTACCCACGCGTCACTCTACGCACCGTAACCATTCTAGGGTGAGGCTGGACGCACTCGCTACACTATCCCCTGGCACGTCGCCATCGTCTTGGTTCCTTCAGCAACGAGGCCAGCACACCACTACACGCACACCGCAGCAGCCATCCCAAGGTGAGGCTGCACGCACTCACCATACCACACCATGGCAAGTCGCCACTGTCCCGGTTCTGCCAGCAACGGAGCCTAGCTGCCCACACATACATCGTCCTCACCACCACATATCGCACTTTACATTCGCACATAAAACCATGCTCAAATTCAATTTCGTTATCGTTTCAAAAACATTATGCATGCCAAACAATACACACGCACATCACAATCAACCAACATAAACCTAAGATTCCTCGGTGTAGGCCCACCTGGGCAAAACACATGCATGCACTACTTACCTGGCGTCCTAGCTCTCCGTGGTGCTCGTTTCACCCGAAACCTGCTCAACCTACAAAAAAACTAGCTTCCCGTCAAAATTCATCCCACTACTCTACTTGTGCACTAAAATCACGATACTAGCACAACACTTCACGAACTCGCCAAAATCGCTCACTAACCTATCCCGGCTCAAAAAACCAACCTAACTTCCAACGCGCATAACTTTTGCATCGGTTATAAGAATCACTCGATTCTAACGGCCTAACACTCCAATCATAACCTAGTTTACCACAGCAAAAGAGTTTCTAAAACGAATGTCCGTAGTTGGGCAAAAAATTCACAGCCAATTCCGTATCAATGCTTCAAATTCTACATTCTCGTTTGCTCACTCAAATTCACTCACTTCCTCACCCATCCATCATATTTATCTTCAATAACCCACAACAATCAATATTGCACCCAATAAACACTTTAACCCTAAAATCCTAAATCTCTATCCACCAAATTTCTCCTCAACTCCAACACTAAACCAGCATTGAACTATAAATACTTAAACTTACCTTGAACTGTTGAAATGGAGGAGAAAGCTACGACCGATCACCAGCTAAACATTGCAGGAAGGAGAGAAATCGAAAGGGTCACGCGGTGGGGGAGAAAATAACAGAGAGGGGGAGAGGGTTTCCTGCGAATCCCTCTCTTCTCTATTAACATTTTAAAAATAAAATAAAATAATAATAACAATAATCAAATTACTGTTTCACCCTCACAGTTTAATTTTTTAATCCAACGGCTATCCAAATCGCTTCTGGTCGAATTCCAAATATTTCCTCCCCACCATTAGCCTCGAAATAATTTCTCACCTAACCTTAAGAATTTTTTGCTCTCCATTCCGACCAGAATCCCACCGTTTATCGTCCCGACAACCCAAAAATCAATGCCACGAAAGTACGAGGTGTTACAGCACTGCTGCCCATACAAATAATGTCTCCAAATCTTAAGTGCAAAGACTACTGCCGCTTACTCCAAGTCGTGTGTGGGCTAGTTCTGCTCATAGGTCTTCAATCGCTTGGAAGCATAGGCAACCACCTTCCCACCTGCATCAAAAACATCCCAAGCCTATATTGGAGGCATCACAATAAATGCTGAACTTCTCTCCCTCTACAGGCAGTATCAATAAAGGAGTTGTAGTCAACCTTTGTTTCAGCGTTTGGTAGCTGTTTTCACACTTGTCAGACCATTCGTACCTTACATTCTTTCTGGTCAACCGAATCAAAAGGGCTGAAATCTTAGAGAAGCCCTCAATAAATCTCCACCCCAGAAAACTGCGTATCTAGCTAGCAATGGTCGGTCGCAGCCACTCCGTGACAGTCTGAACCTTCATTGGATCAACTGAAATGCCCTCAAAAGAAATAACATGTCCCAAGAAGTGGATCCTGTCCAGCTAAAACTCATACTTAGAGAAGTTAGCATACAATCGGTGCTAGCTCAAAGTAGTCAGTACAATCCTCAAAGTCTTTCTATGCTCATCCTCGCTCTGTGAGTAAATTAGGATGTCGTCGATAAACACTACCACGAATCTATCCAAGTGCTCCCTGAATACTCAGTTCATAAGGTTCATGAAGACTGCCGGGGCGTTGGTTAGCCCGAATGACATCACTAAAAACTCATAGTGTCCAGACCTCATATGTAAGGCAGTCTTTGGGATGTCTTCTTCCCTAACCTTCAACTAGTAGTAGCCGAACCTCAAATCAATCTTGGAGAACACCTGTGCACCCTGCAGCTGATTAAACAAGCCATTAATCCTTGGTAACGGGTACCTGTTCTTCACTGTCAGCTTATTTAGCTCCCTATAATCAGCGCACATGCATAGGGACCCGTCCTTTTTCTTGACAAAAAGTACCGGTGCACCCCAAGGTGAGAAACTAGGGCGTATAAAGCCCTTATCCGTTAACTCCTTTAGCTCAGTAGGTGCCAACTTGTATAGGTTCTTACATATTGGTTCAGTTTTATGATATACATCAATAACAAACTCGATCTCTCGATCAGGGGGCAGACCCGGAAGATCTTCCAAAAATACCTCTGAGAACTCCTGCACAATGAAAATATCTTAAAGCTGAACTTCGCTTTGCAACTGTACGTCCACGACACTAGCCAAAAAACCCATACACCCACCCTGAAATAACTGTTGAGCTCTCATAGCAGACACAGCTGGAATCCTGCTCAAACCCTTCCCTGCCCTGAAAGAGTAACTCTCCCTGCTCGGAAGTTGAAAATGGATCTCTCTGGTTCTGCAATCTATCAAAGCATTATGTCTAAACAACCAATCCATTCTCAAAATGACCTCATACCCCTTCATGTCGAGTATGACCAGATCGGCATACCGCTGCTTTTTTTCCACTGTCACAATATCACCCTGCACCATATGATCTGAACATATGCACTCCCCCAACAACAACAACACGTCATAAAACTTTTCGGAAGAACTGGGCACCAGGTTTTACTTAACCACGAAGGCAGTAGACACAAATGAATGTGTAGCACCTGTATTAACAATAGTATAAGCCGAAATGCCTGAAATAAAAATGTTACCTGAAATCACTGATGGCTGTGAAGCATCGTCGGGCTCAAAAAGGGCAAAAACCCTAGGCACCACCCTCGCAGGAGCCTTACTCAATTTAGGGCAATCCTTTACAAAATGCCCCAATTCGTTGTAGTTGAAGCACCGATTCTGTCGTGGCTTCGGACAATCTCTAGACATGTGGCACGCCTCGCCACAGTTGAAGCACTGCCCCGCCCTGCACTCACCAGGGTGACTCCTCTAGCACTTAGAGCACAGCGAAAACTGCCCCAGCCCCTGCGACCATTTGTTGCTCCCCTGGCTACTCGAGCTGTCATTAGGCCTCTTCAGGGCCTCCACTAAGATGACTCTTCCCTGCTCGATTGAGGTAACAACTCCTTAAAAAATCTTCTCAAATACTCTTTAGGTGGCTCTCTATAACTAGGCAGCTTTGTTCAAGCCTCCTCAATGTCTAGAGCCTTCGCGACCACATCCTTGTAAGGCACTTCTCGCGTTCCAGCTATGCGCATGCCCATGTATACATTAGGTTTTAGGCCCTGCACAAACTGGTGTACCTTGTTCTCATCTAGGCTCACCAAATGCCCTGTAAATTGGGACAGCGCCTCGAACTGTCTCACGTACTCAACCACTGTACCTGTCTACCTCAACTACGCAAACTCCACCATTTTACGAGTCCTGATAGCATGGCTGAAGTACTTACTAAAGAACACCATCTTAAACTCCTCCCAGGTCATGAGCTTCACGTCTCTCGTGGTCCCGACTGTATCCCACCAATGGCGAACATCCTTGTCTCGATAGAATGCTGCACTGGTCACCCTGTCATGGTCATCCACCTTGGCATAGTCCATCATACTCTCCATGGTCCGTATCCACTCCCCAGCACTGATAGGATTTGGAGATGACCCGTTGAATACTAGGGGTCTGAGCCTATGTAGCCTGTCACCTCTGCGAACTGCTGAATTCTAGGCACTAGATTGGCCCTGGTCCTCCCTGCTCATAAACCACTCCGGTTGTTGAGACTGGCGGTTGACTAACTCTGTAAGCTGCCTAACGACATCATCCATATCGCCTGCAGCTCTACGCGCCTCCCTAGCCATAACGTTAATCTTGTACACCACAACAACTAATAAGTTAAAAAAACAGACATGGGTTCTAAGAATACTTACAGTTGGTGAAGCGCTTCGTGAAACGGCCGGCGGTGTTAGGTAATCCTCTGAACAACGTCGACCCCATGACTTTGATACCATAACCTGTAACGCCCCAAAGACCTACCCATCCTGGTTTCTTCACTGCTCAAATACCACAACCTGTCGCACCCCGAGAGAAACATCCAACGCTATGACGTCCAGAAACTCAACGTGAACTCACTCAATTTAACACCACTCTCGTTTTCAAATCACATTCAAAAGAAAATTTGTGAGTATAAAATTTTTTGACTCGATTCGAAAACGACTTGCACCCCAAAGAGGAAACACATAAATCCTCAATATGAAATACGCAGCGAAAAAGTACAATTTAAAGAAGTTTTGAAAAAAATGACAAGACCTAAAATTTTGGGAAAGAGTCCGACACACGCCCCACGCGCCACCCTAGTTCAGCACCGCACACTCGAGGCCCAGTGCCGCCCGCCCTATCGTGCGCTCACGGCCCAGCATGGCGCGCCCCCGACATGGTGCAGCACGCCCCAACCGTACCCCGCGCACACCGCAGCAACTGCCCTAAGCATGCGCGCCCTCCACATGGCGCCGCGTGCACCCCTGATCGACCACGCGCGCACACTTCTCCACCTCGGCACCGCGCGCACGTCCTGCCGGCGCCATGCGAACACCGTCCAGGCCCCGTAGCATCACACACACGGCTTCAGCATTGCATGCCCTGTGCGCCACTATCTCTGCGCCGCATGTCCACACGCACGCATTTACCCTTGGTGCCACACAACTCGTGCACGCTTGTAGTGCCGCGTTCCCCGCGCACTTTGCAGCCACGCTGCGCTCTCAGCAAGCGCCCCTGACCTAGTCTAAACATTTAACTCATACTCAAAACCACTACCATTAACTTAACATACCACAAACTAACCAAAATCGATCATTAAACCAACTCGATCCAAAACCTAACATATACTTCGATATGCATTACTTTTGCGTCGGTTATCGAAATCGCACGATTCTAGCAGCTAAATGGTCCACTAATAAGATAGTTTAACATATGAAAAGGGAATTTGAAACAATTAACCGTAACTAGGTTAAAACTCCCAAAAACAGAGCCAGATTTCACACTCAAATGTCCAAAATTTTGACTTCAATTCAATCTCACCAATTTCTTCACCCAATCAGCTACACTCCTTTTATTCCAACACCATCTAATAAAACTGAATAGTCCAAACAAAAAATCAAGACACAACAGCACAACCCCCTCTCGATTTTCTTCCCGAAACCAGAGCACCACAGCCCATTGATGAACACCCCTTCCCCCACTACTAATTCCTCTACATTTCAGCACAAACTAACCGAGGTTGGAACACGTACGACACTACACCCCCCGGCCACCAAAATAGAGAAGGAACAGGGGAAAATCATTACCCGTTCTTGGTCGGGTTTGGCGTGGAAAGGCTGAGCCACAAGCTGTCTCAAGCACACATCACTAGCTCCTAAAACACTCCAAGAGATCGAGCTCAAACTATTGGGAATTCAAAAATAACCAAACTCCCACGCTCAATCGGCAGAAACCAAAAACAAGGGAGGCTTACCTTCGGTTTCTCAGCGTGGGAAGGTCGAACCAGCTCTTCCCTTCAGCTCATCGGAGTCCTCTGCACACCGTCGTCTCTCACTCATCGATTGTCGGCGAATCGTTCTTGGGTTTCAGCTCTCTCCCTCCCGGTTTCTCTAACTCTTTTGGGCTCCGGATCAAACGGGCCATTCCACCTAGTAAAAAAATATATAAAATTTTAAATTAATGCAAATTATCAAAATGCCCTCACATGTTTTAATCGTTCTTATTCTCGTGAAATTCGCGTTTTCCCGACTTTAAAATTAAAAAAATTTATCCACCATTTTATAAAACACACTTCCCGCTAAAATCTCCCGAGAATTCTAGTGGGAAAAATAATTTAAATTCCAGAAATCTCCAGGTTACTACATGAGTAGTAATAAGAGCTCTGAATTTATTTACAAAATTGAAAGACAATCATACAATACTTTCATGAATATTACTCACCGTGTGGGCACTGAAAAGAGAGAATCAAAGAGCTCCAATAGAATAAGAAGAAAATTTCAATTTTTTGATTCAAATCAATGTGTCCTGCAAGAGCCATAGTGGGGGGATTAAATAGCCTCATAATTAGGTTAAAACTTTGCATAAAAGGAAGGAAAATTATTACGAAAGGAGCGACCTTGATTCGACCGAAGATGTCTTCCCGCGCGCGCCGCTCTTTGAGCGTGCTTCTTCTTCTTGTTTGCCAACTTTTGGCCCTTCTAGTTTATAGTCCAAATCCTCTTCAAAGTGCACCGTTAATCCACTTTAAGATGTAGCTATAATCCTCCGTAAAAGTACAGTCCACTTAGTTTTCCATAGGTGAACCCAATATACCTCCTTGTGCGTGCGCTTGGATAGTGGTTGCTTCTTTCTTTCAAAGTGTAACACCCAAAATTTTTCGCTAAAACTAATTTCGGATTTACGTAATTATAATCGGTGGAGTTTTGGTCAGAATTGAGAGCGGAGAATTTCTACCATTAAGTAAAAGATTATTTTGAGACTAATGGGGAAGAAAGAATTTTAAAAATCCAACCGTAGACGAACTGAATAACAGTTTGATTAAACGGTTAGTAGTTGAGACTAAAATAGTAATTAAGATTATTATTATTATTCTTATTATTATTAAAAAAAAAAAGAAACCAAAACACCCACCGGTGTTTCTCCCACGCAAACCACCCCCCTTTCAGTTTTTCCCTTCTCCCGCATAAAACCCTCGACGATTCTCCTCCGTTTCCCCTGTGAATCTTCAAATATAAGGTATGATTTAGTTAGTTTTGAGTAGATAGTTGGAGTGTCAGTTTTTTTTAGCGACAAAAAAATAAAGTTAGTGAAGGTACTGAGTGATTTGGTGAAAACCTAAGAGGGAGATACGGGGAATTGAACTTAAAGTTGATTTTTATTCATATGTTAGTGCTTAAACTAGAAGTAGAAGTAGATTACAGAATTGCATGAGAAGGATTGAGTGGTTGGATAACCGAGTGCTCGAATTGTGGAACGGTTTCTGTTCGGCCACGTCAAGCCATGCTGTAGGTGTTGAACTAGGAAATGGATGAAACCATTGAAAAGTAGACATCCTGTGCAGCCTGTAGCACTTTGGATCGTCGAATTCGGACAAGTATTATAGAAGTTATGAATTTTTGAAGATTAGTCAAAAATTGAGTTAGAATTTCAGTTTAGGTCGAGTGGAGATTAACTTGTTGTTTCCTTTAGAGTTTTACGAATTGAATGGAAAGTGGAGCTAATAGATGTGTGGTTTTATAGGTTTTCCTAGTTAGCGTGCGAAGTTGCGAAATGCGAGGAATTTCTAAGACGACAGGTAAGTAATAGATTATTTTTGTTTTGCCTTCGGGCCTACACCATGGAACGGTAGGATTGCTTGTTTGTTTTGATTGTTTTGTTTTGTTGTTTGGTCAGTTAGTTGTGCATATGTGTTGACATGCATCATGGTTTTGAATTACAAAAGAACGAGTTTTGAGCATGTTTTGAATTGTGCATATGAAATGTAATTAGATAAGAAAAGATGCCACGTATGGGAACGTCTTGTCGTTAACGTGCTAGTGAGAAAGCACTAGGGGTTCCCATTGATGAAAGTATGTAAGATGACATGATTTGTTAATGCCTCGTCATGAACGTTTCAGTTCGCCAGGTTGTCTCTTGCCTGCCCATGGATTCAGCAGCAGTTTGAAAGGTTAACCTATTCGGGAATCTCCGGATCTACGCTTATGCTAGTGACAAAGCACTAGAGGGTTCTATCATCGATATTGGGAGCAGATTGTATATGGCCGTCCCATGTATGAACACGATGTATGCCTCTAATCTCGCTCCGTGGGTCATGGTTTGGCCGTCTTGAGTGTGATAGGATGGGTGCCTACTTGACTCACACGTGAAAGTAGAAGATGATAACAATGAAAACGAAACCGAGCGTAGAAACTGCATGTGTTAGAGGTTGAGTTGTGCATTGATTTTCAGTTCATATTGCATACTTGCTAAGCATTAAACTTATGTTTTGTGTTCCGCGGTGTAGGTGATGACGAGCTCATTGGTTAGTTGTTAGGTGACGAGTATGATTAACATGGTGGTTGGTGACGCATGCTGTATGCCGGTGCAGGCAGTTTATTGGGGCGACACGACCATGGTGGGATAGGTTGTGCAATTTTATGAGCATTTTGTGTTGAACACCTGTGTATAGATTTTTAAGGGTATAGGTTGTGGCACGATTATAGTCGGGATTGGTGTAGGCTTATATTTTTTAATTTACTTGAGGAGATTATGTCTTAAAAATACAAGTATTTACTTCATGGTTTAGTCGTGGAAGTTTTCGTTGTGCGTTTTCATTTGAACTGGTGTTGTTTATATATATATATATATATATATATATATATATATACTGCTGGTGCAAAGTGTCGACCGAAGTCCATATGTGTCAACCGGTCAGTGTAAAATGGAATGTGGGTGTCGTACGCAGGGTTCGACCTGTGCGGGCATAAAGTAACGAGGCATCGACCGGCGACCGTGGGTATCGACCGGTTAGTGTAAAAGCAGTGAAAGTTTCGACCGCGGGGCTCGACCTGCACAGACAGAGGGGATCAAGATGTTGACCTACGGCTTTAGGTGTTGACCAGGAATGAAGGAGATGGTAGAGGTGTCGACCACGGAGGCCGACCGATGGAAACAAAGAGAATTGAAGTGTCGACTAGCGTTGCCGGTGTCGACCGATGCTCACAGGTGTCGACCGTGTGTCTCAATTTTACGCTTCATAAAATGAAGTTTTATCCAAACCAATTTTAATTGAGTTTTCCGGTGCAATGCTGTTTAAAATATTTTCAAAATGTCATTTTAAGTCAAGGAACAAAAGTTTTAAATTTTATGCAAATTCTTACGATACGAGCCAAATAGTGAGTAAGTAACAAACCGGGTCCAAGGTGGATCGAGGATGTACAGAGTTGGTATCAGAGTAGTGAACAGACCGGAAACGGGTAGATTTTTTGGGTCGTTACAAGAGTTGGTATCTTAGACAAAATAGTCAAGTTGTTCAAAGAATTACCCAACACTGTCGGTCGCCATGCAACGTGCTCCACCAACTATAAGTATTTGTTTCTTTTTAGTTAGATTGTGACTAATATTAGATTACGCTAACCTTGTACAGAAATTTGCCAAGATGAATAGACGACCAGAACGACCTAGAGTTCCGAGAAAGGCAGCAGAGTCAGAGAATGATGACAACTTGGCTACGATCAGACAACTGACCGAGTTGGTCGACAGCCAGTCCTAACAATTGGGAATGCTACTGAATCAAGGACAACGGAGCCATTGAGCAGGTTCTAGTGGAGAAAGGTTCAGGAGATTGAAGGCTCTGACATTTGAGGACCAGATGACGGATCCGACTGCTGCGGAAAGATGGATCCGCACCATTGAAAACATGTTCATGTATGCCAATGTGGAGGAGGGGAATATAGTTACATGTGCGACATTTCACCTATCAAACGACGCTCAGAGTTGGTGGGAGACAGTAGAGGCACCCATAGCTGCTAGGGACTTAACTTGGAAGAGATTTAACGAGATGTTTTATGACAAGTATTACAATCGAAGGGTTTAAGCTGCGAAAAGGTTGGAATTCCTACATTTAAAGCAGATTGGGCCAGTAGCTGAGTACGTCAGATAGTTTGAATCATTGTCTCGATTTGCAAGCCAATTAGTAAGTAATGAAGAAGAAAAGGTACTACAATTTATGCAAGAGTTGAAGCCAGAAATATATAGAGGCGTGACAATCTCTGGAACCGAGGGAGTACCGTATGCATGAGTCGTGGCCAAAGCATTGGTAGTGAAAGGGGCGGAAGCCAAATGTGTGAGGCAAGGAGAAGCCATCAGAAGATTCTTTAAGGAGATCATACCACAGACGAACAGGGGAGGATCTTCTTGTGGAACCAAGAGGACAGGTGGCAATGTGAATGATTTGAGAGGGGCAAAGAAACTGCAAATGTAAAATAGGTATCCACAGTGTTCAAAGTACTTGAAGAGCCATCCGGGAAAGTGCGGACAGTTTGCAGGCAGATGCTACAATTGCAATGAAGCTGGTCATATTTCACAAAACTGCACAAAGCCGAGAGTCAACTGGTGCTTCACCTGTAACGAGACCAGTCACATATATAGGGACTGCCCCACAGCAAAGAAGGGTCCGGCCAAGATGATGCCTAGAATCTTTGCTATGATAGAGCCCAAGGGTGAAGATCGACCAGCTGTTATTTCAGGTACAGAACTAGTTGATACGGCGCCTGCATTTACGTTGATAGATCCAGGGGCATCACACTCCTTTGTTGCTACGGCTTTTGTGGTGAAAGTAAATTTATGGGCTAAACCAGCCGAGTGTACATATGAAGTGAGGCTACCATCTGGTGAACGGATGCACTCCGATCAAGTGGTGCGTGACAATGTCATATTAGTGGGAACTAAGAGCATACCTGCTGATTTGATTGTGATGGGGATAACTGGCTATGACGTGATATTGGGCATAAATTGGTTGTTTCGGCACTATGCAATAATTGATTGCAGAGCTGGAACTGTTAATTTCCAACCCTTAGGTGGTGCGAAACATTCGTTGCATGCTATGAAAAATGTGAAGAAGCTATCTATAATGGCACCCATCGAGGCTAAGAGATTATTAATGGGTGAGCATTTTTGCTTTCTTGCAACAATTTTAGATAGTCAATTTCACGTGGAAACAAGACCACAGGATATTTTGGTAGTTCATGAGTTTTTTGATGTATTCTCAGACGATTTGCCCGGTTTACCCCCAGACCAGAAAGTCGAATTTGTGATTGATACATATCCCGGTGCAGAGCCAATATCGAAAGACCCTTATAGGTTAGCTCCTCCGGAATTGAAAGAGTTGAAAAAGCAGTTGGAAGAACTGTTGGAAAAGAGGTTCATACGCCCGAGCTTTTCACTATGGGGCGCACTAGTCTTATTTGTAAAGAAGAAAGACGGATCGCTCCGAATGTGTATTGACTACAGGGAGCTGAATAAGCTAACCATAAAAAATACGTATCCCTTGCCGAAGATAGACGACTTGTTTAATCAACTCCAATGAGCTCGGATTTTTTCGAAGATAGACTTGAGATTGGGGTATTATCAGCTGAAAGTCAGGTCACAAGATATCCCGAAGACAGCCTTTCGGATAAGATACGGGCACACGAATTTTTAGTAATGTCGTTCTGGCTAACAAACGCCCCAGCCTTTTTCATGGACCTCATGAATCAAGTATTCCAAGAGTATCTAGATAAATTCGTCATAGTATTTATCGACGATATCTTGGTTTACTCTCGTAATGAAGATGAACGTAAAAAGCACTTGAAGATGGTTCTTGAAACTTTGAAACAGCATCGGCTGTATGCAAAATTCTCCAAGTGCGAGTTCTGGCTGGATAAGGTCCATTTAATTGATTTCCGGTGGAGGGATATCGGTGGATCTAGCTAAGGTACAGTCAATCAATGAATTGCCTCAACCAAAGAATGTCAGCAAGATTCGAAACTTTCTGGGGTTAGGTGGTCACTACAGGAAGTTTATTGAGTGGTTTTCAAAGATTGCAGTACCCCTGACTTGTCTGACAAGAAAGGAAGTCAAGTATGTATGGTTGGAAGACTGTGAACACAGTTTCCAGATACTGAAGCAGAAATTAACTGCAGCTCCAATGTTGACACTTCTGGTGATGGATGAGAAGTTCAGTATTTACTGTGATGCTTCCAGAATCATATTGGGTAGTGTTTTCATACAAACGGAAAGGTGATTGCTTATGCTTCAAGGCAATTAAAGCCTTACGAACAAAATTATCCAACCCACGATTTAGAGTTAGCGGTGGTCCGGTCGTATTTGCGCTAAAGATCTCGAGGCACTATCTTTATCGACAGCGATGTGAGATATATTCAGATCACAAAAGTCTGAAGTATATCTTCACTCAGAAGGAGCTGAATATGAGGCAGAGGTAGTGGTTGGAGTTCGTGAAGGACTAAGACCTGTAGATTAAATACCACCCCGACAAAGCCAATGTAGTGGCCAATGCATTAAACCAAATTTCGACCTCAGTTTTAGCCATGAATACCGAGATGTCTAAAGAGTTGAGTACAGAACTTCAGAGATTTAATTTGGAGCTAGTTTCAAATGTAGCAGTAAAATTATCAGTTTTATCTTTGAAGCCATCAATTTTTTATAAAATTAGAGAAGCTCAACAAGATGGCCCAAGGTGCAACGAATTTAGGTCGAGCATAGCATATAATGACAGAACCGAGTTTAGCTGTTCAAATGATGGAATTCTGAAGTTCCACAATAGATGGTATGTTTCGAATAATGATCAACTTCGGAAAGAAATTTTGTCTGAAGCGCACTCCTCAAAGGTTTTCTGTTCATCCCGGAAGCACCAACATGTACAGAGACCTTAGGCAACATTATTGGTGACCTGACATTAAAAAGTCTGTAGCAAGGTACGTAGAGACATGCTTGATCTGCCAGCAAATGAATGTTGAGCATCAGGAACAGGCTGGAAAGTTGCAACCATTGCCGGTTCCAGAATGGGAGTGGGACCAAATATCCATGGATTTTGTTGTCGGGTTACCCCTGACGACAAAGGGATTTGATGCGGTGTGGGTGACTATGGATCGTTTAACCAAATCCACCCATTTTCTACCGGTAAAGATGACATTCAATATGGACCAATTCGCGGACCTATACATTTGGGAGACAGTGAGGTTACACGGTGTACCAATTTCGATTGTGTCGGACAGGAACCCAAGATTCACATCAAAATTTTGGAAGAGTCTGCACAAAGCAATAGGGGCACGACTGAATTTCAGTACAACCTTTCATCCTCAGACCGACGGACAATATGAACGGACTATTCAGATTTTAGAGGATATGCTTCGAGCCTGTGTACTAGAGTTCCAGGGTTTGTGGAGCAAGTATTTATCCTTGGTAAAATTTTCGTACAACAACAGCTATCAGGCTACGATAACTATGACCCCCTACGAAGCTTTATACGGGAGGAAGTGCAGATCGCCCCTCTATTGGAATGAAGTCGGTGAAACCGGCTTGATTGGTCCAGAAATCGTGTAACAAACGACTGAGAAAATCAAGATTATTCGGCAACAGATATTGATAGTTCAAAGTCGAGAAAAGAGCTATGTCGATGGAAGAAAGAGAGAATTGGAGTTCAAAAAAGGAGATGAAGTGTTCTTAAAAATTTTTCCATTCAAGGGGGTAATGAGGTTCGAGAGGAGTGGTAAGTTGAGCCCAAGATACGTTGGACCATTCCCGATCACAAAGAGAATTGGAAGAACTGCGTACCAACTAGAACTGTTAGCATCTATGAAAGGAGTTCACAATATTTTCCACGTGTCGATGCTAAGAAAGTGCCTCAAAGATCCGTCGCATGTTGTTGTTCAACAGGAGATTGAAGTACAGCCAACTTTAGCGTATGAGGAAAAGCCAGTGGAGATTTTAGATTATACAGTAAAGACACTATGCAAAAAGGATATTCCACCGGTGAAAGTATTATGGCGCAATCATAATGTAGAAAAAGTAACCTGGGAGCGGCAGCAAGACATGATGAGCCAATATCCTGAGTTATTTAGCTAGCAAATTTTGGGGACAAAATTTTTTTGAGGAGAATGGAATATAACACCCGAAATTTTCCACTACAACTAATTTCAGATTTATGTAATTATAATCGGTGGAGTTTTGGTAATAATTAAGAGCGGAGAATTTCTACCCCTGAAGTAAAAGATTATTTTGAGGCTAATGGGGAAGAAAGAAATTTAAAAATCCAATAGTAGACAGATTGAATAGCAGTTTGATTAAACAGTTAAGGGTTGAGGGTGAAATAGTAATTAGGATTATTATTATTATTATTATGAAAAAAAAAAGAAACCAAAACACCCATCGGTGTTTCTCCCACGTAAACCACCCTCCCCTTCAGTTTTTCCCTTCCCCCGCGTGAAACACTTGATGATTCTCCTTCGTTTTCCTTGTGAATCTTTAAATATAAGGTATGATTTAGTTAGTTTTGAATAGATAGTTGGTGTGTAGTTGTTTTTAGCGACAAAAAAATAAAGTTAGTGAGGTTACTAAGTGATTTGGTGAAAACCTAAGAGGGAGATAGAAAAATTGAACTTAGAGTTGATTTTTATTCGTATGTTAGTGCTTAAGTTAGAAGTAGGAGTAGATTAAAAGATTTTATGAGAAAGATTGAGTGGTTGGATAATCGAGTGCTCGAATTGTGGAACGGTTTCTGCTCGGCCACGTCCGGCCATACTGTAGGTGTTGAACTAGGAAATGGATGAGACCATTGAAAACTGGACATACTGTGTAGCATGTAGCACTTTAGATCATCCAATTCGGATGAATATTGGAGAAGTTATGAATTTTCGAAGATTAGTCAAAAATTGAGTTAGAATTTCGATATAGGCCAAGTAGAGATTTAGTTGTTGTTTCCTTTAGAGTTTTACGAATTGAATGGAAAGTGGAGCTAATAGATGTGTGGTTTTATAGGTTTTCTCAGTTAGCGTGCGAAGTTACGAAGTGCGATAAATTTTTAGGATGACAGGTAAGTAATGGATTATTTGTGTTTTGCCTTCGGGCCTACGCCATGGAACGATAGGATTGCTTGTTTGTTTTGATTGTTTTTTTTTGTTGTTTGGTTAGTTATTTGTGCATATGTGTTGACATGCATCATGGTTTTGAATTACAAAAGAACGATTTCTGAGCATGTTTTGAATTGTGCATATGAATTGTAATCAGATAAGAAAAGATGCCACGTATGGGAACGCCTCGTCGTTAACGTGCTAATGAGAAGGCACTAGGGGGTTACCATTGATGAAAGTACATAAAATGACATGATTTGTGAATGCCTCGTTGTTAATGTGCTAGTGAGAAAGCACTAAAGGGTTCTATGATCGATATTGGAAGCAGATTTTGTATGACCGTCCCGTGTGTGAACACGATATGTGCCTCTAATCTCGCTCCGTGGGTCATGGTTTGGCCGTCCTGAGTGTAATAAGATGGGTGCCTACTTGACTCACACGTGAAAGTGGAAGATGATAACAATGAAAACGAAACGAAAATGAAACCGAGCGTAGAAACTGCATGTGTTAGGGGTTGAGTTGTGCATTGATTTTCAGTTCATATTGCATACTTGCTAAGCATTAAGCTTATGTTTTGTGTTCCGTGGTGTAGGTGAGGACGAGCTCTCCGGTGAGTTGTTAGGTGACGGGCATGACTAAGATGGTGCTGGTGACGCATGCTGTATGCCGGTGCAGGAAGTTTGTTGAGGCGACACGATCATGGTGGGATAGGTTGTGGAATTTTGTAAGCATTTTTTGTTAAACATCCGTCTATAGATTTTTTAGGGTATAGGTTGTGTGGCACGATTATAGTCAGGGTTGGTGTTTGGTTATGTTTTTGAATGTACTTGAGGAGATTATGTCTTAAAAATACAGGTCTTTACTTCATGGTTTTAATCGTGGAAGTTTTCGTTGTCTGTTTTCGTTCGAACTAGTGTTGTTTTTATATATATATATACTGCTGGTGCAAAGTGTCGACCGAAGTCCATATATGTCGACCAGTCAGTGAAAATGGATTGTGGGTGTCGTCCGCGGGGTTCAACTTGTGCGGGCAGAGAGTAATGAGGTGTCGACCGGTGACCGTGGCTGTCGACTAGTTAGTGTAAAAGCAGGTATAGTGTCGACCGCAGGGTTCGACCTGCGCGGACAGAGGGGATAAAGGTGTCGACCTACGGCTATAGGTGTTGACCAGGAATGAAGGGGATGGTAGAGGTGTCGACCACGGGGGTGGACCGATAGAAACAGAGAGAATTGAAGTGTTGATCGGCGTTGCCGGTGTCGACCGATGAAAAACCTGAGACAACTCAAGTGTCGACCGATACTCACAGGTGTCAACCGGTTTCTCAGTTTTACGCTTCATAAAATGAAGTTTTATCCAAACCGATTTTAATTGAGTTTTCCGCTGCAATGTTGTTTAAAATATTTTCAAAAATGTCGTTTTAAGTTGAGAAACAAAAGTTTTAAATTTTATGCGAATTCTTACGAGATACGAGCCAAATAGTGAGTAAGTAACAAACTGGATCCGAGGTGGACCGGGGATATATAGAGTTGGTATCAGAGTGGTCAGCGGACCAAAAACGGGTAGGTTTTCGGGATCGCTACATAAGGGCTTTGTTTTTACTTGAAGTAGTACTCTTTTGCCTCCTAAAAGATGAGCAAGTCCAATACATAATAAAGAAATAAAATACTAAAGTTTTTAAATAAAAATAAAAATATTCTCGACGATTACAATAGTTGTAAAAAAGAAAGACAAATTCCTTCTTCTTTTATTATTGGTGTCGAGGACTTGCTCCATTTATTGAATAGTGTCAAGGTCATGCTCTCATGTTAATAAATGGCATGACCTCTCCTCATCCTGTATGCTATGTGTGATCTCCATTTTATCTTTAAAGATGTTTCCTACAAAATAAACAAACAAGTTAATTAATGTTTTAGCCCAAGCGCGTGTGATTGCCCTAGAGACACAACATCTTGACATCATCGTGGCAACAAAAAAGAAACACAAACAACAAGAAAATATCAAGAAAGAAACATAGCTTTGATACCAATGACGTGCCACCAAATGGGACAAGTTATTGACACAAAGTTGACTGGGCTATGACTACTTGGCAGAGCAGAGCAGAGCAGCAACTTTGCCCATCCACAACTTGCTCCACACTTGGAATTTGGGGCTAAAATGTGGCCATCCTCTAGCCCTGGATGTTAAAAGATGACTTCCAAATATCGCATTCAAAGGTGGAGTGAAGCGAAAAGCTTCACAACAAAGAATGGGCTGTGTCAGATAGGAAGAATACTAATTTGGCCGAGCAAAGAGGTCATTTTTGGGTAGGTATGTCTGGCTCAATTGATGTCTTCTTGATGCAACTTTTGGACAGATCCTTGCTCTACATGTAAGGATAAACATCTAATAAAATCAAGGGCTGAATAATTGTGGATGAAAAATTATAGATGTGGAGGCACATAGTGGTTCAGAAAGTATTGCGGCTGCACCTCTGATGTGCTTCCAATTGGTGACTCAGCTAGAAGGAGATCCTTAGCTGCACAAGAGGTTACTTCCAACAAGTATAACTCAAGTTAGTGACAAATTAATGGCTAATGTTTTGACAACTTCACCCTTTAGAAGTGATGAGATTACCCTCCAAAAAGGGTGAAAAGATTCGGTGGGATGACGGGATGAGAAAATGGTGCGTAAAGGATTGCTCACTGCTCGGTTAGGAGTAAGCATTTTTTTCAAGACAACTTTGCACAAACTTTGTGGAAGATGAAACTTTAATGGTTGGTTTTGAGTGTTTCGACGACCTTGCTAAGGTTTTCCACTCCACAAAGGAAGCGGAAGAAAGTTGTAATATTGAATAACAACCAGCTACGCTGACAAGAGGTTGAGATCACTGTACACACACCCTCACTTGCAGATATTAAACACAGAGAAGGATTCGACACTTGAGAGGTTTATCTTCAAGCTTGAAAACAAGGTTCGCTGCAAATGTTCACTGCTCTCAAAGGAGACTTAAGGATGACTTAAATACCATGCATTAAGATAAAATTATGGTTCAAAACATAAGTAGACAAAAACTAGTAAAAGAGGAGAAAGGTATTTGGCTATGCATAAAAAACGAGCACCTAATTTCTGGCTATTTTTAGCAAAGGACTTTCATCCCTCTAAATGTACCGTTTTGACTTCCTTTTACAACAAAAATTCAGCCAATATAAGGTTCACAAAATACAAGCAATAAAATAAATCACATGTTTTAAATGACTCTGCCAACTAAGCTCCCTGCATGTGATGAGTTTGATTCTTTAATTGGGGTGGTTTGGCTTTCGCATCATGTTCCCAATTTATCAAGTGCAATAACTTCTTGTCTCTTGCATTCGGTTCTTCTCCAAATTGTTCATGAAATATGACTTCTAAAAAATGAGCAAACAAGTTAGATAGTTCATTGGCTCAAGATTTCGTGATTGCTCTTCTAGGTGTATCAACCTCTTCGATGTTGTTTGGCTTTCTTTGATAAATGCCTCAAACTTGCTCATTGCAAGTTTTATGTACCTTTCCTAGTTGTTCAACCTTTATGGGTAGAGGAAAATAAAAGATACATCAATAATTGTTTAGACTTACACTCACAAAGAGTGGAACTAAAACACCAATATTAAAATCAGATATTACTCATCAAATATCTGACAAAGAGTAGAACTAACACACCAACATTAAATCAGATATTACTCATCAAATTTTGAAAGACCACTTGAAGGAACTTTGAAGATGAAACTTCAAAAGGATTTTCTTTTTGTTCAAAATTTTCTAAGGTTTACAACAACAATAAAGATTGCTTTATAGAGCCACTAGAGGGGACTAGAGTTGAAATCTAAAGGTCTTTTTACAAAGGCAAACTAAAAGAGAAAATGAATTCTTTGGCTAAACTTACTCAAAATAGCCAAGCACAAAAAGGGACTACTCTTTGACTCCTTACCCTAATAAGGTCTCACCAATAAAATAATACAACCTAAAATAATGACAATTCAAAATAAAAACTTGCACACGTGGAATCCTAAGTGCTCTCCTTCGATTGGCCAAAGTTCATGTATTCTTCCATGTGAGACATGGTGGTTGATAGATTGACTTGGGATTTGTGCTAGGTGATCCTTTGGTCAAAGTTCCTTGGCTCCTCATGATGATTTTGAGCTATTTGAATATTTGTCTGCTTTTGTGCCAATGCTCCTATGAATCGATTAGTTGGTCTTTTCTTTGTGTCATGATATTTGTGTCTCCTCCAAACCTTCTTGAAAATATTAGGAATATAACCTTCTTGAGGATGGTTACCATGACACATAAAAAGTTTACATGAATTAACCTTCAACTTATACTAAAAAGTGGAAACTAAAAAATAGAATATTGCTCATAACTTGGTATGTAAATTGCATAAGTCGCTATATAGCTTTAAGCAAAGTTCTAGATAATGGTTTTCCAAATTTTAAAAGTAGGAGTGTTCATTGCTATTTTTGTATTTGTGGAGGACATTATAATGTCTAGAAATTCTTTTAGTCATATGCAACATATGAAGATGTTGTTGAACAATAAATTCAAGTTGAAAGATCTTTGAGAACTTCATTATCTTTTGGGATTAGAAGTTGCTCGATCCCACTTATACTTTACAACATTTAAATGGCACAGACTATTTGGGACGCGAGTCAATATTTACCTCCTTAGATCCTACTTGTACACTTTCAAATGAATTGAGAATTGTTTTGGAAGAAAACACAATGTATAGTAAACTACTTGGAAGACTTTGTATTTGATAATTTGTCGTCCTAACATTACATAGCCAGTTAATACTCTAAGCCAATATGTTTCGAAGCAAAATAAAAATAAAAATAAAAAACTCATTTTCTAGGTGCTTATAAAGTAATGAAATATCCAAAAGGAAATCCACATAAAAGTCGATTTCATTTAACTTCAACTTCTCTTCAATTGAAGGCATTCGGTGATTTAGATTGGGCATTATGTTTGGATTCAAGAAGAGTGATTCAGATTGAGCATCATGTTTGGATTGGAGAAGATTTGCTACTAGATTTTCCGTTGGAGACTCCTTCAATCATGAAAATCTGAAAAGCAACAAAGTTTCTGTAATGCTCTATAGTTATAGTGCACCATTTCTACTTTTATCTTTAAGTCGTTCATTTTTGTTGAAAACGTAAAATGGATAAGTGACATGCTTTAAA
Source organism: Begonia peltatifolia (assembly GCA_022433055.1). Lineage (NCBI taxonomy): Eukaryota > Viridiplantae > Streptophyta > Magnoliopsida > Cucurbitales > Begoniaceae > Begonia > Begonia peltatifolia. Next base: position 9,348,900 of record CM039519.1, on the reverse strand, counting down.
AAATGTGAACAACAAAAGACTTTTAAACAATCAAAATTTTAAACTTTACTACAAAAGAAATACATAGTCTAAGTGATCTTTCAAAAATAATTATTTAATAAAATTGTTCATAATTGAAATTAAACTTATTACAAATAGCATTTATAAATTAAAAAATCCTTTCTAAATAGCATTACTTGATTAATCTTGCACAAACAACCATTAGTAATGCCTCTAAAAATACATTTTTAACTGCATCTTTTATTCATTTTCTTCATTAGTCATGTCAATATTATCCTCATTGACACGATTCTACGTTGAATGAGTCGTGTTTTACCCACGAACGAAACAGAAAAACAAGATGAGCATAAAACCGAATGATGTTTGATGAGCAACCTTTTAGGCTCTCGACATAACGATCTTCCGAAGGAAGACGGCAGCAAACGGGATCGGTTTCTGGCCACTCTATTCGTGTATCCTTATCTGGAAAAGAGAGGGAACACGAGTGAAACGATAGCTATTCAAGCAACCTCAGGCTTAAAAGCTCAAGGAGATGCACTCATTCTCGGTTCTAGACCGAACCGAGACTTACCGTTCACCAAGGTTCAAGCTACTTTGGCTGAACACAAAAAGGGCTATTCTCATAGATTCAACAATCTTTACACACACCAATAGCCATGTATTTATAGACCTAGGGTGGCTGAAGGTTAGAATGGGATTGGGCTTCAAAATGAGACACATGGTTGGCCATTCTTAGTCTAGTTGCACTCCAGATCACTCTTCAAGCTTTGGTCCATTTGTTGCATCAATGTGCTGCCAAACTCCGACCCAATTGTTGCTTCTAAACACCGTCTAACTTAATATACATATAATCCTAATGCCTAAGGATGCATGCAACTATAAAATATACAGGAAGGCGAATGTTTGAAAACAAAAACATAAGGGCGAATATTTGCCAAATAAAATTCAATTACAAATTAATTCCGAGGGAGACAAATCCCTTCTTCATGTGCTTCCACCTTTATCTCCCATGATAGCAAGTGTAAAGATTGATCTTTGTCCTTTGTGCTTGGGTCGCATTCCAAGTCCGCGAATAGGCATTCGACATTCGTAATTCCTGCAAAAGAATTGAACAGGTTTGATAAAGCTCGTGTCTTGGTTTGTGACGGCCCTCTGGGAAAAATCACTCACCTACATCACAAAGCTCATCTATGAGTGTGACGCTCGGTAAAGGATGTACAAAAATAACATGAGCACGATGTGCAATCTTGTAATCACATGTGTTTCTTTTTAATCTTCGTTCTTTCTTTTCTTTTACTTAACAGTCTAGTCATTGGAGATAATTCAGTCTAGGCAGAGAAAAGAGAACCATTTGGTCTACCTCTTACAGGAGAGACAACTCAATTTCCTCTTCACAACAATTATTTATGTACATTAGACGCGTCTTTTCGTCTTTCTTAATGAAAATATTTTCAAGAATGCATAAACAAATGTATAATCGTGTTACGCATAACATAGGAATACAATATTAATTCATAGTCTCAATAACAATCCATTCATTATCGTGCAAGCATCACATAGTTGTATCATTAATAACAATTGATATCCAATTAAAAAACAATGTCATATCCACGGATTACACATCACTAGTAATCAACTCCTTGAATAATCATAAAACGTTTCATAAAATATCTCAATCAATATCATTACGAATATGGAAATAAAATACATCCTCGAGTATCAATGAACTTCATCATGATAACCTACTTTGTGATATATGTTAGAAGACCACATGCATACAAAACATCTCTTACATTAATTAACGTGTCACATTCAAGAGTGTATAAAATAACATAACCTTGAGTAATATCATCATCAATGTAATAATAAAACACGTGAGTTATCCTAGCACCTTGTGATGTAAGATGAACGACAAAACACATGCAAATATCTCTTAGAACGAAGTTTTTTCACAATAACAGTCGCTGACGATGATTAAAATTTTATTTGAATCAACCTAATACTGTAGATTCTTGCGTATTAGTATTTGACAGAAGACGATATTGAAAACCCTAATCGATTTCTTCTTATTCTTATGACCATTTAAGGATCGTTGCCTACATAATTTTGACGTGAAATAGGTTTCCCTGGACAGAGCTAAAGAGAGGCTAGGAAGCGATTAATAGCTTTGGGATGAAATAATACTTTTTAGGATAAAGGTTTTCATTCATATATTCTGCTTGCCATTGTATTATTTGATCGTTCATTATGTCGGTAAATCGGTAGCTCAAATGGAACGTGCACACTTTGTCTCCTTCTTCTGGCCATTCATTTTTTTTTTTGGTCTGGTCGACCACTACTTTGTTTGGTTGACACCTCAACCTTATTATTTTATTCTCATTGCAATTTTCAGGGAAAGTGTCGACCAGTTACAGTTCATAATGTTGACCAATTTGGAATATTCCTTTCATTTGTCTTCAATTTCAACTTCTTACTCAGTTAGTTTTACAACACCCTTGCCTCTTTAAATTTTATGACAATAAATTCTCTCTCCACGCATATCATTAACAACAAAATTAATGAACTTAAACATAAAGATGTTCTTACTAATCATGCTAGCTTTATTGAAACTTTCAGGTGATACAATTTCTCCAAATCTATTGATGAAGCTAAGGATCGCTCCATGGTGAAAACAACATGCAAGTTATTCAGGTTACACATTCTTCTTAATAATTTTGCAATTTCTTCTCAACAAGTATTCTTATTTTGTGAAAAACCAGCTGCATTACACATTGCTGTGTAGCGTCCCTCGGTGCTCATAGAACAATATTGTCTACTTTGTGCTGGAGCTCACACAATTTTATTCTTGAACGCCCAAAAAACGTTGTAATAGTAGGAAGAAGAACTCTACTTATAAACCATGCACTTTTCATTTTCTCAAGCGATATAGGATTTTGCATCTGCTCAGGTATGGGCTAGAACTTTATACTGAGCCCTTCTTGCCTTCACATGGTGGGTTATCACATATTATCAATCTATTTTTCAAGAAATGATTGAACATATGGAAATTGATTGCTACATTACGAGATAACAACTTAAACTTGGTATTATTAAGACATTACATGTCTCTTCCAAACATCAAGTAGATGTTTTTTTCACTAAATTTTCATATCTTGGTTTGTTTAAATCTTTTCTCCGAAAGATAGGAATGATTAACATTTTATTTTCTATCTTGAAAGGGAATATTATTCATTAACAGGAGGAGGGCCTAGAGTGACACACTTGGGTTGAACAACTCGATTGCCCAACCCAAAACTTAGTTTACAACAGAAGTCTTAACAAAAACATTTGACCCTACTCCACACAAGATAGACAAAACTCGACCTAGAGATTATATAGTAATAAGATGGTGCATTACGAAACCCAAGAATAAATACTTAGTAAGTAATAAAGTATCAACAACCATAAAATATACAGGCCAAAATAAGATAAAAATCAACAAAGTAGTTCCCAACAAGGTATGGAAATAAATATCTCAAGAAGACAGGAAAAGGAACAAAAGGAAACACTCTACAAAAAAAAGATACTCCTAGCCTCCACAATCTTACCTGGGAAAAAGTATAAGTCTTTTTAGGTGAGCGACTAGAAGACATGAAAAGGAACAAAAGGAAATACTTTGCACATAATAGATACTTCTAGTCTCCACAATCTTACTTGTGAAAAAAGAGGAGTTTTTTTGAGTGAGTATTTGACTCGATAGAGAATATTGTACTAAACCCAATGCATGAGAAAACAATGAGGTAGTGAGAAAAACATAGGATTTACATTCGTCAAAGTTGTTTTGAGCATTTAAAAATAGATTTTGCAAGCCATCGATGAGGCAAGTAACAAAAATATTGCTACATACACAGGTAGTTATTAATAAAATAAGTTTTCACCATTTTTTGTAGAAAACAACCCACCTATGGACCTTTGCATGTTGATTTCCCACAAGGCACATGAAAGAAGATGATGATCTATAGATTCAGTTTGTCACAAGAGAGAGAAAGAAAGACAGTATAAAGACTATTCAATTGCGTATCAAGCGTAACAATAAAACGCGATTGTAAGGTTTTGGTATTCAAACCAAAAGAACGTCATTACTGTCCCAATCCAACATCGTGCATACAAACAAAAAACTTTAACACAGCAAAGCTTTACATAGAGAACCTCATGTTATTTTGGCCTTAATGCTGTTCAAAACAATCAAAGGTACATTGAACATGTAATAACCTGGAAAATTTCAGATTTTTAAATCTAATTTATGATATTTTTAATTCAATCTCGGTTGGGGTTTCGAAAAATATTTTAACGGGTAAATTAAGTCATATAACTCGGAATCTATTTATAGTGACAGTTTTCAGAAATTTAAAGTCGGGGATACGAGAATTTAACGAAACACGAGTAGTTAAAATACGTGAGGGTGTTTTGGTAATTTTATTATTTAAAGGATTTTTATAAAAAAGAAAATAAAATAAAAATTTTAAACAAAACAACTGAACGACTTCGCGAGGAAGCCGTTTAGTGTTCTGTTTCTTTGCCAAGGCCGAGAGAAGCGACCGAGGACGAGAGAGAGACCGAGAGGAAGAGCTGGAACCAGAGAACGATCGGCCGACGAACGACAACAGGGTGTGACGCCGAGAGCTCCAAACAGCTGAGCGGAGGTGTGAGTGCAGCCTTTCCTGAGCGAGAAGCTAAAGGTAAGCTCTCTGTTCACGAGCAATTCGGCCGAGTCTTGATGCTCGTTTTGTTTCTCTCTGATGTTGATGAACTTGCTGAATATTATGTTGGCCGTTTTGGCCTAGCTTTGGTTGATTGTTTTAAATTTTATTTTTGTGGGTTATATTAGGTTGTTAGAGGGACGTATGGCCGCTGAAATCGTTTGATTTCGATATCCGACGCAAAGGTTATGCGCGTCGGAAGTTTATGTCAGATTTTGGTCCGAGTCAAATTAGTGAACGTTTTTCGTAGAATTGTGACGTGTGATAGTAGCATGGCCATTTTTGATGCGTAAAACTAGTTTTGAGTGAGTTTTGGTTGAAGAAAACAAAAATGTAAAATTGGATAAAAAGGTTAGATTCAGTTTCAGGATTTTTCCACCTAGCTGCGGATTACCGTTTTAAAATCCGTCTTAATATGTTAAATTAGGTTCCTAGGGGAACGTTTAGCCTCTTGACCGAACCAAATTTGTAATAATTCAAAATTTTTGAATTTTAATTTTTAATTTCTGAAATTTTTGCTTTAATCTCGGTCGGAGTTTTGAGAAATATTTCAACGGGAAATTTAAATTTTTAGACTCGGAGCCTACTTTTGCGATGGTGTTCGGAATTTAAAGTCGGGAGGTTGGGAAATTAACGAAATTACGGACGATTGGAACACGTGAGGGCATTTTGGTAATTTGTACTTAAATTAAAATATAAAAAAAATAACAACAAGGTGGAATGGCTTCGGGTGGAAGCCATTCCACCCTGTGCTGTGCGCGACCGAGAGAGCGAGAGCGAGAGAGAGGCCGAGTAGGAGCAATCGCCGACGACCGACTGCCGAGGAAGAGACGCCGGTGCTCAGAGTACTCTGGTGAGCTGAAGAGAGGAGCTACCTTGCCGTCCCGCGCTGAGAAACCAAAGGTGAGCTCTCCTCTGTTTCCTTTTGTTCTGTTGACCGAGCGTGGAGGGCTCGGTTGTTCTTGGATTTCCCCGACAGTAGGACTCGGTCGTCGGAGCTTTAGGGTGTAATGTGTGCGGGTGCTGGAGCCAGTGTGTGGCTCGGCTCTTCCGTGACAAAACCGACCGAAAACAGGGTGTTTCCTTTCGGTTTTTGCCCTTCTCTGATGGCCGAGCGTGGGATCGTGTTACCCTCTACATTTCAGGAGAGTAGGGGACAAAATTGGAAGGAATGAGGGAGGGGGTGCCTGGTTCAATGGACCGATTAGAAATTCTCAGTTTTTGGAGAGAAAACCGTGAAGGTTGTTGGTGCTGCCATGCTGTTTTCTAAGTAGGAACTCTCCAAATTGTTGATGTGTGCATTGGTAGATTGAAATGTGATTGTTTGGTGAAAGAATTTGCGAGATTTGGATTGAAGATGAATTTCGGCTACTTTTCGTATAACGAGGAGGTGGTAGCGAAGGCCCTGAACATTGAGGAGGCTCGGGTGAAGCTTCCTAGTTATAGGGAGGTACCCAAGGAGCAGCCTCGGAGATTATTCAGAGAGTCGCTGCCATAGTCGAGCGGGAGGCGTCCATGCAAAAAGGCCTGAAGAGGCCTAGTGACAGTTCCAGTAGCCAGGGGAGCACCAATAGGCCGCAGGGGTCGGGACAGTTTCCAGTGTGCCCGAAGTGTCAGAGAAGCCACTCGGGAAAGTGTAGAATGGGCCCAGTGCGGTGTTATAACTGTGGCGAGGTGAGCCAGAGTACCAGAAGCCGCGTCAGAACCGTTGCTTCAACTGCAATGAGGTGGGACACTTTGCTAACAGATGCCCAGCTGCGAGAAAGACGTCAGCTAGAGTTACAGCGAGGGTCTTTGCCCTTTTTGAGCCAGATGATACCGCCCAGCTATCAGTGATTGTATGTAACATTTTAGTTTCTGGTGTGGTAGTTTATATCTTGATTGATACAGGCGCTACGCACTCGTTTGTGTCGACAAGTTTTGTTGTTAAGGCAAACTTGGAGTTCAGTCCCGCCGACCAACATTATGATGTGACCTTGCCATCAGGGGAACATTTGTATTCAGAACAGGTGGTGCGGGGCAATGTGGTGACAGTAGGGAAAAAACAGTTATATGCCGAGCTAGTCATACTCCATATGAGCGGTTATGAGGTGATCTCGGGAATGGACTGCCAGTTCAGACATCATGGCAAGATTGACTGCAAGACTAGAGAAGTTCATTTTCGGCCCCGCTACACATTTAAAGCAGGTAAAGGTCTTGCCAAGATTTCTGCTGTCTTTTCTCGTCACTTTTTTAGAACAGGTCCGAGTCAAATAGTAATGATTACTCCTATAAATGTGGAAAATATACCGGATTAGTCTATCCACGGCTTTCGCGCAGCTCAATCCCTTGCTTTGTTTTTCGTTTTATAGTCGGGGGCCCTTTCTCTATTATATTAGCCCCTAATTCAGACGGAATCGAATGATTACGAGATAGACAATGAGACAAAGCCAAGAGGGGAGAGCACTTAGACAATTCACTTTGAGTACAGGGAAGTCCGCTGGTAGGAATTCCTCAGGGCGTATTACTCTTTTTCAACGAGGGGGTGGATCGAAGCGATTGCAGTGAAGAATTGATCTGAAACGAAGCACTTCGTCTATGGGGATTGTAGAAAAAATAGAATATGATCCACGGTTGTCAGGCTTGCCAGGGATTTTTGGCAAGTGTCGGGGATGCGCAGTCACAGGGTGATACTCGGTTATAGGATATTCTTGTTGTGTAGGAGTTCCCGGAGGTATTTCGTGATAATTTGCCAAGGTTGCCCCCTGACAGGGAGATTGAATTTGAGATAGATGTTTTCCCAGGTGCCGAGGCGGTATGCAAGATACAAGTTAGCACCTACTGAACTTAAGCAGCTGAAGGCTCAGTTGGAGGAGCTAACGGATAAGGGCTTTATACGCCCTAGTTTTCCACCTTGGGGCGCGCCAGTTCTATTCGTCAAGAAGAAGAACGGATCCCTACGAATGTGTATTGACTATCGGGAGCTGAATACGTTGACGGTGAAGAACAGGTACCTATTGCCGAGGATTGACGATTTGTTTGATCAGCTACAGGGTGCCCGAGTGTTTTCTAAGATCGACCTGAGGTCCGGCTATCATTAGTTGAAGGTAAAGGGCAAGGATGTACCCAAGACGGCCTTCAGGACAAAGTACAGACATTTTGAGTTCCTGGTTAAGTCATTCGGGCTGACCAATGCCCCTGCAGCGTTTATGGATTTGATACACCGAGTGTTCAGGGAGTACCTGGACAAGTTTGTGATCGTGCTTATCGATGACATTCTGATTTACTCGTGGAGTGAGGAAGAGCACAGGGAGCACTTGATGACCGTATTGACTATTCTGAGACAGCATCCGTGTATGCTAAGTTCTCGAAGTGCGGGTTTTGGTTGGACATGATTCACTTCTTGGGGCATCTTATTCCCTCTGAGGGTATTTCAGTTGATCCAGTAAAAGTTCAGGCTGTAAAGGAGTGCCCGCGGCCGACTAGTGCTAGCGAGATACGTAGTTTTCTAGGGTTGGCTGGATATTATCGGAGATTTATTGAGGGGTTCTCTAAGATCTCGGCTCCCTTGACCCCGCTGACAAGAAAGAATGCAAAGTATAAATGGACCGACAGGTGTGAGGACAGCTTTAAGATATTGAAGCAGAGATTGACTACGGCTCCTATACTGACGCTGCCCGTGGAAGGAGAGACGTTCTGCATTTATTGTGATGCCTCCAAGATTGGTTTGGGGTGTGTTTTGATTCAGGCTGGGAGAGTGCCTATGCCTCTAGGCAGTTGAAGGCTTACGAGCAGAATTATCCCACTCACGATTTGGAACTGACGGCTGTTGTATTTGCACTCAAGATTTGGAGGCATTACCGTTATGGGTAGCAGTGCGAGATTTACTCAGACCATCAGATCTTGAGGTACATTTTCACGCAAAAAGAGCTGAATTTGAGACAGAAGAGATGACTTGAGTTGGTCAAGGATTACGATGTGGAGATCAAGTACCACCCGAGAAAGGTGAACGTGGTGGCAAACGCCTTGAGTAGGGTGACAGCTTCGACTTCTGCCATGACTTTGATAGAGTCTGTTGAGTTGATGACAGAGATGCAGAGCTTTAGCTTGGAGGTAGTTTCTGATCTGGCAGCCACTCTTTCGGCCTTGTCGTTGAGGCCAACTATTCTGGATAGGATTAGGCAGACCCAGGAGACTGACTCAGAGTGTAGCGAGCTGAAGGCGAGTATGGAGGCCATGCCTAATCCTGAGTTCAGTTATTCAAGGGACGGGATTCTGAAATTTCGGGATAGGTGGTACGTGCCGAAGGATGAGAAGCTGAAGAAAGATATATTATCAGAGGCTCATTCATCTTCTTTCTCTGTGCATCCCAGAAGCACTAAGATGTACAGGAATTTGAAGCAGCACTATTGGTGGCCTAACTTGAAACGAGCGGTGGCTGAGTATGTTGATACATGTGTAGTCTGCCAGCAGGTGAAGGTGGAACATTAGCGACCGTCTGGGATGCGCCAACCATTGCCAATACCGGAGTGGAAGTGGGAGCGGATCACTATGGATTTTGTGGTGGGACTACCAAGGACCATGATGCTATCTGGGTGATTATGGACAGGTTGACGAAGTCGTCTCACTTTTTGCCTGTGAGGATGACTTATACCATGGATCAGTTTGCCCAGTTATATATTCAGGAGATAATCAGACTTCATGTGATTTCGGTGTCGATTGTTTCAGACCGAGACCCCAAGTTCACGTCCAAGTTTTGGAGGAGTCTGCATAAGGCTATGGGCACCAGATTAGATTTCAGTACGACCTTTCCTCCTAAGACCGATGGGCAGTCAGAGCGGACTATACAGATTCTGGAGGATATGCTCAGGGCCTGTGTGTTGGAGTTTCAGGCGGCTTGTAGTAAGTTCTTACCGTTAGTGGAGTTCTCATAAAATAACAGCTACTAGTCCACCATTTGTATGGCGCCGTACGAGGCCCTCTACGAAAGAAAGTGCAGGTCACCATTGTATTGGGATGAGGTTGGGGAGGCCCGATTGATAGTTCCTGAGATTTTACAGCAGACTGTCGACAAAATTTCTGTGATACGGAAGAGGATTGAAGCAGCTCAGAGTCGACAGAAGAGTTATGCTAACCAGAGGCGTCGGGAGTTGGAGTTTAGTGAGGGCGACGAGCTATTTCTGAAGATCTCGCTGTTCAAGGGAGTGGTGAGGTTTGGAAAGTGGGGGAAGCTCAACCCTCGGTTTGTGCGACCATTCCCGATTGTCAATCGGATTGGGAGAACTGCGTACCAGCTTCAGTTGCCATGGATGCCATCCATGATGTTTTTCATGTCTCGATACTGAGGAATTGTATGCGCGATCCCTCTCAGGTAGTGCCACAATAGGATATAGAGATCCAGCCGACTCTGTCCTACGAGGAGAAGCCAGTGAGGATCTTAGGATCGGCTGTGAAGGTGCTGCGCAACAAGGAAATCCCTTTGGTCAAGGTGTTGTGGCGCAATCATGGTGTGGAAGAGACTACTTGGGAGCAGCGTGAAGACATGGAGCGTCAATATCCCAACTTATAGTATCCCAACTTATTCGGTACGTAAAGTTTGGCGACAAAATTTTTATAAGGGGAGATGTAATAACCCGAAAAATTTCAAATTTTTAAATCTAATTTATAATATTTTTAATTTAATCTCGGTTGGGATTTCGGGAAATATTTTAACGGGTAAATTAAGTCATAGAACTCAGAAACTATTTCTAGTGACGGTTTTCAGAATTTTAAAGTCGGGGATACGAGAATTTAACGAAAAACAAGCGGTTAAAACACATGAGGGTGTTTTGGTTATTTTATTATTTAAATGATTTTTATAAAAAATAAAATAAAATAAAAATTTTAAAGCCAAGGCCGAGAGGAGCGACCGAGTGTGAGAGAGAGATCGAGAGGGAGAGCAGGAAACGGAGAATGATCGGCCGACGAACGATGACAGGGTGTGACGCCGGGAGCTCCGACAAGCTGAGCAGAGGTGTGAGTGCAGACCTTCCCGACCTGGAAGCCAAAGGTAAGCTCTCTGTTCATGAGCAATTCGACCGAGCCTTGATGCTCGTTTTTTTTCTCTCCGATGTTGATGAACTTGCTCAATGTTATGTTGGAGGGAGAGTCTGCGTGTGTGAGAGTGTTATGGGCAATGGATGCTCGGTGGGAGGGAGAATGACCCGGGGGGTGGGGTGGGGAAGGATATTGAGCAAAATTTGGGCTGGTGCTCCAATCTCTGATATATGCATGAATGAGTGGAATGTGGCTGACTACATATAGAAATTGTGAAATTTGAACTTAAATGAAAATCAGATTTTTGTTTTGTTTAAGAGCAGATTCTGTTTTTCGCCGTTTCGGCCTAGATTCGGTTGATTATTTTAAATTCTGTTTGTGGGTTAAATTAGGTTGTTAGAGGGACGTATGGCTGCTGGAATCGTTCGATTCGGATATATGACGCAAAAGTTATCCGCGTCGAAAGTTTATGTCAGATTTTTGTCCGAATCAAATTAGTGAGCATTTTTCGTAGAATTGTGACGTGTGATAGTAGCATGGCCGTTTTTGATGCGTAAAACTAGTTTTGAGTGAGTTTTGGTTGAAGAAAACAAAAATGTGAAATTGGATAAAAAGGCCAGATTCGGTTTCGGGATTTTTTCACCTAGCTGTGGATTACCGTTTTAAAATCCATCTTAGTATGTTAAACTAGGTTTCTAGGGGAACGTTTAGTCTCTTGAATCACTTGATTCCGTTAACAGACGCAAAAGTTATGCGCGTCCGAACTTTAAGCTGGTGTTCGGTCGAACCAAATTGGTGACCTATTTTAGTTGGAATTTCATGTGTTTAATTAAGGGATATTATTTTTAACTTATTTGGTGAATTTTGAAGTAAAGATTGATGAGTGATTGTTTGTGTTTTAGGTTGAGGCATTTTTGGCGAAGATGTGCATCGAGTGAGCTTAGCACGCCAGGTAAGTAATGCATGCATGTGTCTTGCCTAAGTGGTCCTATACCGTAGAACTTTAGGATTTATGTGATTGATTGTGGTGTGTGTGCGTATTGTTTGACATGCATCTTTTTTTTTAAAATGAACGAAAATGGTTTTCAGCATATTTTGAGTAAGTGGTGAGACGCGTGGTGGTAGTACCGCGGATCCTGCTAGTATGTGGGCCGGTACGTAACCAACTGCGAATTTCGCTCTAGACGTGGGCCGGTTGGGCAGTCACGCGACGTGTATGTGTTGACGGTGAGAATGATGGGTAGTGGTACCGCGGATCCTACTAGTGTGTGGGCTGGTGCAACACCAGTCGCGGATTCCGCTCGAGGAGTGGGTCGGCTGGGCTGTCGCGAAACGTGTGTGTGGCAACTGTGGCCCCGTTGCTGGGGAGGCTGGGATGGGGGTGACGTGTCAGAGTGTAGTGTGGCGCTAGGTACACCCTCACCCTGATGTGCTTGTTGTGTGATGATGCGTGTGTGTGTAGCTTGTGGGCCTCGTTGCTGGGGAGTCCGGAACAGTGGCGACGTGTCAGGGTGTAGGGTGGCGCTAGGTTTCTCTTTACCATGGTGCGGCTACACTACGCATCACAGATGTAACAATATGAGTGTCAGTATAGAGACCACATGTGATAGGATTGCATTGTCGGCTTTACCTTCATATCGTACTACTTACTGAGCGTTAGGCTTATGTTGTGTGTTCTATGGTGTAGGTGCGGACAATATTGCTGGTGAGCCTTAAGAGCCTAGTCCTGAGGCTTAGGACCGTTGGCGGCGTACGACCGAGGCACCAGACGGCAGATTTTGTTAGAGCGACCCGACCTGTGGAGATGGTAGGTGGTGGTTTGGGTATTGCGGATATTTTATTTTGCTGTGTCGATGTACAGTTGATTAGACGAGTTGTATAGGCATCGGTTGTATAAGGGTTTATAGAGTGCGTATGATTTTGGTGACATACGCGTTTGCTTTACATGTAGGAGCTTGGTATTGCTCTATACTGTGGACTTTCCTCATTCGTAGTTGATAGATTTTCGTTGTCTTTAAACTTTGATTATTTTGTTATGAAGATTCTCTGGATGGTTGATAGATAAATATTACTAGTTTTTGGTAAACGCTGTGCAGGGTTTAAATTTTGGGATAGTCAATTTTTAGGTATTACTCTACCAAAATTTCGGGAGACAGATTAGGAGTCGGGAGGATATAGAATAGGTAGGGATGTGTACAGTGGGTGTTAGAGAAGTGTGGATGGGAGTGGGTGTGCGGCGTGTTCGCAGGTGCGCGGAACACACGGCCCTGCGGGTGCTCACGGGTCGTGCGGCGTCGGGTAAGGGCGTGCGTGCGGACGTGCGGTAGAAGGCAAAGTGCGTGGGGCACGCGGCGCTGTGAGCGCTCGCGTGACGTGGTGATGTTGAGTCGGCATGCGCAACACTGTTAGGGTGCGTGCAAGGCGTCAAAGTGAGGGCGTGGGTGTGCGACACTGAATCTGTGTAGTTCGAGGTATGTGTTGAACTTCTTCCTAGGATTTCGAGTCTTGTTGTTTTATTTTAAAACTATTTTAAATTGTTGTTTTTTCCGATGTGTATTTTTATATTGAGGATTTTGTGTTCCCTCTTCGGGGCGTGAGTTGTTTTCGAATCGAGTCGAAATTTTTTTTTATACTCATAAATGTTCTTTTAAATATGATTTGAAAACGAAAACGGTATTAAATTGAGTGAGTTGTGTCAAGTTTCTATATGTCATAGTGTGTAGACGTAATGTAATGCACCGGGAACGTGTAGAAGAATTGTAAAATTGGTGTACGTATGGTATAAAAATTATCATGCTTTTAAACATGAATTGTCAAGATTATGTGTGGTAGTTCACAAAACAAAAGTTTTAAAAACTATGATGCAAATCAGTATAGAGAAGTCGTACCTCAATGATGACGAAGGAAGGCGATTCTCTTCTTCTTTTTACGTGAAAAACAAAATAAAAATTTTCTTTTTTTATTTAATATATAAAATATAATATAAATATTATGTTATATATCCATCAATATTAAAAGGGAGAATAATTTTTAATATGTTGTACTTTGATTAATGTTATTTAAAATGTGTATACTAATTATTTATCCTTACTTTCTTATGTCATAGAAGAGAAGAGTACTTTGGTTTAAGTGTTCATATTGTTTTGATTGTTTTATTTCTCCTATCCTCTCTGCATTTAGGTCTTTGTCTCTTGACGGTTCCAAGTCTTTTCAAAATTTTATTTATTTATTTTATTTTTACAATGTTTATATTGATTTTTTTATATTTATCCAATGATAATTTTGTTTTATTTTTTATTTTTTCTCACCAGTTTAGATTTACTCGTCCTCACTCTTTCTTTTGAAAGGTCAAGTCTTTTTCATTTTTTTATTTCTACAATAGTCACGTATAAAAGTGAAGTCTTTTCAATATTTTATTTATGTTTAATTTTCATTTCTCCCAGAGATGGTAAACGAACTAACCGAGCCGAACCTGTCGAGCTGAGCCGATCCTAATGAGTTGATCCAAAAAAATTTTCAAACCGAGTCAATTCGCGAGCTATGAGCATAACGAGCCGAGCCGAGCCTGACCGCCCATCGAGTTTAACAAACCTTAACGAGCCGAGCCTAACGAATTGAGCGTATATAAATATTTTCAACTTATATTAATATAATATAAATTTTTCAAACACTTTATTGTCGGTAAATAATAAAGGCAAATTAGATTATCCGAATCACTATTTTTTAGGGGTAATCGTCATCCAAGATGGGCCAGTTTTTAGAGAGATTAGCATCAAACTACTAAACTTCGGTTTTTAAATTTTTGCACCAATAAGTCCAAAAATTTTTTCAGAACCAGACCAGATTTGTGGTTTTGGTTCTGGTGCTCCCATTTTTTTTTCTTCTTTCTCTCTCTAAACTTGTCTAAAACTTACTAATTAACAAATTTTCTTTTTTTTAACACATAACAAGATATGTAAAATATCAAAATTAAAGCCACAAAAAAATATTAAAAATAAATAAATAGTACATGACACAATACAATTAAATAAAAATTGAAGTACAAAACAATCAAACATACAATAAAAAAATTAGATATTCTTACTATTTACCAATTTCTACAGCGATTAAATGCTTTAAAATTTTTATCATCGTCATCGTTAACAATATTAAAATAATTTAAAACATCAGATGTCTTTCTTCTTTTCCTGCGAACAATAACACTATAACTAATCATAGGAAAAATCAAAACTCGATAAAATCTTAAAAAGTTATCAAACATCCAATTTTCACAATTATATAACAAAAATCACCAAACAAAAAAAACTATGAATAAGTACAACACCATGATCATCATTACTTGATTCAGTCCTATAATCAGCTAATTCAAGCAGCAAGCAAGGTGGTGTTTTATAGCAAAAAAACACCACGTTTTCTCAGCAAAATTTTTCACGACCCAAAAATCGTAGAGTTCTCAGACCGCGACTAACTGACTTATCTATAGATTTTATTTTCAAATCAATTGACAACGTTTTGAAACGATTAGACATTTTTGAAATTATTTAAATCCGTAGCGGAAACGTTTGTATTTAATAGAGAACCATTTGTTTAAATTACCCCTTAAAATTAAAACTCAAATAAGAAAGAAAAAAAAGTAATATAATTTTTTTACTATTCATGAACAATGCCTGACATTGTTCACATGAACAGTGCCTGGTCACACACTGTTCAATCCCTCCTTGGGGCGATGTGTCGCCCCTCTTTAGGCGATAAATTGCCCTACTCGACAGTTATAGTATAAGTTTTTTAAAATTATAATAAGTATTCAAAATTATATGTCAATAATATTTACTCATTTAATTTAAAAATTAGTTAGGTTAATATATATTAAATTGAATTTATTAATAAAAAAATTATTTTAGACTATCTAATAAAAAGTATCATTAAAAATATTTTGACATATAAAAATAAATTAAACTTTAAAAAAATTATTAATTCAAAAAAATTGCCCATTTAAAAAATACAAAAAGAGATAATTAATAAAAAAAATTAATATCTTATATAATATAATAAAGAATTTAATATATTATATAATATAATATATTAAGTTAAAAAATAAAAAACAGAACAGAAGAAAGTGTAATAAATCGGAAAATTCCAAAATTTAAATTATTTTTCTGTTAAATTTTTTGAGAAATTTTTAGCGGGAAGTTATTTTATGAAATTTAGAATTTAATTCATAGAAGAATTTGTGAATTTTGAAGTCGGGAGCATGCGAATTTAACGGAAACACGAAGGTTCAAAATAAGTTAAAGCGATTTAGTGATTTGATTTATTAAAATTTAAAAAATATATGTAAAAACTGAATGGCTTCACGAAGAAGCCACTCGGTTTTCTCATCTGCTCGAGCTCCCGAACTGAGAAAGCCCAAGAGTGAGCGACGGAGAACGTGACGACCGACGAGAGGGCGAGCGAGAGCGGGATGCCGACATTTTCCACTGCTCCGACTACCTGAACCAAGCTGGTGGTTTGATTTTCCGCGCCAAACCCGACCAAAAAAAGGTAGCCTTCCCCTGTTTTCCTCTCTGTTTTGGTGACCGATTGTGATTAGTATGCTTTGAGCTTGACTTCCGAAGTTCAAGCGTGTAATTAGAGCGTTTAGAAGGGTCATCAACGGTGTTTAATCATTGACTAACCTTGTGCTCAGGTTTGGAGGAAAACCCGAGAATGTTGACTGTGCAATTCGGATTTTGGTGTTTGAAATCTCTATTTTTGTTCAGATTATGCTTAGTATGTTAGAATGTTATAGATTGATGAGTAATTGAGTGAGTTTTGTTGAATAACCGAAAATGTACAATTTTATGGTGAAGGGCAGAATCGATTTTTGGTGTTATTCACCTAGCTACGGATTATCGTTTTAAAATCTATTTTAGTATGTTAAACTAGGTTCCTAGAGGAGCGTTTAGCCTCTTGAATCATTTAATTCCGATAACCGACCCAAATATTATACGGGTTCAAAGTTTAGGCAGATTTTCGGCCAAACCAAATTACTGGCCAGTTTTAGTTGGAATTTCATGGGTTTAGTTGGAAGATGTGATTTTTAGCATGTTTAGAGAATTTTAATGCGAATGTTGATAAGTGATTGTTTATGTTTAGGTGAACCAGGTAAGTAGTGCATGTCACAATCTGAAAATGCACCACGATTCCCGGTTCACTGACCACTACTACTCACTACTCTTACTCATGATGCACTGATAAAATTTGTTTGAAAATTTGCAACCTGTTTTTCGATTTGAAACAACACATTTAAAATCGACTGAAAACCTCGCAGCAGAAGACTTTTGATTAAAAATTATTTTAAATAGAATATCAACTCTTTAAAACATTAAAAGACATCTTTGGTCAACCCTTGTCATCACTGGTCGACACTTCGTTCGTCTCTGCCGGCACAAGTCGACCCTTACGGTCGACATTCTTTTACTCATCCTCAAACCGGTCGACACTTTTCTTTAGCGGTTGACACTACAATCCTCTCTGTCTCCATCGGTCGACCATCGCGGTCGACACCTCCACTATCTCCTTCATTTTCGGTCGACACCTACAGCTATAGCTCGACACCTTGATCCTTTCTCTCCGCGCAGGTCGACCCTCGCGGTCGACACCGCTATCATTTTTCACACTACCGGTCGACACCTACAACCATAGGTCGACACTTACTTCGGTTCTGCTCGCGCAGGTCGACCCTCGCGGTCGACACTTGCAAGGTCTAGTCGACCACTAAGCCTACCAGTCGACACTTCCCTCACAGAACCTCAATAAAACCTCAATTTTTCCCAATACGATCAATTTCGACTCGATGTTAGAAACAACAAACCATCATTTTTGCAATCAATTAAAAATCGTTAAATACATCCAGACTACTATCGAACCTTTGAAATCATTTTTTTTACAAAATGACTCAAAACGACTCCGACTCGACATCTACACCCATACCTATGAATACCGCATTAAAATTGCCCTAACAGCCGACCAGATCATCCACAAGCGTGCTCCTCCAACTGCCTCCTAGTCCGCCTCCTAGTCCTGGGGTCGCTCTAATTACTCACCACCTATCGATTCGTCACCTACATCGCAGAATTCAACTATTAGCCAAATGTTAAGTAAGTAATGGACATAAACACACACTAAATCAAACACCCCCTAACACATGCAGTTTCTACAGTTTAGTCTCTACTTTTGTTTTCGTTTGTTTCTTACATTTTCTTTATGTTCTTACTACTGGGTTCTTCTTTACGCGCTAGACCAAGGTGACCCATCTCACGGTCCCCCTCATAGGACAAAGCCAACCTTGGCCTAGTAAAGTGGTACTCTTCGCAATCCCTCTCATAGTACAGGAGCCACTACGTAAATCGGGGGAAGAAATGATATACCTCACGGCCCCACACATAGGACCATACCACTCAACCCCACCTTCATTATCTACTTATGTATCTTCTCAATTTCTTTCTTCACTACTCACATCCTACTTTTCCCTCTCATAAATACATGGAAATTCATTTTCGTCTCGTTCTTTTACTTTAAAACAATGATTCACAACCATGAAAGTATAACATAAAATAAACGTGCAATGCATCTTACTGAACTGTGATATAGCCCCGAAGACAAAACTCATACTACATTGCTTACCTGGCGTCCTTAGCAATTCGTATGCCGAAACTCGTAGTTAGCTCGCTAACTAGAATACCTATAAATCACACATTCATCAATTCTACTTAGTTCAACTCATAAATTCCTAACTCGAAAGTCATAACTCATACAAAACTCAACTCTCTACTAAACCCGAAAACCAACTCAGTTTTCAACCAACTTCAAAAATTCATAACTTCTCCAACACTCGTCTGATTTGGACGATTCCAAATACTACGGGCTTCTGAGGACGTCAATTTCTAATGGTCTAAACAACCTTCTAATCCAAGACCTATAGTTTTGTAATAACCCAGAAAATTTCAGATTTTAAATCTAGTTTTAATTTAATATCGGTTGAGGTTTTCGGAAAATATTTTTACAGGTATATTGAGTTATAAAACTCCGAGTCTACTTTTGTGATGGTTTTCAAAATTTTAAGGCCGGAAGGATGAGAATTTAACGAAATTACGGACGATATAAACACATTGGTAATTTAATTAATTATAATTAAAAGAAAAAAAATGTTAAGTGGAATGGCTTCACAAAGAAGCCATTCCACTTTGGTGTTCTACGAGCCGAACGCCCTAGAAGAGAGACGCGAGCGAGAGAGTGATCGAGGGCGAACTGCCGATGATTGACCACTGGGGAAGAGACGTGACGCGCTAGACGTTTCTGACGAAGCAGAAATTTGGCGTGAGTGGGTTCTTCCCGAGCTGAAAACCACAGTTAACTCCTCCCCTGTTTCGGCTCTTGTCGACCGAGTGTGAGGGCTCGATTCTTTTCTGTTCTCCGATGATTTAGCTTAGTATAGGGGTCGATTATAGGCTGTGAATAAGGGTGTAGTGCACGGACAGTGAGCGCTCGGGTTGGGAGGGAAAAACCCGAGACTTGTTAAGGTTCTTGAGTTTGATATACTTGGTTTTGTTCAGATTAGACTTAATTGGTGGGAATGTGGATGTTCGGTTAAGAGATTTGGCGAAATTGGATCAAAGCTGAGATTTCAGATTTTTTTTATGTATAAAAACAGTTCTATTTTTGAAGATTTTGACAAGGCTACGGTTAATTGTTTTAGATTCTGTTTTTGTGGGTTAAATTAGGTTGTTAGAGAAACGTTTGGCCGCTACAATCGTTCGATTCCGATATCCGACGCAAAAGTTTATGTCGGAAGTTTATGTCAGATTTTGGTCCGAGCCAAACTAGTGAGCATTTTTTCGTAAAATTGTGACGTGTAATAATAGCATGACTGTTTTTGATGTGTAAAACTAGTTTTGAGTGAGTTTTAGTTGAAGGAAAACAGAAATGCAAAATTTGGATAAAAAGTGCAGATTCTGTTTTTGGTATTTTTCACCAATCTGTGGCTTAGCGTTTTAAGATCCGTCTTAGTATGTTAAACTAGGTTCCTAAGGGAACGTTTAGGCTCTTGAATCACTCGATTCCGTTAACGGACGCAAAAGTTATGCTTGTCCGAACTTTAGGCTGGTTTTCAGCAGAACCAAATTGATGGCCCGTTTTAGTTTGAATTTCATGAGTTTAGTTAAGGGATGTTATTTTAACTTATTTGATGAATTTTGAATTGAAGATTAATGAGTGATTGTTTGCGTTTTAGGTTGAGACATTTTTTTGGCGAAGCAGTACGTCGAGTGAGCTTAGAATGCCAGGTATGTAATGCATGCATGTGGTTGGCCCAAATGAGCCTACACTGTAGAACTTTAAGATTTATGTTATTCATTGTGGTATGCGTGCGTATTGTTTGACATGCTTCATATTTTAAAAAGGGAACGAAAATAATTTTGAGCATATTTTGAGTAAGTGATGAAATGCGTGGCGGTAGTACCGCGGATCCTACTAGTGTGTGAGCCGGTACATAACCAACTGCGGATTTCGCTCGAGTAGTGCGCTAGCTGGGCCGTCACGCGGCGTGTATGTGTTGACGGTAAGGATGATGGGCAGTGGTACCGCGGATCCTACTAGTGTGTGGGCAGGTGCAATAGCAGTCCCGAATTTCACTCGAGAAGTGGGCCGGCTAGGCTGTCGCGAAACGTGTGTGTGGCAACTATGGCCCCGTTGCTAGGGAAGCTGGGACGAGGGCGACGTGTCAAGGTGTAGTGTGGCGCGAGGTACACCCTCACCCTGATGTGGTTGCTGTGTGGTGATGCGTGTGTGTAGCTTGTGGGCCTCGTTGCTGAAGAGTCCGGGACGGTGGAGGCGTGTCAGGGTGTAGGGTGGCGTTGGGTTCCTCCTTGCCCTTAGGCTCCACTACGTGTCACAGTTATGACAACATGAGTGTGAGTGTAGAGACTGCATGTGATAGGATTGCATTGTCGGCTTTTACTTGCATATTGTACTACTTACTGAGCGTTAGGCTTATGTTGTGTGTTTTCTGGTGTAGGTGCTGACGATATTACTGGTGAGCCTCGAGAGCCTAGTCCTGAGGCATAAAATGGTTGGCGGCGTGCAACCGAAGCACCGGACGGTAGATTTTGTTAGGGCGACCCAACCCGTGGAGACGATAGGTGGTGGCTTGACTATTGCGGGTATTTTATTTTGCTGTGTCGATGTACATTTGATTAGACAAGTTGTATAGGCGTCGGTTGTATAGGGGTTTATGGAGTGCGGATGATTTCGGTGACGTACGCGTTTGCTTTATATGTAGAAGCTTGGTATTGCTCTATATTGTGGACTTTCTTCAGTTGTAGTAGATAGATTTTCGTTGTCTTTAAACTTTTATTATTTTGTTATGGAGATTCTCTGTATGGTTGATAGATAAATATTGATAGTTTCTGGTGAGCTGTGTGCAGGGTTTAAATTTTTGGATAGCCAGTTTTTAGGCATTACTCTGCAAAATTTCGGGAGAGAGGTTGGGAGTCAAAAGGATATGAAATAGGTCGGGATGTGTACAGTGAGTGTTAGAGAAGTGTTGATGGGAGTGGGTGTGTGGCGTGGTCGCAGGTGCACGGGGCACGCGGCCCCGGGGGTAATCACGGGTCGTGCGGCGTCGGGTGAGGGCATGCGTGCGGACGTATGGTACGGAGGCAGGGTGCGTGGGGCACGCGGCACTGTGAACGTGCACGTGACGTGGTAATGTTGAGTTGGCGCGCGCGGCACTGCGAGGGTGTGTGGGGGGCGTCGAAGTGAGCACGTGAGTGCGCGACACCGAATTTGTGTAGTTCGAGGGGTGTGTTGGACTTCTTCCTAGGATTTCGAGTCTTGTCAGTTTATTTTAAATTGTTTTATTTTTTGCTGCGTATTTTTATATTGAAGATTTCGTGTTCCCTATTTGGGGCACGAGTTGTTTTCGAATCGACTTGAAAATTTTTTTATACTCACAAATATTATTTTGAATATAATTTGAAAACGAAAATTGTATTAAATTGAGTGAGTTGTATCAAGTTTCAGTGTATCATTGTGTAGACGTACTGTAGCGCACCGGAAACGTGTTGGTTCTCGGAGTGTTACAAGTTTGGTTGAATGTGGCCGAACAGAAATCTTTACACCATTTGAGCATTCGGTTATCCAACCGATTAATCTTTCTCACAAAATCCCGTAATATACTCCTACTTCTGGCTCAAAGGCCAACATACAAATAGTAATAAATTCTAACTTCAATTCCTCACAGCTTCCTCCTAGGTTTTCACTAAAACTACAAATACTCTCTCTAACCTTAGTTTTACCGCTTAAAATTATAAAATAACTAATTATCTACTCAAAACTAATTAAAACTTACCGTAAATCTGAAGGTTGACGGAGAATCGGAGAGGATCAGCATCAGCTGGAGGGAGAAACTGCCGAGCTTCGCGCGAGAGAGGGAAAAAGAACAGTGGAGGGAGGTTTTTTGGTGTGGGAGAAACAAAACACCGTCAGGTGTTTCTGTAAGTTTTTTTTATAATAATAATAATAATCTTAATTACTAATTCGCACTCAACCCCTAACCGTTTAATCCAATTGTTATTCAGTCATTCTCCGGTTGGATTTCTAAATTTCTTTTCTCTCCAATAACCTCGAAACAATCTTTTACTTAATGGTAAAAATTCTCCGCTCTCAATTTTAATCAAAACTCTGCTGATTACAATTACGTAAATCCAAAAAATTAATTTCAGCGAAAAGTTCTGGGTGTTACATTCCACCCTCCTTACAAAAATTTTGTCCTCAAAATTTGTTACCTGAACAACTCTAGATATCGGCTCATCATGTCCTGCTGCTGCTCCCAAGTTGCTTCTTCTACGTTATGGCTGCGCTATACTACTTTCACCAGTGGAATCTCCTTGTTGCGTAAAATCTTCACTGCATAATCCAGAATCTCCACTGGCTTCTTCTCATACGTCAAAGTGGGTTGAACCTCTATATCCTGCTGCTCCACGATGTGAGAGAGATCTCGTATACACTTTCTCAACATGGATACGTGGAATACATTGTGAATCTCATCCATTTAGGCTGGTAGTTGTAGCTGGTAAGCTGTATTCCTCATTCTCTTCATAATAATAAGCAGCTCAATGTACCTAGGGTTTAACTTGCCTCTCTTTCCAAATCTCACAACTCTTTTGAATGTAGAGATCCTCAAGAAGACTTTCTCGTTCACCTCAAATTCTACCTCTCTCCTCAGACGATCTGCATAACTCTTCTGTCGGCTTTGAGCTGTTAAAATCTGTTCTCTAAGAAATGCAATCTTTTCTGCAATTTGTTGCAGAATGTCTGGACCAATTAATCATGCTTCGCCGACTTCGTCCCAATATGACAGAGATCTGCACTTCCTCCCATACAAATCTTCATATGGAGTCATACCTATCGTAGCCTGAAAGCTGTTATTGTAAGAATACTCCACCAATGGTAGGTATCTGCTCCATGAACCCTAGAACTCCAGTACACAAGCTCGAAGCATATCCTCCAGCATCTGAATGGTCCTGTCAGATTGACCGTCTGTCTGAGAATGAAATATCGTACTAAAATTGACCTGCGTACCCATGGCTTTGTGCAGGCTTTTCCAAAACTTCGATGTAAATCTAGGGTCTCTGTTTGATACAATCGAAGTTGGAACTCTGTGCAACCGTACGATCTCTTAGATATATAGTTCGACGAATTGGTCCATAGAATATGTCATCTTTACTGGCAGAAAATGGGCTGATTTGGTTAACCGATCCACAATCACCCATATACCATCATAGCCTTTTGTTGTCCGAGGCAACCCAACAACAAAGTCCATTAATATTTGCTCTCATTTCCACTCAAGAATAGGTAGTGGCTGCAATTTCCCTGCTGGCCTTTGATGCTCAACTTTAATCTGCTGGCAAATCGAGCACATATCAACATACTTTGCTACAATTTTCTTCATATTAGGACACCAGTAATGTTGTTTAAGGTCCTTGTACATCTTGGTACTCCATGGATGTATAGAAAACCTCGAAGAGTGGGTTTCAGCCAGTATTTCCCTTTGTAATTCTTCATTACTCGGAACGAACCACCTATTTCAAAACTTAAGAATTTCATCGTCCGAATAACTGAACTCCGACCTATCATTAGAAGCCATGCTGGATTTAATTTCTTCGCATTCAGCGTCGTCCTTCTAGGCCTGCTTAATCTTTTCCAAAATAGTAAGCTATAGAGACATAGTCGACAACATGGCCGATACGTTCCACACTACCTCTAAGTTGAATTTTTGAAACTCCGCATCCAAAGTTAATGGCATGCCTGAAATCATAGCTAAAATGGATGCCGTCACTCTGCTCAATGCATCGGCCACTACATTCGCCTTGCTGGGGTAGTATTTAATTTCAAGGTCATAGTTCTTCACAAACTCTAACCACCACCGCTGCCTCATATTCAATTCTTTCTGAGTGAAAATATACTTCAGACTTTTATGGTCAGAATATATCTCGCACGGCTGTCCATAAAGATAATGTCTCCAAATTTTAAGCGCAAAAACTACTGCTGCTAACTCCAGATCATACGTTGGATAGTTCTGCTCGTAAGTCATCAACTGTCTAGAGGCATATACTACTACCTTCCCTTCCTGCATCAGCACACATCCAAAACCTACCTTGGAAGCATCACAATAAATACTAAATCTCTCGTCCTCAGCAGGAAGCATCAAAATCGGAGCAGTAGTTAACTTTTGCTTCAATGTTTGGAAACTACGCTCGCAATCTTCAGACTATAGATACTTCACATTTTTCCTTGTTAGACGGGTTAGAGGTGTTGCAATCTTCGAAAACCCTTTAATAAACCTCCTATAATGACCTGCTAATCCGAGGAAACTCCGTATCTGGGTGAATTCTTTGGCTATGGCCACTCCTTAACTACCTGGATTTTTCCTGGATCAACAGATATGCCATCGCTCGAGATGATATGTCCAAGAAATTGTATCCTATCCAGCCAAAACTTGCATTTAGAAAACTTTGCATAAAGTTGTTGTCGCTTCAAAGTATACAACACCAACCTCAAGTGCTCTCTATGATCCTTCTCACTACGAGAATGCACCAATATATTATCGATAAACACGATAATGAATTTATCAAGTTAGTCATGGAATACTCTGTTAATCAGATCCATAAAGGCGGCTGAGGCATTTGTCAGTCTGAAAGACATTACTAAGAATTCATAATGCCCATATCGCGTCCGAAAAGCCGTCTTTGGATTATCTTCTGCCATGATCTTCGGCTGATAATATCCCGATCTCAGATCAATCTTTGAAAACACCCGTGCACCTTGGAGTTGATTAAATAGATCATCTATTTTCGGCAAAGAGTACTTGTTCTTAATCGTCAGCTTATTCAACTCTTTGTAGTCGATGCACATCCGCAACATTCCATCCTTCTTCTTGACGAAAAGGATTGGCGCACCCCACGGCAAAAAGCTGGAGCGTATAAATCTTTTCTCCACCATCTCTTCTAATTGCTTTTTTAACTCCTTCAGCTCCGTTGTGCCAATCTATAAGGATTCTTTGACACTGGCTCAGCTCCTGGATACACATCTATAGCAAACTCTATCTCTCGATCCGAAGGTAAACCGATTAAATCATCTAAGAAGACTTCATGGAAATCTTAAACAATTAAAACATCCCGCAGTCTCGAATCCCCGGGAACTTGCATATCTATAATAGTGGCGAGAAAACAAAAGGACTCACTAATCAAAACTTGGCGAGCACTAACAAGCGCCATGACAGATATCTTCCGGGTATTCCTCGCGGCCTTAAAGGTGTGCTTCTCACCATCTGAAGGTTGAAAACTCACTGTCCCCATCTTGCAGTCGATTGTAGCATAGTGTCTGAACAACCAATCCATTCTCAATATCACATCATATCCCGTTATACTCATAATAATGAGATCGGCTGATAAATTATTGCTACCCACCGACACTACGCTATCTCACACCATTTGATTTGAATGCATACGCCCACCAGAAGACAGCATTAGCTCGTCATTACAGTCCGTTGACACAGGCCATACATCCAACTTAACCACGAATGTAGTTGTAACGAACGAGTGCGTCGCACTAGAATCAATCAAAGTATATGCAGGTACAGAATTTACCAATTTGGTACCTGACACTACGACTGGCTGGTCATCCTCACTCGACTCGATCATGGCGAATACTCTCGGTGTTGTACACGTCGTACCCTTCTATATAGCTGGGAAATCTCTGCTAACATGGCCCACCTCGTTGCAATTGAAACATCGGGTAATTCTGGGCTTAGAGCAATCTCTTGAAAAATGTCCGGCTTCATTATAGTTATAGCATCTTCCTGAGCTCAACCTGCACTCGCCCGGATGATATCTCAAACACTTCGGACATTGAGGATACCTCCCAATCTCCTATGTCTGTTTGCCTATCCCCTGACTGCTCTGTCCATTAGTAGGCCTCTTAGTGCCTCTCTGTTGTTGCTCTAAGGGACACCTCTATTCTGTTGAGGAGTAATCTCACGGAAAAACCTCCTCGGGGCTTCTCTTTGCCTAACACACTTCATCTCGGCCTCTTCCACCTTAAGTGTCTTGGCCACCACCTCTGAGTAAGGCACATTCCGTATATCTGCTATCTTCACTCCCTTGTATATTTCAGCCTTTAATCCCTGTACAAACTAGAACACCTTATCTTCGTTCCGGCTTACCAAATTACTGGTAAATCGGGAAAAAGACTCGAATTGCCGGTTGTACTCCTTCACTGAAGTGGTTTGCTTCAATTGTAAGAACTCCATCCTCTTCGACGCCTGAACTGTGATGTTAAAATACTTGTCATAGAAGGCATCCTTGAACTTCTCCCAAGACATACGCTGAGTATCAGTGGTGGTTTCTATATACTCCCACCAGAATTGGACATCCTTCGCTAGGTGGAACGTGGCCAATGCTACCTTATCCTATTCTTCCACTTTTGCATACTTAAACATACTTTCCATGGTATGCACCCACTCCTCTGTAGCTGTCGGGTCTATTGACTGTCCCTCAAACGTCGGTGGCCGTAACCTCCGAAATCTGTCACATGACTGATCATGGCTGGAGCTAGAGCCAGCATTGCCTTGTACTCTCGATTCAGCAGAATCCCTAACTGCTGACACTGCCGATTTACTAACTCTGTCATCGTTCAGATTGTCATTGAATCATCCTCGCTTCTTGGTTCGGTTGGCCCTCTCAGTGCTCGTGGGCGTCCTGGTCGTCTAGACATCTTAACTAATTTCCTGAACACAATCAATTTCTCTCATAAATATCTAGTAACTACAACTAACTTAAACACTTACAGTTATCGAAGTAAGTCATGCTGCATCGGCACTATTAGACAATCATTTGAACAATTTGACTTACTAACTCTAACCCCTATAACATCCCCTCCTACTGCTGATTAACTATCTACTCTACTTTTCCCCAAGTGGTATGGAAATTGTGACATATCCTCATATCTTCACAATCTACCCCTCCTCATAGGGGCCCGACGTTCTCGTCGGCCACACCTCCGATTGGGTAAAAGCTTTGATACCATCTCTGCCACGACCCAAAAATCTACCACGATTCTCAGTTCGCTGAACACTACTACTCACTACGCTTACTCATGATCCACTGATAAAATTCATTTGAAAATTTAAAACCTGTTTTTTGACTTGAAATAACACTTTTAAAATCGACTGAAAACCTCGCAGCAGAGGACTTTTGATTAAAAATCATTTTAAATAGAATATCAAGTCATTAAGACATTAAAAGATATCTTTGGACTGTCATCACCGATCGACACTTCGTTCGTCTCTGCCGGCATTGGTCGACCCTCACGGTCGGCATCCTTCTACTCACACTCAAACCAGTCGACACTTTTCTTTAGCAGTCGACACTTCAATCCTCTCTGTCACCATCGGTTGACCATCGCAGTCGACACCTCCACCATCTCCTTCATTTTCAGTCGACACCTTGATGCTTTCTGTCTGCGCAGGTCGACACCGCTGCCCTTTTTCACACTACCGATCGACATCTACAGCCATAGATTGACACTTACTTCGTCTCTGCCCGCGTAGGTCGACCTTCACGGTTAACAATTACAGGGTCTGGTCAACCACTAAGCCTACCGGTCGACACTTTCTCCACAGAACCTCAATAAAACCTCAATTTTTTCCAATACAATCAATTTTGACTCGATGTTAAAAACAACAAACCATCATTTTTGCAATCAACTAAAAATCGTTAAATACATCCAGACTACTACTGAACCTTAAAAATCTATTTTCTTTACAAAATGACTCAAAACGACTCAGACTCGACCAATATACCCATAGCTATAAATACTGTGTCAAAATTTCCCTAACAGCCGGCCAGATCATCCACGAGCATGCTCCTCCAACTGCCTCCTAGTCTTGGGCTCGCTTTGAGTACTCACCAGCTATCGCTTCGTCACCTACAACACATAACTCAACTATTAACCTAATGCTAAGTAAGTAATGCACATAAACACACACTAAATCAAACACCCCCTAACACATGCAGTTTTTACAGTTTCGTCTCTACTTTCGTTTTTCGTCTCTTTCTTTCTTTATCTTCTTATTACTGGGTTCTTCTTTACGCGCTAGACCTAGGTGACCCATCTCACGGTCTCCCTCATAGGACAAAGCCAACATTGGCCTAGTAAAGTGGTACTTCTCGCAATCCCCCGCATAGGACCAGGGCCTCCACGTAAAGCGGGGGAATAAATGGCATACCTCACGGCCTCCCTTATAAGACGATGTCACTCAACCCCACCTTCATTATCTACTTACGTGGTTTCTCAATTTCATTCTTCATTACTCACATCCTACTATTTCCCTCTCATAAATATATGAAAATTCATTTTCGTCTCATTATTCTACTTTAAAACAATGATGCACAACCATGAAACCAGAATATAAAATACACGTGCAATGCATCTTACTGAATTGTTATGTAGGCCTGAAGGCAAAACTACTATTACATTACTTACATGGCGTCCTTAGCAATTCGTATGTCGAAACTCGTAGTTAGCTCGCTAACTAGAATACCTATAAAATCACACATTTATTAACTCTACTTCGTTCAACTCATAAATTCCTAGCTCGAAAGTCATAACTCGTACAAAACCAAACTCTTTACTAAACTCGAAATCCAACTCAATTTCCTACCAACTTCGAAAATTCATAACTTATTCAACACTCGTTCGATTTGGACGATTCGAAATGCTACATGCTTCTGAGGACGTCTAATTTCTAATGGTCTAAACAACTTCCTAATCTAACACCTATAGTTTGGCCGAATGTGACTGAACAAAAACTGTTCCACCATTCAAGAATTTTACTATCCAACCGCTCAATCTTTCCAACAAAATCCCGTAATCTACTCCTACTTTCGGCTCAAACACCAACATACGAATAGAAATCAATTCTAATTTCAATTCCCCACAGCTTCCTCCTAGGTTTTCACTAAAACTACAGATACTCTCTCTAACCTTGGTTTTACTGTTCAAAATTACTAAATGATTAATTATCTACTCAAAATTAACTAAAACTTTTCGTAAATCTGAAAGTTGACAGAGAATCGAAGAGTATCAACGTCGGGTGAAGGGAGAAGCCACCGAGAGAAGAAAAAAGAATAGGGGAGAGGGAAAAAGAACAGGGGAGGGAGGGTTTTTGCTGTGGGAGAAACACCGTAAGGTGTTTCTATAATCTATTTTTATAATAATAATAATAATAATTCTAATTACTAATTCGGCCTCAACCCTTAACCGTTTAATCAAACTATTATTCAGTCCTTCTCTGGTTGGATTCCTAAATTTCTTTATTCTACATTAAGCTCGAAACAATCTTTTACTTAATAATAGAAATTCTCCGCTCTCAATTCTGACTACAACTTTGTCAATTACAATTACGTGAATCCAAAAAATTAGTTTTAGCGGAAAGTTCCTGGTGTTACAGTGCATGCATGTGCTTTGCCCAAGTGAGCCTACACTATGGAACGATAGGATTTGTTGCATGTTGATATGTGTGTTTACTTTTGTTATGCATCATGTTTTTTGAAATATTGTACGAAAATGAATTTGAGCATGGTTTTGAATTGTGGAATGTTGTGATAAGTGATGGTGAGGATGACGCGTGTGTGGCCGGCTTTGACGGATCATCTCTGGATCTCTCAGTGCTGAGGAGTGGATACAGAGTATGGAGAAGATGATGGGTTATGCTAAAGTGGAGGATTAGGACAAGGTATCTAGTGCGGCATTCTATCTGGCCAAGGATGCGAGCCATTGGTGGGATACAATAGTAACTGCGAGAGATGTGGGGGCCATGGCCTGATAATAATTCAAGACAGTGTTCTTTGGTAAGTATTTCAGCCACTCTATGAGAACATGGAAGATGGTGGAGTTTGCACAGTTGAGGCTGACAGGCACCATGGCTGATTATGTCCGACAGTTCGAGGCCTTGTCAAGTTTTGCGGGGCATTTGGTGAGCCTCGACAAGAATAAGGTACACCAATTTGTGTAGGGCCTAAAGCCAGATATTTATATGGGTATGCGTATTGGGGGGACTCGAGGCATGCCATACGAGGAGGTGGTAGCGAAGGCCTTGAATATTGAGCAGGCTCGGGCGAAGCTTCCCAGTTATAGAGAGATACCTAAGGAGCAGCTCCGGAGATCGTTAAGGGAGTCATTGCCACAGTCGTGTGGGGAGGGGGCGTCCCTGCAGAAAGGTCTGAAGAAGCCTAGTAACGGTTCTAGCAGCCAGGGGAGCAACAAGAGGCCGCAGGGGTCGGGACAGTATCCAGTGTACCCAAAGTATCAGAGGAGTCACCCTGGTGAGTGCAGAGTGGGCTCAGGGCGGTGCTACAACTATGTCGACGTGGGCCACATGTCTAGAGAGTGTCAGAAGTTGCATCAAAACTGTTGCTTCAGCTGCAATGAGGTGGGACATTTTGCCAACAGATGCCCGGTTGTGAGCAAGACGTCAACGAGAGTTGCACCCAAGTTCTTTGCCCTTTTTGATACAGATGATACTGCCCAGCCATCAGTCATTTCAGATAGCATTCTTATTTCAGGCATGACTGCTTATACACTTGTTGATACGAGTGCTACGCACTCGTTTGTGTCCACCGCCTTCGTAGCAAAGCAAACTTGGAGCCTAATTCCTCAGAATAGTTTTACGATGTACTGTTGCCGTTAAAAGAGTGGCTATATTCTGATCAGGTGGTTCGGGGGGATGTGGTGACTGTGGAAGGAAGGTAACTATATGCAGATATGATCATACTCGACATGAAGGGGTATGAAGTGATTTTAGGAATGGATTGGTTGTTCAGACACTTTGCCACGATAGACTACAGGACCAGAGAGATTCACTTCTGACTTTTGAGTGGGGAGAGCTACTCATTCAAGGCAGGGAAACGTCCGAGCAGGATTCCAGTTGTGTTGGCTTTGAGAGCCCAACAGTTGTTACGTGGTGGATGTATGGGTTTTTTGGCCAGTGCAGTAGATGTACAATTACATGGTGAGTTTCAACTTTAGGATGTTTCTGTGGTGCATGAGTTTCCAGAAGTGTTTCTAGAGAATCTGCCTCGTCTACCCCCTGACCAAGAGATCGAGTTCGTCATTGATGTGTACCCTAAAGCCGACCCAGTATGTAAGAACTCGTACAGGTTAGCACCTATAGTGCTGCTGAAGGAGTTGAAGGCGCAACTCGAGTAGTTGACAGATAAGGGTTTCATACACCGTAGCCTTTCGCCTTGGGGTGCGCCGGTATTGTTTGTCAAGAAGAATGATGGATCTTTCCGCATGTCTATGGATTACCGGGAGCTAAATAAGTTGACCATGAAGAACAGGTACCCACTACCGAGGATAGGTGATTTGTTTGACCAGTTGCAGGGTGCACGGGTATTCTCTAAGATTGATTTGAGGTTCGGCTCCTACCAGTTGCAGGTTAAGGAGGAAGACATCCCAAAGACTGCCTTCCGTACGAGGTATGGACACTACGAGTTTTTGGTGATGTCATTCGGGCTAACCAATGCCCCGACAGCCTTCATGGATCTGATGAACCAAGTATTCAGGAAGCGCTTGGATAGATTCGTGATAGTGTTCATCGACGACATCCTAATTTACTCGCGAAGTGAGGAGCATAGAGAGCACTTGAGGATTGTACTGACTACGTTGAGCCAGCATTGATTGTATGCTAAGCTCTCTAAGTGCGAGTTTTGGCTGAACATAATCCACTTCTTGGGACATGTTATCTCTTTTGAGGGCATTTCAGTTGATCCGGTAAAGGTTCGGGCTGTGGAGGAGTGGCCACGACCAACCAGTGCTAGCGAGATACGTAGTTTTCTGGGATTGGCTGAATACTATCGGAGATTCATTGAAGGATTCTCTAAAATTTCTGCTCTTTTGACTCGGCTGGCTAAAAAGAATGTAAAGTACGAATGGACTGACAAGTGTGAGAACAACTTTCAGACATTGAAGCAAAGATTGAGATCAGCTCCTATACTGACGCTGCTCATGGAAGGGGAGAAGTTTTGCATTTATTATGACGCCTCCAGGATTGGTTTGGGGTTTGTTTTGATGCAGAGTGGGAGAGTTATTGTCTATACCTCCAGGCAGTTGAAGTGATATAAGCATAATCATCCCACTCATGATTTTGAGCTAGCGACAATTGTTTTCGCACTCAAGATTTGGAGACATTACCTATATGGGCAGCAGTGCGAAATTTTCTCAGACCACCAGAGCTTGAGGTACATTTTCACGCAGAAAGAGATAAACTTGAGAGAGAGAAGATGACTCGAACTGGTCAAGGATTATGATATAAAGATCAAGTACCACCCGCGAAAGACGAATGTGGTGACAGACGCCTTGAGCCGAGTGACAGCTTTAACTTCTGCCATGACCTCGATAGTGCCTATTGAGTTGATGACAGAGATGAAAAGTTTGGCCCTGGAGGTAGTTTCTGACTTAGAAGCTACTCTTTCGGCCTTGTCGTTGGGGCCAACTATTCTGAACAGGATTAGGCAGACCCAGGAGACTGACTCTGAGTGCAGTGGACTGAAGGCAGGTATGGAGGCCAATGTTAGTACCGAGTTCAACTATTCGGAGGATGGAATTCTGAAGTTTCGCGATAAGTGGTACATCCCAAAAAATGAGGAGCTGAGGAAGGAGATATTGTCAGAAGCTCACTCGTCTTCTTTCTCTATGCATCCTGGAAGCACTAAGATGTAAAGGGATTTGAAGCAGCACTATTGGTTGCCTAATATGAAGCAGGAGGTAGCCAAGTACTTCGAGACTTGCGTGGTGTGC
The DNA here is from genome assembly GCA_022433055.1 of Begonia peltatifolia. NCBI lineage: Eukaryota > Viridiplantae > Streptophyta > Magnoliopsida > Cucurbitales > Begoniaceae > Begonia > Begonia peltatifolia. The sequence continues at coordinate 9,315,745 of CM039519.1, read as the reverse complement.
CAATGGGTAAAGGCTGAGCATCAGCGACCGTCAAGTACGGTTCAGCCACTGCCTATACCAAAGTGGAAATGAGAGTGCATCACTATGGATTTTGTAGTTGGACTACAGAAGACAACTAAGGGCCACGATGCGATTTGGGTGATTGTGGACAGATTGACGAAGTCATCTCATTTCTTGCCTCTGAGGATGACTTATACCATGGATCAGTTTGCCCAGTTATATATTTAGGAGATAGTCAGGCTTCATGGGATTCCAGTGTCGATTGTGTCAGACCGAGACCCCAGGTTTACGTCAAAATTTTAGAGAAGTCTGCATAAAGCCATGGGTAGTAGATTAAATTTCAGTACGGCCTTTCACCTTCAAACCGATGGGCAGTCAGAGTGGATCATACAGATTTGAAGGATACGCTCAGAGCCTATGTATTGAAGTTTCAGGCGGCTTGGAGCAAGTCCTTACCGTTGGTCGAGTTCTCGTATAATAACAGCTACCAGTTCACCATTGGTATGGCACTGTACGAGGCTCTCTATAGGAGAAAGTGCAGTTCGCCATTGTATGAGGATGAGGTTGGAGAAGCCCGATTAATAGGCCCTGAGATTTTACAGCAGACTGTCGACAAGGTTGCCGTGATACGAAAGAGGATTGAAGCAGCTCAGAGTCAACAGAAGAGTTATGCAGATCAGAGGCGTCGGGAGTTGGAATTTAGTGAGGGCGACGAGGTATTTCTGAAGATCTCGCCATTCAAGGGAGTGGTCAGGTTTGGGAAGAGAGGGAAGCTCAACCCTCGATTCGTGGGGCCATATCCGATTTTAGTAGGATTGGGAGGACCGCCTACAAGCTTCAGTTGCCCCCTTGGATGGATGTCATCCACGATATTTTTCATATCTCGATGCTGAGGAAGTATATGTGGGACCTTTCTTAGGTGGAACCACTACAGGATATAGAGATCCAACCGACACTGACTCACAAAGAGAAGCCAATGAGAATTCTAGAGTCGACAGTGAAGGCGTTGCGCAACAAGAAGATCCCTCTGGTTAAAATATTGTGGCACAACCGTGGAGTAGAGAAGACCACCTGGGAGCGGCGACAGGACCTGGAGCGCCAGTATCCTGTGCGATTCGGTACGTAAATTTTGAGGGCAAAATTCTTATAAGGTGAGGGGATGTAATAACCCAGAAAGTTCCAGAATTTAAATTATTTTTTCGTTAAAATTTTCAGGAAGTTTTTAGCGATAAGTTTATTTTATGAAACTTGAAATTTAATTCGTATAAGAATTTGTGAAGTCGGGAGGACACAAATTTAACGGAGACACGAAGGTTCAAAATACGTGAGGGTGATTTAGTAATTTGATTTATTAAAACTTCTTTAAAAAAAAATATGTAAAAACCAAATGGCTTCACGAAGAAGCCACTTGGTTTTTTCATCTGCTCGAGCTCCTGAAGTGAGAGAGCCCGAGAGTGAGCGATGGAGAACGCGATGACCGACGAGAGGGAGAGCGGGAGCGGGACGCCGGCATTTTCCACCGCTCTAACTAGTTGAAGCCAGATGGTGGTTCAATTTTTCCGCGCCAAACCCAACCAAAAAATAGGTAGCCTTCCCCTATTTTCCTCTTTGTTTCGGTGACCGATTGTGATCGGTATGCTTTGAGTTGGATTTTCGAAGTTCAAGCGTGTAATTAGAGCGTTTAGAAGGGGCATCAACTGTGTTTAACCATTGATTGACCGAGTGCTCGGGTTTGGAGGAAAACCCGAGAATGTTGACTGTGCAATTCAAATTTTGGTGTTTGAAATCTCTAGTTTTGTTTAAATTATGCTTAATAGGTTAAAATGTGATAGATTGGTGAAGAATTGACTGAGTTTTGTTGAAAAACAGAAAATGTGAAATTTTTGGGTGAAGGGCAGATTTGATTTTTGGCATTTTTCACTTAGCTACGCCTTATCATTTTAAAATTTGTTTTAGTATGTTAAACTAGGTTCCTAGAGGAGCATTTAGCCTCTTGAATCGTTCGATTCCGATAACCGATACAAAAATTATGCCCGTTAGAATTTTAGGCCAGTTTTTGGTCGAACCAAATTAGTGACCCGTTTTAGTTGGAATTTCATGGGTTTAGTTGGAAGATGTGATTTTTAGCATGTTTAGAGAATTTTGATGCGAATGTTGATGAGTGATTGTTTATGTTTAAGTGAATCAGATTTTTAGTGAAATCGTGCACTGTGAAAGCTTAGGACACCAGGTATGTAGTGCATGCATGTGCTTTGCCCAGATGAGCCTACACTATGGAACGATAGGATTTGTTACATGTTGATGTGTGTTTACTTTTTTCATGCATCATGTTTTTTGCAAAATTGTACGAAAACGAATTTGATCATGGTTTTGAATTGTGGAGATTTGTGATATGTTATAGTGAAGATAACGCGTGTGTGGGCGGCTTTAGCCTCGTTGCTGAGGAGACTAGGACGTTGGCGACGTATTAGGGTGTAGTGTGGCGCGAAGTTCATAATCACTCTAACGTGGCTGCTGCGAATGTAGGCATGTGTGGCAACTGTGTCCTCGTTGCTTGGGAGACCGGGACGGGGGTGACGCATCAAGGTGTGGCGTGGCACGAGGTTCACCCTCACCTTGGTGTGGTTGGTGTGTGGTGACACGAGTGTGTAGCCTATAGGACTCGTTGCTAAGGAGTCTAGGACGGTGGCGACATGTCAGGGTGTAGTGTGGCGCTAGGTTCATTCTCACCCTAGTGCGGCTGCACTACGCATCACAGATAACGATAACATGAGCGTAAGAGTAGAGATTGCATGTGACAAGATTGCATTGTCGATTTTACTTCTCATATCACATTACTTACTGAGCGTTAGGCTTATGATGTATGTTCTATGGTGTAGGTGCAGACATTGTCGCTCGTGAGCCCCAAGAGCCTAGCCTGAGACGTATGACGGTTGGCGGCATGCTACTGAAGTACCAGACGATGTACTGTTAGGGCGACCCAACCCGTGGAGGTGGTGAGTTTTGGTGAGGTGTTCGGGGTTACCCTTGTGGTATTTTGGGGACGGTTCTAGTTTATACATGTTGTTTAGTGTACAAATGTGGCTTTTTCTTGGTTGTTTGGATAGTTTTGAATACGTGTGTGTGTGTGTGTGTGTATATATTGTGTGTGTGAGCATTGTGTTGTTCTACACTGTGGATTTTCTTCATCGATAGTCATTAGATTTATTTCCTTCCACTCTGTTTTTCCTTTGGCGAGTTTCTGCATGTCATAGTGTGTAATAATAGTGAGCGTTTTGGTAACGTGTGGATTCTCGAGGTGTGACAGAGGGTTACCCTTCTTTCTTTTTCTTTTTTTCTGGGCAGCGTCGCGAGAGGGTGAATAGAGAGAGAGTTACGATGCAAGGGAAGGTAAAGAGATTTTTGATCGTTCGACCTCCGTTTTCAATAAAACTAGTTTCTTTGCGTTCCTCTCAAGATCTTCTACCTTTCTCGTTAAGAAATCTCGAAAGTTAATTGATTATTCATCTCTAATTTTTCATTGAATGTTTAGGATTTTTTGGTGTTTTTTCCTAAAATCTCGTTCAACCGTTCGAAAATCACGGAAGGGAAGCTGGAGACTGGAGGTTAGGCGGACGAGTTGGCTGGCGAGCCTAGCCCGTCGAGCCAATGAGCTAGCCTGTTGGCCAACTCGTTTGGCTTGATCCTTGGCGGGCTTGCGAGCTCGATTCTTGAGCTCGGCTCGGCTCATGGGACTAGGTCACGCTCGACCCGCTACAATAACGAGCCGAATCAAGCTCCGCGTGCTACTGTAGTGGGTCGAGCAGGGGCTGGCGAGCCGCCAACCTGTTAATCATCTCTAATTTCTCCTCAATCTACGGATCTTCATCTCTCTCCGCATTTACACCTCTCTATGTGTATCTCTCCTTTTTTCCCCTCCCTCTCCATTTAAGCCTCTCTCTCACTATCTCTTCCATTTCTTGCTCTTTGCAAGCTCCATAAGCATTATGTGGTCTCTCCCTCTATCTTACTTCCTCAGATTCTGAAACTCCCTACATCCAACCCCCTCGTGCTATGCAACCTTGCATTGAATGCAGGATAGCCGCCTGCAACTCGGACATTCTGTCGCCTTCAACCCCTCGTCTCTGTCGTCTATTAGCATCCCCGAGCAGTCTTTGAAGAGACAGTAGAATTTTTGAGATCCCATTTTTGCGGACTCGCATATAGCTTCTTCCCATCAATCCAGCACTTGCTTTGGAACGATGGAACTGCAATGGTGAGGCTCCAATATTTCTTTGCATTTTGGGTGTGGGCATTTCACCATTGCTATGTTTTCTTGAATCATTAGTGCTACGTGTTCGCTTATGCAGTCTACGCAGAAATCGTGCCCGGTGCTGATACTGTCGACGAATGTCTTATCGTACGGCTTTGCGTCCATGCAGATTTTGCAGAAGCTTTTTGAAGATTGACTAGTAGCTCTCCTCTTTCACTTGATCTCTCTTGGATCTCCTAAAATGGTTATCATTTTTTTATTTGTCTGAGTTTCTTGAGCCTACGACCAAGGACATTAGAGCCTCTTGAAACTGCAACTGTTCAGCGTACTTCTTGTTGGAATCAGAAAGAGCTCCTCCCCGTCGCATAGAGCGGAGAAGATTAAATCATCAACCAGATTTCTGTTTGCTATTGTTAAAAGTTTCTACCTCCATATTACTACTGCTTGTACGGATCCAAGGCCACTCCATCTCTTACTTCGTTTCAGAAAATCAAAATGGAAAGGAATGAAGGGAAATTTTTTGGCTTTCTTGTCCAGAGGAAGTCTTTATCCCATTTCTGCAAACCCATATTTCTCTACTTTCTTTTTTATTTCTCCTTTCCTCTTCGTCATTTAATATTTAGAAGTTTTTTTTTCTAATTTAACTATTAAATTAAGGATCCAACTTACAAAAATCACTCAACTTTATTATTCATCAAATCACCATCAAAGTATCCAAAATAAGCAAAAAAATCATTGATGGTTGACCAGTCTGGACAGACAGATAACATCCTCATTTTTTAATTTTATCAATTAATTTAAAAAAATATCAAATAAAATTTAATTTAATTGATAATTGTATCACATATTTTGCATAATATAAATAGATAATATAAAAAATTTTGTAATTTTAAAACATTTGTCTCATTTATTATAATTTTATTTAATTAGTTTATAAAATAATTATAATAAAGAATAAAAATATTAAAAAATCACGATAATTTTTCAATTATCTTCTCATAATATGATGAATATATGATAAATATTTCAAGTAAATTAGGTATGATTTGATATTTTTTTAATTAATTTATAAAATGAAGAAAGAACATAGATTAGTTTTACAAAAATATCAAATAATATTCAATTTACTTGCAAATTTTACTCTATGTTCAGAACATATGAGAAGATAATCTATAAATTGTCATGATTGTCTAATACTTGTATGATTTATTATAATTATTTTATAAAATAATTAAATAAAATTATAATAAATCGTACAAGTATTTTAAAATTACAAAAATTTTCAAGTTATCTACTTATAATATACTAAACATATAGTAAATATTTTAAGTAAATTAAATATTATTTGGTATTTTTTTCAAATTAATTAATAAAAATAAAAAAATGAGAATTGGTCAATCGATTTGGTCTAGATGACCACCAGTGGCTCTTTTGCTTATTTTTTATAGTTTGATGGTTGGTTTGATAAATAGTAAAGTTTAGTGGTTTTTGTAAATTTAACATTTATTTCAGTGGTTAAATTGAAAAAAAAAAAACCCTAATATTTAATATCACGCAGCTCAATTATGATTCTTTGAATACCGAGTCATCACATCACAAGCAAAATGTTTTTTTTCAATTTTTCACTCTATTTCTTTCTTCAAGAATGCATGAAGTTCTTTTAGTTTATATTTCGATATAGGTTATCTTTGATTCTTGATTTAGTTTTTCAAATGTGTTATGAATAATTTTGTTATTGAATTAGGCAAAGTCTCCTCAAGTTTGTGGATAACTTGACAACATAAGGCAAGACTCCATAATTAGGTGTGTATTTGGTTAGTTACGGTTACTGTATGTATTTAATATATCGTCTATCACGTACACTTCCTCTGAAAATTATAAATTGAGTGAAGGAGAGGACAAAACACTATCACGCACTTGAAAATGTCCCTTGTCGATGGTGAACACAGTCGATATCTAAACGGCGAATCGATATTTAATTGTTTGAAATAAGCAAAAAGTTGAGTTATTAATGTCATGTTGTTTATATTCAACAAGTTCTTAGTACTTATGAGTTTGAAAATCATGTTAGTGTCCAGAATAAACATCCTAATAATCATATATATCTTGAGAATGGGAGGCCAATATATAGTGTAATTCAAGAAATAAAAATTTTGTCATCAGTTGTTGGATGAAGTGATAAAGGATGTCGCTAGTTCATCTGTTAACATAGATTTGCATGAAGCTTGGAAAGGTGACGATGTTTACAAGTTCTTATTATTGTTTATTTTAAGTTGATCATAAAAATATTTCTAAGTTGAAAGGAGACATGTAAAAATGAAGTCGAGTTTGTTTAAATTACAAATTCATTATGCACAGATACAATTTGTTTCGTAAATATCTTCATGAAGTTTGATCCAGTACGAGATTAATCTATTTATATATATTTTAAGAAATTCACACAGCATAGTTTTTTATATTAGTACGGTTGTGCTGCCTAAAAAATGTATGTTTAGATGATTTTTAACTTTAGGAGGTTCATATTTATTGGTAACATTAGGTGGGCATGCCAATAGTAATGAATAAATCTTGTTTCTTAGCCGCAATCTAGTCTTTCTATATTATTCTTCCTCTCTAGGTTGGGTTAGAAGTTAGAAATGTAAACATCAATTATTTCTTTGTGATTTACATAAAAATTTTGAAATTTTTCTTGAATTTTTTTTTCTTTTTAATTTTTTTTCTAATACTTAAATATTTAATGAGGTTAGGATAAAAAGTTGAAATGCAAACATTAATTATTATTATTTTTTACAATGCTAGAGATTATTGCATAAATTTAACAATTTGAAAAAAGTCTTCTACACTCCTATTTTCTTGAGTTGAAAACGTTGTTTTAGAGTTTTTTTTCAAATGTTTGATATGAAATTTTTTTCTTAAATTCCCTATGGTTTTGAAAAGAGTGACATTGATGGAAGTCAAAATTAAAAAAATAAGCAAATTGTTAGGGGTTAGATTGAATTTTGTTCGTGTATACTCTTTTCTTTTGTTTTTATATAAGTACTTGTCCTCATACTTCATTGATGTGTGCACTTACTCAACAGATTTTGTATATCACAACTTCTTACATGAACTTTGACTAACTTCTAAATTTTTATAAGATAATTAACCAAACAAAATATGTTCATTATGGCACATTTGTGCATCATGAACATGTTTTGAACGTTGGTTGATAAGATAAAACACAATGCTTTTATTGATTAATTGACGCGCTTTAACTTCAAAACACAACACAAGAACAAAATGTTCTTAAAAAAAAAAAAACCAATTTTAGCCAAGAAACTCTCAAATTCCAAGATGTGCAAAAATTTCAGATCAATTATAAATGACTTGAAAATTCAATAGCTTCTTACCAAGTATATTAATAGACTCCCCTCCAAAAGTCAGAGGTTGGTGCGCTGTAGATGAAATGTTATGGGCAAAAGATCGCTTGTAGGTCTGAAGAGGTAATAAAAACACTTCTCGAGTTTTAGCTCCTTTTTGAAAAAGGGCATTCTAACTAGCTTTGGATAAGAGTTGAAATACAACTCTACTGGTTATTCTCCACGCCATGAAAGGGAGGAGGAGGTTGTGATAGAAATGACACCACTTTATCTCTCACAAAAATAAATACCCCAAGAACTAGCCTAATTCTCTTGGATGTAACTCACAGAGGAAGAAGTTATTGAGCTTCAACAAGTTGAAAGCTTCTACGATTTTTTCTTCATTTAAAAAGTCTAAACCGAGGCTAAAAGGATGGTTTGATATCATGTCTCTAGTTTACAAATTAGGATTTAGCAACTAGTAAAAAGAGAAGCTCAAAAGATAAGGGTACTCGACCACATGGCTTATCCGAGTACACCTTGGTTTTGCCACTTTGAGCAAAAGTCTCCTCTCTCCAAGGGCACTTTCAAGTGGTCTCTATTCTTTCAAAATACAGCCAACATTTTCTCCATTACAGGTTCAGCCATTTCCTGTCACTTAATATATAAAAATGCTAAAGTTTTTAAAGGAAATAAAATCAAACTCAAGATACATTAATTGTAACAAAGAAGACAAATTCCTTTTTCCATATTTGGAGTGGCCTAGGCGTACTCTTATGTTAGCAAATGGAAAGGCTTCTTTATGTCTAGTGCACTTGGCTCCAACCTCAAGTCTTCAAAAGATGCTTCACCTACAAAAAAGGCACACTCATTAGTTAAAGTCTCGGCCAAAGATTTTACTTGCGATCGAGTGATGGCTCCTCTTGACATATCATTAATTAAATTGACAATTGCATATAAGTACTTAAGTGATTGAAGGATTATATATAGAAGATGGGTAATGAAAATGTTATGGCTAAGAAACTCTTCTATAAGATTAATTATTATTTACCATAAATACATTTGGACACCCATCATATATCAAGTTATAATTAACTTGACGTACATATACACATAATTGTTTCCCATATTTATGTTGTGATGTCAAAAGTGCACATTTGTATAACCACTAATGGCCCGAAAACAAGATGAAAACTACAATAAAGCTTGCTTTCTATCTCAAAATAATTTATTTTCTCATCGCATATTTAATTAAGCGAAACAATTACTAGGAAGTAACTAACATCAAATTGCACATAACAAACCATGTTTCCAATTTGAGAATCCATTAGAAAAAATGACTTTTCTCATTGTTTAAAAGTTTTCTATTTAGTTGAACCGTATAATTTAAGAATGCTTTGTTATGCGCTAAGGTTCATAGCAACATGTAGACTCTATAGTCTACGACTTGAATTTTACTAATCAAACAAACTACTAAACTATTGAAGAAGCACAACTAATTTTGCAAAATAATGCATTGTTTTAAATAAAAACAAGTCTTTCTAATGTTTTAAAAATGTAACGACCCTAAATTCAAGTTTCCCAAATTTTAAACCCTAATAAATTTTTCCTCAGTTTAATTCTTGAATCAGCTTGATTAGGTCGTTTTTAAATCCCAATTTTACTATTCATAAAATCTTCAATCAATATTTTATACAAAACTTTAAATGTATTTAACAATCCTAACTATATTTATTATGATTGAACAAATTCACTAATATGAAAAAAATCATCAATCATTCGTTTAAATATATGAATATCATTTAATAATATTTACTATGATTCAATTTATTTAATTCCACATCATAAGTGAAAATAATTAGTCATATATCTGACAATCTAATAACTAAATCCTCAAGTACTCCGAATTAAACAATGTGTCAAACTTAATTAAAAATAATATTTATTAATTCATGAGTTTTTAATTCTATTTAAATTCTCAAAAACATGATACACGATTAAGCTCAACTACCTAGACACACTAACATCATAATGCAATCCTCAAGAAATACAATGACTTTCACTGTCTAAGTTTATTGAAATCATAATATCCCTCTAATGAATACTTACACTAATTCTTTTATTTTATACCAATTTATTATTAATTCCCTCCTTTGTATGGTCGCCCGCAGCTGGAATAATCTCAATCAGCTATATGCTGCTATATACAAATGAATTTAAATCACAAAACTACTAATGAGAAATAATTTCAACAAGTAAAAACACGTGTAGGTGCAAATTAACATTATGCGTTATTGAACCTAGATTTAACAATTACATACTGATTGAAACTCATTGTTCAACTTCCGTTCACGCTTTCACTAGCCATCATATATTTTTCATTAATTCCAACTTAATAGTACATACTGGTTGGAACTTATTTTTCAATCATTCGTTTAGGCTTAGCCATCACATTTTCATTCAGACTTAGCCATCTCATTTTTGTTTAGGTCTCGCCATCTCATTTTTGTTTAGGTCTCGCCATCTCATTTCTGTTCAGGATTCGACATCTCATTTTTATTTAAGCTTCACCATCTCATTTTCGGTCAGAGTTCGCCGTCTCATTTTCGTTTAAGCTTAACTATCTCATTTTTATTCAAGTTTTTGTCATCTCATTTTCGTTCAAGTTTCGCCATCTCAATTCGTTCAGAATTAGCCATCTTATTTTCATTTAGGGTGTATCATCTCATTTTCGTTCAATTCCATCAAATTCATACTTTATACCAGCATAAAATGTCTGACTATTTTATCTTTCTACATATTTATGTTAATGTTTAATTATGCGTATTCAATTCAAATATCATGATTGAATAATAAAATACTTTTGAAGAAAATATTTTGACTACTATGCTTTGTGAAACAAGGCTTACGACCAAAATATTTAAAACTAGTGTTTCACTTATTTCAGTTGAAAGAGCTAGTCTTAGTATTAGCACAATTATGGAGAAATTATTTTATCCATAAGAAATTCATTTTAATAGTTAAAACCAAATTTTTCTTTGATATCCAACTTTTATTCCTCAAAATTCTTAAGATCTAAGAAAAAGATCTTTCCTCAGTAAAATTTTGGGTAATTATTGAACTAGGGATAAGTTAACTCCAATCATCACAAATTTGCTAGAATCACATTAAGGTCCACTGGCTTTGAGTTTGATAATTGGTTTGACTTGAATAGTCTTAGATAAAATTGGGTGATGGGAACTTTCTTTACACAAGAATTTTTACCGTTAGTATTTAGGCGAATATTAATTGTAAAATCCGTCAAAATTTTTCTCCGCCCAAATTTCGTGTAAATTTTTCGCGAATTTTATATGTAATTTTTTTTTTTTTTAAGAATAAAAGTGCAGCGTATAAATTTTTGGCCACGCGTAGCACGTTCCTGTAACTTAAGGAAATTAATTAAAATTTGTTGTTGGTGATCGATAAATATAAGTAAATTAATGCTCGGGTAAAGGGCGTTAAACTTTAACGAAAGAATTATTCGGAAGAAAGTTTAAAAAACGGAAAATCAAAATTCATTAAATAAAATTTATATAAATAAAATAAATTAAAATAAAAGTTTTATTTAAAACAATAGGTTTTCTTTGTCTGTTTTTTTTTTCTTCTTCTCGGCAGAAAAGAGAGAGAGAGAGAGAGAGAGAGAGAGAGAGAGAGAGAGAGAGAGAGAGAACGGCAGAGAGGGAGAGAGAAATATCGACGCTGGCCAAACGACGTCCGTTCAGAGCGATTTTGGTGTCAAACTCTTCGTCTTGAAGAGTAGAGCAACGTTAGTGAATGACAAATTCGAAGGTAAGCCCTAGTTCGCTCTATATCGAAGTTTGAACTTTCGAGTTTTCGGTTTTTTGGGAAAATCTGAGATTTAGGTTGTTTGTTTGTGATTTTGGCAGGATTCGACCGGAACGAAGGTGAGAAATGTATTGGAAACAAAATTTGGCGAAAGACGGGGTCGGAAATCGCGATATTCGCGACCTCGAGCCTTCGGCCATCGGTGGTCGAGTTGACTCGGCCGACAGCGAGTTAACTCGGCTGTGGGCTGAGTCAACTCGGTCTCTGGGCTGAGTCCACTCGGTCTCTGGGCCGAGTTGACTCAGTCCCTGGACCGAGTTGATTTAAGCCCAAAGTCGAGATGGGCCAGACCGGGTCTGACCCAGATCCCAATTGGGTTCTTCTGGGTCCGACCCAAGCCCAAGGACGACTCGCCAGGCCCGACCCGATTCCGGTTGGATTCAGTTGTTTGGCCCGAGATCAAGCTGGGTCTGGGCTGGGTTGGGACCCAACTCATTTTTGGTTGAGCCTGGCCCGGATGCAACTGGTTCGAGTCCGACCAGAACGAAATGGGTTCGGTCCGACTCGATCCAGACCCGGTTAGATCGGGTTTGGCCCGACCCGATCTGAGTCGGCTTGGGGCGACCCGAACTGGTCCGACCAGACCCGGATTGAAGTCAAAGTCAACGTTGACGGTTGACTTTGACCGTTGACTTTAACTAGGAAGTCGACAGCGTGGACTTTTACAAAAAAAGTCAACCCGGACCGTTTTAAGCCCGTTTTCGCACTGGTTTGCACGTTTATATCGTTTCGGACCCCGATTGGGCTGTAACGGGTCCCGTTGACTTTCGTCTGAAAAGTCGACTTGAGCCGTTTGAGTTTGTTTCTATCCCGGCTTCCCATGTATATCGTTTATGTAATAACCCGGGAATTTCGAATTTTATCTTTAATTTTTTGAAATTTTAGTTTAATCCCGGTCGGAGTTTTGAGAAATATTTCAACGGGAAAGATTTGAATTATAAGACTCGGAGCCTACTTTTGCGATGTTTTTCGGAATTTAAAGTCGGGAAGTCGAAAAAGTTACGAAATTTCGGACGATTGAAGCACGTGAGGGAAATTTGGTAATTTGTATTTATTTTATAATTTTATAAAAAAAAAAAAAAAAAACATCACATAACAACCGAATGGCTTCGGGAAGAAGCCATTCGGCTGTTTTCACTTGCCACCGAGGGAAGCAGGGGAGTGGCGCGAGGGAGAGAGGGCGATCGGGAGTGGAGGTGCGATCTTCAATCGGTGGACGTCGAACTCGAGGGTGTGAGCGAAACCGCGGCCGAGTGGTTCTTCTCCGGCGATTCGGAGTCGTTTGGTTGCTGTAGCTCGAATTTTCGAAGGTAACGAGCCTGAACGTGTTCTGCCGACGACCGCGAAGGGCGGGTTGCTGACCAACTCTGCCATCGACGATTTGGGCGCCTTACTGGAATATTTTTTTTTTCCGGTGCGCGCAGAACTCCATTTGCTCGGTAAGCCTCTCTTCCTCCCTCTGTCTGTTCTGTCCGGTTTGGCCGAGTGTAAGGCTCGGCCCCTTCCCCCTCCATCTTCGGTAATTTTGGCTGAAGTATTGACGGGGAAGTGCCGGGAAATTGGAGGGGGGGGGAACCGAAGGCGAGCCCTGTCGGTTTCCCTGTTGTTGGCCGAGCTTGGTGCTCGGCCTCCTTTCAATTCCAGCAAGCTTGGCCGGAATGTATAAGTGGGATATGACCAATTCTGTATAGCAGTTGTGAAATTCGAATTTGGATCAAGAGTCGGACATTTTTTTTGTTTGGAGGCAGTTCTGTTTTTGGCCGTTTCGGCCTACGTTTGGCTGATCATTTTAAATTCTGTTTTTGTGGGATAAATTAGATGGTTAGGGGAACCTATGGCCGCTGGAATCGTTCGATTCCGATATCCGACGCAAAAGTTATGCGCGTCGGAAGTTTATGCGAGATTTTGGTTTAAGTCAAATTAGTGACCGTCTTTCGTGGAAAATTCGACGTGTGAGAGTAGCATAGCCATTTTGATGCATATAACTAGTTGGGAGTGAGTTTTGGTTGAAGGGAAGTGAAAATGTGAAATTTTAATAAAAATGGCAGATTCGGTTATTGGCGTTTTTTGCCTATCTGCGGCCTACCGATTTAAAATCCGTCTTGGGATGTTAAACTAGGTTCTTAAGGGAACGTTTAGCCATTTGAATCGTTTGATTCCGTTGACGGACGCAAAAGTTATGCGCATCCGAACATTGGGCTGGTATTCGGCCAAACCAAACCAATGGATCGTTTTAGTTGGAATTTAATGAGTGTATTTAGATATGGTTATTTTTATCTAATTGGTGAATGTTGAGATAAATACTAATGAGAAATTGGTTGTATTTTAGGTTGAGGCTTTCTTTTGGCGAATCTGTGCGTCGAGCGAGCTTATGACGCCAAGTAAGTAGTGCATGCATGTGTTTTGCCCAAGTGGGCCTACACTGTAGAACTTTAGTGTTTATGTGATTGATTGCGGTGTGTGTGCGTATTATGTGACATGCATCATATTTTTTTTAAAACGGGAACGAAAATGATTTTTAGCATGCTTTGATGTATGAGATGAGACGTGTGGCGGTGGTACCGCGGATCCCGCTAGTGTGCGGGCCGATGCTTCATCAGTCGCGGATCCTACTCGAGGGGTGGGCCGGCTGGGCCGTCATGCGGCGTGAAAGTGTTGACAGTGAGGATATGGGCAGTGGTACCGCGGATCCTACTAGTGTGTGGGCCGGTGCAACACCAGTCGCGGATCCTACTCGAGGGGTGGGCCGGCTGGGCTGTCGCAAAACGTGTGTGTGTGGCAACTGTGGCCCCGTGCTGGGGAGGCTGGGACGGGGGCGACGTGTCAGGGTGTAGAGTGGCGCGAGGTACACCCTTACCCTGATGTGGTTGCCGTGTGGTGATGCGTGGGTGTAGCTTGTGGGCCTCGTTGCTGGGGAGTCCGGGACGGTGGCGACGTGTTAGGGTGTAGGGTGGCGTGAGGTTCCTCCTTACCCTGGTGCGGCTGCACTACGCGTCACAGATGTGACAACATGAGTGTGAGTGTAGAGACTGCATGTGATAGGATTGCATTGTCGGTTTTTACTTTCATATCGCATTACTTACTGAGCGTTAGGCTTATGTTGTGTGTTCTGTGGTGTAGGTGCTGACGATACCGCTGGTGAGCCTCGAGTGCCTAGTCCTGAGGCGTAGGATGGTTGGCGGCGTGCGACTGCGGCACCGGATGGCGGACTTTTGTTAGGGCGACCCGACCCGTGGATATGGTAGGTTGTGGCCTGGTCGGTTTGTGGGTTTTCTTTCTTTTGCGGTGGTTATGTACGGAGGATGGGATTGATTGTTGTATATGCGTCAGTGTATAGGTGTATATGGAGTGCGTGTGATTTTGGTAACGTACGCGGATATTTTCCATGTTAGAGTATGTTATTTCTCTATACTAGAGACTTTCTTCATTTGTATTTGACGGATTTTCGTCGCCTTCTTACTCTGATTTGGGTTGGGATGATTTCTCTGGATGATGGATAGATAAATATTGTTGGATTTTGGTGAATTGTGTGCAGGGTTAAATTTTGGGGTAGCCAGTTTTTAGGCGGTACTCTGCCAAAATTTAGGGAGAGGGGTTGAAGTTCGAGAGGATACGAAATAGGTCAAGGTGTGTGTAAGATGAATGCTAGAGGAGTTCATATGAGTGTGGATGTGCGGCGTGGTTGCAGGTGCGCGGGGCATGCGGCCCTGTTGGGTACCCACGGGTCGTGCGACACCGGTTGAGGGTGTGCGCTCGGACGTGCTGTGCAGCGGCAGGGTGC
The DNA here is from genome assembly GCA_022433055.1 of Begonia peltatifolia. Lineage (NCBI taxonomy): Eukaryota > Viridiplantae > Streptophyta > Magnoliopsida > Cucurbitales > Begoniaceae > Begonia > Begonia peltatifolia. Next base: position 9,300,489 of record CM039519.1, on the reverse strand, counting down.
GTGGGGCACGCGGCGCTGTGAGCGTGCGCGAAACACAGTAACGTTGAGTGGTATGTGCGGCACCGTGAGAGTGTGCGTGAGGTGTCGAAGGGGAGACGCGAGTTGTTTTCGAATAGAGTAAAAAAAAAAAAAGGGGAGTAAATTGGAAACAAAAAGGTATTAAATTGAGTGAATTATGTAAGTGTTTGTGTGTGTGTAGTGGGTAGATGCACTGTAGCGCACCGGGGACGTGTGGGTTCTCGGGGTGCTACAGTTTATGACCCTATTAGACTTTGACGAGATTCCTCCTTTGTGTTAATTTTCCAGATTTGGAGGATTTTGCTGAGTTTGAGGCGATTCCCGGGGAGCCACCGGCTGCCGAGACTAAAAGGACTCGCCACAGGGGTATGAGTTCTTATACTTATTACGTTATAGCTAGCCTGACATGCACGTATATTATTTTTGGTGGGATACCACCAGTATTGACATAGGCATTTTACGAGCATGTTCATTTTACATTGTTGAGGCATGTTCATGTTTTGTTGGATCTCTACTGCTTGTTTGAGTTTGGATGCCTTGTTTTACTCACCTTTGCCGACGGGCTCGATTTGAGATTTATCGTGAGATTGTTATATTGCGATGCATATGTGTTTTATTCATGCATTGATTTCTCACGTACTCATTGTTTTTTTTTTATGTGCATTGGAGTTTGGTTCTGGAGATAATCGTCTGGCACTCTCAGCATATGGGCCCGGCTGAGAGTATCAAGGGATTTTGCCCAGACGCACCCATGTTTGAGGGTTGCCGTGGTACTCCCCACACTTGTTTGGATACAGCCCAGGGCTGAGTGGTTGCGTCCCTCTTGGATTATTGATTATTGTGCGGTACTCCCCGCTGAAGGAGTGATGGGCTCTGAGCTTTGCTAGCCCCGTTAACCGACCTGGCCAGTGTCTGTTCGTTGCTACTCCGATTTATAAGTCCATTGTGCAGTCCCGTTGGGGCCCAGGGTTGAGTGGTTGTGTCCCTCCTGGTGCGCTCCTGTGCGTGTATCCGCGATGGCCCAGGGCTGAGTGGTTTCGTCCCTCCTGATTGGTTGACCTTTTCTCTTCTTCCTATGAGGCCCTGCCGGTGTTATCGCGGCTTTTCTTTGTGGTATGACTCGGAGGATCCTTGAGCGACCTCCCTTTTCACTGTTCACTTGGTTTTTTTTTATTTGTATGATTGATGAGGGCCTATTTTACTATACGCACCGTATTTTCGAAACTAGCCCTATCAATCGTTTTGAAAATGAGAAGATAATTTGATTATATTAAAACACGTGCATTGATTTTAATCGGGCATGCATAATGAGATATGTGGTAGGTATAACATCCCATACTGAGTTTGTCACTCACCCCAACGACTCCCTCCTCAACAGGTAGAGGAAAGAAGAGCAGGAACCGAGGTTGATCGGCTCCCGAGTTTGTGGACATCTCCAGAGATTTTTATCCAATATTTATGTCATGTAAGAATTTATTCGTTATTGTACTGATCATTAGCATGTATTATTTGAATTCTGGTATTTCTACTATTGCTCTTAATCTCATGTTTGTTATTTCGACGAGTTCTGGGATTGCTCTTAAAATCTTCCGCAACTAGCCTTAGGTTAGGCGGTGGACCTCTCTGAGGTTGATCGTCTAATATGGCATTTCTGTTAGACCCTCTTCCGGGTTGTGACATCAATAGTTGCTATTTGAATAACCCACTTATCATTATTTTTTTTATCATTGAAAACCTTATAAATTAGGATAAAAATCCTTACTTTATTAAACTTGGGTAGGCTTGGTCGTCTCCTGTGTTTGTTCTGATGAATTGTTGATGATTCTTGTTGAAGAAGATAGTTGATATCTTTACTCTTTCATTCTTGTTAGTAACTGGAGAGAGAGAGAGAGGAGAGATTGAGATATACAATGACGAAGTAGAGGCTGATGCAAGATGTTTGAAGGAGAGAATGTGCACTTTAAAGTTATACACTTTCTTTGATGTATAATAATATATTGGATTTGGGTTTAAAGGGAGAAAGAAATATTGAGTGTAAGATTGAGAGCAGGAAGAGAGTGAGACTCTCACTTCGAGCAAGGCAAGACGTAGAAATTAGGAGAAAGTCAAGTTGATGACTTCAACGAGAAGTTTTGCCTTTGCTTAGGGAAAGAGATGAAAGAATTGAAATCGGGATCTTTTTAAACGCTTTGACACATCAAATATTGGAAATTTGGACTATACTCTGATTGAAGCCAAATTGTCCACCCTTCGAATTCTGCCAGAATACAAATACGCAAAGGATTTGCTTAATGTTTGTGATGCAAATAAAGATGGGCGAGTTGATTATCAAGAGTTTAAACATTACATGGACGATAAGGAGCATGAATTTTATAATTCACTTAGTCAATATACTTTTCTTTCATGTCTTTCTTCGTTTATAGTTTGATATTTTAGTGTCTTAGACATAGAGAAACCACACTAATCCATCTTGAACTTGGTTATTAAACTCTACTACAGTGACGATACTGTAGGAAGAGGTTCTGTGGAAAAATAGCTCGATGTCAGGATGATAAAAAGCTTAACACCTTTAATTTTTATTACTTTTCAATATGGAAAAAAAAAAAAAAAAAAGATCATATTATAATAACATATGGGTTGTGGGAGCCAAATCATTACTTTTCTGTTGTCTTGCAATCTCACACAATTAGATAAATTTTAGCTTGTGGTGATGGTTTAGAAATATGTAAAAGAGCTCAGTTAGAAAACTTATATCTCATTGAATACATCCATATATTAACGATTAAGTTGACCTCTTGATTTCTTTATTGGATGCCCAGCTCGCTTGGAAAATTTTCACTCATTTTATCAACTTGTCATGATATGCAGTAAGTAAAAGTGTGATTTTATATTTCATCCAAATATAAAAATTATTCAAAATTAATGTTGCACGCATTTGATTTTGCCTATTTGTTATTAAAAAAAATAAAAAAATAAAAAATAAAAAAGAGAGGGAAAGAATTGTTGTGCCTTGTGAATCTTAGACAGTTTTGGCCGCCTATCAATAAATTTAAATCTTCGATAAATAAACAGTGGTCCTTTTCATTCTATAAGCCACACCAGTCTCCCTTTTGTGGGTATTGAAATTGAGGATGAAGAACTTGCACGTTTTGTGGAGCGTGTTGACGAAGTTAATGATGGGATTATTACATTTGAAGAATGGAAGGATTTTCTTTTATTGTACCCCTCATGAGGCAATTATTGATAACATCTATCACTATTTTGAAAGGGTTTGTGTTGTTGACATGGGAGATCAAACTGTTATTCCAGAGGGGATTAGCAAGCATGTCCATGCTTGCCGAGGAGTTGCTGGTGCAACATCTCGTACTGCCACTGCTCCTGTTGATCTGTTAAAGGTTATTTTACAAGCCCAAAGAACATAGGCTTGTGTTATGCCGACAATTATAGAATTATGGAGAAAAGGTGGTTTTCTTGGTTTTTTTCGTGGAAATGGTATAAATGTGATTAAAGTGGCTATGGAAAGTGTTATAAGGTGCTACACATTAAATGTTGAAAGAGGGAGGTTAGTGCAGTGGCTCTATTTATCCGATTGATTGTTAGGAATAATGTGATCAATAATCAAATATTATGAATATTTTTTTGCTGTAATTAATCAATAATTTTTAAAATTAATTTTTATATTTGCATTATTTGATCTTCTTTATAAATTTAAAAAAAAAATCTTTGATTATTTATGTAATTTTAAATTTACATATGTATTGATATATGTGAGATTAACTTTAAAAATAAATAGTCATATTATTCTGTAACTTATATTTGAAGTATAAGATCTTTAAATTAATAAAGTAATAAATACAGTTCACTTAGTTGGGAACGTATAGTTATATTCCGACTATATATGTAGTAACATAAAGTGATTGTATTTTATATAATATGATTATATGGGACTGCACCAGATGAAATTATATTGTTCTTCTAAGATCCGTTAAATAAAGAACAATTAATTTTATCATAATGATAGCTATATATATATAATATTAATTCATTGTATTTAGTAGACTCCTATTTCATTTTAATTTACGCGGTAAAATTTTGTATGAGTTGCATTATATAAACCTTGTATTTTAGAAATAAATTAAATGAGTAGCTGAAAATGCTAATATTGATATAATAAAATCTATAATACAAGATTTCCTTGTTTGTTAGTTCAATAATTGAATAATTAGCATAATTCATAACTTTTATGAATTAATTATTCAATTAAGAACTAATGGTAGTGAATGATAAATATGTAATATGAGAGATTAACGGATCTTATACCTAGCTATATTACGAACCTTAATGTAGGATTAATACATATGTAATGACTATATCAATAGACATTACTTTGAGTAAATATACACTATAGTTCTAAGAGTGCAACTCTAGGTATTTAGTAAAATTACTTTAGAGTTAATAATTGTGTTATTTAATATAAAGAATTTATATTAGTTAATTATTGAAGTTTAAGACTATAGGTTCATCGGTCCCTCTGTTATCTTATATCACTATTTAATTTTCATATTACAAAAGTAAATATAATCATAATTAATCATTTATAGATACTCAAATTAATATATTATTATTCAAAATATATAAATAATTTTTATATTTTGAATTCAAAATAAAATATATCATTAGATGAGATTTCTTTAAAGAGATTTAAATTAAATTTGAATAATCTTATCAGATGAGATTTGATCTTCAAATTTAAATTAAAGTTAGTTATTCAATAAACTATCAAATTAGATTTTTGAAATTTAAATACAATAAATATGAAAAATCTGATCAGATTAGATTTGATCTACGATTGACTAATAGTTTGTTGATTATATATATATTCTAAAAATTATTTTTAAATTATATGATTAATCGATAAATTAATTTATTAAATAAATCAACTGCTAATCAAATTAGATTTGATTAGATAAGATTTATTTTTTTAAAATTAATTTTTATTAAAATAAATCTGAAAATTAATTTTAAAATAGAGCTATAAAAATTGTCAAAAGTAATTTGACAGATAAGCAAAGACAAAAGAAGAAAAGAGCTTTCAAAGAGAAGATCTAATTTCTTTGAGAGAAAAAAGTGTGACATATTTCGTATTTAATTTTATAAAAACATTTTTTTTAAATCGAAAAAAGATGTCTCAAATGTTGAGAACATGTCTCTACACAAAATATAATAGTGTATTATTCTTATAAGTTGGACGTCCACACGTCAAGAAATTTAAATGTAAAGATTTTTAGACAAAACTCGATGGATTCAAAGTTTTTGGAAAAAATACTTGATCGTGAGTTAAAGCTGTTAAGATCAGACGAGAGTACTTGAGTAAAAACGTTTCTCCAAGAGATATTTTCTTTTATTATTCTACAATCTAAATCTAATAATTTTTCTCAATGTAAATTATATACATTTTAAAAAATACATATTTTTTAAAAATATTTTTTTACACTAATTATCAAAATTTATAATTTTAAAATCAAGTAGGTAACATATGTTACTATTATTATGAATAATAGTAAATTTCGTCATGCGTGAGGACCACAAAAACTAACATTGATCTCGTCAAAAACGTCAATCTGGCCAAGTTTTCTACCATTAGATCTCTATCAAAAGGTATATTGGTTCAAGAGGGGCCACGAGATGTCTGTAGGGGACTTGTTCCATCTCTTCTTGGTATCATCCCTTATGCTCGCATCGATCTTGCTCCATATGAGACTTTGAAAGATATGTATGTTGAATCCATATATTGTTGAATCCATCAGCTATCCAATATATCGTCAAAACGTACCAATCATTATACTTTCAACACTATGCTTCTAAATTTTCCAGAATATAGGTCAGAATTCATAACTAGTATAGGAAACAACTCACGATCTACATAATAGCTTATGAAAACTAAGTCAAAAATGTGTTTTTAGGACATAGCAATCGACTTATAATAGGTTTTTGGCCAACTAGAGAAGAGTGCAGCCAACCATTAAGAAAATCAATCGACCACAGCTGTGGCCAAGAGCAAAATTCGGCTTGCAATCAACCTAGATCGGTGTTTTCGTTGTCCGGATCACTAACGATGCTTTACCTCAAAATAAAAAAATTGAACATCCAATTTAATTCAAAAAGCGATCTAGCAAAGACAGAGAATTGATCGACAAAATGTTTCTAGAAAAGTTTAGTCGAATCCCCTCTCAATCAGCTGCGATGATCAATCAATTGAGTTTTGGTAAAAAACCAACATTCTTCTAATTTTTTTAAGAGTGATCTATGTTGAAAATAATTCATATTCATGTATCAAAAATCAAATTTAAATCTATGGATTCAGAATTTTTTAATAAAAAAAAACTAATCAAATTTAAATTCATGGATTCATAAGTTTTTAATAAAAAAACTAACCTAACCACTAAATCTCAAAAAATTAATAAATATTAAGAAAAGGAGATATAAATGTGAGTTACCCTCCAGTATTCTCAATTATTGTTGATAAGTCCAACGTGTTGATATGTAATTATGTTGTTAGAAATTCTAAATTCTACAAATGAGAGAGGATCTATCCTTATACATTAATTTTGATTTACATCAGACGGCCAGACTGAGCCAACGATCTGCAACTTGAAACAGTAGCAAATCAAGCTTGACATGACACGTTATTATAGGAAGTCGAGTCTTGCCCAGTTCCATGAGCGGGTCGTGCCAAGCCAAAGAGCGGGGCTCACGAGCCCTTCAGGGACCGCGGCAGGTGAAGCAGCCAACGAACCGGCTCGTTGGCTCAGCGGGCCTGGCTAACGAGCCTGCCCTCCCCCACTACTCCACTCAACCAGCAACTTGGAAAGAAGGAAAACAATTCGCGAAAAGATTGGGAAAAAAATCAGTGGAAAGGAGAACTGAAAGTTGAAGAGCTTCAAGAAATTTATCGTGTTCTTCTTCAGTCCAGCTCTCTCTGGACTTGATAATTGTGTAGGGCTTCCAAACCTTCTTCCTGGAGGTATCAGCAGAAGTCGAGGTTGACATGTGAACAGAGGGAAGAGGCCTTCTCAGAGAGAATAAGAGACGAGTCGAATTATTAGATCAGATCGTGAGATTTTTGTCCAAATCTGAAAGGGGAAGCAAACTGGGAGTCAAAAACCGTAGAGAGCGAGAGGAGGAGGAGAGAGAAATGAGTTTTCAGGGGGTTGGAGGAGATGAGTACAAAGTGCAGACTTTACAGAGAGAGAGAAAGGGGAACAGAGGGTTAAAAAAGAAGAAGTAAAGTCTAAGAGAAATTGGGAATGGTGTTTGCCGGATAAGCTTTGGCAGTGAACAGAGTTTTGATGGTGACCATCATGTCTTCCACCATCTCTCTTCTGGTCTCTTCTAGACGTGCATTTCACCCCCTGGTCAAGAACAAATCTTAATTCTTGTTCCTCCATCCATGCTAAATTTATGATAATAATCTTAATTTGAAATATCAATTTTATATTTTTTTAGCAGATTTTGCTGTGTAAATTACGAAGAGTTTTGAGAAAACAAGACTTAATCTTCCTAAACTCTAATTGATTTCATAATAAATTTACATGCCTATAGTAATTAATTATAATACGAGAACTATTTTTGCGCTCTACTTGACCATACTTTTTTAATTATATAGTTACTTAGTCGAGATTTCGTTGACCCTAATTAAACTACTCCATTAGCAGAGGGTATACATATCATCGTATGCAACCTGAAGGTATAACCTTGCCGAACGTATTTGCAAGTAGATGCCATGAGTCGATCCGATTTAGAAATACACACCAACCGAGAATTGAACAAGGCATGATGGGATAATCCATTGTCGTTGACAAAAGACTGGGTCATCAAAACCAAGAATAACCACTCGGTGTCGATGACAACTTCATCGATGACGTCATCTGAAGGGACGGTAGATCCAAAAATCAGTGAATTGAGATTGTGGAGAACTTTTTTTTCAGCACTCCTTGTAGCCACCCAAAAACTCACACGTTTCCGGTACGTTCACTACTACTACTCCCACAAGCTCTCTTGATGTAATTCATGTAAAAATTTTAAACTTTGTTCCTCGACTTAAAATGACATTTTAAAAACATTTGAAATCGTCGCAGCATAAGACTTAACTAAAATTAGTTTAAATAAAATTTGAGTTTTCTAAGCATAAAAATTCACCTTCAGTCGACCCTTGTAAACACCGGTCGACACTTGCACGCACCGGTCGAAACTACGTTTCTTTCTATACGCGTCGGTCGATCTCTGAGGTTGACACCCACTCCCCTCTACGCTACCAGTCGACAGTTGTGTGCACCAATCGACTCTACATTTCTCTCTGTCCGTATCGGTCGATCTTTGAGGTTGACACTCTTGTCCAATTTTATACTACCGGTCGACATTTACATGCACCGGTCGACACTTTATTTTGGCTCTGCCTTCGCAGGTCGACCCTCGTAGTCAACAATCGCCAAATTCGGTCGACACCTCTAGTATACTAGTCAACACTTACTAGATTTGGTTGACCACTCAACCTATAGGTCGACACCTTCTTCACAGAATTCTGCCTAAAAATCCTTAATCCTTCAAGGAAAACACCAAAATTCGATTCAACGATAAAACAATGAAAAATACACTTTTTCATCAACTCAAAATCATATTTATGTAGAAAAATAACTACTAACGTTTGAAACCTATCTGTACATCCACATGACTCTGATTGACTCAAAACCATTCAAAAACAAATTCGACTAAACTCAAATAAACCAAACCCCCTCATATACCCCCACCCTGGTCAAAACGCTCCAGCAGCCGGTCGGACGGTCCACGAGCGCACTCCTCTAACCGCCTCCTAGTCCTAGGTACGCTCTGAGTACTCACCAGCTATAGCGTCGTCACTTACATAACAGAACTCATCTATTAATCTAATGCTAAGTAAGTAACGCATAAAAACATAACACTATAAACAAACACATCATAATATATGCAAATTCTACAGTTTCGTCTCTACTTTCGTTTTCGTCTCTTTCTTACATCTTCTTTATCTTCTTACTACTTGGTTCTTCTTTACATGCTAAATCGAGGTGACATATCTTGCGGTCCACCTCTCGGAATAAAGCTAACCCCAATATAGTAAACTGACACACCTCGCGGTCCACCTCTCGGGATAAGCCACCACATAAAACGGGAAAATAATGATACACCTCGCGGTCCACCTCTGGGAACAAGACCACTCAACCAACCTTTATTATATTTTTACGTATCTTCTCATTTCGTTAATCACATCTCATCCTACTGTTTCATTCTGTAAAAACATGGAAATTCATTTTCGTTTTATTCTCGTATTTTAAAACCATGAAGTATAATCACTAAAGCATAACATAAAGTAAACGTGCATGCATCCTACCAAACTGTGATGTAGGCCCGAAAGCAAAACACCTACTGCTCTACTAGACTACTTACTTGGGGTCCTTAGCAATTTCCTCGTTCGTAGATAGCTCGCTAAACTGTGGAACCTATAAAACCATAGATCCATTAGTTCTTTTTCGTCCAACTCATAAAACTCTAAGGGAAAACAACACTCTAACAACTAATCTAACTAAACCCAAAATCCTACACAATTTCTGATCAAATTCAAAATTGCATAACTTATCTAATACTTGTCTGATTTGGACGATTCGAAATGCTACAAACTTCTGAGGACGTCTAATTTATAACAGTTTAATCAAATTTCTAATCCAACACCTATAGCTTAGCGGAATGTGGCCAAACAGAAACCGTTCCCTAACCCAAGTATTCGACTATCCAAACGCTCAATCTTTTCTATATAACTCATAATTTATTCCTACTTTTAGCTTAAACACCAATACATGGATATAAATGAACTCTAACTTCAAATTTTCGTATATCCCACCTAGGTTTTCACCAAACTATCTCATACCTTCACTAACTTCATTCTTAACGCTCAAAAGAACTTAAAATACTAGCTCTCTACTAAGAACTAACTAAAACTTACTGTTAATTTGAAAAAACGGAGGAGAACCGAGGTGAATCGTCTACGAAAGAGAAACAACAAGGGAAGGGGAGAGCTCATGCATGGCGAGGGAAGGGAAAACACAGAGAGAGGGAGGACTTTTTGTCTCCTTCACAAATTTTTTTATAGAAAAATTATATTATTAATATAATTAATCTTAATTACTATTTCGTCTTTAACCCATAACTGTTTAATAAATCTGTTATTTGGTTCGATGTCGGTTGAATTTTAAAAATTTTCTTTTCTCTATAACCTCAAGATAATCTTATACTTAATGGTAGAAATTCTCCGCTTTCAATTCCGACCAAAACTCCGCCAATTACAATTACGTAAATCCAAAAATTAGTTTTAGCGGAAAATTTCTGGGTGTTACATTTCACCCTCTTTAAAAAATTTTGTCCTCAAAATTTATTAACTGAATAACTCTGGATATCGGCTCATCATGTCATGCTGTCGCTCCCAGGTTGCTTCTTGCACATTATGGTTGCGCCATAAAACCTTCACTAGTGGAATCTTTTTGTTGCATAAAATCTTCACTGCATAATCCAGAATCTCCACTGGCTTCTCCTCGTACGTCAAAGTAGGTTGAATATCTATATCCTGCTGCTCCACGACGTGAGAGGGATCTCGTATACACTTCTTCAACATGGATACGTGGAATACATTGTGAATCTCATCCATTGAGGCTGGTAGTTGTAGTTGTTAAGCTGTCTTCCTTATTCTCTTCGTAATAAGAAACGACTCAATGTACTTAGGATTTAACTTGTCCCTCTTTCCGAATCTTGTAACTCCTTTGAATTGAGAGATCCTAAGGAAGACTTCGTCGTTCACTTTAAATTCTTGCTCTCTCCTCCGACGATCTGCATAACTCTTTTGTCGGCTTTGAGCTGTTGAGATCCGTTGTCTAATAATTGCAATCTTTTCTGTAGTTTGTTGCAGAACATCTGGGCCAATCAATCGTGCTTCGCCGACTTTGTCCCAATATAATGGATGTAACACCCCGAAAACTCACACGTTCCCGGTGCGCTACAGTGCATCTACACACACACACTAACACTTAACATAATTCACTCAATTTAATACCCTTTTGTTTCCAATTTACTCTCCCCTTTTTTTTTTTGACTCGATTCGAAAACAACTCGCGTCTCCCCTTCGACACCTCACGCACACTCTCACGGTGCCGCACATACCACTCAACGTTACTGTGTTTCGCGCACGCTCACAGCACCGCATGCCACACGCACCCTGCCGTTGTACAGCACGTCCGCGCGCACACCCTCACCCGGTGTCGCACGACCCGTGGGTACCCAACAGGGCCGCATGCCCCGCGCACCTGCGATCACGCCGCACATCCACACTCATCTAAACTCTTCTAGCATTCATCATACACACACCTTGACCTATTTCGTATCCTCTCGAATCTCAACCCCTCTCCCGAAATTTCGGCAGAGTACCGCCTAAAAACTGGATACCCCAAAATTTAACCCTGCACACAATTCACCAGAATCCAACAATATTTACCTATCCATCATCCAGAGAAATCATCCCAACCCAAATCAGAGTAATAAGACGACGAAAATCCATCAAATACAAATGAAGAAAGTCTCCAGTATAGAGAAATAACATACTCTAACATGGAAAATATCCGCGTACGTCACCAAAATCACACGCACTCCATATACACCTATACACTGACGCATATACAACAATCAATCCCATCCTCCGTACATAATCACCGCAAAAGAAAGAAAACCCACAAACCGACCAGGCCACAACCTACCATATCCACGGGTCGGGTCGCCCTAACAAAAGTCCGCCATCCGGTGCCGCAGTCGCACGCCGCCAACCATCCTACGCCTCAGGACTAGGCACTCGAGGCTCACCAGCGGTATAGTCAGCACCTACACCGCATAACACACAACATAAGCCTAACGCTCAGTAAGTAATGCGATATGAAAGTAAAAGCCGACAATGCAATCCTATCACATGCAGTCTCTACACTCACACTCATGTTGTCACATCTGTGACGCGTAGTGCAGCCGCACCAGGGTAAGGAGGAACCTCACGCCACCCTACACCCTGACACGTCGCCACCGTCCCGGACTCCCCAGCAACGAGGCCCACAAGCTACACCCACGCATCACCACACGGCAACCACATCAGGGTAAGGGCGTACCTCGCGCCACTCTACACCCTGACACGTCGCCCCCGTCCCAGCCTCCCCAGCACGGGGCCACAGTTGCCACACACACACGTTTCGCGACAGCCCAGCCGGCCCACCCCTCGAGTAGGATCCGCGACTGGTGTTGCACCGGCCCACACACTAGTAGGATCCGCGGTACCACTGCCCATATCCTCACCGTCAACACTTTCACGCCGCATGACGGCCCAGCCGGCCCACCCCTCGAGTAGGATCCGCGACTGGTGAAGCACCGGCCCGCACACTAGCGGGATCCGCGGTACCACCGCCACACGTCTCACCTCATACATCAAAGCATGCTAAAAATCATTTTCGTTCCCGTTTTAAAAAAAATATGATGCATGTCACACAATACGCACACACATCGCAATCAATCACATAAACACTAAAGTTCTACAGTGTAGGCCCACTTGGGCAAAACACATGCATGCACTACTTACCTGGCGTAATAAGCTCGCTCGACGCACAGCTTCGCCAAAAGAAAGCCTCAACCTAAAATACAACAAATTTCTCATCAGTATTTATCTCAACATTCATCAATTAGCTAAAAATAACCTTATCTAACTACACTCATTAAATTCCAACTAAAACGGTCCATTGGTTTGGTTTGGCCGAATACCAGCTCAACGTTCGGATGCGCATAACTTTTGCGTCCGTCAACGGAATCAAACGATTCAAGTGGCTAAACGTTCCCTTAGGAACCTATTTTAACATCCCAAGACGGATTTTAAATTGGTAGGCCGCAGATAGGCGAAAAACGCCAATAACCGAATCTGCCATTTTTATTAAAATTTCACATTTTCACTTCCCTTCAACCAAAACTCACTCCCAACTAGTTATATGCATCAAAATGGCTATGCTACTCTCACACGTCGAATTTCCACGAAAAACGGTCACTAATTTGACTTAAACCAAAATCTCGCATAAACTTCCGACGCGCATAACTTTTGCGTTGGATATCGGAATCGAACGATTCCAGCGGCCACACGTTCCTCTAACAACCTATTTTTAACCCGCAAAACAGAATTTAAAATGATCAACTTAAGCCTAGCCAAAACAGCCAAAAACAGAAACTGTTTTTATACAAAAGGTAGCCGAAATTCATCTTTGATCCAAATCTCGCAAATTCTTTCACCAAACAATCGCATTTCGATCTACCAATGCACACATCAACAATTTGGAGAGTTCCTACTCAGAAGACAGCATGACAACACCAACAGCTTCACGGTTTTTCTCCCCAAAAAACAAGAATTTCCAATCGGTCCATTGAACAGGCACCTCCTCCCTCATTCCTTCTAATTTTGTCCCCTACTCCCTTGAAATGTAGAGGGTAACATGATCCCACACTCGGCCATCAGAGCAGGACAAAAAAAACCGAAGAGAAACCCCCCCGTTTCTGGTCGGATTTTGTCGCGGAAGCCAAGCCACCCACTGGCTCCAGCGCCCGCACACATTACACCCTAATGCTCCGACGATTGAGTCCTACTGTCGAGACAAATCCAAGAACAACCGAGGCCCTCCACGCTCGGTCAACAGAACAAACGAAACAGGGGAGGACTCACCTTCGATCTTTTCTCAGCGTAGGAAGGCAAGGTAGCTCCTCACTTCAGCCCACCGGAGTGTCCTGAGCACCGGCGTCTTTTCCTCGGCGGTCGGTCGTCGGCGATCCCTCCACCTCGGTCTCTCTCTCGCTCTCACTCTCGGTCGTGCAACACTCGGTGGAATGGCTTCCACCCGAAGCCATTCCATCATATGTTTTTTTTTTTTAATAACAAATACAAATTACAAAACTGCCCTCACGCGTTTCAATCGTCCGAATTTTCGTAAATTTCTCGACCTCCCAACTTTAAATTCTGAAAACCAATCGCAAAAGTAGGCCTCGAGCCTTTTAATGTAAATCTTTCCCGTTGAAATATTCCTCAAACTTCGACCGGGAATAAACTAAAGATTTCCAGAAATTAAAAATAAAATTCGAAATTTCCGGGTTATTACAATGGAGACTTGTACTTTCTCCTATACAGATCCTCGTATGGAGCCATATCTATCGTGGCCTGAAAGCTTTTTATTATAAGAAAACTCCACCAATGGTAGTTATCTGCTTCATGAACTCTGGAACTCCAGTACACAAGCTCGAAGCATATCCTCCAGCATCTGAATGGTCCTCTTAGATTGAACGTCCATCTAATGATGAAATGTTGTACTAAAATTGAGCTGCATACCCATGGCTTTGTGCAGACTCTTCCAAAACTTCAATGTAAATCTAGGGTCTCTGTTTGATACAATCGAAGTTAGAACTTCGTGCAACCGTACGATCTCTTGAATATATAGCTCGGCGAATTGGTCCATAGAGTACGTCGTCTTTACTGGCAGAAAATGGGCTGACTTGCTTAACCGATTCACAATCACCCATATGCCATCATAACCTTTTGTTGTCCAAGGCAACCCGACAACAAAGTCCATCGATATTTGCTCCCACTTCCACGCAGAACTGGGCAATGGTTGAAGTTTTCCTGCTGGCTTCTGGTGTTCAGCCTTAATCTGTTGACAAATCAAACACATCTCTACGTATTTTGCCACAGTCCTCTTCATATTAGGCCACCAGTAATGCTGCTTAAGATCCCTGTACATCTTGGTATTTTCTGGATGCACATAAAACTTCGAGTAGTGAGCTTCAGATAATATCTCCCTTTGTAGCTCTTCATTATTCATAACGAACCATCTAATTCGAAACTTTAGAATTCCATCGTTCGAATAATTGAACTCCGACCTATCGTTGGAAGCCATGCTAGATTTAATTTCTTCGCATTCAACGTCGTCCTTATGAGCCTGCTTAATATTCTCCAAAATAGTGGCCTGTAGAGACATAACCGACAACATGGCCGACACATTCGACACCACCTATAAGTTGAACTTTTGAAACTCCGCATCCAAAGCTAATGGCATGCCTGAAGTCAAAGTTGAAGTGGATGCCGTCACTCTACTCAAAGCATTGGCCACTACGTTCGCCTTGTCGGGATGGTATTTAATTTCGAAGTCATAGTCCTTCACAAACTCTAACCATCGTCGCTGCCTCATATTCAATTCATTCTGAGTGAAAATATACTTCAGACTTTTGTGGTCTGAATATATCTCGCACGGTTGTCCATACAGATAATGCCTCCAAATTTTCAATAAAAAAACTACTGCGGCTAACTCCAGGTTGTGTGTAAGGTAGTTCTACTCGTAAGTCTTCAATTCTCTATAGGCATATACTACCACCTTCCCTTCTTGCATCAGCACACATCCAAGACTTACCTTGGAAGTATCGCAATAAATACTAAATCTTCCGTTTTCAGCAAGAAGCGTCAAAATTGAAGCAGTAGTTAACCACTGCTTTCATGTTTGGAAACTATGCTTACAGTCTTTAGACCACAGATACTTCATATTTTTCTTCGTCGAACCGGTCAGAGGCACTGCAATCTTCGAGAATCCTTCAATGAATCTTCTATAATAACCTGCTAACCCAAGGAAACTCCATATTTCAGTGACATTCTTCGGCTGTGGCCACTCCTTAAGTGCCTAGATCTTTTCTCGATCAATAGATATGTCATTGCTCGAGATGACATGTCCCAGAAACGGAATCATATACAGCCAAAACTCGCACTTGAAAAATTTTGCATAAAGTTGGTGCCGGTTCAAAGTCTCCAACACCAACCTCAAGTGCTCTTTACGATCCTCATCACTATAAGAGTGTACCAATATATCATCGATAAACACTTAACGAATTTATCAAGATAGTCACGGAATACTCTGTTCATCAGGTCTATAAAAGTGGTTGGGGCATTCGTAAGCCCGAAAGACATTACCAAGAATTCATAATGTCCATATCACATCTGAAAAGCCGTCTTCGGAATCTTTTGGCCTGACCTTCAACTGATAATAACCCAATCTCAGATCAATTTTTAAAAATACTCGTGCACTTTGTAGTTGATCAAATAGATCGTCTATCCTTGCAGAGGATATTTGTTCTTAATCATTAGCTTATTCAACTCCCTGTAGTCGATGTACATCCGCAACGATCCATCTTTCTTTTTGACGAAAAGAATCGGCACACCCCATGGCGAAAAGATAGGGCGTATAAATCCTTTTTCCACCAACTCTTCTAATTGCTTTTTAACTCCTTCAGTTCCGTTGGTGCCAATCTACAAGGATTCTTCGACACCTGCTCAACTCCTAAATACACATCTATAGCAAACTCTATTTCCTAATTAGGATGCAAACCGGGTAAATCATCTAGAAAAACCTCAAGGAAGTCTTGAACAATCAAAACATCATGTGGCTTCGAATCCCTGGAATTTACATATCTATAATACTGGCGAGAAAACCAAAAGACTCACCAATCAAAACTTGGCAAGCACTAACAGGCGCCATGACGGATATCTTCTGGGCATTCCTCGTGGCCTGAAAGGTATGCTTCTCACTATCTGGGGGTTGAAAATTCACTGTCCCTGTCCTGCAGTCGATTGTGGCATAGTGCTTGAACAACCAATCTATTCCCAATATCTCATCATATCCAATTATGCCCATAATAATGATATCGACTAATAAGTTTTTGCTTCCCACTGACACTACATCATCTCGTACACCTTGATTAGAATGCATACGCCCACCAGAAGGCAACATCAATTCGTAACTACAGTCTGTTAATACCAGTCATATGTCTAATCTGACCGCGAAAGCAGTTGCAATAAAAGAGTGCGTTGCACCCGAGTCAATCAAAGTATACGCAGGTATAGAATTTAACAATATGGTATCTAACATTACAGCTGGCTGGTCATCGTCGCCCGACTTGATCATGGCGAATACCCTCAGTGTTGTGCGCGTCAGACCCTTCTTCAGAGCTAGGCAATCTCTGCTGACGTGGCCCACCTCGTTACAATTGAAACACCAAGTCACCCTAGGCTTCGGGCAATCTATAGTCAAGTGTCCAGTTTCGTTGCAGTTGTAGCACTTTCCCGAGTTTAGTCTGCATTTGCCCAGGTGATGTCTCAAACACTTAGGGAACTAAGGGTACTGCATCGGCCCCTGAGGCGTTTTACTACTGCCCTGGCTGCTTGAACCTTCTCTAAATTTTTTAGCGCCCCTTTGTTATTGCTGTTGGGAGATGCTTCTACTTTGTTTTGGGGCAACCTCCTTGAAAGATCTCCTGAAAGCCTTTTGCTGCCTAACGCATTTCATTTCGGCTTCCTCCACCTTTAGCGCCTTTGCCACCACTTTTAAATATGTCACTTCTTGAGTTCCTGCTATTTTTACTCATTTATATATCTCCGGCTTTAATCCTTGTACAAATGGAAACACCTTATCCTCATTCCGGCTCACCAAATTGCTGGCAAACCGGGACAATGACTCAAACTGCCGATTGTACTCGGTCACCGATCCGGTCTGCTTCAACTGTAGGAACTCCATCCTCTTAGCTGTCTACATCGTACTGTTGAAATACTTATAATAAAAGACATCTTTAAATTTCTCCCATATCAAGTGTTGTGCATTGATGGTGGTCTCCACAGGCTCCCACTAAAACTTGGCGTCTCTCGCTAGATGAAATGTGGCTAGCGAGACCTTATTCTCCTTGTTTACTTTCGTATACTTAAACATACTTTCCATGGAACGGACCCACTCCTCTGCTGTTGTCGGGTCTGCTGACTGCTCTTCAAACGTCGGTAGTCGTAACCTCCGAAATTTGTCACCTGACTGGTCATGGCTAGAACTAGAGCTTGCACTTCTTTGGACTTCTCGATTCAGCAAAATTCCCAATTGCTGAGACTGTCTGTTCACCAACTCCATCAACTGTCTGATTGTCATCAAGTCATCCTTGCTCCTTGAGTCAGTTGTCTCTCTCAGTACCCTCGAACGTCCTAATCGTCTAGACATCTTGGCTAATTTCATGGATAATGGTTAATTACTCTCATAAGCATATACTAAATAACATTAACTTAAAAACTTACAGTTGTCGTAGCACATCGTATGGCGATCGACGTTGTTAGGTAATCGTTTGAACGGTTTGACCATTTGGCTCTGATACCACAATTGTAGTGACCCAAAAACTCACACGTTTCCGGTACGCTCACTACTACTACTCCCACAAGCTCTCTCGTTGTAATTCGCGTAAAAATTTTAAACTTTGTTCCTCGACTTAAAACGATCTTTTGAAAACATTTGAAATCGTTCCAGCAGAAGACTTGACTAAAATTAGTTTAATAAAATTCGAGTCTTCTAAACATAAAAAATCACCTTCAGTTGACCCTTGTAAACACCAGTCGACACTTGCATTAATTTTTCATTACCGGTCAACACTTGCGTGCACCGATCAACACTACCTTTCTCTCTGTACGCGTTGGTCGATCCCTGAGGTCGACACCCATGTTACTTCTACTCTACCAGTCGACAGTTGCGTGCATCGGTCGACACTACATTTCTCTCTGTCTGCATCAGTCAATCTTTGAGGTCGACACTATCGTTCAATTTTATACTGTCAATTGACACTTATATGCACTGGTCGACACTTTGTTTGACTCTGCCTACGCAGGTCGATCCTCGCGGTCGACACTCGCCAAATTCGGTTGATACCTCCAGTATACTGGTCGACACGTACTAGGTTTGGTCGACCACTCAACCTATAGGTCGACGTCTCCTTTACTGAATTCGGCCTAAAAATTCTTAATCCTTCAAGGAAAACATCGAAATTCGATTCAACGATAAAACAACGAAAAATACACTTTTCCATTAAATCAAAATTATATTTACGTAGAAAAACAATTACTAACGTTTGAAACCTATCTGTACATCCACATGACTCTAATTGACTTAAAACCATTCAAAAACAAATTCGACTAACTCAAATCAACCAAACTCCCTCACATACCCTCGCTCTGTAAAAATGCCCCAACAGTTGGCCAGACTGTCCACGAGCGCACTCCTCCAACCGTCTCCTAGTCCTGGGCACGCTCTAAGTATTCATCAGATATAGCGTCGTCACCTACATCACATAACTCATCTATTAGCCGAATGCTAAGTAAGTAATGTATAAAAACATTACACTCTAAACAAACACATCCTAACATATGCAGTTTCGTCTCTACTTTCGTTTTCGTCTCTTTCTTACATCTTCTTTATCTTCTTACTACTGGATTCTTCTTTACGTGCTAGATCGAGGTGACACACCTTGTGGTCCACCTCTCGGGACAAAGCCAACCCCAATCTAGTAAAGTGACACCCCTCGCGGTCCACCTCTCGGGATAAGCCACCACATAAAACGGGAAAATAATGATACACCTCGCGGTCCACCTCTGGGAACAAGACCACTCAACCCACCTTTATTATATTTTTACGTATCTTCTCATTTCGTTAATCACATCTCATCCTACTATTTCATTCCGTAAAAACATGAAAATTCATTTTCGTTTCGTTCTTGTATTTTAAAACCATGATGTATAATCACTAAAGCATAACATAAAGTAAACGTGCATGCATCCTACCGAACTGTGATATAGGCCTGAAGGCAAAACACCAACTGCTCTACTACACTACTTACCTGAGGTCTTTAGCAATTTCCTCGTTCGTAGATAGCTTGTTAAACTGGGGGACCTATAAAACCATACATCCATTAATTCATATTCGTCCAACTCATAAAACTCTAAGGGAAAACAACACTCTAACAACTAATCTAACTAAACCCAAAATCTTACACAATTTCTGATCAAATTCAGAATTGCATAACTTATCCAATACTAATCCGATTTGGACAATTCGAAATGTTACGGACTTCTGAGTATGTCTAATTTCTAACGGTCTAATAAAATTCTTAATCCAACACTTAAAGCTTGCCTGAATGTGGCCGAACGGAAATCGTTCTGTATCCTGAGTATTCGGCTATCCAAACGCTCAATCTTTTTCATATAAACTCATAATCTATTTCTACTTTTAGCTTAAACACCAATACATAGATAGAAATCAATTCTAACTTCAAATTCTTGTATCTCTCTACTAGGTTTTTACCAAACTATCTCATACCTTCACTAACTTCATTATTAACACTCAAAACAACTACAATACTAATTATCTACTAAAAATTAACTAAAACTTACCGTCAATTTGAAGAAACGGAAAAGAACCGAAGTGAATCATCTGCGAAAGAGAAGCAACAAGGGAAGGGGAGAGCTCATGCGTGGGGAGGGAGGGGAGAACACAGAGAGAGGGAGGGTTTTCTGGCTCCTTCACAAATTTTTTTTATAGAAAAATTATATTATTAATATAATTAATTCTAATTACTATTTCGATCTCAATTCTTAACCGTTTAATAAATCTGTTATTCACTTCGATTCCGGTTAGATTCTTAAAATCTGCTCTGCTACATTAACATAAAAATAATCTTATATTTAATGGTAGAAATTATTCGCTCTCAATTCCGACCAAAACTTCGCAGAATACAATTACGTAAATCTGAAAATTAGTTTTAGCAGAAAATTTTTTGGTGTTACACTCTTGCTCTGTTGCAGAAGAAGCTGAAATGCTTTTCACTGTGTCTCTATCTTCTTCCTCTTTGTAACATCCATTGTCCCATCCTAAAATCGATGGCGAGATTCATTGATCAAAATATTTTTAATGATATTTATGTTATATTTTTTATTGATAGTTTTCAATAATTTTTTTATTAATACATTCAATTTTATACACCTTAAGGCTTAAAATAATTAATTTTAAATTAAATTAATAAATATTGTTGACATATAATTTTTAATACTTATTATAATTTTAAATAAAATTTTTTAAAAAACTTATATTATATTAATATAAGTTGAAAATATTTATATACGCTCATCTCGTTATGCTCGGTTCTTTAAGCTCGTTGAGTCTGTTCGACTCGATTCGTTTAACTTAAGGCTCACGAGCCAGCTCAAATTGAAATTTTTTTACCCTGACTCATTAGATTCGTCTCGTTAGGCTCGGTAGCCTCGGTAGTGTCGTTATGTTCGGTTCATTTAACTCGTTAGACTCGATGAGCTGTACTACTTCTGACTCGACTCGGCTCGGCTCGACCGGCTCGTTTGTCATCTTTAGTAGAAGACTGAAACAAGTTAATGGCCAACAACCTTTCATGCAATTAGTCATTATAGCAAAATTTCTTATCAAAGCCTTTGCAATATTAATATCCCTATGTCATTTTTATTGAAATTTAAGTTGAGGTCAGATAGCAAATCAAATAATTTCAAAATATTGATTACATTTTGAACCTTGGTTTCATCATGGACAAAGAAAAGAAAACAAATGATGGTTTAAGTTATAAATAATAGATAAAAATGGGAAGCATAAGAGATCTTGAAGGGATAAATTCGTTGTCCTTCCCCTTTATTGTCTGAAAAAAACATTTATCCTTACCTGAGTATCCAATTGTGTGAGCAGTATTCATGGTTGTAAGACGCTTTGAAAAACACACTTGGATCTGATTTTGTAATCAATCGTAGTGGCTTCAATACCAAAATTTATTTTTTATTTGTTATTATTATGGTTTTTGTTTTTGTAGTAATTTTATTCAGCAATGAGAGTCAGATTATTATTAAGACCTGCATTTGATTTATATTATGACTGAGGTGGTTGTGTTTAATTATGCTTATATTTTCTTCTAGGAAAAGTGTTATTTTTGCTAAAAAAGAAGGAGACTAAGCCATGAGTTTTAATTTGTTTGTTCTTTTAAATAATAATGATGCATAGTGTTAGAGTTCATTTACTAAAATTCTATTTTGGGTCATGATGAAATGCTCGGGACTAGAAGTAACAAAAGTTTTAAGAGACAATTATCATTTTTTTCCAAAGATATGGTGGCGTAGCCACTAAAGATTGATTTTTTTTTTTATATATTTTTTACTTCGGATTTTTAAGAATTTCTTTTTTATATATTAGCAACATATAGATTCTCTCTATGTTTTAAACTTTGATTTTGAAAGTAAATTTCTTTCTTTGTCTTGGGTTAGTTTCTCGTGAAATTTTTAAAATTGCTGATTGTTTTTCATTGCGTATTCGCAATAAATTATTATTAAAATAGTGTCAGTATCATTTGTACTTAATTTAATTAGAATTATTAATCATGCAAGAGATATTTATTTTTTGTCACTTTCTTCTAGTTTTTTGAATTCGAAAGATGACAACGTGACAAGATTCTCATGATAATGTAGTGTTCAAGTTATTTGAATTCTCACAATGAGATTATATTTGAAAACAAACTTCTGAAGATTGATTTATGGGATAAATTTTATTTTTTTATTGTCAAATAGGCTTATAACTTTCAGTATTTTAGAAGTTATCTATTTAGTGTATTACTCTCTAATTGTAGAGAGATTATTTTTCACTAGTGTATTTTTTTTTTTTTATATGTCACTTATTACTTTGTTTTCTTAATGAATTTTGTTTTTTAAAAAAATATCGTTACATGCAAAAGAAATTCATTAAGAAAAATATGCTTAAAGTAGGTTGCATGTAGGAAAAATATGTTTTGTCAATAAAATACAAAAACATAGGTCATTTTGGTAAAAATTTTGTTTAAAGTATCAATTGTCACTGGCTCTTAAATATAGGAGTTATATTACATTTTACACAAATTGAATCTATTATGAAAGGCTTTACGACAAACAGAGGCAACTACTTTAACTTAAAGTCGTGTCGTTGTGTGTAATTTTATGTCGTAAAAAAAATCAAATGAAGAAGAAGATCAAATTTTATACCTTTAAAAGGTCATCTTCTTCTTTTACACTTCTTTATGGTGCTAAGAATAAATGACTGGACTATAAATTTGTCTCTCTAATATCAATTTGTCTCTCTAATATCAATTTGTAAACTCTATCTTGCTTTTTTTATTTCCTTAAAAAAATATGTTAGGCAACATCTTGAAAACATCAAGTGCTTGGAACGTGAACATAGGCACCCACACACTCTCAAGTGCTTGTAAGAAACATCATACCCTTTCCAAACTTGTTTAAGAACATCACCAACTAATGAAGCTGAAGGAGAAAGATTAAGCAAGTCAACAACAGTCGTCAAAGCTTCACCCTAAAAACGTTTAGATAATTTGATGTCATAGAGCATACACTTGATTCTTTCTTGAATGGTTTTATTCATTCTCTCTGCCCCTCCATTATGATAAGGATTTTTTAACACAGTCTTGCCAAGTTTAATACCATGGCTCTTACAATATTTTTCAAATTGCCCTCTATAGATATCACCATTATTAGCTTTGACACATTTAAGTTTCTTCCAGTTCTCCCTCTACATTGATATAAAATTTTTGGAAACTTCTAATACTTTTTGTTTTGTTTTCAAGGAAAAAGCAAACAGATTTCATAAGTGATCATCAATAAATATAACAAAATAGTGTGCACCATCAAATGTCTTACCTTGCATATAGGCATCCATATGAATCAATCAAGAATATGCCGTCTCCTAGAGGGATAGATATTCTTATTTACAACCTTATGAGATTTTTCAATTAAATAATGCACACAAGTTTTCAAATTTGAGCAGGCAAAATCAGGCAAAAACCGCTTCTTGACAAATGTCTAAAGTCCCTTCTCACTAAGTGACCAAGCCTCTTATGCTAAAGCTCAATATCATTTGACTTCTTGGTAATAATTCTTCTTTACATAACTTCGTTTGTATGTAGTAAAAAGTGTTGGTTTTCTTTCCTCTGGCTATAACTAGGGAACCGGTGATGAACTTCCACTTACCGCTACCAAAATAGTTAACAAAACCTTCATCATCTAACTTACGAGTAGATATTAAATTCAACCGGATATATAAAACATATCCAACATCTTTCAATTTCAACTTGCAACCCGAATTGTTTTTTAGATTAATATAACCAATTCTAACAATCTTTGATGCACCATCATTTTTTGTCTTTACTTGACCATAATCACCACCAATGTAGGATGAGAAGTATGCACCGTGTCACGTAACATGATACGAAGCACCAGAATAAATAATTCAAGTAAACGGTTGAACTGTCAAATTCACACAACCTTCATCATAAGCATTAATCACATCACCATTAACATCAGCCATAAGAGCCTCTGTGTGACTTTCCTACTCACTGTCTTTCCCTTTAGATGTTCTTTCTTCCATATTCTATAATTCCTTTTCATATGTCCCGACTTCTCACAGTGAAAGCATTTCAATGTTTTTCTTTTCGACTTCGATCTCCTGATGGATGAACCCTTTTTATGTTGATATTTACTTTGGCTTCGACTATGTCTTTTTTGTTTCTTATTGTCTGGCGCTAAGTTGTTAACTATAACCACATTTATTTAGAAATTGTCTAGCATAGAACTAACCAAAAGCAAATGTAACACCCCAAAAATTTGACTCGCCAATTTTCGGTCCGCTCTCTCTGCTCTGATACCATCTCTGTAGTGTCCTGAAAACCCACACGGTTTCTGGTACACTTACTACTGCCACTCACTCAAATACGCTCGAGTAAAATTCATGAAAAAAATTTAAAACTTTCGTTTCTCGATTTAAAACAATCATTTTGAAAACATTTAAAAACGTCGCAACGGAAAACTTCGGTTAAAATAAGTTTAAATAGAATTCAAGTTTCCTAAACCATAAAAATCATTTTCGGTCGAGCCCTGCAAACACCAGTCGACACTTCTATACTTTTAGTTTCCATCGGTCGACACTATCGGTTGACACCTCTCTTCTCCTCACACTAACTGGTCGACACGTGTGAACACCGGTCGACACTCCATTACTTTCTGACTGCGTCAATCGATCCTTGAGCTCGATACTTCCCCTTATTTTACACTACCGGTCGACACTTGTGAACTCCGGTCGACACTTCATTCTTCTCTGTCCATGTCGGTCGATCCTTGAGGTCGACACTTCTACTTATTTTTCACTACCAGTCGACACTTGCATGCGTCAGTTGACACTTGCATACGTTAGTTGACACTTCATTACTCTCTGGCCGAGTAGGTCGACCCAAATGGTCGACACCTATAAAGTTTGGTCGACCCCTTTACATACAGGTCAACACTCTGCACTCGTTTTTACACTGAGCGATCGACACTTTCGGGCACAGGTTGACACTTCCTTCACAAAATCTGTTTCGAAACCATAAATCCTTCAAAGAAACCACCAAAATTCAACTCAATGATAAAATAACAAAATGTACACTTTTCCATTAACTCAAAATCATTATTTACATAGAAAAACGACTACTAAAGTTTGAAATTCATCTATACGTCCACATGACTCCAATCGACTCAAAACAACTCAAAACGTCTCAAAACAATTTTGACTAAACTCGAATTAACTAATCTCCTTTACATACCCCCGTTCTGGTCAAAACGCCTCAATAGCCGACCAGACCGTGTACGAGCGCACTCCTCCAACCGCCTCCTAGTCCTAGGCACGCTTTGAGTACTCACAAGCTATAGCTTCGTCACCTACATTACCGAACGCATCTATTAGCCTAATGTTAAGTAATGCATAAAAACATAACACTGTAAACACACATAGCCTAACAGATGCAGTTTCTATAGTTTCGTTTCTACTTTTGTTTTCGTCTCTTTTTTACATCTTCTTTATCTTCTTACTACTGGGTTCTTCTTTACGTACTAAATCAAGGTGACACACCTTGCGGTCTATCTCATGGGACAAGGCAAACCTCGATCTAGTAATGTGACACATCTCCCGGTCCATCTCTTGGGACACGGCCACCACATAAAGTAGGGGAAGAAGTGATACACCTCGCGGTCCACCTCTGGGGACAACACCACTCAACCCCACCTTCATTATCTTCTTACGTATCTTCTCATTTCGTTAATCATATCATACCCTACTGTTTCACTTTGTAAAAACATAGAAATTCATTTTCGTTTCGTTCTCGTACTTTAAAACCATGATGCATAATAACTAAAGTATAACATAATATACACGTGTATGCATCCTACCAAACTGTGATGTAGGCCCAAAGGCAAAACACCTATTGTACTACTTGCACTACTTATTTGGTGTTTTTAGCAACTCGTTCGTATATGGCTCACTAACTAGAGAACCTGTAAAGCCACACGTCAATTAATTCCACTTCGTCCAACTTATAAAACTCTAAGGGGAAATAACACTTTAACCACTAATCTAAGTAAACCTAAAATCCAACTCTATTTCTGACCAACCTTCGGAAATGCACAATTTTTTCACTACTCGTTCGATTTGAAATGTTGTGCACTCCTGAAGTCGTCTAATTTCTAACAGTCTAATTTAATTTCTAATCCAACACTTACAACTTGACCGAATGTGGTCAAATAGAAACCATTCTGCAATCCGATTATTTGGCTATCCACACGCTTAATCTTTTCCATAAAAACCCATAATCTACCCCTACATCTAGCTTAGACACCAACATTGGGATAAAAATCAACTATAACTTCAAATTCTCGTTTCTCCCTCATAAGGTTCACCAAAACTACCTAATACTCTCTCTAACTTCACTTTTATCGCTCAAGACTATTAAATAATCATCTATCTACTAAGAACTAACTAAGACTTACCGTAAATCTGAATATTGATAGAGAATTGTTGGCTAGAAGGAGGAATCGCCGAGAAACCTTAGTGCGGTGAGGGAAAAATTGAAGGAAGAGGAGGTTTCTCGATCCTTCTCCCCCTTTCTTTCATTTATTATTAATAATAGTAATAATAATAATATCCTAATTACTAAATCGCTCTCAACCTCTAACCGTTTAATTAAACTGTTATTCGGTTCAGTTCCGGTCGAAATCTTATAAATCCATCTTGTCCATTAGCCTCAAAATAATCTTCTACCTAACCGGTTAAATTTTTCGTACTTAATTCCGACTAGAACTTTGCCGTTTACCGTTCCAAAAATCTAAAAATTAGTTAATAGAAATTTTTGGACGTTACAACAAAGCTTGTAATTCATCATCTAACGTAATACCCAACTCAGCAGGTGATTCACTAAACCTTGAAACTCGCTCATGTACTCGTTGATACTACGTCAATCCACGTATTTTAAATTCACAAGCTTTTAATTTATAAGAGCTTTATTATGACCACTCCGACTTTCAACTAGTGATTCTAATTTCTTCCAAAATTGATCAGCTCTAGTCTCTATAGCAATACTGTGAAACACTTGTATCAACCCAATATCTGATATAGGCAACATATTTTTGATGCATCAATTCTGAATCTCTATTTGTCTTACCTCTCGTTCTCGTTACATCCTCATCAATTGGCTCATGAAGATCTTTACAGAAAATATATATTTCATCATAGGTTTCCATATATAATAATTGTCATACTTCAATTTTATCATCGAAACCAAATTCTCAGCCATTTTAATTCACACAAGAAATCCAAAAAAATATAAAGTCATAAACTTATTGACTGTGGTGAAATTTGACCAAACTTAACTATCTAGCAATCTAGCTCTGATACTACTTGTTAGGAAAAACAATTTATAAAACATGATTACGTAGCAGATAAATTTTTTTTCTCTCTTTATGTGATTAAAATATATTATTAGACCAATTGTTAATACGCCACAACATAAAGTAGAAAATAACGAGACACTGAAACTAACGTGGTTCGACAATGTGCCTACGTACATGAGACTAAAAATTTGATATGATATTCCACTATAAAAAAATGAGTACACAATAATCTTTTTTAAAATAAACTAAAAAAAACAATTGCAACAGGGATTAATCTAGAAAATCAATATTATCAGCAAACTGGAGAAAAATAGAACAATCTCAGCAACTGACTGACG
Organism: Begonia peltatifolia; assembly: GCA_022433055.1. Lineage (NCBI taxonomy): Eukaryota > Viridiplantae > Streptophyta > Magnoliopsida > Cucurbitales > Begoniaceae > Begonia > Begonia peltatifolia. The sequence continues at coordinate 9,272,403 of CM039519.1, read as the reverse complement.
ACACAAACTAAGTGACTTTTGCTCTTCAATAATCAAAACTTGGTGAATTGTAGATCTAGTCGACATGAAGAAAACTCTTAAATCTTGGTTGAAATGGAGAAGAATTGATCGTTTAATCTTGCATGCAATGATCAAAATACTCGAAGAAAAATTCCTTTTTTCTTCTCTCTCCAGCCTAATATGACTATCCCTTTTTAAAAAATCATTTATTTCTATATCTTTTTATTTTATGGTTGAGTTAAAAAAAAACCTGAAGTATAGATTTTTTTTTGAAGAACTTCTAAAATTTGATTTGAATTAAATTAAACTTTGAAATATGCAAAAAGTTCAAATCAAACTTTTTTATTCGACCAATCTAAAGATATCGGTCGACCATAAATGGGTCGACCTATCTGAAGAGATAAGTGACCCATATCTCTCAAGGAATGCACACTCATGATCATTATTGATCACGGGTCCCATAGATGGGTCGACCTATCTCATCTCCTATTTAAAGAGAGGAGACGTGAACTTCACTTTACAGCTTTCGAAAACTCTAAAATCTCTCTAAAATTTTTTTTACTCTGGTAAAATTTCTCTCAGTGGATCGGCAAGAAAATATATGAATTGTTATATTTTGATAGCTTAACGTTTCAATTATTCAAAAATTTTCTTTATGTGTTTAAAAAAAAAAAACCGATGTAGCTTATTATTATTACTTTAATGTTATCTCAATTGTATTATTTTTTTTTACATTGTTCATTGTCAATAAAGTTGAGATCTTCTAACACCCTGAGAACCCACACGCTCCCGCGTGAACCCACACTTTCCCGGTTCGTTCACTACGTCTGCATACTATGACATACAGAGACTCGACGCGAACTCACTTAATTTAATACCACTTTCATTTTCAAATCATATTCAAAAGAACATTTGTAAATGTAAAAACTTTTTCGACTCGATTCGAAAATGACTCGCGCTCCAAATAGGGAACACGAAATCCTCAATATAAAATATACTGCGGAACGACAATTTAAAGGAGTTTTAAAAATAAAACGACAAGACTTGAAATTCTAGGAAGGAGTCCAAAACACGCCTCACGATATCCGACTCAGTGCCACGCGCCCGAGTACCGGCGCCGCGGGCGAGGGCCTGGACCTATGCGCCCATTGTCCTGCGCCACGCGCACATGTCTTCACTTTGGCGCCCCGCGCGCACCCTCCTGGCGCCGTGCGCGTCAACTTGACACCACCGCGTCACGCATACACCCACAGCGCCGCGTGCCCCACGCACCCTGCTTCTGCGCAGCACTTCCGCACGCACGCCCTCATCAGACGCCACACGACCTGCGTGCACACGCAGGACCGCGTGCCCCGTCCGCCTGCGGCCACGCTACGCTCCCTCGCACACTGCCACTCCCTTCGCGCCTCACCGCGCACACCCCGACCTATTCCGTACCCCCTCGACTCCCCGACCTTTCTCCCAAAATTTCGGCAGAGTAATGCCTAAAAACTGGCTATCCCAAAAACTCTAACCCTGCACACAGTTCACCAGAAAATTTCCAATAGTATCCATCCATCAAACTATCCAGAGATCCCCATAACAAAATCGAAGTTTAAAGACAACGAAATCCATCAACTACAAATGAAGAAAGTCCACGGTATAGAGCAATGACATACTCTAACATATAAAAGTACACATGCGTCTCCAAAACATCACAAACACTCTATACAATCCTTAATAACCGACGCATATACGAATTTATCTAACCACATAAATATCTCGACACAAAGCAAACAACCCGAGCAAATCTCAACACCATATACCATCTCCATTGGTCGGGTCGCCCTAAAAATCTACTGTCCGGTGCCTCAGTCGCACGCAGCCAACCGTCAACCGTCCTACGCCTGAGGACTAGGCTCTCGGGGCTCTTCAGCAACAATGTCTGTATCTACACTATAGAACACACATCATAAACCTAACGCTCAATAAGTAATGCGATATTAAAGTAAAAACTGACAATGCAATCCTATCACATGTAGTCTCTACACTCACATTCAAGTTATTACATCTGTGACGCGTAGTGCAGCCGCACCAAGGTGAGAATGAACCTAGCGCCACCTTACGCCCCGACACGTCGCCATCGTCCCGGACTTCCCAGCAACGAGGCCCATAAGGTACACACACGCATCACCACACAGCAACCACGTTAGGATGATGGTGAATGTCGCGTCACACTACACCCTGACGCGTCACCTCCGTCCCGGCTTCCCCAGCAATGGGGCTATAGTTACAACACATACATTCTTCAACAGCCCAGCCAGCACACTTCTCGAGCGGAATCCGTGACTGGTGTTGCACTGGGCCACGACATTATTGTCCATCATTCTCACCGTCGACACATACACGCTACATCATTGTCCATCATTCTCACCGTCGACACATACACGCTACATCATTGTCCATCATTCTCACCGTCGACACATACATGCTACATGACGCTACATCATTGTCCATCATTCTCACCGTCGACATGACGTTCCAGCCAGTCCACTCTTCGAGCAAAATCCACGGTTGGTTACGCACCGGCCCACACACTAGCAGGATCCGCGGTACCACCGCCACGCGTCTCACCACTTACTCAAAATATGCTCAAAACCATTTTCATTCCCTTTTTTAAAACATGATGCATGTCAAACAATACGCATGCACATCACAATCAAACAACATAGATCCTAAAGTTCTACGGTGTAGGCCCACCTGGGCAAAACACATGCATACACTACTTACCTAGCGTCCTAAGCTTTTCCCCGGTGCACGTTTTCACCAAAAATCTTGTTCAGCTTATACATAAACAATCACACATCAATCTACGCATCAAATTCACTAAATAGGCTAAAAATCACATCTCTCAACTAAATCCATGAAATTCCAACTAAAATGAGTCACTAATTCGGTTCGGCCGAAAACCAGCCTAAACTTCGGATGCGCATAACTTTTGTCTCCGTTATCAGAATCGAGCGATTTAAAAGACTAAACGTTCCCTTAGGAACCTAGTTTAACATACCAAAACAGATTTTAAAATGATAAACCGCAGCTAAGTGAAAAAAACACCAAAACCAAATATGCCATTCACTCAAAAATTTCACATTTTCGATTTTTCTACAAAACTCACTCAAAACTTGTTTTACACACTAAAATCAGCAACGCTAATATCACGCCTCACAATTTCACTAAAAACGCTCAATAATTCGACTCGGTCTAAAAGTTGACATAAACTTTCGACACGCATAACTCTTTCGCCGGATATTGGAATCGAATGATTCCAGTAGCTAAACACTCCACTAACAACATAATTTAACATAGCAAAACAAAATTTAAAACGATCAACTGAAACTAGGCTGAAACCACCAAAAACAGAACCTGTTTCCACACCAAAGTGCTCAGAATTTCAACTTTAATTCAATCTCACCAATTTCTTCACTCAGTCGGTCACATTTCACTCATTCAACCATAATCTGACCAGAAATCAAAAATTCGAGTACCAACCCAAAATTTTGGTTCAACCTCACCCTCAATTTTTCTTCCTCCCACCGGACATTTACTGTCCATCCATTAAACACACACATTCACACCCCTAATTCACTCAAATATTTCAGCCAAGTCCACAGAAAACGGAAGCAAGCCACGCGCTAAGCTTGACCAAAATAGGAAAACCGACACTAGACAAACCTTCGGTTTTGAGTTCGAAAAAATCAAACCACGCCCGAGCCTTTGTTTTGTTGGAATAGTCTGGCACACCAGCGCACGTTTCTCCACACCGGCCGTCGGTGCTCGGTAGCTCGGGCTCGGTCTCTCTCTCTCGCTCTCTCGGGCTCCCTCACGAACGACAGCCGAATGACTTCTCTCTGAAGCCATTTGGTTGTTTATTTTTATTTATTTATTTATTTTTAAGTTAACAAAATAAATTACTGAAACGCCCTTAAGTATATAACTGTCTGTAACTTCGTTAAATTCGTGTCCTCACTACTTTCAAAATTTTTGAAACCGTCACTAAATTTAGATTCTAAGTTTTATAAATTAATTTACTTTTAAAATATTTATCAAAATTTCAACCGGGATTTAATTAAAAATTTCAGAAATTAAATATAAGATCCAAAATTTTCTGAGTTATTACAGATCTGACTATCTTCGTCTCATGCTTTATTAACTTTTTTTTTTAAAAATAATTTCTTTTCTAATGTAATCTTTATTGGTTAACGACGACGATTGATTTTGATATACACACTCTTAGACATAATCTAAGTAACCAATAAAGATTACATTAGAAAAAAAACTTTTTTAACAAAATGGTTAATAAAATGTGAGATGAAGATAGTTAGATCTCAACTTTTTTGATAATGAACAATAAAAAAAAAATAATAATACAATTAAGATAGTATTAAAGTAATTATAATAAGATACATTAGTTTTTAACAAAAAAAAATTTAAAAATTTGAAACATTAAACTATAAAAAAATAACAATTCAAACTTTGTCTTGCCGAGAGAAATTTCTTATGAACAAGAAAATTTTGGAGAGTTTTTAAAGTTTTAAAAAGCTGAGAAATGAAGTTCACGTCTCCTCTCCTTTAATAGGAGAGGAAAAAGTCGACCTCCCATGTTCATTAATGATTACGGGTGTGCAACCCGTGAGAGATGAGTCAACCCATCTCTTCAGATAGGTCGACCCATCTATGGGTCGACCGATCTCTTTAGATTGGTCGAACAATAATGTTTAATTTGAATATTTTTCATAGATTGAAATTTAATTTAATCTAAATCAAAGTTTAAGAGTTAAAAAAAAAAAACTCATATTTCAAGGGATTTTTTTTTAACTTAATCTTTTATTTTATTATTATTAATTTTTATTACGTGGATCCCTCTCATAATAGAGGCAAAACCCAACAAAAACTTTTTTCTTATCAAAGTGAATATCATTGACAAAAGCTTATTTGGTGATGAGGTTGGGCTTAACTAAACCCACTAGAGTAGAAACTACTATCCAGCATACAATTGTCTACCATATTGATACTAGTAAAGGACAAATATAGTGTTAATTATCATGTTCAAATGTTGTTGCATTTAGTTGTATAAAATTATTACGCATTGCTTCAAAAAGAATTTGATCAACAAGTTATTTTGATTTTTCAATAAAATAGAGATGAGAATTTGATATCAGTCAAGAATTAGTAGGACATGTCAAGTTGAAGAAGAATGATTGAAGTAGGTTTACAATAAAAATAATTAATTAAGTTTTTTTAATTCTTTAATTTGTTGATACATTAATATAATCCGTGAATAAAAATTATCAAGTAAAAAAAAATCAATAAATGAGTTATCAAATGTTTATTTAAAAGCATTGATATTCTTAAATGTATTCAAGATGTATAATTACCACTAACTTAGTTTGGCCAATCCTAATAAGAAACAAAAAGATGAGTCCATCATCTAGAATTAGTTCTTTAGTTGCTTTTATTCCCTAAAAACAAAAGTGGACATAGGAAATAGTGTTGTTGTCTCGTTGAGAAGTAGAGACACCATTTAGGACATTAGAAAAGGACAATATTTGGTAAGAAATCCTTTGAACATTAGTCCATAAATACAACCTATGCAACTCAATTCTATCAACGACTAGGGAAAATCAATTATCTTCAACCATAAATTTCATTTTATCATTGTCAGACTGAGCAAGTTTGAATAAACTCATGGGGATTTACATGCACGAAACAAAACCAACCTCTGTCATTCTTCCAGCCAAAGTGTTTGAGGCATTTGTGGTTGATGTAGACTATCTCTTCTCAAAGGTGGCTCCTCACATTATTCAAATTGCTCAAATCATTGAAAGAGATGAAGACACTAGAATCAAAAAAAAAATTATCTTTGCTCAAGAAAGTATGTTTGATTATGTGAAGCAAAGAATTAATATACTAGACAGAAAATTTTATCTATACCTACACCATCATTGAACGAGATGCTATAGGAGAAGTGATGGAGAAAATAGAGCATGAGATAAAGGTAGAGGAATAATGTGATGGAGGGTCTATTTTAAGAAGCACAAGAGGTATCACACCAAAAATGTTATTGAGATCAAGGAAGAATAAATAAAAGCAGGGAAAGAAAAGGGACTTGACCTTTTCAAGCTTGTTGAAGCCCACCAATTGGCTAACACTAGTTAATGCCCAGAAAAAATGATTAATCAAAGCCAGTATGGTTTTTAGGCCTTTTAATGATAACTTGTCCCTTCATACATTTTTCTTTCCTTTCCTTGTATTGTTAAGAATAAATGGTTGTTTTCGACTATAAATTTATTACTCCAATGTCAGCTTGTAAACTCTGTTATACCTTTTTCATTTCAATACGAAGAAAAGTGTGTTGTTAAAGACTATTGTTTGAAAAAAATATATCAATGATCTAAGTTCAGTCAAAGTGCAGATCTTTTTATTTGATTATGTTAACGTGCTTTAATCCATTAACATTGATACTTATGATATTAGGCATAACATTAAAATTTATACATCATACATAACAAGGTAATCGTGATAAAGAGGACAGGTGGAAGGAGAGTGGAACTCCATCTTCTTCAACAATGTCAAAACTCATTAGGACACGTCTGCCTATTCATTCTTTGATTGCCGTTATAATAAGTTTTTACTGTGTGATTTTTTTAGACTAATCACATTTTAACTCATATGACTAAGACGACTTCTGTTTGTTTATATGATAATAGAAATTACTTGAATTATGTTATTTTTAGATGTAATTCTCATTTTCAAGGAAAATTTAAAGTGGTGCTCCCAAAGACGAGCATCATAGGTTGTCTAACAATGCACCAATGTAGGATTAACAAATGGACAATCATTCATTAATGTAATGCAAGGACAACATTTGCACATTCAATTATATGACTTCTTTTTGGATGAGTTCTAACACATTAAGGTCATATAAATGGTACAAGAAGAAAATCAAGTGTTTGTTTGATGATGCAACTGATGTGACCGCATCCAGCAAGACTCTCCTTTGTTTATTTGAAAAAAATAAATTGCATAAATTCTATCAGTTTTGGAAGTAATTCTCCTTCCCAAGTACAACTTGAAGCGGTTATCCCAAAGGCGAGCCCCAATGGTAATCTGACAAGGCTCCAACGAAGGATCAACACATGGACTATCACTCATTAATATAATGCAAAGATCATTTTTGCACATTTAGCGATGTGAATATTTTTTTGGTAGTTTTAACACATTAAGGTCATAAAAATGGTATCCCAGGAAAATCATGTGTTTGTTTGATGATGCAACTAATGTTAGCTGCATCTAGCAAGGCTTCTCTGTATTAATTGACATGTGGGGAACTTCTTTTGAATGTACTTTAAGGTAGATATTTGTTCCTTTATTATCAAACTAGAAGTAGTGCTCTTATACTAATAGTGGACTTGTACTTTATGGCATGAGTGTTGTGAGTAATAGGAATTTTTTTTTCTTTTGTTTTGTGATTTAGCCGTTTTCATCAAGAAGATTATAACACTAATATCCAATGTCACAAGTGTACTAAAGTTATATTGTTAAACAACTGCTGAGAGTCACTCAACAAACAATAATATCATTTTCTAAATCAAAATGAGTCATGGGTACTCTCATCTAAATGAGTTTAATTCCACAATTCTAAAAACTTCTCAAATTCAACCATTTGAATTTGTGCTCGCAACTGTTTTGTCATTCCAACAATGGTCTCTTAATTGTTTTGACATTGCTACTATATTGTCAAGGACTTGTTGTAACACTCAGGTAATTTCTTGAAGACTTAGCCTCACATACAATGACATGTGTTATTTTATGTTAGTATTTCAGGACAAATGAGGTGGATATGAAAGTAATTGAATGACTGGAGGGTTGAGGTGTGAATTTATTTAAATAAAAAGGATAAAAGGAATTAATCAAATGAATGGTTACTTAAATAAATAAGGTTAGAGGACCTTCCCAAGAGCAACCCATTACGTATAAAGATATATTATGTGTAATTAATGTTACAAGGAGTTTAAGGATGTACTGTGGATAGAAACAACTTTTGTTTCTAGAAAAGTGTTTAGGAAAGTGAATTAATGATACGGGAGTTTAAGGATGCAAGGGTGTTGCGAATTATTTTATGTAGAATGAACATTAGTGGAACTTTGGTTAAACAGTAGTGGAACCCCGAAAATACCGTTTCTGTATTATGCATTAAGTTGCGAAACTCTACATGAATAGTAGTGGAACTCCACATGAATAGTTGTGAAACTCTACACATTTCATGTTGAATGAATTACTGTAAAACTCAAGATTTACTGTAGCACCCCGAAAACTCATGCGTTCCCGGTATGCTCACTACTACCACTCACACTAATACGCTCAAAAAAATTCAAGTAAAAATTTAAAACTTTCGTTACTCAACTTAAAATGACCATTTTAAAAACGTTTAAAAATGTCGCAGCGAAAGACTTAGATTAAAACCAGTTTAAATAAAGTTTAAAATTTTCTAGACATTAAAACAATCAACTTTGGTCGACCTTGGTAAATATCGATCGACACTTACATCAAATTTTTCACTATTGGTCGACACTTGCATGCATCGGTCGACACTACATTTCTCTCTGTTCGCGTCAGTCGATCTATAAAGTCGACACTCCTGTTTATTTTGCCCTACCGGTTGACACTTGCCTGCACCGGTCGATACTTCGTTTCTCTACATCTGCGTCGGTCGATTCATGAGGTTGACACTTCTGCTTATTTTACACTACCGGTCGACACTTGACTGCATCGGTCGACATTTTGTTTCTCTCAGTCCACGTCGGTTGATCCATGAGGTCGACACTTCTGCTTACTCTGCACTACCAGTTGACACTTGCCTGCACCGGTCGACATTTCATTTCTCTTTGGCCGCGTAGGTCGACTCAAGCGGTCAACACCTACAGAGTTTTGTCGACCCTCTTTATGTGCAAGTCGACACTCTGTATGCATTTTTCCACTAAGCGGTCAACACCTTCTATATACTAGTCGACACTTGCTAGGCTTGGTCGACACTTCGCCTACGGTCGACACTTCGCCTACGGTCGACACTTCCTTCACAGAATTCTGCCTAAAAACTTTAGAACTTCCCCAAAACGATTGAACTTTGACTCAACACTAAAAACAATACAACATACACTTTTCCATCAACTCAAAATCATTATTTACCTAAACAAAACGAATACTAAAGTTTGACATCCGTTATATATCCAAATAACTCGAAACAACTTAAAACGACTCAAAACTATTTCGACTACAGTCCAAAACCTGTACCTACGCCCACTATGGTAAAAACGCCCTAACAGTATGGGAATTTGCATATTTATAATATTGGGAATTTGCATATCTATAATACTGACGAGAAAACCAAAAGACTCACCAATCAAAACTTGGCGAGCACTAACAGGCGCCATGACGGATATCTTCCGGTCATTACTCGTGGCCTGAAAGGTATGTTTCTCACCATCTGGGGGTTGAAAACTCACTGTCCCCGTCTTGGAGTCGATTGTGGCGTAGTGCTTGAACAACCAATTAATTTCCAATATCGCATCATATCCAGTTATGCCCATAATAATGAGGTCGACTAATAAGTTTTTGCTTCCCACCGACACTACACCATCTCGTACAGCTTGATTAGAATGCATACGCCCACCAGAAGGCAACATCACTTCGTAACTACAGTCTGTTTATACCGGTCATATGTCTAATCTGACTGCGAACGTGGTTGCAATAAAAGAGTGCGTTGCACCCGACTCAACCAAAGTATACGCAGGTATAGAATTTAACAATATGGTACCTGACACTACAGCTGGCTGGTCATCATCGCCCGACTCGATCATGTTGAATACTCTCGGTGTTGTGCGCGTCAGACCCTTCTTTAGAGCTAGACAATATCTGCTGACGTGGCCCACCTCATTACAATTGAAACACCGAGTCACCTTAGGCTTTGGGCAATCTATAGCTAAGTGTCCAGTTCATTGTAGTTGTAGCACTTTTCCGAGTTTAGTCTGCATTCGCCCAGGTGATGTCTCAATCACTTAGGGCACTAGGGGTACTGCACCGGCCTCTGAGGCTTTTTATTACTGCCCTGACTGCTTGAACCTTCGCTGAATCTTTTAGCGTCCCTCTGTTGTTGCTGCTGGGAGACGCTTCTACTTTGTTTTGGGGCAACCTCCTTGAAAGATCTCCTGGAAGCCTTTCGTCGCCTAACGCATTTCATTTCGGCTTCCTCCACCTCTAGCGCCTTTGCCACCACTTTTAAATATGACACATCTTGCGTTCTTGCTATTTTTACTCATTTATATATCTCCGGCTTTAATCCTTGTACAAACTGAAACACCTTATCCTCATTCTGGTCCACTAAATTACTTGCAAACCGAGACAAGTACTCACACTGCCGGTTGTACTCGGTCACCGATCCGGTCTGCTTCAACTGTAGAAACTCCACTCTCTTAGTTGTCTGCACCGTACTGTTGAAATACTTATCATAAAAGACATCTTTAAATTTCTCCCAAGTCAAGTGTTGTGCATCGATGGTGGTCTCCACATACTCCCACCAAAACCTGGCGTCTCTTGCTAAATGAAATGTGATTAGTGAGACCTTATCCTCCTCGTTTACCTTCGCTTACTTAAACATACTTTTCATAGTACAGACCCACTCCTCTGCAGTTGTTGGGTCTGCTGATTGCCCTTCAAATGTCGGTAGTCGTAACCTCCGAAATCTGTCGCCCGACTGGTCATAGCTAGAACTAGAGCCTGCATTTCCTTGGACTTTTTGATTAAGCAAAATTCTCAATTGCTGAGACTGTCTATTCACCAACTCCGTCAACTGTCTGATCGTCATCGAGTCATCCTTGCTCCTCGAGTCAGTTGTCTCTCTCGGTACCCTCGGACATCCTAATCGTCTAGACATCTTGACTAATTTCCAATACAAGGGTTAATTACTCTCATAATCATATACTAAATAATACTAACTTAAAAACTTACAGTGGTCGTAGCACGTCATGCGGCTATCGACGTTGTTAGGTAATTGTTTGAATGGTTTGACCATTTGGCTCTGATACAACAACTGTAGCAACCCAAAAACTCACATGTTTCCGATACGCTAACTATTACTACTCCCACAAGCTCTCTCGGTGTAATTCGCCTAAAAATTTTAAACTTTGTTCCTAGACTTAAAACTACCTTTTGAAAACATTTGAAATCGTTGCAGCGGAAGACTTGACTAAAATTAGTTTAAATAAAATTTGAGTCTTCTAAGCATAAAAAAATCACCTTTGGTCAACTCCTGTAAACACCGGTCGACACTTCCAATAATTTTTTACTACCGGTTGACACTTGCGTACACCGGTCAATACTACGTTTCTCTCTGTACGCGTTGGTCGATCCCTGAGGTCGACACCCATGTCCCTTCTACCCTACCGGTTGACAATTGCGTGCACCAGTCGACACTACATTTGTCTCTGTCTGCGTCGGTTGATCTTTGAGGTTGACACTACTGTCCAATTTTATATTGTCGGTCAACACTTTGTTTGGCTCTGCCTTTGCAGGTCGACCCTCGCGGTCGACACTTGCCAAATTCGGTCGACACCTCTAGTATACTAGTCGACACGTACTAGGTTTGGTCGACCATTCAACCTATAGGTCAACATCTCCTTCACAGAATTTGGCTTAAAAATCCTTAATCCTTCAAGGAAAACATTGATATTCGATTCAACGATAAAACAACAAAAAATGCACTTTTTCATTAACTCAAAATTATATTTACGTAGAAAAATAACTACTAATGTTTGAAACCTATCTGTATATCCATATGACTTTAATTGACTTAAAAAAATTTAAAAACAAATCCGACTAAATTCAAATCAACCAAACTCCCTCACATACCCCCACCCTGTCAAAACGCCCCAACAACTTGCTGGACCGTCCACGAGCGCACTACTCCAACCGTCTCTTACTTCTGGGCACACTCTGAGTACTCATCAGCTATAGCGTCGTCACCTATATCACAAAACTCATCTATTAGCCAAATGCTAAGTAAGTAATGCATAAAAACATTAAACTGTAAACAAACACATCCTAACATATGCAGTTTCTACAGTTTCGTCTCTACTTTCGTTTTTGTCTATTTCTTACATTTTTTTTATCTTTTTACTACTGGTTTATTCTTTACGTGGTAGATCGAGATGACATACCTCGTGATCCACCTCTTGGGACAAAGCCAACCCCAATCTAGTAAAGTGACACCCCTCGGGACAACGCCACCACGTAAAGCGGGAGGAGAGTGATATACCTCGCGGTCCACTTCTGGGGACAAGGCCACCCAACCCCACCTTTATTATCTTCTTATGTATCTTCTCATTTCGTTCATCACATCTCATCCTACTGTTTCATTCTGTAAAAATATGAAAATTTATTTTTGTTTCGTTCTCGTATTTTAAAACCATGATGCATAATCACAAAAGCATAACATAAAGTAAACGTGCATGCATCCTACCAAACTGTGATATAGGTCTGAAGGCAAAACACCTACTGCTCTAATACACTACTTACCTCGGGTCTTTAGTAATTTCCTTGTTCGTAGATAGCTCGCTAAACTGGAGAACCTATAAAACCACACATCTATTAATTCTTCTTTGTCCAACTCATAAAACTCTAAGGAAAAATAACACTCTAACAACTAACCTAACTAAACCCAAAATCCTACACAATTTCCGATCAAATTCGGAATTGCATAATTTATCCAATACTAATCTTATTTGGACGATTCAAAATGTTACGGACTTCTGAGTACGTCTAATTTCTAACGGTCTAATCAAATTCCCAATCCAACACCTATAGCTTGGCCAAATGTGGCTGAACCAAAACCATTCTGTATCGAGAGTATTCCGCTATCCAAACACTCAATTTTTTCCATATAAACTCATAATCTATTTCTACTTGTAGCTTAAATACCAATACATAGATAGAAATCAATTCTAACTTCAAATTCTCGTATCTCTTTCCTAGGTTTTTGCCAAACTATCTCATACCCTCACTAACTTCATTCTTAACTCAAAACAACTACAATGGTAACTATCTACTAAGAACTAACTAAAACTTACTGTTAATTTGAAGAAACGGAAGAGAACCGAAGTGAATCGTCTGCGAAAGAAACAATGAGGAAAGGGGAGAGCTCATGCACGGGGAGGGAGGGGAGAGCTTACACGCGGGGAGGTTTTCTACTTCCTTCAAAAATTTTTTGTATAGAAAAATTATATTATTAATATAATTAATTCTAGTTACTATTTCACCTTCAATCCCAAACAGTTTAATAAATCTGTTATTCACTTCGATTCCGGTTAGATTATTAAAATCATTTATACTCCATTAACCTCAAAATAATCTTATAATTAATGATAGAAATTCTCCGCTGTCAATTCCGACCAAAACTCTGCAGATTACAATTACGTAAATCTGAAAATTAGTTTTAGTAGAAAATTTTTGGGGGCTACACTCTTGCTCTGTTGCATAAGAAGCTGAAATGCTTTTCATTGTGCCTCTATCTTCTTGCTATTTGTAACATCCATTGTCCCATCCTAAAATCGACGGCGAGGTTCATTGATCAAAATATTTTTAATGATATTTATATGATTTTTTATTGGATAGTTTTCAATAATTTTTTTATTAATACATTCAATTTTATACACCTTAAGGATTAAAATAATTAATTTTTAAATTAAATTAATAAATACTGTTGATATATAATTTTTAATACTTATTATAATTTTAAATAAGATTTTTAAAAAAATTTATATTATATTAATATAAGTTAATGGCCAACAGCCTTTCATGCAATTAGTCATTATAGCAAAATTTCTTATCATATCCTCTTCGATATTAATAGCCCCCTGTCATTTTTATTGAAATTTAAGTTGATAGCAAATCAAATAATTTCAAAATATTGATTATATTTTGAACCTTGGTTTCATCATGGACCGAGAAAAGAAAACAAATGATGGTTTAAGTTATAAATAATAGATAAACATTGGTAGTATAAGAGATCTTGAAGGGCTAAATTGGTTGTCCTTCCCCTTTATTGTCTGCAAAAAAACATTTCTCCTTACCTGAGTATCCAATTGTGTGAGCAGTATTCATGGTTGTAAGACGCTTTGAAAAACACACTTGGATCTGATTTTGTAATTAATCGTAGTGGCTTCATTTACTTAGAAGAAATACCAAAATTTATTTTTTATTTGTTATTATTATCGTTTTTGTTTTTGTAGTTATTTTATTCAGCAACGAGAGTCAGATTATTATTAAGACCTGCATTTGATTTATATCATGACTGAGGTGGTTGTGTTTAATCATGCTTATATTTTCTTCTAGGAAAAGTGTTATTTTTGCAAAAAAAGGAGACTAAGCCATGAGTTTTAATTTGTTTGTTCTTTTAAATAATAATAATACACAGTGTTAGAGTTCATTTACTCAAATTCTATTTTTGGTCAGGATGAAATGCTCAGGACGGGAAGTAACAAAAATTTTAAGAGACAATTATAATTTATTTTGCAAGATATGGGGGGCGTAGCCACTAAAGATTGATTTTTTTTATATATTTTTTTATTCGGGTTTCTAAGAACTTCTTTTTTATATATTAGCAACGTATAGATTCTCTTTATGTTTTAAACTTTGATTTTGAAAGTAAATTTCTTTCTTTGTCTTGGGTTATTTACTTGCGAGAATTTCTCGTGAAATTTTGAAAATTGCTGTTTGTTTTTCATTGCGTATTCACAATAAATTATTACCAAAATAGTGCCAGTATCATTTGCACTTAATCATTCAAGAGATTTATTTTGTCACTTTCTTCTATTTTATTGAATTCGGGAGATGACAACGAGACAAGATTCTTGTGACAATGCAGTGTTCAAAACCTAGTTTTAATGATGAATTTTAATATGTTTTCCAGAAAACACTAGAAATATTGAAAATTAAATTATTACAGTACAATATGCTTTGTACTTAGAGGAGTCGTTCTTATACATTGGATTTCTAGCAAATGATTTCTATTGTGATAGAATTTTATCAAATGTTTATGCTTTTATCTTGTAATGTTCATATTTTAATGTAACATGATTATCTTGACTTATTTGATTTCTGCGCATACTCAATTTCAAATATTAAAAGATAATATAGAAAAATTGAGTGCAAAGTTGAGTATGTAAAAGATAAATGGTCATTTGTCATTCTAAATCAATTTCTAAACCCTATCTTTCCTTTTTCATTTCAATTAAAAAAAGTGTTATAAAAGGCTACATCTTGAAAACTACTAGTCTTATCAAAGTGAATAGCATTAACAAAACTTGTATGGTGGCGAGGGTGGGCTTAAATAAATTGAACATAACCAAACCCCCTCAACTAGTAGCTAGTATGAAGCATCAAATTTTTTACCATATTAATACTAGTCAAGGAAAAATATAGTGCCTATTATCGCGTTCAAATGTTGTTGCATTCAGTTGTATAAGATTTCATAAAATTATTACTTATCGATCCAAAAACAACTTGCTAAAAGAATTTGATCAACAAGTTATTTTGATTTTTCAATAAAATAGAGATGAGAAATCGATATTGGTCAAGAATTTGTAGTATGTGTCCAGTTGAAAAAGAATGATTGAAGTTGGTCTACAATAAAAATTAATTAATTAAGTTTGTTTAGTTCTTTAATTTGTTGATACATTAATATAATTCAATATATAGGGTAAAAATCGTTTTAAACCTTAAAGTATCAATTTTTTTTAAAAATTTTTTTTTTAAAGTATTAATTAACCATAACAAAACAAACTCTAAAGTATCAAAAATCTAATAACATAATCCAGGGAGACGGCTGATAGCCCCACGTTTTCATTTTACAAAAAGAACGGGAGGCTGTGTGAGAGTTAACGCTCCCACATTTCCCCGAGAACGACTATGGGGGTGCTCCACCCCCTGCGCATGTGCTCTGCACGTGTCAACGATATTCAATTTATAAATTAATTTTAAAAAATACCAAAATATATAAAATTTATACATTAATTTTAAAAAAAATATCAAACAATATTAAGTTTACTTGAAATTTGTACGACATGCATCATGGAAAGATAATAAAAAAAGTTTCATGATTTTCTAACATTTGTATGATTTATTATAATTGTTTTATAAAATAATTAACTAAAATTATAATAAATCGTACAGTAATATAAAATCACAAAGATTTTTAGATTATTTTTTCATGATGTGCTAAATATCACATTTCAAATAATTTTAACACCGTTTGGTATTTTTTTAAAATTAATTTATAAAGTTAATATCATTTAATATTTTTTAAAAATTAATTTATAAATTTAACATCGTTAACATGTGCAGAGCCCATGCACAGTGGGTGGAGGACCCCCTCATCATCCCTTGGGGAGAACATGAGGCGTTAACCCTCACACAGCTCCCCGTTTTCTTTATAAAATAAAAATTAGGGGCTATCAGCCATCTCCTGAAATTTAGGTTAAGTTTTTGATATTTTGAGGTTTATTTTGTTATAGTTAATACTTTAAAAAAAAATTTTTAAAAAAATTGATACTTTAAAGTTTAAAATGATATATATATTTATATATATACATAGACACATACATACACACATTGGAGAGAGTAAATTTTTTCCTTGAATAAAAATTACTAAGTCAAACAAAATCTATAAATGAGTTATCAAATGTTTATTAAAAAAGCATTGATATCCTTAAATGTAATCTAGATGTATAATTACCACTAACTTCGTTTGGCCAATCATAGTAAGAAACAAAAAGATGACTCCATCATCTAGAATTAGTTATTTAGTTGCTTTCATTGCCTAAAAACAAAAGTAAGCATAGGAAATAGTATTGTTGTCTCATTAAGAGGTAGAGACAGCCTCCAGCATCTATTAGAAAAGGACAACATTTGGTAAGAAATCCTTTGAACATTAGTCTATAAATACAACCTATGCAACTCGATTTTATCAACAACTAGGGAAAATCATTTATCTTCAACTCAAAATTTCATTTTATCATTGTCAACTGAGCAAGTTTGAATAAACTTATGGGGATTTACACGTATCAAACAGAAACAATTTCGGTCATCCCCCCAGCTAAAGTGTTTAAGGCATTTGTGGTTGATGCAGACTATCTCTTCTCAAAGGTGGCTCCTCACACTATTCAAAGCGCTCAAATCATTGAAGGAGATGGAGGTCCTGGAACTATAAAAAAAATTATCTTTGCTCAGGGAAGTAAGTTTGATTATATGAAGCAAAGAGTTGATACATTAGATAAAGACAAATTTATCTATGCCTACACCATCATTGAAGGAGATGCCATAGGAGAAGTGATGGAGAAAATAGAGCATGAGATAAAGGTAGAGGAATCATCTGATGGAGGGTCTATTTTAAGAAGCACAAGCAAGTATCACACCAAAAATGGCATTGAGATCAAGGACGAACAAATAAAAGCGGGGAAAGAAAAGAGTCTTGGCCTTTTCAAACTTGTTGAAGCCTACCTATTGGCTAACTCTGATTAAAGTCTTGAAAGAAATAATCTGGTTTTTAGGACTTTAAATGGTAACTTCTTCCTTTGTACTTTTTCCTTTCCTTTCCTTCTTGTGCTAAGAATAAATGGTCATTTGGGACTACAAATTTGCGCCTCTAGTGTCTGCTTGTAACTACATTTTTCATTTCAATAATAAGAAAAGTGTGTTGTGAAAGACTACTACTTGAAAAAAAATCCATGATCTAAGCAGAGTCAAAGCGTAGATCTTTCTATTTGAGTCAATTTTCTTATCAATTCTTATAAAATTTGCCAAAAAACTTATATACTGGTGGGGTGACAGAATGGAAACCAATTGAACTATGGAGTTTTGTTTTGTTTTTGTACTTGTGTAAACCAAGACAAGTTTTGACATGACCCATGAGAGGCTCACCATCATTGAACTGTCCAATTAATAAGGAAAAAAGTTGTCATATAGAGATGGTATTGAGTTCAAAAAATAAAAATATATAAAAGAAAAGTAAAGGGTCTTAGTTTTTTCAAGTTGTCGTGAACCAAGAAAGAACTGAAAAAGAACAAAGAATGATTCAGCCCATAGGAGGGGATCTCTAATGTAATACTCGCTCTCTAATTTGATCTTTTGATTACGTTACGGTGTTTTAATCTTTTAATGTTGATACTAATAATATTAGACATAACATAAGAAAGTTATCATGACAAAGAGGACAAAGATGGAAGGAGAGTGGAATTTCATCTACTTCAACAATGTCAAAACTCATTATGATAGACTCTCTTGAATTACTTTGATATAATCATGTCTATTACTCATTCTTCAATTATTATAATAAGTTGTTACTATGTAATTTTTTTGAAACTAACTACATTTTAACTCATATGACTAAGGCAACTTCTCTTTGTTCATTTGATAGAAGAAATTGCATGAATTCTATTATTTTTGGAAGTAATTCTCATCCCATAAGACAACTTAAAGGGGTGCTCCCAAAGGCAAGTACCGATAGTTGTCTAACAATGCTCTAATGTAGGATTAACATGTGAACGATAACTCACTAATGTAATGCAAGAATAATATTTGCACATTCAGTTATATGAATTCTTTTTGAGTGTGTTCGAACCCATTAAGATCATATAAATGGTATCAAAGAAAAATCAAGTGTTTGTTTGACGATACAACTGATGTGACTGTATCTAGAAAGGCTTCTGTACAATAATCCACTTGTAGGGAACTTTCATATGAATGTACTTTGAGGTAGATATATATATGCCTCATTTGATAGAAGTTTGAGATCTAAGATCCTATAGATAAGCTTGACTTATGAAAGGGTAAATTTGACATTTGCATTATTTCTTACAACTGTAATACTACTCTATGTGAGCATATTATAAACATGGGTGTTATTTTCCATGTTTTAATAATAATGGTGGAACCTTCGTTATCAAATTAGGTGTAAAGCAATTATACTGATAGTGAACTTCTACTTTATGACAGGTTGTTGTGAATTATACCTTTTTTCTTTTGGGTAATGATTTAGATTATTATACTAAAACCACGTGTCATAAGATGACTAAAGTTAGATCATTAAACAAGTTTTGGGAGTCACTCAACAAACAATAATATCATTATCTAAATGAAAAGGAGACATGGGTGCTCCAAGGGGAGGTATGCTCACCTTAATCCAGGCCGTTCTTCATAGTATCCCAACTTACTATTGATCTCTTTTTAAACTTCTTTACAAGATAGTCAGTATCTTAGATAAATAGATTAGAAACTATTTTTAAGAAGGTAATGATAATGATAGTAGACCTCATCTTATTTGTTGAAAATATGAGATCAATCCAAAATTTTATGGAAGTCTTGACAATGGCAACTCTGCTTTAAAAATTAAAACACTATGGGAAAAATGGCTTTGGAAATTCATATGGAGAGAGATTCTCTTTGGCACAAAGTCACCAAAAGCAAATATGATACTTAAGCTTTCAGGTGAACAACGAATCAAATTAACTGTCTCTCTTCACAATCTTTGAAAACATATTTATTTTTATTTTTCATCTTTTGAGGAGGACATTAGATTTAAAGTTAGTGACAGAGATTTGATTATCTTTTGGGAGGACAAATGAATAGAGGATGAACCCATATGCATTAGATTTCTAGAAGTTTATTGTCTGTCTCATGACAAAAATCAATCCATGTCTTCTTCTATAATGATAATCAATCACATAAAAACTCTTGGATGTTTTCGAAGAGATATAATCAGTATAGAGTTAGGCAATAAAGTCATTCTCCAGGCGGCTATCCGTTCTTTCTCATCAAGAGAGAATGTTCTTGATTCTCATAGTGGGCTTTGGGGGCCCCTACTAGTTTCTCATCTTAATAATTTTTTTTGTCAGCTAATTTTTATTCTTTATAACAACTTTCCTTTCCATAAATTCATTTGAAAGAAATGTTCCCTCTAAAATATCAAGTTTTCATTTGGATTTTAATAAAAGAAAAGTTGTATATAAATGATCAAATTAGGAAGAGGAATCGATCTAGAGCCTTATATTCACATTGTTGTTCTTTCTATAAGACCAAGAGTGAAAATAACAACCACATTGTGATCCAACGTGAGGTGACCAGATAATTGTGGGTCAATTTTTTTCATCTTTCAACTCGTTAATTGGAGCTCACATTAACATGAGGAGCATCATCAATGGTACTTTTATTATAGACAGAAGATAGAGAAATTTAATTTGGAGACTCAATATGTTAACTATCTGATGAGTTATTTGAATTCTTGCAATGATATTATATTTAAAAAAAAACTTCCGAAGATTGATTTATGAGATAAATTTCATTTTCTTTTTGTCAAGTAGGTTTATAACTTTAAGTATTTTAGAAGTTATCTATTTAGTGTATTTCTCTTTAATTGGAGAGATTATTTTTCACTAATGTTTTGGGATTATTGTAACTCCCCAAAAACCTACCCGTTTCTGATTCGTTCACTACCCCGAATCCACATCTGTAACACCCCTACGTCGTCTTCGGACCTGGGTTGCCAATCGTACACTTACTTCTTACCTCGATAGAATTCGTATAAAATTTAAAAATTTTTATTTTTCAACTTAAAACGACATTTTTGAAAACATTTAGACGACATCGCAACAGAAAACTCAATTAAACCTGGTTTAAATAAACTTCACTTTTCAAAACATAAGAATAAGAAAACCGGTCGACACCTGTAAACACCGGTCGACACTTGGATCGTCTCAGGTTTTCCATTGGTCGACACTGGCAAACGTCGGACGACACTACGTCTCTCTCGGGTTTTCTCGTCGGTGGACACCGAGAACATCGGTCGACGCTGACACTCAATTTAGAGAGCGGTCGACACCTGTTTTCATAGGTCGACACATTGATCCTCTCTGTCCGCGCAGGTTGAACCCCGCGGTCGACACTCTCACTGATTTTACACTAATCGGTCGACACCCACAGTCGCCGGTCAACACCTCATTTCTCTCTGCCCGCACAGGTCGAACCCTGCGGTCGACACTCACCTTCCAATTTACACTGACCGGTCGACACCTATGGACTTCGGTCGACACTTCCTTTCAAGAACCTCAGAAATCCTCAAATTTTCCTCCAACAAGACCTATTTCAACTCAACACTAAAATCCGCAAAACCATCCATTTTCGATCAATTCAAAACCGCTATATATAACAAAACTACTACCAAACATTTGAAATCCATTTACTATTCAAAATGACTCAAAACGACTCCGACTCGACCTCTACACCCGTACCTATGAATACCGCGTCAAAATTGTTCTAACAGCCAGCCGGATCATCCACGAGCGTGCTCCTCCAACTGCCTCCTAATCCTGGGGTCGCTCTGAGTACTCACCAGCTATCACTTCGTCACCTACATCACAAAATTCAACTATTAGCCTAATGTTAAGTAAGTAATGCATATAACACACACTAAATCAAACACACCCTAACACATACGGTTTCTACAGTTTCGTCTCTACTTTCGTTTTCGTCTCTATCTTACGTCTTCTTTATTTTCTTACTACTGAGTTCTTCTTTATGCGCTAAACTAAGGCGACCACTCTCACAATCCCCCTTATAGGACCAAGCCAATCTTAGCCTAGTAAAGTGATACTCCTTGCAATCCCCCTCATAGGATCAGGGCTACCACGTCAAGCGAGGGAAGAAATGACATACCCCACGGCCCCCTTCATAGGACCATGCCACTCCACCCTCCTTCGTTATCTACTTATGTATCTTCTCGATTTCGTTCTGCACTACTCTCATCTTATTTTTTTCGTCTCATAAATACATGAAAATTCATTTTCGTCTCGTTTCCTACTTTAAAACAATGATGCACAACCATGAAAGCATAATATAAAATAAACGTGCAATACATTCCACTGAACTGTGATATAGGCCCGAAGGCAAAACTCCTACTACACTACTTACCTGGCGTCCTAGCAATTCCTCGTTTGTCGATAGCTTGCTAAACTTGAAAACCTATAAAACCACACATCTATTAGCTCTACTTCTCTTTCAATTCATAAAACTCTAAAGGAAACAACTCTCACAATCAATCTTCTAACTGAACCCAAAATCCTATATAATTTCTGACTAAATTCAGAATTGTATAACTTATCCAACACTCGTCCGATTTAGACGATTCGAAATGTTACGGATTCCTCATGACGTCTAGCTTCTAATGGTTTTATCTATTTCCTAATTGGACCTCCATAACTGGGCCGGATGTGGCCGAACAAAAAGTCGTTCTACAATCCGAGCATTCGGCTATCCAAACGCTCAATCTTCCCTATAAAATCTCAAAATCTATTCTTACTCTTAGCTTAAACACAAGTATACAAATACAAATCAACGTAAACTTCCAAATTTTGTATCTCCCTCTCAGGGTTTACTAAAACTACCCGCTACTTACTCTATTTCACTTTTTCATGCTCAATATCACTAGAGGACTAACTATCTATTGCGAAATAAGAAGAATTTACCAAAAACTTGAAGAAACGAAGGAGAACGGAGGAGATCGTCGAAGGAAGGAGGGAAGAGAGGGGTTTTCTTGTGGGGAAGGGGAAGGGCAAGGCCAAGGCCAAGGGCAAGGAACAGAGAGGGAGAGGGATTTCACGATCCTTCTCCCTGTTTGATTTTTTTTTAATAATAATAATTTTAATTATCTTTTCGCCCTCAACCTTTAATATTTCAACCATATGGCTATCCAGTCCATTTTCGGTCGGATTCCTAAAATTTTCTCTTCTCCATTAGTTCCGAAATAATCTTTTATCTAATAATACAAATTCTCCGCTCTCGATTCTGACCAAAATTCCCCGTTTACGAACACGAATTTTAGAAAGTTAATTTACCAAAATTCCCGAATGTTATAATTATTGTAAGGAAGTATTTTTTTTCCTCCCGTCACTTGGTACTTTGTTTTCTTAATGATTTTTGTTTTTTAAAAAAATATCGTTACATGCAAAAGAAATCCATTAAGAAAAATATGCTCAAAGTAGGTTGCGTGCAAGAAAAATATGTTTTGTCAATAAAATACAAAAATATAGGTCATTTTGGTAAAAATATTGTTTAAAATATCAAATATGACTAGCTCTTAAATATAGGAGCTATATTACATTTTACGCAAATTGAATCTATTTTGAAAGGCTTTAAGACAAACAAAGGCAATTACTTTAACTTAAAGTCGTGTCGTTGTGTGTAATTTTATGCCATAAAAAAAATCAAATGAAGAAGAAGATCAAATTCTATACCTTTAAAAGGTCATCTTCTTCTTTTACACTTTTTTATGGCGCTAAGAATAAATGACCGGACTATAAATTTGTCTCTCTAATATCAAATTGTAAACTCTATCTTGCTTTTTTTTTTTTTTTTATTTCCTTAAAAAAATGTGTTAGACAACATCTTGAAAATTGTCTATAAAATTTTATTACGCAGCAAACAAATTCCTCTTTCACACTTTGTGTGATTAAAATATATTATTATACTAATTGATAAAACATCACAAAATAAAGTAGAAAATAACGAGACACTAAATTTAAATTGGTTCGACAATGTGCCTACGTCCACATAACCAAAATCTGATATGATTTTCCACTATCAAATAATGGGTACACAAAAATCTTTCATAGAATAAACTAGAATAAACAAAAACAAGATCGATTAATCTCAAGAATTAATATTTTTGATAAACATGAGAAAAACAGAGCAATCTCACCAACCTACTAACGACACAACGTGAGCAAATTTTGTTTTTCAATAATCAGAACTGATAAAATTGTAGATCTCGTCGACTCAAAGAACACTCTGAAACCTTGGCTGAAAGATAGAAGAATTGATTGTTCGATCTTGCATGCAAACATTTAAAAACCCTAAGAAAAATTCATTTTTTCTTCTCTCTCTCTTATCTATTCAAATTCTCTCTTCAATCCCCTTTTAAAAGGCCACTTATCTTTATTTCTTATTATTATTATTATTATTATTTTTTCATTACGTGGGTCCCTTTCATAATAGAGGTAGAATCCAACAAATCTCCCCTTCCGCCTAATGCGATGGGCTCCACCATTCCTGCTTTTTGCTTGCAACTTTCAAACTTCTCCTTAAGCAATGGATTCGTCATCATATCAGATCCATTTTCAACAAACAACTCATGTACTTGTACTTTATCTCGTACCCAATGGTATTAAACATCAATATGTTTAGATCTGCATAGAATATTAGATTGTTGCAAAGGTGAATAACATTCTAATTGTCACAATAAAGAGCATATTTTTCTTGTGAAAGTCCTAACTCTTGTTGGAACTTCTTTATCCACAAAACTTCCTTGCAAGCTTTAGTAGTACCTAAATATTTTGTTTCTATATTAGATAGAAGAACAAATTTTTGCAATATGAACTGCCAACATGCAACTCCCCCTGCAAAAGTAATCTTATGTCCAGAAGTTGATTTTTCGAATCATGGCGCCTGCCAATTCAAAATCTTTGTTTAAACATGCATCATGACTCCCCAACCAAAGCATAAACATGTTTTGGTAGTACGTCTGAAATACCTAAAAGTTCATTCAACTACTGCCCAATGTTCTTTCCCTATATCAGAGAGAAATCGACTAACTACTCTGATTGCTTGAGAAATATCTGATCGAGTGCACACCACAGCTAACATCAAACTACCCATTATTGATACATAAGATACTTTACTCATAGCTTCTTTCTCTTTATCACTTGTAGGACTATGTTTCAAACCCAATTTAAAATGATTTGTGAGTGAAGAAAGAAACTACTTTTGCATTGCTCATCTTGAATCTCCCCCGAGTACTTTTTTAATGTACTTTTCATGAGATAACAACAATATTTTATTCTATCTGTTTCGAGCAATTTTCATACTCAGAATTTGTTTTGCAGGTTCTAAGTTTTTCATCGGAGAAGATACTCCCTCTTCAACATGTCAATCTTCTTAACGTTTTGGACCACAATTAACATATCATCTACATACAATAGTAGAATGATGAAAACATCACTAGCATCTCTTTTCATAAATACACAGTGATCATAATTAGTCCTATTGAATCCTTGACTTATCATGAAAGATTCAAATGTCTTGTACCACTATCTCGCTGCTTGCTTTGAGTTGTATAAATTTTTCTTTAGTCCACAAACTAGATGTTCTATATCTTTGACTTTGAATCCCTCGAGTTGGTCCATGTATACTTTCTCTTCCAAATCTCTATGAAGGAAAGCTTTTCACATCAAGTTAATAAATCTCAAGATTCAAACAAGTAGCCAAACCCAAGACTGTTGCGAGAGATGTCATCTTTACAGCTAGAGAGAAAATTTCATCAAAATCAACACATTTCTTCTAACTATATCTTAGTTGTGAGCAATTGTCGTCTGATTTCAACTTGTAGACTCATTTATTTTTCAGAGATCACTTGTTATTTGATAACTTTACCAATTCATATGTATGGTTATAATGTAACGATTTATTTCTTCGTGCATGGCTTCTTGCCACTGTGACTTTTGTTCATGGTACATAGTTTCCTGGTAACTTTCTACTTTTCTTCTATATCTGTAAGCATCATATACTCATGGATAGAATGTAATAACCCGGAAATTTTAAATTTTAATTTTTAATTTTCGAAATTTTTAGTTTAATCTCGGTTGGAGTTTTGAGAAATTTTTCAACGAAAAATTTAAATTATAAGACTCGGAGCCTACTTTTGCGATGGTTTTCAGAATTTAAAGTCGGGAGGTCGAGAAATTAATGAAATCACGGAAGATTGAAACATGTGAGGGCGTTTAGGTAAATTGTTATTTGTTTAAAATAAAATAAAATAGAAAAAAAAAGATTAAAACACCTGAATGGCTTTGGGAAGAAGCCATTCGGCTGTTTCCACAGTGCACCCAAGTGCCGAGAGAAGACGACCGGGAGCCAGGATGATCGTGTGCCAGAGTCGGAGCTGCGACGGCCGACGAGCGCGAGTGTGAGGTGTGAGTTGCTAGTAGGGGCTGCTATTCCGACGAAACGGAGCCGTTCGGTTCCAACAGCTCGAGTTCCCGACGTGAAAGCCGAGTGTTTCGGCCGACGACCGCGAACGGCTGGTTTCCGGCTAATTCTGCCGCCAACGATTTGGGCGCCTTACTGGAGTCTTTCTTCTCCCGTTCTGTGGAGAACGAACATCGCTCGGTAAGTCCCTCCCTTCTTCCCTCTACTGTCCTGTCTAATTTGGCCGAGAGTGAGGTTCGATCTCCCTCCAGTTTCGGTGAATTTGGCTGAAATGTTGAGGGGGGGGAGTGCCAGGAATTTGGGGGGGGGGGGGAGGGGCTCCCTTTTCAATTTCCCCCTAATTTGGCCGAGCTTGGGGCTCTGCCTCCTTTCGATTCCGGCAAACTTGGCCGGAATGTATAAGTGGAATGTGACTAGCTGAGTATAGGAGTTGTGAAATTCGAAATTTGAAATCAAGAATCGGACAATTTTATTTTGGGGCAGCTTCTGTTTTTGGCCGTTTCGGCCTACGTTCGGCTGATCATTTAAAATTTTTTTTTTTGTAGGATAAAATAGGTTATTAAAGAGACGTATGGCCACTGGAATCGTTCGATTCTGACATCCGACGCAAAAGTTATGCGCGTCGAAGGTTTATGCTGGAATTTAGTCCAAGTCAAATTAGCAAGCGTTCTTCGTGGAAATTCGACGTGTGAGAGTAGCATAGCCATTTTGATGCATATAACTAGTTGGCAGTGAGTTTTGGTTGAAGAGAAGTGAAAATGTGAAATTTTAATAAAGGTGGCAGATTCGGTTTTTAGCGTTCTTTGCCTGTCTGCGGCTTATCGTTTTAAAATCCGCATTGGTATGTTAAACTAGGCCCCTAAGGGGACGCTTAGCCACTTGAATCGTTCGATTCCGTTAATGGACGCAAAAGTTATGCGCGTCCGAACTTTAAGCTGATTTTCGGTCGGACTAAACGGATGACTCGTTTCAGTTGAAATTTCATGAGTGTAGTTAAGGAAGGTTATTTTTAGCTATTTGGTGAATTTTGAGATAAATACTGATGAGAGATTGGTTGTGTTTTAAGTTGAGACACTGTTTGGCAAAGCTGTGCATCGAGCGAGCTTAGGATGCCACGTAAGTAGTGCATGCGTGTGTTTTGCCCAAGTGGGCCTACACTGTAGAACTTTAGGGTTTATGTGATTGATTGTGGTGTGCGTGCGTATTGTTTGACATGCATCATATTTTTTAAAACGTGAACGAAAATGATTTTTAGCATGTTTGATGTATGAGGTGAGACGTGTGGCTGTGGTACAGCGGATCCCGCTAGTTTGCGGGCCGGTGTTTCACCAGTCGCGGATCCTACTCAAGGGGTGGGCCGGCTGGGCCATCATGCGGCGTGAATGTGTTGACGGTGAGGATATGGGCAGTGGTACCGCAGATCCTACTAGTGTGTGGGTCGGTGCAACACCAGTCGTGGATCCTACTCGAGGGGTGGGCCGGCTAGGCTGTCGCGAAACGTGTGTGTGTGGCAACTGTGGCACCGTGCTGGGGAGACTGGGACGGGAACGACGTGTCAGGGTGTAGAGTGGCGCGAGGTACACCCTTACCCTGATGTGGTTGCTGTGTGGTGATGCGTGTGTGTAGCTTGTGGGCCTCGTTGCTGGGGAGTCTGGGACGGTGGCGACGTGTCAGGGTGTAGGGCGGCATGAGGTTCCTCCTTACCCTGGTGCGGCTGCACTACGCGTCACAGATGTGACAACATGAGTGTGAGTGTAGAGACTGCATGTGATAGGATTGCATTGTCGGCTTTTACTTTCATATCGCATTACTTACTGAGCGTTAGGCTTACGTTGTGTGTTCTGTGGTGTAGGTGCTGACGATATTGCTAGTGAGCCTCGAGTGCCTAGTCCAGAGGCGTAGGATGGTTGGCGGCGTGCGACCGCAGCACCGGATGACGGATTTTTGTTAGGGCGACCCGACCCGTGGAGATGGTAGGTTGTGGCCTGGTCGGTTTGCGGGTTTTCTTTCTTTTGTGGTGATTATGTACAGAGGATGAGATGGGTTGTTGTATATGCGTCAGTGTATAGGTGTATATGGAGTGCGTGTGATTTTGGCAACGTACGCATATATTTTACATGTTAGAGTATAGTATTGCTCTATATTGTGATCTTTCTTCATTTGTATTTGATGGATTGTCGTTGTCTTCATACTCTGATTTGGTTATGGTGATTTTCTGGATGATGGATAGATAGATAGTGTTAGATTTGGTGAACTGTGTACAGGATTTTTAAATTTTGGGACAGTCCGTTTTTAGCCGTTACTCTGCCGAAATTTCGGGAGAGAGGTTGGGGGTCGAGAGGATACGAAATAGGTCGAGGTGTGAACAATAAATGCTAGAAAAAGGTAGGTGAGCATGGGAGTGCGGCGTGATCGTAAGTGCGCGGGGCACGCGGCCCTGCGGGTGCACACGGGTCATGCGGCGCCGGGTGAGGGCGTGCACGTGGACGTGCTGTACAGGGGCAGGGTGCGTGGGGCACGCGGCGCTGTGAGCGTGCGCGAGATACAGTGACGTTGGGTTGGCACGTGCGGCACCGCAAGGGTGTACGCAGGGTGCCGGAGTGGGGACGTGAGTGCGTGGGACCGGACTGTGTAGTTCGTGGGGTGCGTGTGATTCTTTCCTAGGATTTCAAGTCTTACTGTTTTATCTCAAATTGTTTTAAATGGTTTTTTTTTTCGCTGCGTAGTTTTATGTTGAGGACTTCGTGTTCCCTCTTCGGGACACAGGTTGTTTTCGAATCGAGTCGAAAAATTTTCATACTCACAAATGTTCTTTTGAAAATGATTTGAAAACAAAAAGGGTATTAAATTGAGTGAGTTATGTCAAGTGTTAGTGTGTGTAGTGTATAGATGCACTGTAGCGCACCGAGAACGCGGGGTTTCTCGGGGTGTTACAGCTATGGTATCAAAGCCACGGGGTCGACGTCGTTCAGAGGATTACCTAACACCGCCAGCCGCTGCACGGGAGCACTCCACCAACTGTAAGTGTTTAGATTTGAATTTTTATTGTAGTACTAATGTGAGCTTCATATTTATGTGAAAGGTAGGAAATGTCCGGAGAGGCGAGAGGTAGAGGTAGAGGGCGGCCACGACGAGAGGCGCCCCCCTAGAGCTGTGGGCGACATGGATGATACCGTCCGACAGCTTACCGAGTTGGTCCACCGTCAGTCTTAGCAGTTGGAGAGGTTTATGAGCAGGGAAGACCAGGGTCAGTCTAGCGCCCAGGGTTCATCCGACAGAGGGGGTGACAGGCTGCACAGACTTAGACCTCTGACCTTTGACGGGTCATCTCCTGATCCTCTCAGTGCTGAGGAGTGAATACGGAGTATGGAGAGGATAATGAGTTTTGCCAAGGTAGAGGAGCATGATAGAGTTTCTAGTGCGGCATTCTATCTTGCCAAGGATGCGAGCCATTGGTGGGATACTGTGGCGACCACGAGGGATGTGGAGGCCATGACTTGGGAGGAGTTCAGGTCGGTGTTTTTCGGCAAGTATTTCAGTCATTCAGTCAGGACGCAGAAAATGGTGGAGTTTGCACAGTTGAAGCAGACCGACACTGTGGCCAAGTATGTGCGGCAGTTTGAGGCCTTGTCGAGGTTTGCATGACATTTGGTGAGCCTCGATGAGAATAAGGTACATCAGTTCGTGCAGGGCCTGAAGCCGAATATTTATATGGGCATGTGAATTGCGGGGATCCGGGGCATGCCGTACGAGGAGGTGGTGGCAAAGGCCCTTGAAATTGAGGAGGCTCGGGCGAAGCTTCCTAGTTATCGGGAGGTACCTAGAGAGCAGCCTCGCAGATCATTCAAAGAGTCGCTGCCACAGGCCAGCGGGGAGGTGTCCGTGCAGAGAGGCCTGAAGAGGCCTAGTGACAGGTCTAGCAGCCAAGGGAGCACTAAGAGGCCGCAGCGGTCGGGGCAGATTCCAGTGTGCCCGAAATGTCAGAGGAGTCACCCGGGCGAGTGCAGGTCGGGCCCAGTGAGGTGTTATAACTGTGGCGAGGTGGGCCACATGTCCAGAGAGTGTCAGAAGCCGCGTCAGAACCACTGCTTCAACTGTAATGAGGTGGGACACTTTGCCAGCAGATGCCCAGTGGCGAGCAGGTCGTCAGCCAGAGTTACACCGAGAGTCTTTGCCCTGTTTGAGCTATATGATGCTGCCCAACCATCAGTGATAGCAGGTAACATTTTTGTTTCTGGTGTAGCAGCTTATACTTTGATTGATACGGGTGCTACGCACTCGTTTGTGTCGACGGGCTTTGTGGTAAAGGCCAACTTGGAGTTCAGTCCCGCCGAGCGACATTATGATGTCACCTTGCCATCCGGGGAGCATTTGTATTCAGAACAGGTGGTGCGGGGCAATGTTGTGATAGTGGGGAGCAAGCAGTTATATGCCGAGCTAGTCATTCTCCATATGAGCGGTTATGAGGTGATCTTGGGAATGGACTGCCTGTTCAGACATCATGCGGAGATTGAGTGCAGGACTAGAGAGGTTCATTTCCGGCTCTCGGGCGGGGAGAGCTACACATTTAAAGCAGGTAAGGGTCTTGCCAGGATTTCTGCTATATTTTCTCGTCAGGCACCACGGGTGTTGGGCATGGGTTGCCAGGGATTTTTGGCAAGTGTTGAGGATGCGCAGTCACCGGGTGATGCTCGAATATAGGATATTCTTATTCTGCAGGAGTTCTCGGCAGTGTTCCGTGATGAATTGCCGGGGTTGCCCCCTGATAGGGAGATTGAGTTCAAGATAGATGTTTCCTCAGGTGCCGAGCCGGTGTGCAAGAACCCCTATAGATTAGCACCTACTGAACTTAAGGAGCTGAAGGCTCAGTTGGAGGAGCTGACAGATAAGGGATTTATACACCCTAGTTTTTCACCTTGGGGAGCGCCAGTTCTATTCGTCAAGAAGAAGGATGGATCCCTACGTATGTGTATTGATTACCGGGAGCTGAATAAGTTGACGGTGAAGAACATGTATCCATTGCCAATGATTGACGATTTGTTTGGTCAGCTGCAGGGTGCCCGGGTGTTTTCTAAGATCGACCTGAGGTCCGGCTATCATCAGTTAAAGGTAAAGGAGAGGGATGTACCGAAGACGGCCTTCAGGACGAGGTATGGGCATTTCGAGTTCCTGGTTACGTCTTTTGGGTTGACCAATGTCCCTGCAGCATTAATGGATCTGATGCACCGAGTGTTCAGGGAGTACCTGGACAAGTTCGTGATTGTGCTTATCGACGACATTCTGATATACTCGCAGAGTGAGGAGGAGCACAGGGAGCACCTGAGGATTGTACTGACTATTTTGAGCCAGCATCAGCTGTATGCTAAGTTCTCAAAGTGCGAGTTTTGGTTGGACAGGATTCACTTCTTGGGGCATGTGATCTCCTTGGAGGGTATTTCAGTTCATCCGGGGAAGGTTCAGGCTGTAAAGGAGTGGCCGAGGCTGACCAGTGCTAGCGAGATACGCAGTTTTCTTAGGTTGGCTTGATATTATTGGAGATTCATTGAGGGGTTCTCTAAGATCTCGGCCCCCTTGACTCGGCTAACCAGGAAGAATGCAAAGTATGAATGGACCGACAGGTGTGAGGACAGCTTCCAGACATTGAAGCAGAGGTTGACTACGGCTCCTGTACTGACGCTGCCCATGGAAGGAGAGAAGTTCTGTATTTATTGCGGTGCCTCCAGGATCTGTTTGGGGTGTGTTTTGATGCAGAGTGGGAGAGTCATTGCCTATGCTTCTAGGCAGTTGAAGCCTTACGAGCAGAATTACCCCACTCACGACTTGGAACTGGCGGCGGTTGTATTTGCATTTAAGATTTGGAGGCATTATCTGTATGGACAGCAATGCGAGATTTACTCGGACCATCAGAGCTTGAGGTACATTTTCACGCAGAAGGAGCTGAATTTGAGACAGAGAAGATGGCTCGAGCTGGTCAAGGACTACGATGTGGAGATCAGGTACCACCCGGGGAAGGCGAATGTGGTGGCAGACGCCTTGAGTACAGTGACAGCCTCGACTTCTGCCATGACTACGATACGGCCTGTTGAGTTGTTGACAAAGATGCAGAGTTTTGGTCTGGAGGTTGTTTCTGATCTGGTAGCCACTCTTTCTGCCTTGTCGTTGAGGCTAACTATTCTGGAAAGGATTAGGCAGACTCAGGAGGTTGATTCAGAGTGTAGCGAGCTGAAGGCGAGTATGGAGGCCAGGCCTGATTCTGAGTTCAGCTATTCAGAGGACGGGATTCTGAAGTTTCGGGATAGGTGGTATGTCCCGAAGGATGAGGAGATGAGGAGGGATATATTATCAGAGGCTCATTCATCTTCTTTCTCTGTGCATCCGGGAAGCACTAAGATGTACACAGATTTGAAGCAGCACTATTGGTGGCCTAACATGAAACGAGCAGTGGCTGAGTATGTTGAGTCCTACGTAGTTTGCCAGCAGGTGAAGGCGGAGTATCAGCGACCGTCAAGAATGCTCCAACCATTGCCTATACCGGAGTGGAAGTGGGAGCGAATCACCATGGATTTTGTGGTGGGACTACCGAGGACTGCCAAGGGCCATGACGCGATCTGGGTGATTGTGGACAGGTTGACGAAGTCGTCTCACTTTTTGCCTGTGAGGATGACTTATACGATGGATCAGTTTGCCCAGTTATATATTCAGGAGATAGTCAGACTTCATGGGATTCCGGTGTCGATTGCTTTAGACCGAGACTCCAGGTTCACGTCTAAGTTTTGGAGGAGTCTGCATAAGGCTATGGGCACCAGATTGGATTTCAGTACGGCCTTTCATCCTCAGACCGATAGGCAGTCGGAGCGGACTATACAGTTTCTAGAGGATATGCTCAGGGCTTGTGTGTTGGAGTTTCAGGCGACTTGGAGCAAGTTTTTACCGCTAGTGGAGTTCTCGTATAATAACAGTTTTCAGTCCACCATTGGTATGGCACCATACGAGGCCTTCTATGAAAGGAAGTGCAGGTCGCCATTATATTGGGATGAGGTTGGGGAGGCCCGATTGATAGGCCCTGAGATTTTGCAGCAGACCGTCGACAAGATTTCTGTGATACAGAAGAGAATTGAAGCGGCCCAGAGTCGACAGAAGAGTTATGCTGATCAGAGACGCCGAGAGTTGGAGTTTAATGAGGGCGATGAGGTTTTTCTGAAGGTCTCGCCGTTCAAGGGAGTGGTAAGGTTTGGAAAGCGGGGGAAGCTCAACCCTTCGTTTGTGGGACCATTTCCGATTGTCAAGCGGATTGGGAGAACTGCATATCAGCTTTAGTTGCCTGAGTCGATGAATGCTGTCCATGATGTTTTTCATGTCTCGATGCTGAGGAAGTGTATCCGCGATCCCTCTCAGGTAGTTCCACAACAGGATATAGAGATCCAGCCAACGCTGTCCTACGAAGAAAAGCCAGTGAGGATCTTAGGATTAGCTGTGAGGGTGCTGCGCAACAAGGAGATTTCGCTGGTCAAGGTGATGTGGCGCAACCATGGTGTAGAGGAGACTACTTGGGAGCGGCGTGATGACATGGAGCGGCAGTATCCCGACTTATTCGGTACGTAAATTTTGGGGACAAAATTCTTATAAGGTGGGGGGAATGTAATAACCCGAAAATTTCGAATTTTAATTTCTAATTTTCGAAATTTTTAGTTTAATTTTGGTAGGAGTTTTGAGAAATATTTCAACGGGAAATTTAAATTATAAGACTCGAAGCCTACTTTTGCGATGATTTTTGGAATTTAAAGTCGGCAGGTCGAGAAATTAACGAAATCACGGAAGATTGAAACACGTGAGGGCGTTTAGGGAAATTGTTATTTGTTTAAAATAAAATAAAATAGAAAAAAAAAAAAGATTAAAACACCTGAATGGCTTCGGGAAGAAGCCATTCGGCTGTTTCCACAGTGCACCCAAGTGCTGAGAGAAGATGACCAGGAGCTAGGGCGATCGTGTGCCGGAGTCGGAGCTGCGACGGCCGACGAGCGCGAGTGTGAGGTGTGAGTTGCGAACAGGGGCTGCTATTCCGATGAAACGGAGCCGTTCGATTCCAGCAGCTCGAGTTCCCGAAGTGAAAACCGAGTGTTTCGGTCGACGACCGCGAAGGGCTGGTTTCCGACCAATTCTGCCGCCAACGATTTGGGCGCCTTACTGGATTCCTTCTCCCGTTCTGTGCAGAACAAACATCGCTCGGTAAGTCCCTCTCTTCTTCCCTCTACTGTCTTGTTTGATTTGGCCGAGAGTGAGGTTCGGTCTCCCTCTAGTTTCGGTGAATTTGGCAGAAATTTTGAGTGGGGTGGGGGGGAACCGAAGGTGTTCCCCTGTCAATTTCTCCCTGTTTTGGCCGAGCTTGGGGCTCGGCCTCCTTTCGATTCCGGCAAACTTGGCCGGAATGTATAAGTAGAATGTGACTAGCTGAGTATAGGAGTTGTGAAATTTGAAATTGGAAATCAAGAATCAGACATTTTTATTTTGGGGCAGCTTTTGTTTTTGGCCGTTTCGGCCTACATTCGGCTGATCATTTTAAATTCTTTTTTGTAGAATAAAATAGGTTATTAAAGAGACGTATGGCCGCTGGAATCGTTCGATTCCGCATCCGACGCAAAAGTTATGCGCGTCGGAAGTTTATGCCGGAATTTAGTCCAAGTCAAATTAGCGAGCGTTTTTCGTGGAAATTCGACGTGTGAGAGTAGCATAGCCATTTTGATGCATATAACTAATTGGGAGTGAGTTTTGGTTGAAGAGAAGTGAAAATGTGAAATTTTAATAAAGGTGGCAGATTTAGTTTTTAGCGTTCTTCGCCTGTCTGTGACTTATTATTTTAAAATCCGTCCTGGTATGTTAAACTAGGCCTCTAAGGGGACGCTTAGCCACTTGAATCGTTCGATTCTGTTAATGGACGCAAAAGTTATGCGCGTCCAAACTTTAAGCTGGTTTTCGGCCGGACCAAACCGATGACCCGTTTCAGTTGAAATTTCATGAGTGTAGTTAAGGAAGGTTATTTTTAGCTATTTGGTGAATTTTGAGATAAATACTGATGAGAGATTGGTTGTATTTTAGGTTGAGACACTGTTTGGCAAAGCTGTGCATCGAGCGAGCTTAGGACGCTAGGTAAGTAGTGCATGCGTGTGTTTTGTCCAAGTGGCTCTACACTGTAGAACTTTAGGGTTTATGTGATTGATTGTGGTGTGCGTGCATATTGTTTGACATGCATCATATTTTTAAAAACGTGAACGAAAATGATTTTTAGCATGTTTGATGTATGAGGTGAAACGTGTAGCGGTGGTACCATGGATCCCGCTAGTGTGTGGGCCGGTGCTTCACCAGTCGCGGATCCTACTCGAGGGGTGAGCCGACTGGGCCGTCATGCGGCGTGAATGTGTTGACGGTGAGTATATGGGCAGTGGTACCGCGGATCCTACTACTGTGTGGGCCGGTGCAACACCAGTCGCGGATCCTACTCGAGAGGTGGGCCGGCTGGGCTATCGCAAAACGTGTGTGTGTGACAACTGTGGCCCCGTGCTGGGGAGGCTGGGACGGGGGCGACGTGTCAGGGTGTAGAGTGGCGCGAGGTACACCCTTACCCTGATGTGGTTGCTGTATGGTGATGCGTGTGTGTAGCTTGTGGGCCTCGTTGCTGGTGAGTCCGAGACGGTGGCGACGTGTCAGGGTGTAAGGCGGTGTGAGGTTCCTCCTTACCCTGGTGCGGCTGCACTACACGTCACAGATGTGATAACAAGAGTGTGAGTGTAGAGACTGCATGTGATAGGATTGCATTGTCGGCTTTTACTTTCATATTGCATTACTTACTGAGTGTTAGGCTTACGTTGTGTGTTCTGTGGTGTAGGTGCTGACGATACTGCTGGTGAGCCTCGAGTGCCTAGTCCAGAGGCGTAGGATGGTTGGCGGCGTGCGACCGCAGCACCGGATGGCGGATTTTTATTAGGGCGACCCGACCCGTGGAGATGATAGGATGTGGCCTGGTCGGTTTGCGGGGTTTCTTTCTTTTGTGGTGATTATGTACAGAGGATGAGATGGGTTGTTATATATGCGTCAGTGTATAGGTGTATATGGAGTGTGATTTTGGCGACGTACGCATATATTTTACATGTTAGAGTATCGTATTGCTCTATATTGTGAACTTTCTTCATTTGTATTTGATGGATTGTTGTTGTCTTCATACTCTGATTTGGTTATGGTGATTTTCTGGATGATGGATAGATAGATACTGTTAGATTTGGTGAACTGTGTGCAGGGTTTTTAAATTTTGGGATAGTCAGTTTTTAGCCGTTATTCTGCCGAAATTTCGGGAGAGAGGTTGGGAGTCGAGAGGATACGAAATAGGTTGAGGTGTGAACAGTAAATGCTAGAAAAAGGTAGGTGAGCATGGGAGTGCGGCGTGATCGTAGGTGCGCGGGGCACGCGGCCCTGCGGGTGCACACGGGTCATGCGGCGTCGGGTGAGGGCGTGCACGTGGACGTGCTGTACAGGGTAGGGTGCGTGGGGCACGCGGCGCTGTGAGTGTGCGCGAGATACAGTGACGTTGGGTTGGCACGTGCGGCACCGCAAGGGTGTATGCGGGGTGCCGGAGTGGGGACGTGAGTCTGTGGGACCGGACTGTGTAGTTCGTGGGGTGCGTGGGATTCTTTCCTAGGATTTCAAGTCTTACTGTTTTATCTCAAATTGTTTTAAATGGTTTTCTTTTCCGCTGTGTACTTTTATGTTGAGAACTTCGTGTTCCCTCTTCGGGACGCAAGTTGTTTTCGAATCGATTCGAAAAATTTTCATACTCACAAATGTTCTTTTGAAAATGATTTGAAAACGAAAAGGGTATTAAATTGAGTGAGTTATGTCAAGTGTTAGTGTGTGTAGTGTGTAGATGCACTGTAGCGTACCGAGAACGCAGGATTTCTCGGGGTGTTACATAGAATATCTTCTAGAAGGCTTTCTACCTCTTGTTGAACTTCTTTCTGGCACTAATATCAAAGAATCTTTTTGAATCCGATCAATTGGTTGAAACTCATTATCTATAGAATTATCTTGATCAACAATATCATTATGGCTTCCTCCTTGGCTTTCCTGTAATTCTCAATTATTGAAGGTGCACAAACTAGCAAGAAATTCTAGAACTAAATGAGATCTCTATGCCTTATCAGTTTCAATTAACTATTCTTCCAAGAAAATCATATCTCTGATTCTTACTACTTTTTTAGTAACTATATCCCAAAATTTGTACCTGAACTCATCACGTGAATAACCTAAGAATATACACTCTCTGGCTTTATCATCCAACTTTGATCCTTTGTCTTTTGGAACGTGAACATAGGCACCCAAACACTCTCAAGTGCTTTTAAGAAACATCATAACCTTTCCAAACTTGTTCAAGAACATCACCAACTAATGAAGCTGAAGGAGAAAGATTAAGCAAGTCAACAGCAGTTGTCAAAGCTTCACCCCAAATACGTTTAAGATAATTTGATGTCATAGAGCATACACTTGATTTTTTCTTGAATGGTGCTATTCATTCTCTCTGCCCCTCTATTATGATGAGGATTTTTTAACACAGTCTTTCCAAGTTTCATACCATAGCTCTTACAATATTTTTCAAATTGCCCATATAGATATCACCATTGTCAGCTTTGACACATTTAAGTTTCTTCTAGTTCTCCCTCTACATTGATATAAAATTTTTGGAAACTTCTAATACTTGTTGTTTTGTTTTCAAGGAAAAAGCAAACACCTTTCATAAGTGATCGTCAATAAATATAACAAAATAGTGTGCACCACCAAATGTCTTACCTTGCATATAGGCATCCATATGAATCAAATCAAGAATATGACGTCTCCTAGAGTGGTAGATATTCTGAAATACAACCTTATGAGATTTTTCAATTAAATAATGCACACAAGTTTTTAAATTTGAGCAGGTAAAACCAGGCAAAAACTGTTTTTTGACAAGTGTCTAAAGTCCCTTCTCACTAACGTGACCAAGCCTCTTATGCTAAAGCTCAATATCATTTTACTTCTTGGTAATAATTCTTCTTTACATAACTTTGTTTGTATATCGTAAAAAGTATTAGTCTTCTTTTCTCTGACTAAAACTAGGGAACCAATGATGAACTTCCATTTAACCGCTACCAAAATAGTTAACAAAACCTTCATCATCTAACTTACGAGTAGATATCAAATTCAACCTGATATATGAAACATGTCTAACATCTTTCAATTTCAACTTGCAACCATAATTGTTTTTTAGATTAATATAACTAATTCTAACAATCTTTGATGCAGCATCGTTTTCCATTTTTACTTGACCATAATCACCACTAATGTAGGATGAGAAATATGCATTGTGTCACGTAACATGATACAAAGCACCAGAATAAATAATTCAAGTAAACGGTTGAACAATCAAATTCTCACAACCTTTATTATAAGCATTAATCACATCACCATCAACAACAGCTACAGCAGGCTCATGTGTCACTTTCCTACTCACTATCTTTCCCTTTAGATGTTCGTTTTTCCATACTCTACAATTCCTTTTCATATGCCCCGACTTCTCACAATGAAAACATTTCAATGTTTTTCTTTTCGACTTCGATCTTCCAATGGATGAACCCTTTTTATGTTGATATTTACGTTGGCTTCGACCATGTCTTTTCTGTTTCTTATTGTCTGGCGCTGAGTTAACTGTAACCACATTTATTTTGAAATTGTCTAACATAGAACTAACCAAAAGCAAATGTAACACCCCAAAAAACCGATTCACCGATTTCTGGTTTGCTTTCTCTCTGCTCTGATACCATCTCTGTAGCGCCCTGAAAACTCACGTGACTTTCGGTATGCTCACTAATGCTACTCACTCAAATATTCTCAAGTAAAATTCATGAAAAAAATCTAAAACTTTCTTTCCTCGACTTAAAACAACCATTTTTAAAACATTTAAAAACGTCGCGGCGAAAGAGTTGGGTTAAAATCAGTTTAAATAGAATTCAAGTTTCCTAAAGCATAAAAATCATTTTTTGTCAACCCTTGCAAACACCAGTCGAGACTTCATTACTCTCTGTTTCCATCGGTCGACACTATTGGTCGACACCTCTCTTCTCCTCACACTAATCGGTCGACACTTCATTACTCTCTTTTCGCATCGGTCGATACTTAAGATCGACACTTCCGCTAATTTTATACTACCGGTCGACACTTGTGAACATCGGTCGACACTTCATTTGTCTCTGTCCGCGTCGGTCGATTCTTGAAGTCGACACTTTCACTTATTTTTCACTACCGGTCGGCACTTCATTACTCTCTGACAGAGCAGATCGACCCAAGCGGTTGACATTTACAGAGTTTGGTCGACCCCTTTACATACAGATCGACACTTCACACTCGTTTTTACATTGAGCGGTCGACACTTTTGGGCACAAGTTGACACTTCTTTCACAAAATCTGTTTCAAAATCTTAAATACTTCAAAGAAACCACTGAAATTCAACTCAACGATAAAATAACAAAACGTACACTTTTCCAGCAATTCAAAATCATTATTTACATAGAAAACTGACTACTAAAGTTTGAAATTCATCTATACGTCCACATGACTCCAATCAACTCAAAACGATTTTGACTAAACTCGAATTAACTAATCTCCCTCACATATCCCCACCCTAGTCAAAATGCCCCAACAATAGGCCAGACCGTTTACGAGCGCACTCCTCCAACCGTCTCCTAGTGTTGGGCATGCTCTTAGTACTCACTAGCTATAGCTTCGTCACCTACATCACAAAATTCATCTATTATCCTAATGTTAAGTACGTAATGCATACAAACATAATACTGTAAACACACATAATAGCCTAACAGATGCAGTTTCTACAGTTTCGTCTCTACTTTCGTTTTCGTCTCTTTTTTACATCTTCTTTATCTTCTTACTATTGAGTTCTTCTATACACTACATCAATGTGACACACCTCGCGGTCCATCTCACGGGACCATGTCAACCTCGATCTAGTAAAGTGACACACCTTGTGGTCCACCTCTTGGGATAAGGCCACCACATAAAGCGGGGGAAGAAGTGATACACTTCGCGGTCCACCTCTTGGGACAAAATCACTCAACCCCACCTTCATTATCTTCTTACGTATCTTTTCATTTCGTACATCACATCACACCCTACTGTTTCACTTCGTAAAAACATAGAAATTCATTTTCGTTTCGTTCTCATAATTTAAAACCATGATGCATAATCACTAAAACATAATATAAAATAAACGTGCATGCATCCTACTAAACTGTGATGTAGTTCCGAAGGCAAAACACCTACTGCACTACTTACATGGCGTCCTTAGCAACTCGTTCGTATATTGCTCGATAACTAAAAAACCTATAAAACTATACGTCAATTAATTCTACTTCGTCCAACTCATAAAACTCTAAAGGAAAACAACACTTTAACCACTAATTTAACTAAAACCAAAATCTAACTCTATTTCCGACCAACCTTCGGAAATGCACAACTTTTCCACTACTCGTCTAATTTGGACGATTCGAAATGCTATGCACTCATGAGGTCGTCTAATTCCTAACAGTATAATCCAATTTCTAATCCAACACTTACAACTTGACAGAATGTGGTCGAACGGAAATCGTTTCGCAATCCGAGTATTCAGCTATCCACACGTTCAATCTTTTCCATAAAAACCCATAATCTACCCTCATATCCAGCTTAAACACCAACATACGGATTAAAATCAACTCCAACTTTAAATGCTCGTTTCTCCCTCATAGGGTTCACCAAAATTACCCAATACTCTCTCTAACTTCACTTTTATCACTTAAGACAACTAAATGATCATTTATCTACTAAGAACTAACTAATACTTACCGTAAATCTAAAGATTGATGGAGAATCGTTGGTTGGAAGGAGAAATCGCCGAGAGAGTTTCGCGCTGTGAGGGAAAAATTGAAGGGGGGAGGAGATTTCCCGATCCTTCTCCCTCTTTCTTTCATTTATTATTATTATTTTTTAATAATAATAATAATAATAGTCTAATTACTAAATCGCTTTCAATCTCTAACCGTTTAATTAAATTCTTATTCAGTTTGGTTCCGGTCAGAATCTTATAAATTCATCTTGTCCATTAGCCTCAAAATAATCTTCTACCTAACCGGCTAAATTTTCCATACTTAATTCTGACTAGAACTTTGCTGTTTACCGTTCTGAAAATTCGAAAATTAGTTAACGGAAATTTCTAAGCGTTACAGCAAAGCTTGTAATTTATCATCTAACGTAATATCCAACTCAGCAGGTGATTCACTAAACCTTGAAACTCACACACGTGCTCATTGATACTACGTCAATCCGTGTATTTAAAATTCACAAGGTTTTTAATTATAAGAGCTTTATTTTGAGCACTCCGACTTTCAACTAGTGATTCTAATTCCTTCCAAAGTTGATCAGCTCTAGTCTCTATAGCAATATTGTGAAACACACTTGCATTAACCCAATATCTGATATAAGCAATGCTTTTTTCATGCATCAATTCTCAATCTCTATTTGTCTTACCTCTCGTTCTCGTTACATCCCCATCAATTGGCTCATGAAGTTCTTTACAGAAAATATATATTTCATCATAGGTTTCCACATATAATAATTGTCATACTTCAATTTTATCATCGAACCCAAATTCTCAGCCATTTTAATTCACACAGGAAATCCAAAAAAATATAAAGTCACAAACTTATTGACTGTGGTGAAATTTGACCAAACTTGACTACCTAGCAATCTGGTTCTGATACTACTTGTTAGAAAAAACAATTTATAAAACATGATTACGTAGCAGATAAATTTTTTTTCTTTCTTTATGTGATTAAAATATATTATTAGACCAATTGATAATACGCCGCCACATAAAGTAGAAAATAACGAGACACTGAAACTAATGTGGTTCGACAATGTACCTACGTCCATGAGACCAAAAATTTGATTAGATATTTTACTATAAAAAATGAGTACACAATAATCTTCTTTAAAATAAACTAGAAGAAACATCGGCAAGAGAGATTAATCTAGAAAATCAATATTCTTATCAAACTTAAGAAAAATAGAACAATCTCACCAACTGACTGTGTAACGACCCCTTTTCCCAGTAAGATATTGTCCACTTTGTGGATTGGGCCGTAACCCAATATCCTCCCCTCATGGATTTGTTTGGCGAGAACTTCCCAGTCGGTCACCCAAACTGGTATTGCTTTTGGTAGAGTACTCTTAAATTCAGAGTTCTTATGGGATCCGTTGTCAATTGTGCTCCAAAACGCGTCTTACTATTTTGGGAGGATTTCCTTACATATGTTTCATTTCCATATACCTCCCCCAAGCGATGTGGGACTGTGACGACCCCCTCTCTACGACTCGGAATTCGCTTACATTCGAGGCGTTACGTCATGCCGCCCCTCGAGTTTTGCCCTGCAGTCGTCCTCATACGCACACATCCAGGTCATCACAATCACCCCCCCTTGGGGCCCAACGTCCTTGTTGGCCATATTTTCGGTTGGGTACAGACTCTGATACCATTTGTAACGACCCCTTTTCCTAGTAACATATTGTCCGCTTTGGGGATTGGGCCGTAACCCAATATCCTCACAGTAAGAACTTCTCAGTCGGTCATCCAACCTGGTACTGCTCTCGGTAGAGTACTCTTAACTTCAGAGTTTTTATGGGATCCGTTGCCAATTGTGCTCCAAAACGCGTCTTACTATCTTGGGAGGATTTCCTTACATATGTTTCATTTCCATATACCTCCCCCAAGCGATGTGGGACTGTGACGACCCCTTCTCTACGACCCGTAATTCGCCTACATTCGAGGTGTTACGTCACGCCGCCCCTCGAGGTTTGCCCCGCAGACGTCCTCATACGCACACATCTAGGTCATCACAATCACCCCCCCCCTTGGGGCCCAACGTCCTCGTTGGCCACATTTCCGGTTGGGTACAGGCTCTGATACTATTTGTAACGACTCCTTTTTCCAGTAAGATATTGTCCGCTTTGGGGATTGGGCCGTAGCCCAATATTCTCCCCTCACGGATTTGTTTGGCAATAACTTACTAGTCGGTCACCCAACCTGGTACTGCTCTCGTCAGAGCACTCTTAACTTCAGAGTTCTTATGGGATCCGTTGCCAATTGTGTTCCAAAACGCGTCTTACTATCTTGGGAGGATTTCCTTACATATGTTTCATTTCCATGTACCTCCCGCAAGCGATGTAAGACTGTGACGACCCCCTCTCTACGACCCGGGATTCGCCTACACTCGAGGTGTTACGTCACGCCGTCCCTCGAGGTTTGCCCCGCAGTTGTCCTCATACGCACACATCCAGGTCATCACAAACTGGCGACACAACCTAAGTGACTTTTGCTCTTCAATAATTGAAACCTGGTGAATTGTAGATCTAGTCGACATGAAGAAAACTCGTAAATCTTGGCTGAAATGGAGAAGAATTGATCGTTTAATCTTGCATGCAAAGATTGAAAAACTCGAAGAAAAATCCTTTTTTTCTTCTCTCCCTCTCCAGT
The DNA here is from genome assembly GCA_022433055.1 of Begonia peltatifolia. NCBI lineage: Eukaryota > Viridiplantae > Streptophyta > Magnoliopsida > Cucurbitales > Begoniaceae > Begonia > Begonia peltatifolia. The sequence goes on along the minus strand of CM039519.1, from coordinate 9,228,677 downwards.
CAAATATCACTATTCAAATTCTCTCTCCTCAATCCCTTTTTAAAAAATCCCTTATCGTTAAGTTAAAAACAAAACGTGAAGTATAGGTATTTTTTTAAAAAACTTCTAAAGTTTTGTTTAAATAAAACTAAATATTGAAATATGAAAAAAGTTCAAATTAAACTTTTTTATTCGACCAATCTAAAGAGATAGGTCGACCCATATATGAAGAGATGGGTTGACCCATCTTTCACGGGTTGCACACTCGTGATCATTATTGATCACGGGTCCCATAGATGGGTCTACCTATTTCATCTCCTATTTAAGGAGAGAAGACATGAACTTTACTTTATAACTTTCGAAAACTCTAAAATCTCTCTAAAATTTTCTTGCTCTAGTAAAATTTCTCTTAGTTGATCGGCAAGAAAATATATGAATTGTTATATTTTGATAGTTTAACGTTTCAATTATTTGAAAATTTTCTTTGTGTTTTTTTTAAAAAAAAATCGATGTAACTTATTATTATTACTTTAATGTTATCTCAATTATATTATTTTTTTTTACATTGTTTATTGTTAATAAAGTTGAGACCTGACTATTTTCATCTCATGCTTTATTAACAATTTTTTTGGAAAATAATTTTTTTCTAATGTAATCTTTATCGGTTAGCGATGACGATGGATTCTGATATACACATGTTTTAGACATAATCTAAGTAACCAATAAAGATTACATTAGAAAAAAAACTGTTTTAAAAAAATGGTTAATAAAGTGTGAGATGGAAATAGTTAGATCTCAACGTTTTTGATAGTGAATAATATAAAAAAAAATATAATACAATTAAGACAACATTAAAGTAGTAATAATAAGATACATAAGTTTTTTTTTTAAAAAAACACAAAGAAAAATTGAAACATTAAACTATAAAAAAAATAACAATTTAAACTTTGTCTTGCCCATCAACTAAGAGAAATTTCCTAGGAACAAGAGAGTTTTGAACAATTTTTAAAGTTTTAAAAAGCTGTAAAGTGAAGTTCATGTCTCTTTTCCTTAAATAAAAGAAGAGATAAGTCGATCCATCTATAGGACCCATGATCAATAATGATCACGGTTGTGCAACCCATGAGAGATGGGTTGACCCATCTCTTCAGATGGGTCAATCCATCTATGGGTCGACCGATCTCTTTAGATCGATCGAACAAAAATGTTTAATTTGAACAACTTTCATGTTTAGAAGTTTAATTTGATCCAAATCAAAGTTTAGGAGTTTTAAAAAAAAAAACTCATACTTCAAAGAATTTCTTTTTTAACTTAACCATTTATTTTATTATTTTTTATTAGGTGGATCCCTCTCATAATAGAGGCAAAACCCAACAAAAACTTTTTTAAAGTCAATGCCATTGTCAAAAGCTTATTTGGTGATGACGTTGGGCTTAAGTAAACCCACTAGAGTAGAAGCTAGTATGAAGCATACAATTTTCTACCATATTGATACTAGTCAAGGACAAATATAGTGTTAAATATCATGTTCAAATGTTGTTGCATGTAGTTGTATAACATTATTACGCATTGCTTCAAAAAGAATTTGATCAACAAGTTATTTTGATTTTTCAATAAAACAGAGATGAAAATTTGATACCAGTAGGACATGTCAAGTTGAAGAAGAATGATTGAAGTAGGTTTACAATAAAATTAATTAATTAAGTTTTTTTAATTCTTTAATTTGTTGATACATTAATATAATCCGTGAATAAAAATTATCAAGTAAAAAAAATCAATAAATGAGTTATCAAATGTTTATTTAAAAACACTGATATTCTTAAATGTATTCAAGATATATAAGTACCACTAACTTAGTTTGGCCAATCCTAATAAGAAACAAAAAGATGAGTGCATCATCTATAATTAGTTCTTTAGTTGCTTTCTTTGCCTAAAAACAAAAGTAGACATAGGAAATAGTGTTATTGTCTCATTTAGAGGTAGAGACACCATTTAGGACATTAGAAAAGGACATAAACTCATGGGGATTTACATGTATGAAACAAAAGCAACCTCTGTCGTTCTCCTGGTCAAAGTGTTTAAGGCATTTGTGGTTGATACAGACTATCTCTTTCTAAAGGTGGCTCCTCACTATTGAAATTGCTTAAATCATTGAAGGAGACGGAGACACTAAAACCATAAAAAAATTACATTTGCTCAAGGAAGTAAGTTTGATTATTTGAAGCAAAGAGTTAATACACTAGACTGAAAATTTTATATATGCCTACACCATCATTGAAGGAGATGCTATAGGAGAAGTGATGAAAAAAATAGAGCATGAGATAAAGGTAGAGGAATAATGTGATGGAGGGTCTATTTTAAGAAGCACAAGAGGTATCACACTAAAAATGGTATTGAGATCAATGAAGAATAAATAAAAGCAGGGAAAGAAAAGGGACTTGACCTTTTCAAGCTTGTTGAAGCCCACCAATTGGCTAACACTAGTTAATGCCCAGAAAAAATGAGTAATCAAAGCCAATATGGTTTTTAGGCCTTTTAATGGTAACTTGTCCCTTGTCCCTTCATACATTTTTCTTTCCTTTCCTTGTATTGTTAAGAATAAGTGGTTGTTTTCGACTATAAATTTATTACTCCAATGTCAGCTTGTAAACTTTGTTATACCTTTTTCATTTCAATACGAAGAAAAGTGTGTTGTTAAAGACTATTGTTTGAAAAAAATATATCAATGATCTAAGCTCAGTCAAAGTGCAGATCTTTTTATTTGATTATGTCAACGTTCTTTAATCCATTAACATTGATACTTATTAAAATTTATACATCATACATAACAAGGCAATCATGATAAAGAGGACAAAGGTGGAAGGAGAGTGGAACTCCATCTTCTTCAACAATGTCAAAACTCATTAGGACATGTCTCCTATTCATTCTTTGATTGCCGTTATAATAAGTTTTTACTGTGTGATTTTTTTAGACTAATCACATTTTAACTCATATGACTAAGACGACTTCTGTTTGTTTATATAATAATAGAAATTACTTGAATTATATGTAATTTTCATTTTCAAGGAAAATTTAAAATAGTGCTCCCAAAGGCGAGCATCATAGGTTGTCTAACAATGCACCAATGTAGGATTAACAAATGGACAATCATTCATTAATGTAATGCAAGGATAACATTTGCACATTCAATTATATGACTTCTTTTTGGATGAGTTCTAACACATTAAGGTCATATAAATGGTACAAGAAGAAAATCAAGTATTTGTTTGATGATGCAATTGATGTGACTGCATCTAGCAAAGCTCCCCTTTGTTGATTTGAAAAAAAAAAATTGCATAAAATTCTATCAGTTTTGGAAGTAATTCTCCTTCCCAAGTACAACTTGAAGTGGTTCTCCCAAAGGGAGAACACAATGGTAATCTAACAAGGCTCCAACGAAGGATCAACACATGGACGATCACTCATTAATATAATGCAAAGATAATTTTTGCACATTTAGCAATGTGAATTTTTTTCGGTAGTTCTAACACATTAAGGTCATAAAAATGGTATCCTAGGAAAATCATGTGTTTGTTTGATGATGCAACTAATGTTACTGCATCTAGCAAGGCTTCTCTGTGATAATCGACATGTGGGGAACTTTCTTATGAATGCACTTTAAACTAGAGGATTTATGCTAATAGTGGAGTTATACTTTATGGCATGAGTGTTGTGAGTAATAGGAATTTTTTTTCTTTTGTTTTGTGATTTAGCCGTTTTCATCAAGAAGATTATAACACTAATATCCAATGTCACAAGTGTACTAAAGTTATATTGTTAAACAACTGCTGAGAGTCACTCAACAAACAATAATATCATTTTCTAAATCAAAATGAGTCATGGGTACTCTCATCTAAATGAGTTTAATTCCACAATTCTAAAAACTTCTCAAATTCAACCATTTGAATTTGTGCTTGCAACTGTTTTGTCATTCCAACAATGGTCTCTTAATTGTTTTGACATTGCTACTATATTGTCAAGGACTTGTTGTAACACTCAGGTAATTTCTTGAAGACTTAGCCTCACATACAATGACATGTGTTATTTTATGTTAGTATTTCAGGACAAATGAGGTGGATATGAAAGTAATTGAATGACTGGAGGGTTGAGGTGTGAATTTATTTAAATAAAAAGGATAAAAGGAATTAATCAAATGAATGGTTACTTAAATAAATAAGGTTAGAGGACCTTCCCAAGAGCAACCCATTACGTATAAAGATATATTATGTGTAATTAATGTTACAAGGAGTTTAAGGATGTACTGTGGATAGAAACAACTTTTGTTTCTAGAAAAGTGTTTAGGAAAGTGAATTAATGATACGGGAGTTTAAGGATGCAAGGGTGTTGCGAATTATTTTATGTAGAATGAACATTAGTGGAACTTTGGTTGAACAGTAGTGGAACCCCGAAAATACTGTTTCTGTATTATGCATTAAGTTGCGAAACTCTACATGAATGGTAGTGGAACTCCACATGAATAGTTGTGAAACTCTATGCATTTCATGTTGAATGAATAACTGCAAAATTCAAGATTTACTCTAGCACCTCGAAAACTCATGCGTTCTCGGTACGCTCACTACTACCACTCACACTGATACGCTCGGATAAATTCAAGTAAAAATTTAAAACTTTCGTTACTCAACTTAAAATGACCATTTTAAAAACGTTTAAAAATGTCGCAGCGAAAGACTTACATTAAAACCAGTTTAAATAAAGTTTCAAATTTTCTAGACATTAAAACATTCAACTTTGGTCGACCTTGGTAAATATCGATCAACACTTACATCAAATTTTTCACTATTGGTTGACACTTGCATGCATCGGTCGACACTACATTTCTCTTTGTTCGCGTCAGTCGATCCATCAAGTCAACACTCCTGTTTATTTTGCACTACCGGTTGACACTTGCCTGCACCGGTCGACACTTGCCTGCACCGGTCGACACTTCGTTTCTCTACATCTGCGTCGGTCGATTCATGAGGTTGACACTTATGCTTATTTTACACTACCAGTCGGCACTTGACTGCATCGGTCGACGTTTTGTTTCTCTCTGTCCACGTCGGTCGATCCATGAGGTTGACACTTCTGCTTACTTTGCACTACCAGTTAATACTTGCCTGGACCGGTCGACACTTCATTTCTCTTTGACCGCATAGGTCGACTCAAGCGGTCAACACCTACAGAGTTTTGTCGACCCTCTTTATGTGCAAGTCGACACTCTGTACGCATTTTCCCACTAAGTGGTCGACACCTTCTATATACTAGTCGACACTTGCTAGACTTGGTTGACCACTCAGCCTATCGGTCGACACTTCATTCACAGAATTCTGCCTAAAAACCTTAAAACTTCCTCAAAACGATCGAACTTTGACTGAACACTAAAAATAATATAACGTACACTTTTCCATCAACTCAAAATCATTATTTGCCTAAACAAAACGAATATTAAAGTTTGAAATTCGTTATACATCCAAATAACTCAAAACAACTTAAAACGACTCAAAACTATTTCGACTATAGTCCAAAACCTGTATCTACGCCCACTATGGTAAAAACGCCCTAACAGTATGGGAATTTGCATATCTATAATACTGGGAATTTGCATATCTATAATACTGGCGAGAAAACTAAAAGACTCACAAATCAAAACTTGGCGAGCACTAACAGGCGCCATGACAGATATCTTCCGGGCATTACTCGTGGCCTGAAAGGTATGCTTCTCACCATCTGGGGGTTGAAAACTCACTGTCCCCGTCCCCGTCCTGCAGTCGATTGTGGCGTAGTGCTTGAACAGCCAATCAATTCCCAATATCGCATCATATCCAGTTATGCCTATAATAATGAGATCAACTAATAAGTTTTTGCTTCCCACCGACACTACACCATCTCGTACAGCTTGACTAGAATGCATACGCCCACAAGAAGGCAACATCACTTCGTAACTACAGTCTGTTTATACCGGTCATACGTCTAATCTGACCGCGAACGTGGTTGCAATAAAAGAGTGCGTCGCAGCCGAGTCAATCAAAGTATACGCAGGTATAGAATTTAACAATATGGTACTTGACACTACAGCTGGCTGGTCATCATCACCCGACTCGATCATGGCGAATACTCTCAGTGTTGTGCACGTCAGACCCTTCTTTAGAGCTGGGCAATCTCTGCTGACGTGGCCCACCTCGTTACAATTGAAACACCAAGTCACCCTAGGCTTCGGGCAATCTATAGCCGAGTGTCCAGTTTCATTGTAGTTGTAGCACTTTCCCGAGTTTAGTCTGCATTTGCCCAAGAGATGTCTCAAGCACTTAGGGCACTAGGGGTACTACACCGGCCTTTGAGGCTTTTTACTACTACCCTGGCTGCTTGAACCTTCGCTGAATCTTTTAGTGTCCCTCTGTTGTTGCTGCTGGGAGACGCTTCTACTTTGTTTTGGGACAACCTTCTTGAAATATCTCCTAGAAGCCTTTCGCTGCCTAATGCATTTCATTTCGGCTTCCTTCACCTCTAGCGCCTTTGCCACCACTTTTAAATATGACACATCTTGAGTTCCTGCTATTTTTACTCATTTATATATCTCCGGCTTTAATCCTTGTACAAACTGAAACACCTTATCCTCATTCTGACCTACCAAATTACTGGCAAACCGAGACAAGTACTCAAACTGCTGGTTGTACACGATCACTGATCCAGTCTGCTTCAACTGTAGAAACTTCATCCTCTTAGTTGTCTGCACAGTACTGTTGAAATACTTATCATAAAAGACATCTTTAAATTTCTCCCAAGTCAAGTATTGTGCGTCGATGGTGGTCTCCACATACGCCCACCAAAACCTGGCGTCTCTTGCTAGATGAAATGTGACTAGCGAGACCTTATCCTCCTCGTTTACCTTCGCATACTTAAACATACTTTTCATAGTACAGACCCACTCCTTTGCAGCTGTTGGGTCTGCTGATTGCCCTTCAATCGTCGGTAGTCGTAACCTCTAAAATCTGTCACTTGACTGGTCATGGCTAGAACTAGAGCCTGCACTTCCTTGAACTTTTCGATTCAACAAAATTTCTCATTGCTGAGACTGTTTGTTCACCAACTCTGTCAACTGTCTGATCGTCATCGAGTCATCCTTGCTCCTCGAGTCAGTTGTCTCTCTCGGTACCCTCGGACATCCTAATCGTCTAGACATCTTGACTAATTTCCTGTACAAGAGTTAATTACTCTCATAAGCATATATTAAATAACACTAACTTAAAAACTTACAGTGGTCGTAGCACGTTGTTCGGCGATCGACGCTGTTAGGTAATTGTTTGAACGGTTTGACCATTTGGCTCTGATACCACAACTGTAGCGACCCAAAAACTCACACATTTTCGGTACGCTAACTATTACTACTCTCACAGGCTCTCTCGGTATAATTCGTGTAAAAATTTTAAACTTTGTTTCTAGACTTAAAACGACATTTTGAAAACATTTGAAATTGTTGCAGCGGAAGACTTGACTAAAATTAGTTTAAATAAAATTTGAGTCTTCTAAGCATACAAAAATCACCTTCGGTCGACCCTTGTAAACACCAGTCGACACTTCCATTAATTTTTCACTACCGGTTGACAATTGCGTGCACCGGTCAACACTACGTTTCTCTCTGTACACGTCGGTCGATCCCTGAGGTCGACACCCACGTCCCTTCTATCCTACCGGTCGTCAATTGCGTGCACCAATCGACACTACATTTCTTTCTGTCTGCGTCGGGCGATCTTTGAGGTCGACACTACTGTCCAATTTTATACTGTTGGTCGACACTTACATGCACAGGTCGACACTTTGTTTGCCTCTGCCTTTGCAGGTCGACCCTTGCGGTCGACACTCGCCAAATTCGGTCGACACCTCTAGTATACTGGTCGACACGTACTAGATTTGGTCGACCACTCAACCTATAGGTCAACATCTCCTTCACAGAATTCGACCTAAAAATCCTTAATCCTTCAAGGAAAACATTGAAATTCGATTCAACGATAAAACAACAAAAAATACACTTTTCTATTAACTCAAAATTATATTTACGTAGAAAAACAACTACTAATGTTTGAAACCTATCTGTACATCCACATGACTCTAATCGACTTAAAAAAATTCAAAAACAAATTCGACTAAATTCAAATAAACCAAACTCTCTCACATACTCCCACCCTGTCAAAACGCCCCAACAATCGGCTGGATCGTCCACGAGCGCACTCCTCCAACCGTCTCTTACTTCTAGGCACACTCTGAGTACTCATAAGCTATAGCATCGTCACCTATATCACAGAACTCATCTATTAGCCGAATGCTAAATAAGTAATGCATAAAAACATTAAAAAGTAAACAAACACATCCTAACATATGCAGTTTCTACAGTTTCGTCTCTACTTTCGTTTTTGTCTATTTCTTACATCTTCTTTATCTTCTTACTACTGGGTTCTTCTTTACGTACTAGATCGAGGTGACACACCTCGTGGTCCACCTCTCGGGACAAGACCAACCCCAATCTAGTAAAGTAACACCCCTCGCGGTTTACCTCTCGGGACAAAGCCACCACGTAAAGCGGGAGGAGAGTGATACACCTCGCGGTCTACCTCTGGGGACAAGGCCACTCAACCCCACCTTTATTATCTTCTTATGTATCTTCTCATTTCGTTCATCACATCTCATCCTACTGTTTCATTCTGTAAAAATATAAAAATTCATTTTCGTTTCGTTCTCGTATTTAAAACCATGATGCATAATCACTAAAGCATAACATAAAGTAAACGTGCATGCATCCTACCAAACTGTGATATAGGTCTGAAGGAAAAACATCTACTGCTCTACTACACTACTTACCTCGAGTCTTTAGTAATTTCCTCGTTCGTAGATAGCTCGCTAAACTGGAGAACTTATAAAACCACACATCCATTAATTCTTCTTCGTCCAACTCATAAAACTCTAAGGAAAAATAACACTCTAACAACTAACCTAACTAAACTCAAAATCCTACACAATTTCTGATCAAATTTGGAATTGCATAACTTATCCAATACTAATATGATTTAGACGATTCGAAATGTTACGGACTTCTGAGTACGACTAATTCCTAATCCAACACCGATAGCTTGGCCGAATGTGGCTGAACAAAAATCATTCTGTATTCCGAGTATTCCGCTATCCAAACGCTCAATCTTTTCCATATAAACTCATAATCTATTCCTACTTGTAACTTAAAACCAATACATAGATAGAAATCAATTCTAACTTCAAATTCTCGTATCTCCTTCCTAGGTTTTTACCAAACTATTTCATACCCTCACTAACTTCATTCTTAACACTCAAAACAACTATAATAGTAACTATCTACTAAGAACTAACTAAAACTTACCGTTAATTTATAGAAACGGAAGAGAACCGAAGTGAATCGTCTGCGAAAGAAACAACGAGGAAAGGGGAGAGCTCATGCGTGGGGAGGGAGGGGAGAGCTTACGCGCGGGGAGGTTTTCTACTTTCTTCACAAATTTTTTGTATAGAAAAATTATATTATTAATAAAATTAATTCTAGTTACTATTTCGCCTTCAATCTCAAACCGTTTAATAAATATGTTATTCACTTCGATTCCAGTTAGATTCTTAAAATCTTTTATATTCCATTAACCTCAAAATAATCTTATAATTAATGGTAGAAATTCTCCGCTCTCAATTTCGACCAAAATTCCACAGATTACAATTACGTAAATCTGAAAATTAGTTTTAGCAGAAAATTTTCGGGGGTTACACTCTGGCTCTGTTGCAGAAGAAGCTGAAATGCTTTTCATTGTGCCTCTGTCTTCTTGCTCTTTGTAACATCCATTGTCTCATCCTAAAATCGATGGCGAGGTTCATTGATCAAAATATTTTTAATGATATTTATGTGATTTTTTATTAGATAGTTTTCAATAATTTTTTTATTAATACATTCAATTTTATACACCTTAAGACTTAAAATAATTAATTTTTAAATTAAATTAATAAATATTGTTGATATATAATTTTTAGTACTCATTATAATTTTAAATAAAATTTTTTAAAAAACTTATATTATATTAATATAAGTTGAAAATATTTATATATGCTCGGCTCGTTAGGCTCGTTTAGTCGGTTCGGTTCGATTCGTTTAACTTGTAACTCACGATCCGGCTCGAATTGAAATTTTTTTACCCTGGCTCATTAGGTTTGGCTCGTTAGGCTCGGTAGTCTTTTTATATTCGGCTCATTTAACTCGTTAGAGTTGATGAGATTGACCATTTCTGACTCATCTCGGCTTGACTCGACCGGCTCATTTGTCATCTTTAACAAAATTTAATGGCCAACAACCTTTCATGCAATTAGTCATTATAGCAAAATTTCTTATCATATCCTCTTCGATATTAATACCCCCTGTCATTTTTATTGAAATTTAAGTTGAGGCCGGATAGCAAATCAAATAATTTTAAAATATTGATTATATTTTGAACCTTGGTTTCATCAGGGACCGAGAAAAGAAAACAAATGATGGTTTAAGTTATAAATAATAGATAAACATTGGTAGTATAAGAGATCTTGAAGGGCTAAATTGGTTGTCCTTCCCCTTTATTGTCTGCAAAAACATTTCTCCTTACCTGAGTATCCCATTGTGTGAGCAGTATTCATGGTTGTAAGACGCTTTGAAAAAAACAGTTGGATCTGATTTTGTAATTAATCGTAGTGGCTTCATTTACTTAGAAGAAATACCAAATTTTATTTTTTATTTGTTATTATTATCATTTTTGTTTTTGTAGTTATTTTATTCAGCAACGAGAGTCAGATTATTATTAAGACCTGCATTTGATTTATATCATGATTGAGGTGGTTGTGTTTAATCATGCTTATATTTTCTTCTAAGAAAAATGTTATTTTTACAAAAAAAGGAGACTAAGCCATGAGTTTTAATTTGTTTGTTCTTTTAAATAATAATGATACACAGTGTTAGAGTTCATTTACTCAAATTCTATTTTAGGTCAGGATGAAATGCTCGGGACAGGAAGTAACAAAAATTTTAAGAGAACATATAGATTCTCTCTATGTTTTAAACTTTGATTTTGAAAGTAAATTTCTTTCTTTGTATTGGGTTATTTACTTTAAAGAGTTTCTCGTGAAATTTTGAAAATTGCTGTTTGTTTTTCATTGCGTATTCGCCATAAATTATTACCAAAATAGTGTCAGTATCATTTGCACTTAATTTAATTAGAATTATTAATCATTCAAGAGATATTTATTTTGTCGCTTTCTTCTATTTTTTTGAATTCGAAAGATGACAACGTGACAAGATTCTCGTGATAATGCAGTGTTCAAAACCTAGCTTTAGTGATGAATTTTAAGATGTTTTATAGAAAACATTAGAAATATTGAAAATTAAATTATTACAGTACAATATGCTTTGTACTTAGAGGGGTCGTTCTTAAACATTGGATTTTTAGCAAATAATTTCTATTGTGATAGAATTTTATCAAATGTTTATGCTTTTATCTTGTAATGTTTATAATTTAATAAAATATGATTATCTTGACTTATTTGATTTCTGCGCGCACTCGATTTCAAACATCAAAAGACAATATAGAGAAATTGAGTGCAAAGTTGAGTATGTATCCGAAATCAAATCAGTCAAGGTAATTATAATGAATCAAATAATCATCATGCGTGAAAATTTAAAATATTTTACAAATTTTATTATAACAGAAGTTTTCTCTATCATTGACAGAAAAAATAGTGGTCATTTAGCTAACATTAGTGTTTAGGGTATCAATTGGCACTAGGACTCAAATGTAGGGGCTATATTACATTTTACTAAAATTGAATCTATTTAAAAAGCATTTACAACAAGTCGAGGCAACTATTTTAACTAAAGTCATGTCATTGTGTCTTGTTTTATGCGATCTGGTTCTTTTGCATTTCCTTATGATGCTAAGAATAAATGGTCATTTGTCATTCTAAATCAATTTCTAAACCCTATCTTTCCTTTTTCATTTCAATTAAAAAAAGTGTTATAAAAGGCAACATCTTGAAAACTATAGTCTTATCAAAGCGAATAGCATTAACAAAACTTATATGGTGGCGAGGGTGGGCTTAAATAAATTGAACATAACCAAACCCCCCCAACTAGTAGCTAGTATGAAGCATCAAATTTTTTACCATATTGATACTGATCAAGGAAAAATATAGTGCCTATTATCGCGTTCAAATGTTGTTGCATTCAGTTGTATAGGATTTCATAAAATTATTACTTATCGATCCAAAAACAACTTGCTAAAAGAATTTGATTAACAAGTTATTTTGATTTTTCAATAAAATAGAGATGAGAAATTGATATCGGTCAAGAATTTGTAGTATATGTCAAGTTGAAGAAGAATGATTGAAGTTGATCTACAATAAAAATTAATTAATTAAGTTTGTTTAGTTCTTTAATTTGTTGATACATTAATATAATCCAATATATAAGGTAAAAATCATTTTAAATCTCAAAGTATCGATTTAAAAAAAAAAAATCTTTAAAAAATATTAATTAACCATAACAAAACAAACTCTAGAGTATCAAAAACCTAATAACATAATCCAGGGAGACGGCTGATAGCACCACGTTTTCATTTTACAAAAAGAACGGGGAGCTGTGTGAGAGTTAACGCTCCCATTTTCCCCGAGAACGACTATGGCAGTGCTCCACCCCCTGCACATGTGCTCTGCACGTGTCAACGATATTCAATTTATAAATTAATTTTAAAAAATACTAAAAGATATAAAATTTATACATTAATTTTAAAAAAATATCAAACAATATTAAATTTACTAGAAATTTGTACGACATGCATCATGGAAAAATAATAAAAAAAGTTTCATGATTTTCTAACATTTGTACGATTTATTATAATTATTTTATAAAATAATTAACTAAAATTATAATAAATCGTACAAGTAATATAAAATTACAAAAATTTTTAGATTATTTTTTCATAATGTGCTAAATATTAAATTTCAAATAAATTTAATATCGTTTGGTATTTTTTTAAAATTAATTTATAAAGTTAATTTCATTTAGTATTTTCTTAAAATTAATTTATAAATTGAATATCGTTAACATGTCCAGAGCCCATGCACAGGGGGTGGAGCACCCCCTCATCATCCCTTGGGGAGAACATGGGGCGTTAACCCTCACACGGCTCCCCGTTCTCTTTGTAAAATGAAAACGGGGAGCTATCAGTCGTCTCCCGGTGTTTAGGTTAGGTTTTGATATTTTAAAATTTATTTTGTTATGGTTAATATTTTAAGAATTTTTTTAAATTGATACTTTAAAGTTTAAAATGATATATATATGTATGTATATATATATATATATGTATACGCATTGGAGAGAGTAAATTTTTTCCTTGAATAAAAATTATTAAGTCAAACAAAATCTATAAAATGAGTTATCAAATGTTTATTAAAAAGCATTGATATCCTTAAATGTAACCAAGATGTATAATTACCACTAACTTAGTTCGGCCAATCATAATAAGAAACAAAAAGATGACTCCATCTAGAATTAGTTATTTAGTTGCTTTCATTGCCTAAAAACAAAAGTATGCATAGGAAATAGTATTGTTGTCTCGTTAAGAGGTAGAGATAGCCTTCAGCATCTATTAGAAAAGGACAAAATTTGGTAAGAAATCCTACGAACATTAGTCCATAAATACAACCTATGCAACTCGAGTTTATCAACAACTAGGGAAAATCAATTATCTTCAACTCAAAATTTCATTTCATCATTGCCAAACTGAGCAAGTTTGAATAAACGCATGGGGATTTACACATACCAAACAGAAGCAATCTCGGTCATCCCCCCAGCTAAAGTGTTCAAGGCATTCGTGGTTGATGCAGACTATCTCCTCCCAAAGGTGGCTCGCCACACTATTCAAAGCGTTCAAATTATTGAAGGAGATGGAGGTCCTAGAACTATAAAAAAAATTATCTTTGCTCAGGAAAGTAAGTTTGATTATATGAAGCAAAGAATTGATATACTATATAAAGACAAATTTATCTACGCCTACACTATCATTGAAGGAGATGCCATAGGAGAAGTGATGGAGAAAATAGAGCATGAGATAAAGGTAGAGGAATCATCTGATGGAGGGTCTATTTTAAGAAGCACAAGCAGGTATCACACCAAAAATGGCATTGAGATCAAGGAAGAACAAATAAAAGCGGGGAAAGAAAAGAGTCTTGGACTTTTCAAACTTGTTGAAGCCCACCTATTGGCTAACTCTGATTAAAGTCTTGAAAGAAATAATCTGGTTTTTAGGACTTTAAATGGTAACTTCTTCCTTTGTACTTTTTCCTTTCCTTTCCTTCTTGTGCTAAGAATAAATGGTCATTTGGGACTACAAATTTGCGCCTCTAGTGTCTGCTTGTAACTACATTTTTCATTTCAATAATAAGAAAAGTGTGTTGTGAAAGACTACTACTTGAAAAAAAAAAAAAAATCCACGATCTAAGCTGAGTCAAAGCGTTGATTTTTCTATTTGAATCAATTTTCTTATCAATTCTTATAAAGTTTGCTAAAAAACTTATATACTGGTGGGGTGAATGGAAACCAATTGAACTATGGAGTTTGGTTTTGTTTTTGTAATTGTGTAAACCAAGACAAGTTTTGACATGACCCACGAGGGGCTCACCATCATTAAACAGTGCAATTAATAAGTAAAAAAGTGTCAAAAAAAATAAAAATATATGAAAGAAAAGTAAAAGGTCTCAGTCTTTTCAAGTTGTCATGAACTAAAAGAGAATTGAAAAAGAATAAGGAACGATTCAGTCTATAAGAGTGGATCTCTAATATAATACTCGCTCTCTAATTTGATCTTTTGATTATGTTACGGTGTTTTAATATGTTAATGTTGATATTAATAATATTAGACATAACGTTAAAAGTCATACATTATACATAAAAAAGTTATCATGACAAAGAAGACAGGTGGAAGGAGAGTGGAATTCCATCTACTTCAACAATGTCAAAACTCATTATGATAGACTCTCTTGAATTATCTTGATATAATCATGTCTTTTACTCATTCTTCAATTATCATTATAATAAATTATTACTATGTGATTTTTCTTAGACTAATCACATTTTAACTCACATAACTGAGGCAACTTCTCTTTGTTCATTTGATAGAAGAAATTGCATGAATTCTATTATTCTATTATTTTTTGAAGTAATTCTCATTCTCTAGGACAACCTAAAGGGGTGCTCCGAAAGGCAAGTACCCATAGTTGTCTAACAATGCTCCAATGTAGGATTAACACGTAGATGATCACTCATTAATGTAATGCAAGAATAATATTTGAACATTCAGTTATATGAATTCTTTTTGAGTGCGTTCGAACCCATTAAAGTCATATAAATAGTATCAGAGAAAAATCAAGCGTTCGTTTGACGATACAAATGAGGTGATTGCATCTAGAAAGGCGTCTGTACGATAATCGACTTGTGGGGAACTTTCATATGAATGTACTTTAAGTAGATATATATGCCTTGTTTGATAGAAATTTGAGATATAAGATCCTATAGATAAGCTTGACTCATGAAAGAGTAAATTTGACATTTGCACTATTTCTTACAACTGTAATACTACTCTATGTGAGTATTATATTTTCCATCTTTTAATAATAATGGTGGAACCTTCGTTATCAAATTAAATGTAAAGCAATTATACTGATAGTGGACTTCTTTATGGCAGGTTGTTGTGAATTATACATTTTTTTTCTTTTGGCTAATGATTTAGATTACTATACTAAAACCACGTGTCATAAGATGACTAAAGTTAGATTATTAAATAAGTTTTGGGAGTCACTCAGCAAACAACGATATCATTATCTAAATGAAAAGGAGTCATGGGTGCTCTCAAGGGAAGGTGTAACGCCCTGAGCGGTGCGCTCATTACGTGTATGCATTGTGATATACAGAAATTTGACGCGAATTCATTTACTTTAATATAATTTTTATCTTTAAATCATATTCAAAATAATATTTGTGGGTATAAAAATTTTTTGACTCAATTCGAAAACAACTCGTGCCCCGAAGAGAGAACACGAAATCTTCAATATAAAATACATAGTGGAAAAGACAATTTAAAGTAATTTTAAAAATACGACACAAAACTTGAAATTTTAGAAAGGGGCCCAACACAAGCCTCGAGCTATCCGACTCAGTACAACACGCTCGTGTAGTGGTGTAACACCCCGCGTTCCCGGTGCGCTACAGTACACCTACACACTACACACACTAACACTTAACATAATTCACTCAATTTAATATCCCTTTTTTTTTTTTTCAAATCATTTTCAAAAGAACATTTGTGAGTATGAAAAATTTTCGACTCGATTCGAAAACAACTTGAGTCCCGAAGAGGGTACACGAAGTCCTCAATATAAAAACTACGCAGCGAGAAAAGAAAACCATTTAAAACAGTTCAGGATAAAACGGTAAGAAATCCTAGAAAAGAATCCAACGCACTTCTCGAACTACACAACCCGGTACTGCGCACTCACGTCCCCACTTCGAAACCCCGTGCGCACCCTCGCGGTGCCGCACGTGCCAACTCAACGTCACCGTGTCACGCGCACGCTCATAGCGCCGCGTGCCCCACGCACCCTGCCGCTGTACAGCACGTCCGCGCGCACGCCCTCACCCAGCGTCGCACTACCCGCGAGTACCCGCAGGGTCACGTGCCCCTCGTACCTGCAATCACGCCTCACTTCCACGCTCATCTACACTTCTCTAGCATTCACTGTTCACATCTCAACACATTCCATTCCCTCTCGACTCCCAACCTCTCTCCCGAAATTTCGGCAGAGTAACGGCTAAAAACTGACTATCCCAAAATTTAAACCCTGTGCACAATTCACCATAATCCAACAATATTTACCTATCAATCATCCAGAGAAATCATCATAACCAAATCAGAGTAAGAAGACAACGAAAATCCGTCAAATACAAATGAAGAAAGTTCACAATATAGAGAAATACTATACTCTAACATGTAAAATATATGCGTACGTCGCCAAAATCACACGCACTCCATATACACCTATACACTGACGCATATACAACAACACATCTCATCCACTGTACATAATCACCACAAAAGAAAGAAAAACCTGCAAACCAACCAGGCCACAATCTACCATTTCCACGGGTCAGGTCGCCCTAACAAAAATCCGCCATCCGGTGCCGCGGTCGCACGCCGCCAACCATCCTACGCCTCTGGACTAGGTACTCGAGGCTCACCAGCAGTATCGTCAGCACCTACACCACAGAATTTACAACATAAGCCTAACGCTCAGTAAGTAATGCGATATGAAAGTAAAAGCCGACAATGCAATCCTATCACATGGAGTCTCTACACTCACACTCATATTGTCACATCTGTAACGCGTAGTGCAGCTGCACCAGGGTAAGGAGGAACCTCACGCCACCCTACACCCTGACACGCCGCCACCGTCCCGGACTTCCCAACAACGAGGCCCACAAGCTACACACACGCATCACCACACGGCAACCACATCAGGGTAAGGGTGTACCTCGCGCCACTCTACATCCTAACACGTCGCCCACGTCCCAGCCTCCCCAGCACGGGGCCACAGTTGCCACACACACAGATTTCCCCCAGCCGGCCCACACCTCGAGTAGGATCCGCGACTGGTGTTGCACCGGCTCACACACTAGTAGGATCCGCGGTACCACTGCCCATATCCTCACCGTCAACACATTCACGCCGCATGACGGCCCAGCCGGCCCACCCCTCGAGTAGGATCCGCGACTGGTGAAGCACTGGCCCGCACACTAGCGGGATCCGCGGTACCACCGCCACACGTCTCACCTCATACATCAAAACATGCTAAAAATCATTTTCGTTCACGTTTTTAAAAAATATGATGCATGTCAAACAATACGCACGCACACCACAATCATTGACATAAACCCTAAAGTTCTACAGTGTAGGCCCACTTGGGCAAAACACACGCATGCACTACTTACCTGGCGTCCTAAGCTCGCTCGACACGCAGATTCGCCAAAAAAAGGTCTCAACCTAAAACACAACCAATCTCTCATCA
>CM039519.1:9131558-9210508 GCA_022433055.1 Begonia peltatifolia | reverse complement strand
CCGCACACATTACACCCTAATGCTCAGACGACCGAGTACTACTGTCGGGAAAATTCAAGAACAACCGAGGCCCCCGCGCTCTGTCGACAGAACAAACGAAAACAGGGGAGAACTCACTTTTGGTTTTTTCTCAGCGTGGGAAGGCAAGGTAGCTCCTCACTTCAGCTCACCGGAGTACTCTGACCACCGGCGTCTTTTCCTTGGGGGTTGGTCGTCGGCGATTGCTCCTCCTCGGTTTCTCGCTCGCTCTCGCTCTCGGCCGTGCGACACTCGGTGGAATGGCTTCCACCCGAAGCCATTCCACCATATATCTTTTTTTTTTAAAATAAATTACAAATTACAAAACTGCCCTCACGTGTTTTAATCTTCCGTGATTTCGTTAATTTTCTGACCTCCCGACTTTAAATTTCGAAAGCCATCGCAAAAGTAGGCTTCGAGTCTTATAATTTAAATTTTCTCGTTGAAATATTTCTCAAAACTCCGACAGAGATTAAACTAAAAATTTTAGAAATTAAAAATTAAAATTCAAAATTTCCGGGTTATTACAAGCGGCGCCGCGCGCCTTTGGTTCCGCGCCACGCACTGCGCGCGCGCATACTCAATGTTGAGCCGTGCGCTCCGCACGCCCACGCCCCACTTCGGCGCCCCGCGCGCACTCTCTCGGTGCCGCGCGCTAACTTAACACTGCCGCGTCACGCGCACGCCCACAGTGACGCGTGCCCCACGCACCTTGCCTTTGTGCTGCACGTCCGAACGCACACCCTC
Organism: Begonia peltatifolia; assembly: GCA_022433055.1. Classification (NCBI taxonomy): domain Eukaryota; kingdom Viridiplantae; phylum Streptophyta; class Magnoliopsida; order Cucurbitales; family Begoniaceae; genus Begonia; species Begonia peltatifolia. The sequence goes on along the minus strand of CM039519.1, from coordinate 9,209,743 downwards.
ACTCAATGCCGCACAACCCGTGCGTACTCGCGGGTCGCATGCCCGCGCGCCTGCGACCACGCTGCGCTCCTGCGCCCATCTTCACTCCTCTATTATCTCACTGTGCACACCCCGACCTATTCCATACCCTCTCGACTCCCAATTTTTATTCGAAAAATTCGGCAGAGTAACGCCTAAAAATTGACAATCTCAAAAATCTGAACCTGCATACAGTTCACCAAACTACCCAGAATACCTATTCAGAGATTTCCACCAAATCAGAGTTTTAAAAAAAAGAAATAAAACTATAACAATCCATACTATCAAATGAAGAAAATTCACAGTATAGAGCATTATCAAGCTCCCACATGTAAAGAATACGTGTGCGTCACCAAAATCATTAACACTCCATGAACTCCTATACAACTGACGCCTATACAAACTTATTTGATCAACTATATATCCTGACAAAACAAAAGTAAATCAATCTAGCCACCACCTACCATCTCCACGGATCGGGTCGCCCTAACAAATCCACCGTCTAGTGCCTCGGTCGCGCGCCACCAACTGTCCTACACCCAAGACTAGGCTCTCGGGGTTCACCAGTGACAATATCTGCGCCTACACCATAGAACACACAACATAAATCTAACGCTCAATAAGTAAAGCGATATGCAAGTAAAACCCGACAATGCAATCCTATCACATACAGTCCCTATACAATTGACGCCTATACAAACTCGTCTGATCAACTATATATCCCGACACAACAAAAGAAAATACCCCAACAGTCTACCCACCACCTACCATCTCTACAAGTCGGGTCGCCCTAACAAATCCACCATCCGGTGCCTCGGTCGCGCTCCACCAAGTGTCCTACACCTCAGGACTAGGCTCTTGGGGCTCACCAGTGACAATATCTGCGCCTACATCATAAAACACACAACATAAGACAAACACTCAGTAAATAATGAGATATGAAAGTAAAAATCGACAATGCAATCCTATCACATCTGTGACGCGTAGTGCAGTCGCAGCAGGGTGAGAATGAACCTAGCACCACCGTCCCGGACTCCTCAGCAACGAGAACCACAATCTACACACACGCATCACCATACAGCAACCACATCAGGGTGACGGTGTACCTCGCGCCACACTACACCCTGACACGTCGCCCCCGTCCCAGCCTCCCCAGCAACGGTGCCACAGTTGCCACACACACATTTCGCGACAGCCCAGCCGGCCTACTCCTCGAGCGGAATTCGCAACTGGTGTTGCACCGGCCCACACACTAGCAAGATTCGCGGTACCACTGTCCATCATCCTCACCGTCGACACATACAAGCCGCGTGACAACTCAACAGGCCCACTACTCGAGCGGAATTTGTAGTTGATTACGCACCGGCCGACACACTAGCAGGATCCGCGATACCACCGCCACGCGTCTCACTACTTACTCAAAATATGTTCAAAATCATTTTCGTTCCCTTTTTAAAAGCAGGATGCATGTCAAACAATACGCATACACACTACAATCAATAACATAATTCCTAAAGTTACACGGTGTAGGCCCACTTGGGCAAAACTCATGCATGCACTATTTACCTGGCGTCCTAAGCTTACTCGACGCATAGCTTTGCCAAAAACGCCTTAACCTAAAACATAAACAATCACTCGTAAATCTTCGTATCCAAATTTACTAAATATGCTAGAAATCACATTTCTTAACTAAACCCATAAAATTCCAACTACAACGAGTCACTAATTCGGGTTGGCCGAAAACCAGCCTAAACTTCGGACGTGCAAAACTTTTGCGTCCGTTATCGAAATCGAGTGATTTAAGGAGCTAAACGTTCCCTTAGCAACCCAGTTTAACATGCTGAGATGGATTTTAAAATGGTAAGCCGCAGCTAGGTGAAAAACACCAAAACCAAATCTGCACTTCTCCCAAATTTCACATTTTCGTTTCCTTCAACCAAAACTCACTCAAAACTCGTCTTACGCAATAAAATCAACAACGCTAACATCACACGTCACAATTCTATTAAAAACGCTCAATAATTTGACTCGGTCCAAAATGCACCATAAACTTTCGACGCGCATAACCTTTGCGTCGGATCTCGGAATCGAACGATTCTAGTGGCTAAACGTCCCTCTAATAACCTAATTTAACCTACTAAAACAGAACTTAAAACGAATAACCAAAGCTAGGCCGAAACGGTCAAAAGCCGAATCTATTTTTACATAAAAAAAAATCTGAATTCCGACATCAACCCGATTTCCACAAATTTCTTCACCAAACAGCCACATTCCAATCAATTAAGCATAATCTGAACAAAACCAAAGATTCCCAACACAAAAATTCAAACCGTACAGTCAACAAATCTCAGGTTTTCCTCCCAACCCGAGCACTCGGCCAATCAACGGTTAAACACCGTTTAAGCCCCTTCTAAACATTATAGTTACACGCTCGAACTTTGGAAGTACAGCTCAAGGCATACCGATCATAATCGATCGCCAAAACAGAAGGGACGCATTTCTGGCAAGGAGAAATCGAGCCACCAGCTGGCTTCAGCTCGTCGGAGCACCCTGCACGCTGGCTTCCCATTCTCTGCAGTCTATCGTCAGCACTCCCTCTTCGGTTCCCTCTCTCCCTCTCAGTCTCGATCTCACCCTCTCGGTGTTCAGCAGCTGAATGACTTCACTTCGAAGCCATTTGGCTGTTTTTAAAAAAAAAAGAAAAAAAAAAAATTTATATCATTAAAATTACCAAAACGCCCTCATGTGCTTTAACTATCCAAAACTTCGTTAAATTTGCCTCCTCCCGACTTTAAAAATTCAGAAACCGTCACTAAATTTAGATTCTGAGTTTTATAAACTAATTTATCCGTTAAAATATTTTCCAAAATTCCAATCGAGACTTAATTGAAATTCAAAAATTAGATTTAAAATCTGAAATTTCTCAGTTTATTACATCCCCCCCCACCTTATACGAATTTTATCATCAAAATTTACGTACCGAATAAGTCGGGATACTGGAGCTCCATGTTTTCACGCCGATCCCAAGTAGTCTCCTCCATACCATGATTGTGTTACAACATCTTGACCAAAGGGATCTCCTTGTTGCGTAGTACTTTCACAGTAGACCCCAAGATCCTCACTGGCTTCTCCTCATAGGACAGCGTTGGCTGGATCTTTATATCCTATTGTGGCACTACCTAAGAGGGATCGCGCATACACTTCCTCAGCATCGAGACATGGAAAACATCATGGATCGCATCCATCGACGAGGCAACTGAAGCTGGTACGTAGTTCTCCCAATTCTCCTAACAATCGGGAATGACCCTATAAATCGAGGGTTGAGATTTTCTCACTTTCCAAACTTGACCACTCTATTGAACGGTGAGATATTCAGAAATACCTCGTCACCTTCACTAAACTCCAACTCCCGACGCCTTTGATCTGCATAACTTTTCTATCGACTCTGAGCCGCTTCAATCCTCTTCCGTATCATAGAAATCTTGTCGACAGTCTGCTGTAAAATCTCAGAACCTATCAATCGGAACTCCACAACCTCATCCCAATACAATGGCGACCTGGACTTCCTCCCGTAGAGGGCCTCTTACGGCGCCATACCAATGGTGGATTGGTAGCTTTTATTATACGAGAACTCCACTAACGGTAAGAACTTACTTCAAGCCGCTTGAAACTCCAACACACAGGCCTTGAGCATATCTTCTAGAATCTGTATGGTCGAATCTGACGGCTCGTTAGTCTGAGGATGAAAGGTCGTACTAAAATCTAACCTGGTGCCCAAGGCCTTATGTAGACTCCTCCAAAACTTGGATGTGAATCTAGGGTCTCGGTTTGAAACAATCGACACCGGGATCCCATGAAGCCTGACTATCTTTTGAATATATAACTGGGCAAACTGATTCATAGTATAAATCATCCTCACTGGCAAAAAGTGAGATGACTTCGTCAAACTGTCTACAATCACCCATATAGCATCATGACCCTTGGTAGTCCACGGCAGTTCGACCACAAAATCCATAGTAATTCGCTCCCACTTCCACTCCGATATTGGCAATGGTTGGAGCATCCCAGACGGTCGCTGATGTTATGCCTTCACTTGCTGGCAGACAATGCAGGTTTCAACATACTCGGCCATCGCTCGCTTCATGTTAGGCCACCAATAGTGCTACTTCAAATCCCTATACGTCTTAGTGCTTTCGGGATGCACAGAAAAAGAAGATTAATGGGCGTATGATAATATCTCCTTCCTCAGCTCCTCATTCTTAGGACGTACCACCTATCTCGAAACTTCAGAATCATCTCTTCTGAATAACTGAGCTCAGAATTAGAACTGGCCTCCATACTCCCTTTCAGCTCGCTACACTCCGAGTCAGTCTCCTGGGCTTGCCTAATCCTGTCCAGAATGGTCGGACTCAACGACAAGGTCGAAAGAGTGCCTGTCATATCAGAAACTACCTCAAGGCCTAAACGACAAGGCCGAAAGAGTGCCTGCCAGATTAGAAACTACCTCCAGCCCTAAACTCTGCATCTCTGTCATTAACTCAATAGACCCTATCAAAATCATGGCAGAAGTTGAAGCTGTCACCTGGCTCAAGGCGTCTGCCACCACATTTGCCTTTCTCGGGTGGTACTTGATCTCCACATCGTAATCTTTGATCAGCTCGAGCCATCTCCTCTGTCTTAAATTCAGCTCCTTCTGCGTGAAAATGTACCTCAAGCTCTGGTGATCTGAGAAAATCTCACACTGTTGCCCATAAAGGTAATGCCTCCAAATCTTGAGTGCAAATACAACTGTTGCCAGGTCCAAATCGTGAGTTGGATAATTTCGCTCGTAATTCTTTAACTGCTTAGAGGCATAGGTAATAACTCTTTCACTCTGCATCAAAACGCACCCCAAACCAATCCTGTAGGCATTGCAATAAATACAAAACTTCTCCTCTTCCACCGGCAACGTTAACACAGGAGCTGCCGTCAACCTCCGCTTCAGTGTCTGAAAACTATCCTCACACTTGTCAGTCCATTCATACTTCGCATTCTTTCTGGTCAGCCTGGTCAAATGAGCTGAAATCTTGGAGAACCCCTTAATGAACCTCCGATAATATCCAGCCAACTCCAAAAAGCTGTCTCACTAGCACTGGTTGTTCACGGCCACTCCTTTATAGCCTGAACTTTCACCGGATCAACTGAAATACCCTCAGAGGAAATAACGTGTCCCAAGAAGTTGATCATATCTAGCCAAAACTCGCACTTAGAGAACAGTATACAGCTGATGCTGGCTCAGAATAGTCAATACGGTTCTCAAGTGCTCTCTGTGCTCCTTCTCACTCTGTGAGTAAATTAGGATGTCGTCGATAAACATGATCACAAATTTGTCCAGATACTCACTGAACACCCGGTGCATCAGATCCATAAAAGCTGTAAGGGCATGGGTTAGCCCGAAGGACATAACCAGGAACGCAAAATGTCCGTACCTCATCCTGAAGGCCGTCTTCGGTACATCTTCACCCTTTATCTTCAACTGATGATAGCCGGACTTCAGATTGATCTTAGAAAACACCCGGGAACCCTGTAGCTGATCAAACAAATCGTCAATCCTCGGCAATAGATACCTGTTATTCACCGTCAACTTATTTAGGTCTCGATAGTCAATACACATACGTAGGGATCCGTCCTTCTTCTTGATGAATAGAACTGGCGCGCCCCAAGGTTAAAAACTAGGGCGTATAAAGCCCTTATCTGTCAATTCCTCTAACTGAGCTTTTAGCTTCTTAAGTTCGGTAGGTGCTAACCTGTATGAGTTCTTGCACACCGGCTCGACACTTGGGAAAACATCTATCTCGAATTCAATCTCCCTGTCAGGGGGCAGCCCTGGCAAATCATCATGAAACACCTATAGGAACTCCTGCACAATAGGGATATCTTGTAACCGAGTATCATCCTGTGACTGTGCATCCCCGACACTTGCCAAAAATCCCTGACAGCCCTTGCTCAACAACCACGGAGTCTGCCGAGAAAAGATAGCGGAAATCTTGGTAAGACCTTTACCTGTTTTGAAGGTGCAGCTTTTCCTGTACGGGGGCCGAAAATGAACCTCTCGGTCCTGTAGTCAATCTTGGCATGATGGCTGAACTGCCAGTCCATTTCCAAGATCACCTCATAGCCGCTCATATGGACTATGACTAGCTCGACATAAAACTACTTCTTCCCCACTATCACCACATTGCCCCACACCACTTGTTCTGAATACAAATGTTCCCTTGATGGGAAGGTCACATCATAATGCTGTCTGGCGGGACTGAACTTCAAATTTGCCTTAACAATGAAACTCGTCGACACAAACGAGTGTGTAGCGCCCGTATCAAACAAGGTATAAGCTGCCACACCAGAAACAAAAATGTTACCTACAATCATTGATGGCTGAGCAGCATCATCTTGCTCAAAAAGGGCAAAGACGCTCGATGCAACTCTCGCTGATGTCTTGCTCGCAGCTGGGCATCTGTTGGCAAAGTGTCCCACCTCATTGCAGTTGAAGCAACAGTTCTGACGCTGCTTCTGGCACTCTCTAGGCATGTGGCCCACCTCGCCAGGGTGACTCCTCTAGTACTTCGGGCACACTGGAAATTGTCCCGACCCCTGTGATCTCTTGGTGCTCCCCTGGCTGCTAGAACTGTCACTAGGCCTTTCTGTAGGGACACCCCCTCTCCACTCGACTGTGGCAGTGACTCTCTGAATGATCTCCGAAACTGCTCCCTGGGTACCTCTCTATAACTAGGAAGCTTCACCCAAGCCTCCTCAATATCTAAGGCCTTCGCTACCACCTCCTCATATGGCATGCCTCGAGTCCCCGAAATCCGCATGCCCATATAGATATCTGGTTTCAGGCCCGGTACAAATTGGTGTACCTTATTTTCGTTGAGGCTCACCAAATGCCCCGCAAACCACGACAAGGCCTTGAACTGTTGGACATACTCAGCCATAGTGCCTGTCTGCCTCAGCTGTGCAAACTCCACCATCTTTCGTGTTCTGCTAGAGTGACTGAAATACTTACCGAAGAACAATGTCTTGAACTCCTCCCAGATCATGGTCCCCACGTCTCTTGTGGCCACTACAGTATCCCACAAATGGCTAGCATCCTTGGCCAGACAGAATGCCGCACTAGAAACATTGTCCTGCTCCTCCACCTTTGCATAACCCATCATCCTCTCCATGCTCCGTATCCATTCCTCAGCACTGAGGATCTGGAGATGACCCGTCAAAAGTTGGGGGTCTAAGTTTATGAAGCCTATCACCTACTCTGTCAGACAAACCCTGGACACTAGACTGACCCTGGTCGTCCCTGCTCATAAATCTCTCCAGCTGCTGAAACTGGCGGTGGACTAACTCGGTAAGCTGCCGAACAGTATCATCCATATCGCCCACAGTTCTATGCGTCCCTCGTCATGGTCGACCCCTTCCTCTCGCCTCTCCTGACATTGCCTACCTTTAAAATGTACAAAACTCACACTAGTCTTACAATAAAATTAAATCTAAACTCTTACAGTTGGTGGAGCGCTCCCGTGCAGCGGCTGGCGGTGTTAGGTAATTCTCTGAACGACGTCAACCTCGTGGCTCTGATACCATAACTGTAATGCCCCGAGAACCCACATGTTCCCGGTGCACTCACTACGTGTACACACTGTGACATACAGAGACTCGACGCGAACTCACTTATTTTGATACCACTTTCATTTTCAAATCATATTCAAAAGAACGTTTGTAAGTATAAAAATTTGTCGACTCGATTCGAAAACAAGTCGCGCCCCGGAGAGGGAACACGAAATCCTCAATATAAAATACGCAGCGGAAAAGAAAATTTAAAGTAGTTTTAAAAATACGACACAAAACTTGAAATTTTAGGTAGGGGTCAACACACGCCTCGAGCTACCCGACTCAGTACAACGCGATCGTGTAGCAGCGCCACGCGCCCTTGCTTCCGCACCACGAATTGCGTGCGGACACAATCAACTTGGCGTTGCGCGCGCGGCCACTTGGCCTGCGCGCCGCGCGCCCCGCACGCCAACTCCCCCAATTCGGCGCCTCGCGCGCACCCTCTCGGTGCCGCGTGCCAACTCAACAACGCCGCGTCACGCACACGCCCACAGCGCCATGTGCCACACGCACCCTGCCTCCATGCAGCACGTCTGCAGGAACGCCCTCACCCGAAGTCGCACGACCCGTGCACACTCGCAAGGTCGCGTGCCCTGCGCGCTTGCGACCACGACGCCCTCCCGCGCCCATCTTCACTCCTCTAGTATCTCACCGTGCACACCTCCACCTATTCCATACCCACTCGACTCCCGATTTTTCTCCCAAAAATTTGGCAGAGTAACGCCTAAAAATTGACTATCCCAAAAATCTAAACCTGCACACAGTTCACCAAACTTCCCAGAATACCTATACAGAGATTTCTACCAAATCAGAGTTTAAAAAAAAAAAATAAAACTATAACAATCCATCAACTATCAAATGAAGAAAATTCACAGTATAGAGCATTACCAAGCTCCCACATGTAAAGAATACGCGTGCGTCACCAAAAATCACTAACACTCCATGAACTCCTATACAACTGATGCCTATACAAACTTATCTGATCAACTATATATCCTGACAAAACAAAAGAAAATACCCCAACAGTCTAGCCACCACCTACCATCTCCACGGGTTGGGTTGCCTTAACAAATCCGCTGTCTGGTGCCTAGGTTGCGCGCCACCAACCTTCCTACACCCCAGACTAGGCTCTCGGGGTTTACCAGTGACAATATCTGCGCCTACACCATATAACACACAACATAAGTCTAACGCTCAGTAAGTAATGCGATATGAAAGTAAAAACCGACAATGCAATCCTATCACATGCAGTCTCTATACTCACACTCAGGTTATCACATCTGTGACGCGTAATGTAGTCACACTAGGGTGAGAATGAAACTAGCGCCACTCTACACCCTAACACGTTGCCACCGTCCCGGACTCCCCAGCAACGAGGCTCATAAGCTACACACACGTATCACCACACAGCAACCACATCAGGGTGAGGGTGTATCTCGCGCCACACTACACCTTGACACGTCGCCCCCGTCCCAGTCTCCCCAAGCAATGGGGTCACAGTTGCCACACACACATTTTGCGACAGCCCAGCCGGCCTACTACTAGAGCAAAATCTGCGACTGATGTTGCACCGGCCCACACACTAGCAGGATCCGCGTTACCAGTGTCCATCATCCTCACCGTCTACACATACAAGCTACGTGATGGCCCAACTAGCCCACTCCTCAAGCGAAATCCGCAGTTGGTTACGCACCGGCCAATACACTAGCAGGATCCGTGGTACCACCGCCACACGACTCACCAGTTACTCAAAATATGTTCCGAACCATTTTCGTTCCCTTTTTAAAAACAGGATGCATGTCAAATAATACGCACGCACGCTACAATCAACAACATAATTCCTAAACTTCCACGATGTAAGCCCACTTGGTTAAAACACATGCATGCACTACTTACTTGGCGTGCTAACCTTACTCGAAGCACAACTTTGCCAAAAGCGCCTAAACCCAAAACATAAACAATCACTCGTAAATCTTCGCATCAAAATTTACTAAATACGCTAGAAATCACATTTTTTAACTAAACCCATGAAATTACAACTAAAATAAGTCACTAATTTGGGTCGGCTGAAACCAGCATAAACTTCGGATGCACATAACTTTTGCGTCCGTCATCAAAATTGAGTGATTCAAGGTGCTAAACGTTTCCTTAGGAACCTAGTTTAACATACTGAGATGGATTTTAAAACAGTAAGTCGTAGCTAGGTGAAAAACACCAAAACCAAATCTGCCCTTCTTCTAAATTTCACATTTTCGTTTCCTTCAACCAAAACTCACTCAAAACGCGTCTTACGCACTAAAATCCGCAACGCTAACATCACACGTAACAATTTTACGAAAAATGCTCAACAATTTGACTCGGTCTAAAATTTGCCATAAACGTTCGACGCGCATAACTTTTGCGTCGGACCTCCGAATCGAACGATTCCAGTGGCCAAACGCCCATCTATAACAACCTAATTTAACCCACTAAAACAGAATTTAAAACGAATAATCGAAGCTAGGCCGAAACAACCAAAAACAGAATCCATTTTTGCATAAAAAAATCTAAATTTCGACATCACAAATTTTTTCACCAAACAGCCACATTCTAATCAATTAAGTTTAATCTAAACAAAACCAAAGATTCCCAACACAAAAATCCAAACCGCACAGTCAACAAATCTTGGGTTTTCCTCCCCGCCCGAGCACTCGGATAATCAACGATTAAATACCGTTTAAGCCCCTTCTAAGCGTTCTAGTTACACACTCAAACTTTGGAAGTCAGCTTAAGGCATACCGATCACAATTGGTCGCCAAAACATAAGGGAAAACAGGGGAAGACTACCTGTTTTTGATTGGATTTCTGGCACAGAGAAATCAAGCCACCAGCTCGCTTTAGCTCGCCGGAGCATCCTGCACATCGGCTTCCCACTCTCAGCAGTCGATCGTCGGCACTCCCTCTCTAGTTCCCGCTTTCTCTTTCGGTCTCGGTCTCGCCCTCTCGGTGTTCAGTAGCCGAATGGCTTCACTTCGAAGCCATTCGGCTGTTTTAAAAAAAAGGAAAAAAAACAAAATAAATTCAAATCATTAAAATTACCACAACGCCCTCACGTGCTTTAACCGTCCAAAACTTCATTAAATTCGCATCCTCCCGACTTTAAAAATTTTAAAAACCGTCACTAAATTTAGATTCCGAGTTTTATAAATTAATTTACCCGTTAAAATATTTTCTAAAATTTCAACCGAGACTTAATTGAAATTCGAAAATTAGATTTAAAATTTGAAATTTCTCGGGTTATTACAGAAAGTATGCTCAGCTTAATCCAAGCAGTTCTTGATAGTTTCCCAACTTACTATTGATTTCTTTTTAAACTTACTTGCAAGATAGTTAGTGTATTAGTTAGAAACTATTTTTGGAAAGGTAATGATAATGATATTAGATCTCATCTTATTTACTGGAAATATGAGATCAATCCAAAATTTTATGAAGGTCCTTGCAATGGCAACTTCGAAGTAAAAAATAAAGTATCATGGGGCAATGGCTTTGGAAAGTTCATATAGAGAGGGATTCTCTTTGGCACAAAGTCACCAAAAGCAAATATGATACTTAAGCTTTTAGTTGAACAACGAATCTAATTAACTATGTCTCTCTTCACAATCTTTGAAAACATATTTATTTTTGTTTTTCATCTTTTGAGGATGGCATTGGATTTAAAGTTGGTGATAGAGACTTGATTATCTTTTGGGAGGACAAATGAATAGGGGATGAGCCCGTATGCATTAGATTTCTAGAAGTTTATTGTCTGTCTCATGACAAAAATCAATCCATGTCTTCTTCTACAATGTTAATCAATCACATAACAACTCTCGGATGTTTTCGAAGAGATATGATCAGCATAGAGTTAGGCAATATGGTCATTCTCCACGCGGCTATCCGTTCTTTCTCATCAAGAGAGAATGTTCTCGGTTCTTGTAGTGGGCTTTGGAGCCTCGTGCTAGTTTCTCATCTCAGTCTTTTTTTTTCTCAGCTAGTTTTTGTTCCTTATAACAACTTTCCTTTTCATAAGTTCATTTAGAAGCAATGTTCGCTCTAAAATATCAAGTTTTTATTTGGATTTTAATAAAAGAAAAGTTGTATACAAATGATCAAATTAGGAAGAGGAATCGATCTAGAGCCTTATATTCACATTGTTGTTCTTTTTATAAGGTCAAGAGTGAAACTAACATCCCCATCATAATCCAACGTGAGGTGGCCAGATAGTTGTTTGTCAATTTTTTTCATCTTTCAATTGGTTAATTGGAGCTCACATTGACATGGGGAGCATCATCAATGGTATTTTTATCATAGACAGAAGGTAGAGAAATTTAATTTGGAGACGCAATATGTTAACTATCTGATGGGTTATTTGAATTCTCACAATGAGATTATATTTGAAAACAAACTTCCGAAGATTGATTTATGGGATAAATTTCATTTTCTTATTGTCAAATAGGCTTATAACTTTCAATATTTTAGAAATTATCTATTTAGTGTATTACTCTCTAATTGGAGAGAGATTATTTTTCACTAATGTTTTGAGATTATTGTAACACCCTAAGAAAAAACCCCTACGTTCCCGGTGCGCTACAGTACATCTACACACTACACTCTATGACACTACTGAAACTTGACACAACACACTCAATTTAATACCACTTTCGTTTTCAAAACATTTTCAAAGAACATTTGTTCGTATGAAAAATTTTCGACACGATTCGAAAACTACCCGTGCCCCGAAGAGGGAACACGAAATCCTCAATATAAAATATGTAGTGGAAAAGAAAACAATTTAAAATAGTTTAAAAATAAAATGGCAAGACTCGAAATCCTAGGACAAGAATCTAACATACCCCTCGAGCTACACAAATTCGGTACCGCGCCCACACTCACGTCCCCACTTCGACGCCCCGCGTGCACCGTCTCGGTGCCACGCGCGCCCACTCAACATCACCGCGTCGCGCGCACGCTCACAGTGCCGTGTGCCCCATGCACCCTGCCTCCATACCGCACGTCCGTCCGCACGCCCTCACCCGACGCTGCACGACCCGTGAGCACCCGCAGGGCCGTGTGCCCCGCGCACCTACGACCATGTCGCACACTCACTCCCATTCGGGCTTCTCTAACACTCGCTGTACACATCCCAACCTATTCTATATCCCCTCGACTCCCAACCTTTCTCTCAAAATTTTGACAGAGTGACGCCTAAAAACTGGCTATCCCAAAAAATTTAAACCCTGCACACAGTTCACTAAAAACTAACGGTATTATCTATCAACCATCCAGAGAAATCTCCATAACAAAATCAGAGTTTAAGGACAACGAAAACCCATCAAATACAAATGAAGAAAGTCCACAGTATAGAGCAATATCATACTCTAACATATAAAAATACGTGCGCGTCCCCAAAACACTACGATCACTCTATACAAACTCCTCTATCTGCACAAATACCTGACACAAAATAATAAATCCACCATCACTTACCACCACCACGGGTCGGGTCGCCCTAACAAAATCCGCCATCCGGTACCTTGGGCGCACGCCGCCAACCATCATACGCCTCCAATCTAGGCTCTCGAGGCTCACCAGCAAGGTCGTCAGCACCTACACCATACAACACACATCATAAGCCTAACGCTCAGTAAGTAATGCGATATGAAAGTAAAACGTTGTCAATGCAATCCTATCACATGCAGTCTCTACACTCACACTCATGTTGCCATATCTATGACTCGTTGTGTAGCCACACCAGGGTAAGGAGGAACCTAACGCCACCCTACACCCTGACATGTTACCACGTCTTGGACTCCCCAGCAACGAGGCCCACAAGCTACACACATGCATCACCTAACGGCAACTACATCAGGGTAAGGGTGTACCTCGTGCCACACTACATCTTGACACGTCGCCCCCGTCCCAGCCTCCCCAGCACGGGGCCAAAGTTGCCACACACACACGTTTCGCAACAGCCCAACCGGTCCACTCCTAGAGCGGAATCCGCGACTGGTGTTGCACCGGCCTACACACTAGTTGGATCCGCGGTACCACTGCCCATCACCCTCACCGTCAACACATTCACGCCACGTGACGGCCCAGCCAGCCCACTAGTGAAATCCGCGTCTAGTGAAGCACCGGCCCGCACACTAGCAAGATCCGCGATACCACCGCCACGCTTCTCACCACATATTAAAACATGCTCAAAACCATTTTCGTTCCCGTTTTTAAAAAAAATGATGCATGTCAAACAATACGCACGCACACTACAATCAATCACATAAGCCCTAAAGTTCTGCAGTGTAGGCCCACTTGGACAAAATGCAAGCATGCACTACTTACCTGGTGTCCTAAGCTCGCTCGACGCACAGCTTCACCAAAAAGTGTCACAACCTAAAACAGAAACAAATACTCATCAATCTCGCTTCAAAATTCATCAAATAGCTAAAAATGACATCTCTTAATTAAGCCCATGAAATTCCAATTAAAACGGGTCACCAATTTGGTTTGGCCGAAAACCAGCCTAAAGTTCGGACACGCATAACTTTTGCGTCCGTCAACGGAATCGAACGATTCAAGTTGTCAAACGTCCTCTTAGGAACCTAGTTTAACATAATAAGACGGATTTCAAAACGGTAAGCCACAGCTAGGTGGAAAAACCCAAAAATAATCTGCCCCTTTTTATCCAATTTTAACATTTTTGTTTTCTTCCACCAAAACTCACTCAAAACTAGTTTTACGCATAGAAAATGGCTATGCTTCTATCACACGTCGCAATTCTATGAAAAACGCTCGCTAATTTGACTTGTACCAAAATCCGACATAAACTTCCGACGCGCATAACTTTTGCGTCGGATATCGGAATCGAACGATTCCAGCGGCCATACGTCCCTCTAACAACCTAATTTAACCCACAAAAACAGAATTTAAAACAATTAACCGTAACCACATCAAAATCCCCAAAAACAGAACTGTTCTTATACGAAACAATGTCCGAAATCTCAACTTCGGTCCAATTTCGCCAATTTCTTCACCGAACATCCACATTTGGGTCTACCAATGCATACATTAACAATTTGGTGGTTCCTAACTAGAAAATAGCATGGCAGCACCAAAAATCCTCACGGTTCTCTTCACAAAATCGTGCATTTCTCAACCCGCCCATTGCATCATGAAATTCACTTCTATTCCTCCTAAATTCTAGCACGAAATTTTTGAAACTTAGAAGTAAGAACAACTTCACGCTCGGCCATCACAGCAGGACAAAACCGAATGGGAAAACTCCCTGTTCTCGGTCGGGTTTTGTCGTGGGAGGGCCGAGCCACACATTGGCTCCAGAACACACACACTAGATTCTAAAATGCCCCAACAACCTAGCTCTAACCGTCGGGAGTTCAAGAACAACCGAGCTTCCACGCTCGGTCGACAGAACCGAAAACAGGGGACACATACCTTCGGTCTTTCAGCGCGGGAAGGCCGAACCAACTTCTCCTTCCAGCTCGTCGGAACCCCCTTCGCACGGTCGTCGTCCGTCGGCAGCATGCTCCCCCTTCGGTCGGGCTTGCTCCTCTCGGGCGCTCGGTTGTAGAACCACCGAAGTGGAATGGCTTCTTCGTGAAGCCATTCCACTTAACAGATTATATTTATTTATTTATTTGTTTTATAATAAAATTTACCAAAACGCCATCACGTGTTTTAATCGTCCGCAACTCTGCTAAATTCTCGCCCTCCCGACTTTAAAATTTTTGAAAACCATCACAAACTAGACTCCGAGTTTTATAATTTATTCTACCCGTTAAAATATTTCTTGGAACTCCAATCGAACTTAAATTAAAAGTTTCGGGAATAAAATTTAAAAATATAAAATTTTTGGGTTATTACATTCCCCCCACCTTATAAGAATTTTGTCCCCAAAATTTACGTACTGAATAAGTTGGGATACTGCCACTCCATATCATCACGCCGCTCCAAGTAGTTTTCTCCACACCATGGTTGCGCCACATCACCTTGACCAGCGGAATCTCCTTGTTGCTCAGCACCTTCACAGCTGATCCTAAGATCCTCACTAGCTTTTCCTCGTAGGACAGCGTCGGCTGGATCTCTATATTCTGTTGTGGCACTACCTGAGAGGGATTGCGCATACACTTCCTCAGCATCGAGACATGGAAAACATCATGGATGACATCCATCGACGCAGGCAACTAAAGCAGGTACGCAGTTCTCCCAATCCGCTTGACAATCGGGAATGGTCCCACAAACCGAGGGTTGAGCTTCCCCCGTTTTCCGAACCTCACCAATCCCTTGAACGGCAAGATCTTCAGAAATACCTCGTTGCCCTCATTAAACTCCAACTCCCGACGCCTCTGATCAGCATAACTCTTCTGTCGACTCTGAGCTGCTTCAATTCTCTTCCGTATCACAGAAATTTTGTCGACAGTCTGCTGTAAAATCTCAGGACCTATCAATCGGGGCTCTCCAACCTCATCCCAATATAATGGCGACCTGCACTTCCTTCCGTAGAGGGCCTCGTACGGCGTCATCCCAATGGTGGACTGGTTGCTGTAATTATATGAGAACTCCACTAACGGCAAGAACTTACTCCAAGCCGTCTGAAACTCCAACACACAGGCTCTGAGTATATCCTCCAGATCTGTATAGTCCAGCTCTGACTGCCCGTCGGTCTGAGGATGAAAGGCGGTACTGAAATCTAACCTGGTGCCCATAGCCTTATGCAAACTCCTCCAAAACTTGGACGTGAACCTGGGGTCTCGGTCTGAAACAATCGACACCAGAATCCCATGAAGTCTGACTATCTCCTGAATATATAACTGAGCAAACTGATCCATGGTATAAGTCATCCTCACAGGCAAAAAGTGTGACGACTTCGTCAATCTGTCCATAATCACCCAGATAGCATCATGGCCCTTGGCAGTCCTCGGCAGTCCCACCACAAAATCTATAGTGATCCGCTCCCACTTCCATTCGGGTATCGGCAATGGTTGGAGTATCCCAGACGGTCGCTGATGTTCCGCCTTCACCTGCTGGCAGACAACGCAGGTCTCAACATACTCAGCCACCGCTCGTTTCATATTAGGCTACCAATAGTGTTGCTTCAAATCCCTGTACATCTTAATGCTTCCGGGATGCACAGAGAAGGAAGATGAATGGGCCTCTGATAATATATCCTTCCTAAGCTCCTCGTCCTTCGGGACGTACCACCTATCCCGGAATTTCTAAATTCCATCCTCTGAATAGCTGAACTCAGAATCAGGCCTGGCCTCCGTACTCGCCTTCAGCTCGCTACACTCTAAGTCAGTCTTCTGGGCCTGTCTGATCCTGTCCAGAATAGTCGGGCTCAACGACAAGGTCGAAAGGGTAGCGGCCAGATCAGAAACCACCTATAGGCTAAAACTCTGCATCTCTGTCATCAACTCATAAGGCACTATCGAAGTCATGGCAGAAGTCGAGGCTGTCACACGACTCAAGGCATCCGCCACCACATTCGCCTTTCCCGGGTGGTACCTGATCTCCACATCGTAATCCTTGACCAGTTCGAGCAATCTTCTCTGTCTCAAATTCAGCTCCTTCTGCCTGAAAATGTACCTCAAGCTCTGATGGTCTGAATAAATCTCGCACTACTATCCATAAAGATAATGCCTCCAAATCTTGAGTGCAAATACAACCGCCGCCAGTTCCAAATCGTGAGTGGGATAATTCTGCTCGTATGCCTTCAACTGCTTAGAGGCATAGGTAATGACTCTCCCACCCTGCATCAAAACACACCCCAAACCAATCCTAGAGGCATCACAATAAATGCATAACTTCTCTCCTTCCACGGGCAGCGTCAGTATAGGAGCCATAGTCAACTTATGCTTCAATGTTTGGAAGCTGTCTTCACACCTGTCGGTCCATTCATACTTAGCATTCTTTTTGGTCAGCCGAGTCAAGGGGCCGAGATCTTAGAGAACCCCTCAATGAATCTCCGATAATATCCAGCCAACCCTAGAAAACGGCATATCTCGCTAGCACTGGTCAGCCGCGGCCACTCCTTTACAGCTTGAACCTTCACCGGATCAACTGAAGTACCCTCAGAGCAGATAACATGCCCCAAGAAGTGAATCCTGTCCAATCAAAACTCGCACTTCGAGAACTTAGCGTACGGCTGATGTTGGCTCAGAATAGTCAATACGGTTCTCAAGTGCTCCTCCTCACTCTGCGAGTAAATCAGAATGTCGTTGATAAACACAATCACAAACTTGTCCAGGTACTCCCAGAACACTCGGTGCATCAGATCTATGAATGATGCAGGGGCATTGGTCAACCCGAAAGATATAACCAGGAACGCGAAGTGCCCGTACCTCGTTCTGAAGGCCGTCTTCGGCACATCATTTTCCTTCACCTTCAACTGATGATAGCCAGACCTCAGGTCGATCTTAGAAAACATTCGGGCACCCTGTAGCTGATCAAACAAATCGTCATTCCTCGATAATGGATACCTGTTCTTCACCGTCAACTTATTCAGCTCCCGATAGTCAATACACATAACTGGCGCACCCCAAGGTGAAAAACTAGGGCGTATAAAGCCTTTATCCGTCAGGTCCTCTAGCTGAGCCTTTAGCTACTTAAGTTCAGTAGGTTGTAACCTGTACGGGTTCTTGCACACTGGCTCGACACCTGATAAAATATCTATCTCGAATTCGATCTCCCTGTCAGGGGGCAACCCTGGCAAGTCATCCCGAAACACCTCCGGAAACTCCTGCACAACAAGAATATCCTGTATCCGAGTATCACCCTGTGACTGGGCATCCCCGAAACTTACCAAAAACCCCTAGCAACCCTTGCCCAACAACCGTGGGGCTTGACGAGAAAAGATAGCAGAAATCCTGGCAAGACCTTTACCTGCTTTAAATGTATAGCTTTCCCCGCCCGGGGGCCTGAAATGAACCTCTCTGGTCATGCAGTCAATCTCCGCATGATATCTGAACAACCAGTCCATTCCCAAGATCACCTCATAACCGCTTATATGGAGTATGACTAGCTTGGCATATAACTGCTTGCTCCCCACTGTCACAACATTGCCCCGCACCACTTGTTCTGAATACAAATGCTCCCCGGATGGCAAGGTCACATCATAATGTCGCTTGGCGGGACTAAACTCCAAGTTGGCCTTAACCACAAAGCCCATCGACACAAACGAGTGCGTAGCGCCCGTATCAATCAAAGTATAAGCTGCCACACCAGAAACAAAAATGTTACCTGCTATCACTGATGGCTGGGCAGCATCATCTGGCTCAAAAAGGGCAAAGACCCTCAGTGTAACTCTGGCTGACGTTTTGCTCGCAGCTGGACATCTCTTGGCAAAGTGTCCCACCTCATTGCAGTTCAAGTAGCGGTTCTGACGCGGCTTCTGGCACTCTCTGGACATGTGGCCCACCTCGCCACAGTTATAACACTGCACTGGGCCCATTCTGCACTCGCCCGGGTGGCTCCTTTGACACTTCGGGCATACTGGAAACTGTCCCGACCCTTGTGGCCTCTTGGTACTCCCCTGGCTACTGGAACTGTCACTAGGCCTCTTCAGGTCTTTCTGCATGGACGTCTCCCCGCTCGCCTGTGGCAGCGACTCTCTGAATGATCTTCGAGGCTGCTCTCTGGGCACCTCCCGATAACTAGGAAGCTTCGCCCCAGCCTCCTCGATGTCCAGGGCCTTCGCTACCACCTCCTCGTACGACATGCCTCGAGTGCCCGCAATCCGCATGCCCATATAAATATCTGGCTTCAGGCCCTACACAAACTGATGTACCTTATTTTCATTGAGGTTCACCAAATGCCCTGCAAACCGCGACAAGGCCTCAAACTGTCATACATACTCGGCCACAGTGCCAGTCTGCCTCAACTGCGCAAACGCCACCATCTTCTGTGTCCTGACAGAATGACTGAAATACTTACCGAAAAACACCGACCTGAACTCCTCCCAGGTCATGGTCTCCACATCTCTCGTGGCCACTACCGTATCCCACCAGTGGCTTGCATCCTTGGCCAGATAGAATGCCGCACTAGAAACCCTGTCCTGCTCCTCTACCTTGGCAAAACCCATCATCTTCTCCATACTCTGTATCCACTCTTCAGCACTGAGAGGATCCGGAGACGACCCGTCAAAAGTCGGGGGTCTAAGTCTATGCAACCTGTCACCCCTCTGTCAGACGAACCCTGGGCACTAGACTTACCCTGGTCGTCCCTGCTCATAAATCTCTCCAACTGCTGAGACTGACAATGGACTAATTCGGTAAGCTACCGGACGGTGTCATCCATGTCGCCCACAGCTCTAGGAGGCGCCTCTCGTCGTGGTCACCCTCTACCTCTACCTCTCGCCTCTCCTGACATTTTTCTATCTTTAACATATACAAAGCTCACATTAGTACTACAATAAATTCAAATCTAAACACTTACAGTTGGTCCAGCGCTCCCGTGCAACGCTCCCGTGCAGCGGCTGGCGGTGTTAGGTAATCCTCTGAACGACGTCGACCCTATGGCTCTGATACCATATCTGCAACACCCAGAGAAAAAACCCCATGTTCTCGGTGCGCTACAGTACATCTACACACTACACTCTATGACACCACTGAAACTTGACATAACTCACTCAATTTAATACCACTTTCGTTTTCAAAACATTTTCAAAGAACATTTGTCAGTATGAAAAATTTTCGACACGATTCGAAAACTACCCGTGCCCCGAAGAGGGAACACGAAATCCTCAATATAAAATACGCAGCGGAAAAGAAAACAATTTAAAATAGTTTAAAAATAAAACGGCAAGACTCAAAATCCTAGGACAAGAATCTAACATACCACTCGAGCTACACAAATTCGGTGCCGCGCACACACTCACGTTCCCACTTCGACGCCCCGTGCGCACCCTCGCGGTGCCACGCGCGCCCACTCAACATCACCGCGTCGTGTACACGCTCACAGCGCCGCGTGCCCCACGCACGCTGCCTCCATACCTCACGTCCGTACGCACACTTCACCTGACGCCGCACGACCCTTGAGCACCCTCAGGGTCGCGTGCCCTGAGCACCTGCGACCACGCCGTACACTCACTCCCATCCGCGCTTCTCCAACACTCGCTGTACACATCCCGACCTATTCCATATCCCCTCGACTCCCAACCTTTCTCTCGCAATTTCGACAGAGTAACGCCTAAAAACTGGCTATCCTAAAAAATTTAAACCCTGCACACAGTTCACCAAAAACTAACGGTATTATCTATCAACCATCCAGAGAAATCTTCAAAACAAAATCAGAGTTTAAGGACAACGAAAACCCATCAAATACAAATGAAGAAAGTCTCCAGTATAGAGCAATATCATACTTTAACATATAAAAATACGTACGCATCCCCAAAACACTACAACCACTCTATACAATCCCGTAAACCGATTTCTATACAAATTCCTCTATCTGCACAAATACCCGACACATAATAATAAATCCACCATCACTTATCACCACCACGGGTCTGGTCGCCCTAACAAAATCCGCCATCTTGTGCCTCGGGCGCACGCCGCCAACCATCCTACGCCTCAGAACTAGGCTCTCGAGGCTCACCAGCAAGGTCGTCAGCACCTACACCATACAACACACATCATAAGCCTAACGCTCAGTAAGTAATGCGATATGAAAGTAAAAAGTCGTCAATGCAATCCTATCACATGCAGTCTCTACACTCTCACTCATATTGTCACATCTGTGACGCGTAGTGTAGTCACACCAGGGTAACGAGAAATCTAACGCCACCCTACACCCTGACATGTCACCACCGTCTCAGACTCCCCAGCAACGAGGCCCACAAGCTACACACACGCATTACCACACGGCAACACATCAGGGTAAGGGTGTACATTGCGCCACACTACACCTTGACACGTCGCCCCCGTCCCAGCCTCCCCAACATGGAGCCACAGTTGCAACACACACACGTTTCGCGACAGACCAGCCGGCCCACTCCTCGAGCAGAATCCGCGACTGGTGTTGCACCAGCCCACACACTAGTAGGATCCACGGTACCACTGCCTATCACCCTCACCATCAACACATTCACGCCATGTGACGGCCCAGCCGGCCCAGTCCTCGAGTGAAATCCGCAACTAGTGAAACACCGGCCTGCACACTAGCAGGATCCGCGATACCACCGCCACGCGTCTCACCACATACTCAAAACATGTTCAAAATCATTTACGTTCCCGTTTTTAGAAAAAATGATGCATGTCAAAAAATACGCACGCACACCACAATCAATCACATAAGCCCTAAAGTTCTACAGTGTAGGCCCACTTGGGCAAAACGAAAGCATGCACTACTTACCTGGCGTCCTAAGCTCGCTCGACGTACAGCTTCGCCAAAAAGTGTCTTAACTTAGAACACAAACAAACACTCATCAATCTCGCTTCAAAATTCATCATGTGTCCTATTCATTCTTTGACTGCTATTAAAATAAGTTTTTACAATGTGATTTTTTTAGACTAATCACATTTTAACTCATGACTAAGATCACTTTTCTTTGTTCATATGATAATAGAAATTGCTTGAATTCTGTTATTTTTAGATGTAATTCTCATTCTCAAGGAAAACGTAAAGCCGAGCATCATAGTTTGTCTAACAATGCTCCAATGTAGGATTAACAAATGGACAATCATTCATTAATGTAATGCAAGGATAACATTTGCACATTCAATTATATGACTTTTTTTTGGATGAGTTCTGACACATTAAGGTCATATAAATGGTACAAGAAGAAAATCAAGTATTTGTTTGATGATACAACTGATGTGACCGAATCTAGGAAGGCTCCCCTTCGTTGATTTAAAAAAAATAAATTGCACAAATTCTATCAGTTTTGGAAGTAATTATCCTTCCCAAGTACAACTTGACGTGGTTTTCCCAAAGGCGAGCCGCAATGGTAATCTAACAAGGCTCTAACAAAGGATTAACACATGGACGATCACTCATTTATATAATGCAAAGATAATTTTTGCACATTTAGCGATGTGAATTTTTTTGGGTAGTTCTAACACATTAAGGTCATAAAAATGGTATCCCAGGAAAATCATGTGTTTGTTTGATGATGCAACTAATGTTGCTGCATCTAGCAAGGCTTCTCTGTATTAATCGACATGTGGGGAACTTCTTTTGAATGTACTTTAAGGTAGATATTTGTTCCTTTATTATCAAACTAGAAGTAGTACTCTTATACTAATAGTTGACTTGTACTTTATGGCATGAGTGTTGTGAGTTATAGGTTTTTTCTTTTCTTTTGTTTTGTGATTTAGCAATTTTCATCAAGAAGCTTATAATACTAATATCCAATGTCATAATGAGTACTAAAGTTATATTGTTAAACAACCGCTGAGAGTCACTCAATAAACAATAATATCATTTTCTAAATCAAAATGAGTCATGGGTACTCTCATCTAATTGAGTTTAATTCTACAATTCTAAAAACTTCTCAAATTCAACTATTTGAATATGTGCTCTCAATTGTTTTGTCATTCCAACAATGGTCTTGTTTTGACATTGCTACTATATTGTCAAAGTCTTGTAACACTCAGGTAATTTCTTGAAGACTTAGCCTCACATATAATGACATGTGTTATTTTATGTTAGTATTTCAGGACAAACGAGGTGGATATGAAAGTAATGGAATGACTTGAGAGTTGAGGTGTGAATTTATTTAAATAAAAAGGATAAAAAGAATTAATACAATGGATGGTTACTTAAATAAATAAGGTTGAGGACCTTCGTAAGAGCAACCCATTACGTATAGAGATATATTATGCGTTGAATAATTAATGTTATAAGGAGTTTAAGGATGAACTATGATGGGAGTTTAAGGAAAGTGTTTAGGAAAGTGAATTAATGTTATGGGAGTTTAAGGATGAAAAGGTGTTGCAATTATTTTACGTGGAATGAACAGTAGTGGAACTTTGAGTGAACAGTAGCAGAACCCCGAAAATGCCGTTTGTGTATTATGCATTAAGTTGCGAAACTCTGCATGAATAGTAGTGGAACTCCACAAAAATAGTTGCGAAACTCTATGCATTTCATGTTGAATGAACAACTGCAAAATTCAAGATTAACTGTAGCACCCCAAAAACGCATGTGTTCCCAGTACGCTCACTACTACCACTCACATGGATATGCTCGAAAAAATTCAATTATAAATTTAAAACTTTCGTTCCTCAACTTAAAACGACTATTTTAAAAATGTTTAAAAACGTCACACGACAGACTTGTATTAAAACCAGTTTAAATAAAGTTTCAAATTTTCTAGACATTAAAAAAATCAACTTCGGTCGACCTCAGTAAATACCAGTCGACACTTCCATTAAATATTTCACTATCGGTCGACACTTGCATGCATCGGTCGACACTACATTTCTCTTTGTCCGCGACAGTCGATCCATGTGGTCGACTCTCCTGCTTATTTTGCACTACCGATTGACACTTGTCTGCACCGGTTGATAGTTCGTTTCTCTCTGTCCGCGTCGGTCGATCCATGAGGTTAACACTTTCGCTTATTTTACACAACCAGTCGACACTTGCCTGTACCAGTCAACACTTTGTTTCTCTCTGTCTACGTCGGTCGTTTCATAAGGTCGACACTTCCGCTTATTTTATATTATCGGACTACACTTGCCTGCACCGGTCGACGTGTTGTTTCTCTCTGTCCGTGTCGGTCGATCCATGAGGTCGACATTTTTGCTTACTTTACACTACCGGTCGACACTTGCCTGCACCGGTCGACACTTTATTTCTTTCTGGCCGCATAGGTCGACCTAAGCGGTCGACACCTACAGAGTTTTGTCGACCCTCTTTACGTGCAGGTCGACATTCTGTACGTATTTTCCCACTAAGTGGTCGACACCTTCTATATACTGGTCGACACTTGCTAGGCTTGGTCGACCACTCAGCCTATCGGTCGACACTTCCTTCACAGAATTCTGTCTAAAAACCTTAAAACTTCTAAAAAACAATTAAACTTTGACTCAACACTAAAAACAATACAACATACACTTTTTCATCAACTTAAAATCATTATTTACCTAAACAAAATGAATACTAAAGTTTGAAATCCGTCTATACATCCAAATAACTCAAAACAACTTAAAACGACTCAAAACTATTTCGACTACACTCCAAAACTTGTACCTACGCCAACCATAGTAAAAATGCCCTAACAGTCGGCCGGGTCATCCACGAGCGCACTCCTCCAACTGCCTCCTAGTCCTTGGCTTGCTCAAAGTACTCACCAGCTGCTGTCTTGTCACCTACATCACAGAATTCATCTAGTAGCCTAATGCTAAGTAAGTAATGTACGTAAAAACTTAAACACTGAAATCAAACACATCCTAACATATGCAGTTTCTACAATTTTGTCTCTACTTTTATTTTACTGTCTTTCTTATATCTTTTTTATCTTCTTACTACTGGGTTCTTTTTTACGTGCTAGATCAAGGTGACACACCTCACGGTCCACCTCATGGGACAATGCCAACTTTGATTTAGTAAAGTTACACACCTCGCGGTCCACCTCTAGGGACAAGGCCACCACGTAAAGTGGGGAAAGAAGTGATACACCTCGCGGTCCACCTTTGGGGATAAGACCATTCAACCCCACATTTATTATTTTTTTACGTATCTTCTCATTTCGTTCATCTCATCTCATCTCATCCTACTGTTTCATTCCGTAAAAACATGGAAATTCAAACCATGATGCATAATCATTTTAAAACTATGATGCATAATCACTAAAACATAATACAAAGTAAACGTGCATGCATCCTACCGAACTGTGATGTAGGCCCGAAGGCAAAACACCTACTGCACTACTTACACTATTTACCTGACATCCTAGCAATTCGTATTCCGTATACGACTCGCTAACTGGAGAACCTATAAAACCACACATCCATTAATTCTTATTCGTCTAACTCATAAAACTCTAAGGAGAAACAATACTCTAACAACTAATCTAACTAAACCCAAAATCCTACATAATTTCTGACTAAATTCAGAATCGCAATAACTTATCCGATACTCGTCCGATTTGGACGATTCGAAATGCTACGGACTTCTGAGGACATCTAATTTTTAACGGTCTAATCAAATTCCTAGTCAAACACTTATAGATTGGCCAAATGTGGCCAAACAAAAAGCATTTCACAATTCGCGTATTCGGCTATCCAAACGCTCAATCTTTTTCATATAAAGTCATAATCTATTACTACTTCTAACTTAAACACCAATACATGAATAGAAATCAACTCTAACTTCAAATTCTCGTATCTCCCTCCTAGATTTTCACCAAACTATCCCATACCCTCACTAACTTCATTTTTAACACTTAAAACAACTAAAATACTATCTATCTACTAAGAACTAACTAAAACTTACTGTAGATTTTAAGATTAATGATTGAACGAAGATGATCGCCGGTTGGAAGGAGAAAAACTCACCGAAAGAGGGCTTTCTCGCGTGGGGAAGGAAAAGAATAGAGAGGGATTTTGATGCGGGGGGAAAAGAAAATACCGCAATGTGTTCTTACGCTTTTTTTTTTTTAATAATAATAATAACCTAATTACTAAATCACTCTCAACTTTAAACCGTTTAATAAATCTGTTATTCGGTTCGTGTTTGCTCGAAATCTTAAAATTTTCTCTTTTCCATTAGTTTCAAAATAATCTTATATTTAATGGTAGAAACTCTCTGCTCTCAATTTCGACCAAAACTCTGCCGATTACAATTACGTAAATCTGAAAATTAGTTTTAGTGGAAAAATTCTGGGTCATTCCACCCTCCTTAAAAAAAACTTTGTCCTCAAAATTTGTTTCCTGAACAACTCTGGATATCGGCTTATCATATCTTGTTGCCGCTTCCAGGTTGCTTCCTCCACATTATGGTTGCGCCATAATATCTTCACTAGTGGAATCTCCTTGTTGCGTAAAATATTCACTGCATAAATCTAAATTTCCGCTGGCTTCTCCTCATACTTCAAAGTGGGTTGAATCTCTATATCCTGCTACTCCACGACGTGAGAGGGATCTCGCATACACTTTTTCAACATAGACACGTGGAACACATTGTGGATCCCACCCATTGAGGGTAAAAGTTACAGCTAGTAAGCTATCTTTCTAATTCTCTTCGTAATAAGAAACGACCCAATGTACCTAGGGTTTAACTTGCCTCTTTTTCCAAATCTTACAACTCCTTTAAATGGAGAGATCCAGAAGATTTTGTCGTTCACTTCAAATTCTAGCTCTCTCCTCCGACGATCTGCATAACTCTTCTGTCAGCTTTGAGTTGTTAAGATTCGTTGTCTAATAAATATAATCTTTTCTACAGTTTGTTGTAGAATATCTGGACCAATCAATCGTGCTTTACTAACTTCATCCCAATATAACAGAGACCTGCACTTCTTCCCATACAGAGCCTCGTACGGAGTCATACCTATCATAGTCTGAAAGCTGTTATTATAAGAAAACTCCACCAATGGTAAGTATATGCTCTATGAACCTTGGAACTCCAGTACACAAGCTCGAAGCATATTCTCTAGCGTTTGAATGATCCTCTCGAATTGACCATCCATCAGAGATGAAATGTCGTACTAAAATTGAGCTGCGTAGCCATGGCTTTGTGCAGACTCTTCCAAAACTTCGATGTAAATCTAGGGTCTCCGTCTGGTACAATTGGACTTGGAACTCCGTGCAACCGTACGATCTCTTGAACATACAGTTTGGCGAATTGATCCATAGAGTATGTCATCTTCACTAGTAGAAAATGGGCTGATTTGGTTAATCGATCCACGATCACACATATAACATCATAGTCCTTTGTTGTTCGAGGCAATCTGACAACAAAATCGATCGATATTTGCTTCCATTTCAACTAAGGAACAGGTAATGGCTATAATTTCCCTTCTGGCCTTTGGTGTTCAACCTTAATCTGCTAGCAAATCGAGCACGTCTCAACGTATTTTGCTACAATCCTCTTCATATTAGGCCACCAGTAATGCTGCTTAAGATCTATGTACATCTTGGTACTTCCTGGATGCACAGAAAACTTAGAAGAGTGAGTTTAAGATAATATCTCCCTTTGTAGCTTTTCATTATTCGAAATGAACCATCTATTCCCAAACTAAAGAATTCCATCGTCAGAATAATTGAACTCTGACCTGTCATTGGAAGTCATGTTGGATCTAATTTCTTCGCATTCAGCGTCGTCCTTCTGGGTCTGCTTAATCTTCTCCAAAATAGTTGGCTGTAAGGACATAGCCGACAACGTGGCCAACACGTTCGACACCACCTCTAAGTTGAACTTCTGAAACTCTGTATTCAAAGCTAATGGCATGCCTAAAGTCACAGCTGAAAGTGGATGCCGTCACTCTGCTCAATGCATTGGCCATTACGTTTGCCTTACCGGGGTGGTATTTAATTTCGAAGTCATAGTCCTTCACAAACTCTAACCACTGCCGCTGCCTCATATTTATATCCTTATGAGTGAAAATATATTTCAGACTTTTGTGGTTTGAATATATCTGGCACGGCTGTCCATACAGATAATGCCTCCAAATTTTCAGCGCAAAAACTATCGCAGCCAACTCCAGGTCGTACGTTGGATAGTTTTGCTCGTAAGTCTTCAATTGCCTAGAGACATATGCTACCACCTTCCTTTTATGCATCAGCACACATCCAAGACCTACCTTCGAAGCATTGCAATAAATACTAAATCTTCCGTCCTCAGCAGGAAGCGTCAAAATTAGAGCAGTAGTTAATTTCTGCTTCAATGTCTTGAAACTGTGTTGGCAATCTTCAGACCAGAGATATCTCACATTTTTCATCGTTAGACGGGTCAGAGACGTTGCAATCTTCAAAAATCCTTCAATGAATCTTCTGTAATAACCCGCTAACTTGAGGAAACTCCGTATTTCAGTGGCATTCTTTGGCTGTGACCACTCCTTAACTACTTGGATCTTCGCTGGATCAATAGATATGTCATCGCTTGAGATGACATGACCCAAAAAATGGACCATATTCAGCCAAAACTCGCACTTAAAAAATTTCGCATAAAGTTGTTGTCTCTTCAAAGTCTCCAACACCAACCTCAAGTGCTCTTTATGACCCTCCCCACTATGAGAGTACACCAATATATCATTGATAAACATTTAAATGAATTTATTGAGATAATCGTAGAATACTCTGTCATCAGGTCCATGAAGGCGGCTGGGGCATTCGTCAGTCTGAAAGACATTACCAAGAATTCATAAGGCCCATATCGTGTCCGAAAAGCCATTTTCGGAACATCTTCTGGCCTGACCTTCAGCTGATAATAATCCGATCTCAGGTCAATTTTTGAAAACATTTGTGCACCTTAGAGTTGATCAAATAGATCGTCTATTCTTGGCAAGGGTACTTGTTCTTAATCGTCAGCTTATTCAATTCCTTGTAGTCGATGCATATCAGTAACGATCCATCCTTCTTCTTGACGAAAAGGATCAGCGCACCACACGACGAAAAGCAAGGGCGTATAAATCATTTCTCCACTAACTCTTCTAATTGCTTCTTTAACTCTTTCAGCTCCGTTGGTGCCAATCTATAAGGATTTTTTGACACCGGCTCAGCTCCTGGATACACATCTATAGCAAACTCTATTTCTTGATCCAGAGGTAAATGGGGTAAATCATCTAGAAAAACTTCAGGGAAGTCTTGAATAATCAAAACATCCTGCGACCTTGAATCCTTGAGAATTTGTATATATATAATATTGGCGAGAAAACCAAACGACTCACCAATCAAAACTTGATGAGCATTTATAGGTGCCATGATAGATATCTTTTGGGCATTTCTCGCAACCTGAAAGGTGTGCTTCTCACCACTTGGGGGTTGAAAACTCACTGTCCCCATCTTGCAGTCAATTGTAACGTAGTGCTTGAACATCCAATCCATTCCCAATATCGCATCATATCCAGTTATGCTTATAATAATAAGATTGACTAATAAATGTTTGCTTCCTACCGACACTACATCATCTCGTACAACTTGATTAGAATGCATATGCCCACCAGAAAGGAGCATCAATTCGTAACTACAGTCCGTTGATACCAGCCATACGTCTAATCTGACTATGAATGCGATTGCAATAAAAGAGTGCGTCGCACCTGAGTCAATCAAAGTATACGCAGGTACTGAATTTATCAATATGGTACCTGACACTACAGCTGCCTGGTCATCATCCCTCGACTCGATCATAGCGTGTTGTGCGCGTCGAACCCTTCTTCAGAGATGGGCAATCTCTGCTGGCGTGCTCCACCTCGTTACAATTGAAACATCGAGTCACCTTAGGCTTCAAGCAATCTCTAGCTAAATGTCCAGCTTCGTTGTAGTTGTAGCACTTTCCCGAGTTCAGTCTGCATTCGCCCGGGTGATATCTCAAGCACTTAGGGCGCCTTGAGGTCTTTTGCTACTGCTCTGGCTACTTGAACCTTCGCTGAACCTCTTAGTGCCCCTCTGTTGTTGCTGTTGGGAGGTACTTCTACTCTGCTGTGGGGCAACTTCCTTGAAAAATCTCCTGGAAGCTTCTCGCTGCTTAACACATTTTATTTCAGCTTCCTCCACCTCTAATGCCTTTGCCAACACTTTTGAATACAACACTTCTTGAGTTCCTGCTATCTTTATCCCTTTGTATATCTCCGGCTTTAATCCCTATACAAATTGAAACACCTTTTCCTCATTCTCGCTCACCATGTTGCTGGCAAAACGGAACAAGGATTAAAACTTCCGGTTGTACTTGGTCACCGATTGTAGCGACTTGGAAACCCTACCCGATTCCCAGTTTGCTCACTGCTCTGATACTAACTCTGTAGCGACCCGGTCCACCTTGGACCGGTTTGCTACTCACTCCCTATTTTACTCGTATCGTAAAATTCGCATAAAATTTTAAAACTTTTATTCTTCGACTTAAAACGACATTTTTGAAAATATTTAAACGGCGTTGCAGCGGAAAACTCAATTAAAATCAGTTTGGGTAAAACTTCATTTTGTGAAACGTAAAACAGAGACACCCGGTCGACACCTGTAAGTGTTGGTCGACACCTGGGTCGTCTCGGGTTTTTCATCGGTCGACACTGGTAACGCCGGTTGACACTACGTTTCTCTCGGGTCTTTTCGTCGGTCGACACTGGGAACACCAGTCGACACTTCTACGGTCATCTCAGAGAGGGGTGGACACCTGCTTTAACAGGTCGACACCTTGATCCTATTTGTCCGTGCAGGTTGACCTTTGCAGTCGACACCGTTGCCATTTTTACACTCATTGGGAAACACCTATAACCATGGGTCGACACTTACTTTGCCTCTGCCCACGCAGTTCGAACCTTGCGGTCGACACTCACCTTCCATTTTACACTGACCGGTCGACACATATTAACTTTGGTCGACACCTTGCACCAGTACATGTAAAAAAGAACACCAGTTCGGAGAAAACACAACGAACATTTCCACGATTAAATCCACGAAATAAAGACCTATATTTTTAAAACATAATCTCCTCAAGTGCTTTCAAAAAGACATGATCCCTACTCCAATCCCGGCTATAACCGTATCACACAACCTATATCCTCAAAAATCTATACACTGGTGTTTAATACAAAACGCTTATAAAATTCCACCACCTATCGCAGCATGGTCGTGTCACCCCAACAACTGCTTGCACCGGCATACGGTGTACGCCACCAACCACCATCTTAGGCATGCCCGTTACCTAACAACTCATCGTAAAGCTCGTCGTCACCTACCTCACGGAGCACAAAACGTAAGCCTAATGCTTAGCAAGTACAGAATATGAATTAAAAATCAATGCATAAATAACCCCTAACACATGCAGTTTCTATGCTCGGTTTTGTTTTCATTTCGTTTTAATTGTTATCATCTTCCACTTTCACGTGTGAGTCAAGAAGGCACCCATCCTATCACACTCAGGACAGCCAAACCACGACTCACAGAGCGAGATTAGAGGCACACATCATGTTCACACATGGGATGACCATATATAACCTCCTCCCAACATCAATCATAGAACCCTCTAGTGCTTTCTCACTAGCACGTTAACGACGAGGCGTTCACAAACCGTGTCATCTTACATACTTTCATCCATAGGAACCCCCTAGTGCTTTCTCACTAGCACGTTAACGACGAGGCGTTGCCCATGCGTGACATCTTTTTTTATCTGATTACGTTTCATATGCACAATTCAAAACATGCTCAAAAATCATTCTTTCGTAGTTCAAAACCATGATGCATGTCAACACATATGCACAACCAACTAACCAAACAACAAAACAACAATCAAAACAAACAAACAAACAATCCTATCATTCCATGGTGTAGGCCCGAAGGCAAATCACAAACAGTCCATCACTTACCTAGCGTCCTTGAAATTCCTCGCATTTCACAACTTCGTACGTTAACTGTGAATACCTATAAAATCACACATTCATCAATTCTAACTCGTTCAATTCATAAATTCCTAGCTTGAAAGTCATAACTTGTACCAAAATCAAAACTCTTCACTAAACCCAAAATCCCACTCAATTTTTGACCAACTTCGGAAATTCACAACTTCTCCAATACTCGTCCAAATTGGACGATCCAAAGTGCTACAGGTTCCTTTGGGTGTCTAGTTTCCTATGGTCTTATTCATTTCCTAATTCGACATCCACAACTTAGCTGAACGTGGCTGAACAGAAACTGCTCTAAAATTCATGCCCTCGGCTATCCAACCACTCAATCCTTCTCATAAAATCCTGTAATCTACTCCCACTTCTAGCTTAAGTTTCAACATGCGGATAAAAATCGACTCTACATTCAATTTCCCGTCTCTCCTTTCTAGGTTTTCACCAAATCACCCAATACCCTCACTAAATTCGTTTTTGTCGCTAAAAACAACGAACACACTAACTATTTACTCAAAACTAACTAAAACTTACCATAATCTGAAGAAATGGAAAAGAAATCGGCTGAGCGTTGCAGGAAGAGGGTTGCCGAACTTCTACGCGGGAAACGAGAAGAATAGGGGGGAAAATCGCGCTGTGGAGAGGGAAGAACACTGATGATGTTCTCTCTTTTAATTTTATTTATTTTTTATAATAATAATACCTAATTACTAAACTGCCCTCAACTCTTAACCATTCAATAAATCTGTTTCCCGCGTAGAGTTTTATAGGGGGCCATACCTATCGTAGGCTGATCGCTGTTGTGGTACGAGAATTCCACCAAGGGCAAATACTTGCTCCACCAACCTTGGAACTCTAGTACACACGCTCGAAGCATATCCTATAAAATCTGAATAGTCCGTTCAGATTGTTCGTCGGTCTGAGGATGAAAGGCAGTAGTAAAATTCAGTCGTGTCCCCATTGCTTTTTGAAGACTCTTCCAGAATTTTGATGTGAACTTTGGTTCCCTCTCCGACACAATTGAAATTGGTACTCCGTGCAACCTCACTATCTCCTAAATGTACAGGTTCACGAATTGGTCTATATTGAATGTCCTCTTCACCGGTAAGAAAATGGGCAGATTTGGTTAAACGATCCACAATCACCCACACCGCATCAAATCCCTTTGTCGTCCGGAGTAACCTAACAACAAAATTCATGGAGATTTGGTCCTATTTCCATTTTGGAATTGGTAATGGTTGCAACTTTCCAACCGGTCTCTGATGCTCAGCCTTGATTTGCTGGCAGATCAAACATGTCTCTATGTACCTTGCTACAGACTTCTTCATGCCAGGCCACCTATAATGTTGCCTAAGGTCTATGTATATCTTGGTGCTTCCAGGTTGAACAGAAAACCTTGAGGAGTGTGCTTCAGACAAAATTTCTTTCGAAGTTGATCATTGTTCTGAACATAACATCTCTTCCGGAACTTCAGGATTCCATCATTTGAACAGCTAAACTCAGTTCTGTCATTAGATGCTATGCTTGACCTAAATTCGTTGCACCTTGGGTCTTCCTGTTGAGCTTCTCTAATTTTCTCAAAAATTGATGGCTTCAAAGATAAGGCTGATAATTATACTGCCACATTTGAAACTAACTCCAAATTAAATCTCTAGAATTCTGTACTCAACTT
Organism: Begonia peltatifolia; assembly: GCA_022433055.1. Taxonomy (NCBI): domain Eukaryota; kingdom Viridiplantae; phylum Streptophyta; class Magnoliopsida; order Cucurbitales; family Begoniaceae; genus Begonia; species Begonia peltatifolia. The sequence goes on along the minus strand of CM039519.1, from coordinate 9,175,886 downwards.
TTTAGACATCTCAGCATTCATTGCTGAAATTGAGGTCGAAATCCGGCTTAATGCATCAGCCACTACATTGGCTTTGCCAGGGTGGTATTTGATCTCCAGGTCGTAGTCCTTCACGAACTCCAACCACCGTCTCTGCCTTATATTCAGCTCATTTTGAGTGAAGATATACTTCAGACTTTTGTGATCTAAGTATACCTGACACTGCTGTCCATAAAGATAGTGCCTCCAGATTTTTAGCGCGAACACGATTGCTGTTAACTCCAAATCGTGGGTTGGATAATTTTGCTCATAAAACTTTAATTGCCTTGAAGTATAAGCGATCACCTTTCCGTTTTGCATCAAGACACAACCCAATCCGATTCTGGAAGCATCACAGTAAATACTGAACTTCTCATCCATCACCGGAAGTATCAATACTAGAGCTGTAGTCAATTTCTGCTTCAGTATCTGGAAACTGTGCTCACAGTCCTCCGACCACACATACTTGACTTCTTTTCTTGTCAGACGAGTCAGGGGTGCTGCAGTCTTTGAAAATCCCTCAATAAACTTCCTGTAGTAGCCAATCAATCCCAGAAAGATTCGAATCTCACTGACATTCTTTGGCTGAGGCCATTCATTGATCGACTGTATCTTAGTTGGATCCACTGATATCCCTCTATCGGAAATCACATGTCCAACAAAATTGACCTTATCCAGCCAGAACTCGCACTTAGAGAATTTTGCATACAGCCGATGCTGCTTCAAAGTCTCTAGAACCATCTTCAAATGCTCTTTATGTTCTTCTTCATTACGGGAGTAAACTAAGATATCATCGATAAATACAATGATGAATTTATCTAGATAATCTTAGAATACCCGATTCATCAAGTCCATGAAAACGGTTGGGGCGTTTTTCAGCCTGAATAACATTACAAAGAATTCATAGTGTCCGTATCTAGTTTGAAAGGCTGTCTTCGGGATGTCCTGCGATCTAACCTTTAGCTGGGAATACCCCGATCTCAAGTCTATCATCAAGAAAATTCGAGCCCCTTGGAGTTGATCAAATAAGTCGTCTATCCTCGGCAGTGGATACTTGTTTTTTATGGTTAGCTTATTCAGCTCCTTGTAGTCAATACACACTCGGAGTGATACTTCTTTCTTTTTTACAAATAGGATTGATGCGCCCCATAGTGAAAAGCTCGGGCGTATGAATCCCTTTTCCAACAATTCTTCCAACTGTTTTTTCAACTCCTTTAATTCCGGAGGAGCCAACCTATCAAGGTTCTTCGATATTGGCTATGCACTGAGATATTGTCAATCACAAATTTGACTTCCCGGTCTGGAGGTAAACCAGACAAATCGTCCAAGAACACATCAAGAAACTTACGAACTACCACAATATCCTGTGGTTTTGTCTCCACGTGAAATTGAGTATCTAAAATTGTTACGAGAAAACAAAAATGCTCACCCATTAACAATCTCCGAGCCTCGATGGGTGCCAATAAAGATAGCTTCTTCACATTTTTCATAACTTGCAATGAATGTTTAGCACCACCTGGGGGTTAGAAATTAACGGTTCCAGTCCTGGAATCAATCGTTGCGCAGTGCCGAAACAACCAATCCATGCCCAATATCACGTTATAGCCAGTTATTCCCATCACAATCAAATCAGCAAGCATACTCTTAGCCCCCACCGATATGACACTGTCACGCATCACTTGATCGGAGTGGATGCGCTCACCAAATGGTAGCCTCACTTCATAGGTACACCCAGCTGGTTTAGCCCATAAATTTACTTTCACCACAAAAGCCGTAGCAACAAAGGAGTGTGATGCTCCTGAATCTATCAACGTAAATGCAGGCACCGTATCAACTAGAGCCTTACCTGAAATAACAGCTGGTTGATGTTCACTCTCGGGCTTTATCATAGCAAAGATCCTGGGCGTCATCTTGGCCTGACCCTTCTTTGCTGCCCTAGATATGTGACCGGTCTCATTGTAGGTGAAGCACTGGTTGACTCTCGATTTTGTGCAGTTCCGAGAAATATGACTAGCCTCATTGCAATTATAGCATCTGCCTGCAAACTGTCTGCATTCTCCCGGATGGCTCTTCAAGCACTTCGGACATTGTGGGTACAATGCCACCTGGCCTCTTGGTTCGAGAAGAAGATCTTCCCCTACTCGTTTGTGGTGTGATCTCCTTAAAGAACCTTCTGGTGGCTTCTCCTTGCCTCACACATTGGGCCTCCGCCCCCTCCATTGCCAATACTTTAGCCACGACTCGTGCATACGGTACTCCCTCGGTTCCAGAGATTGTCACGCCTCTATATATCTCCGGTTTCAATCCTTGCACAAACTGTAGTACCTTATCTTCTTCGTTACTCACCAATTGGCTTGCAAACCTAGACAATGATTAAAACTGTACGACGTACTCAGCTACTGGCCAAGTCTGCTTTAACTGTAAGAATTCCAACCTCTCCGCAGCTTGGACCGTCCAGTTGAAATACTTGTCATAAAACATCTCTTTAAATCTCTTCCAGGTCAAGTCCCGTGCAGCTATGGTGGCCTCTACTGTCTCCCACCAACTCTGGGCGTCGTTCGATAGGTGGAATGTCGCACATGTAACCATATTCCCCTTCTCCACATTGGCATACTTGAACATATTCTCAATGGTGCGGATCCATCTTTCCGCAGCAGTCGGATCCGTCATCTAGCCCTCAAACGTCGGAGGCTTCAATCTCCTAAACCTTTCTCCACTAGAGCCCGCTCCATGGTTCGCTTGTCCTTGATTCAATAACATTCCCAATTGTTGGGACTGCCTGTCGACCAACTTGGTCAGTCGTTTGATTGTAGCCAAGTTGTCATCATTCTCTGATCCTACTGCCTCTCTCGAAACTCTAGGTTGTCTCGGTCGCCTATCCATCTCGGCTAATTCCTGTACGAGGTTAGCATAATCTAGCCTTAGTTACAATATAACTAAAATAAACAACCACTCACAGTTGGTGGAGCACGTTGCATGGCGGCCGGCAATGTTGAGTAATTCTTTGAATGACTTGATCATAATGGCTCTGATACAAACTCTGTAACGCCCCGAAAATCCTACCCAATTCCTGGTTCACTCACTGCTCTGATACCAACTTTGTAGCGACCCGGTCCACCTTGGACCAGTTTGCTACTCACTCCCTATTTTTCTCGTATCGTAAAATCCGCATAAAATTTTAAAACTTTTATTCTTCGACTTAAAACGATATTTTTGAAAATATTTTAAATGACATTGCGGCAAAAAACTCAATTAAAATCAGTTTGGGTAAAACTTCATTTTGTTAAACGTAAAACAGAGACACTCGGTTGAAACCTGTAAGTGTCGGTTGACACCTGGGTCGTCTCGGGCTTTTCATCGGTCGGCACTAGCAACGTCGGTCGACACTACGTTTTTCTCGGGTCTTTTCGTCAGTCGACACTGGGAACACCGGTAGACACTTCTACGCTCATCTCAGAGAGGGGTCAACACCTGCTTTCACAGGTTGACACTTTGATCCTCTCTGTCCGCGTAGGTCGACTCTTGCGGTTGACACCGTTGCCATTTTTACACTGACCGGTCAACACCTATAACCATGGGTCAACACTTACTTCGGCTCTGCCCGCGCAGGTCAAACCTCGCGGTCGACTCTCACCTTCTATTTTACACTGACCGGTTGACACATATCGACTTCGGTCGACGCACCAGTACATGTAAAAAAGAACACCAGTTCGGAGAAATCACACGATGAACATTTCTACGATTAAATCCACGAAGTAAAGACCTATATTTTTAAAACATAATCTTCTTAAGTGATTTTAAAAAGACATGATCCCTACTCCAATCCCGGCTATAACCGTACCACACAACCTATATCCTCAAAAATCTATGCACTGGTGTTTAATACAAAACGCTTACAAAATTCCACCACCTATCCTACCATGGTCGTGTCGCCCCAACAACTGCCTACACCGGCATACGGCGTATGCTACCAACTACCATCCAAGGCATGCCCGTCACCTAACAACTCACCAGAAAGCTCATCGTCACCTACACCACGGAACATAAAACGTAAGACTAATGCTTATCAAGTATGGAATATGAATTAAAAATCAATGCACAACTCAACTCTTAACATGCAGTTTCTATGCTCGGTTTTGTTTTCGTTTCGTTTTCATTGTTATCATCTTCCACTTTCACGTGTGAGTGAAGTAGACATCCATCCTATCATACTAAGGACGGCCAAACCATGACTCACAGAGTGAGATTAGAGGCACATATCATGTTCACCCACGGGACGGCCATACATAACATCTTCCCAACATCGATCATAGAACCCTCTAGTGCTTTTTCACTAGCACGTTAACGACGAGGTGTTCACAAACCGTGTCATCTTACGTACTTTCATCCATGGGAACCCCTTAGTGCTTTATCACTAGCACGTTAATGACGAGGTGTTGCCCATGCGTGACATCTTTTCTTATCTGGTTACATTTCATATGCACAAAACTTATTCTTTCGTAGTTCAAAACCATGATGCATGTCAACACATATGCACAACTAACTGACCAAACTACAAAACAACAATCAAAACAAACAAACAATCCTACCATTCCATGGTGTAGGCCCAAAGGCAAATCACAAACAGTCCATCACTTACATGGCGTCCTTGAAATTCCTCGCATTTCACAACTTCGTACGCTAATTGGGAATACCTATAAAATCACACATTCATCAATTCTAACTCGTTCAATTCATAAATTCCTATCTTGAAAGTCTTAACTTGTAGCAAAATCAAAACTCTCCACTAAACCCGAAATCCCACTCAATTTCCTACCAACTTCAAAAATTCACAACTTGTACAATAATTATCCGAATTAGACGATCCAAAGTGCTATAGGTTCCTTTGGGCGTCTAGTTTCCTATGGTCTCATCCATTTCCTAATTCGACATCCGCAACTTGGGCAAACGTGGCCGAACAGAAATTGCTCCAAAATTCGTGCACTCGGCTATCCAACCACTCAATCTTTCTCATAAAATCCCGTAATCTACTCCAACTTCTAGCTTAAGCATCAGCATGCAGATGAAAATCGACTCTACATTCAATTTCCCGTATCTCCCTACTAGGTTTTTACCAAATCACCCTATACCCTCACTAAATTCATTTTTGTCGCTAAAAACAACTAACACACTAATTATCTACTCAGAACTAACTAAAACTTACCGTAATCTGAAGAAACGGAAAAGAAATTGGCTGAGCGTCGCAAGAAGAGGGTTGCCGAACTTCTACGCGGGAGAGGAGAATAATAGAGGGAAAAATCGCGCTGTGGAGAGGGAAGAACACCAATGGTGTTCTCTCTTTTAATTTTATTTATTTTTTATAATAATAATACCTAATTACTACACTGCCCTCAACTCTTAACCGTTTAATAAATCTGTTATATAGTCCAATTCCGGTTAAATTCTTAAATTTTTCCCTCCTCCATTAACCTCAAAATAATCTTTTATTTAAGGGCAGAAATTCTCCGTTTGACAAAAACTCCACCGATTATAATTACATAAATCTGAAATTAATTCAAACGGAAAATTTTGGGTGTTACACGATTTCGTCTGCTTCAACTGTAGGAACTCCATTCTCTTAGCTGCCAGTACCGTACTGTTGAAATATTTGTCATAAAAGGCATCTTTCAACTTCTCCTATGTCAAGTGTTGTGCATCGATGGTGGTATCCACGGACTCCTACAAAAATCGGGTATCCTTCGCTAAGGGGAACAAAGCCAATGAAACTTTATTTTCTTCTTCCACATTTGCATACCTGAACATATTTTCAATCGTATGGACCCACTCTTCTGCAGCCGTTGGACCTGTTGACTGCCCCACAAACGTCGGTGGTCGTAACCTCTAACATTTGTCACCTGACTGATCATGGCTAGAGTTAGAGCTTGTACTTCCTTGAACTTATCAATTCAGTAGAATTCTTTGCTGTTGAGACTATCGATTCACCAACTCGGTCAACTACCTGATCGTCATTGAATCATCTTCACTTCTCAAATCAGCTGCCTCTCTCGGCACTCTCGGACGTTCTGGTCGTCTAAAGATTATGGCTAACTTCCTGAACAAAAGTTAATTACTCTAATAAGCATCTAATAACTAAAGCTAAAATTAAGCACTTACAGTTGGCGAAGCACATCGTGCGGCGATCGGCGATGTTAGGTGATCGTTTGAACAGTTTGACCATTTGGCTTTGATACCACAACTGTAGCCCCCGAAAATCCACGCATTCCCGGTACGCTCACTACTACCACTCACACAGATACGCTCGGAAAAATTCAAGTAAAAATTTAAAACTTTTGTTCCTCAACTTAAAATGACTATTTTAAAAACGTTTAAAAACGTCGTAACGGAAGACTTAGATTAAAACTAGTTTAAATAAAGTTTCAAATTTTCTAAACATAAAAGCAATCAACTTCGGTCGACCCCGGTAAATACCAGTCGATACTTCCATCAAATTTTTCATTATTTGTCGACACTTGCTTGCACCGGTTGACATTACATTTCTTTCTGTCCTCGTCGGTCGGTCCATGAGGTCGACACTCCTGTTTATTTTGCACAACCGGTCGACACTTGCCTGCACCAGTCGACACTTCGTTTCTCTTTGTCCGCGTCGGTCGATCCATGAGGTCAACACTTCCGCTTATTTTACACTACGGGTCGACACTTCGTTTCTCTCTGTCCGCATCGGTCGATCCATGAGGTCAACACTTTCGCTTATTTTACACTACCGGTTGACACTTGCCTGGACTGCTCGACATTTTAGTTCTCTCTGTCCGCGTCGGTCGATCCATGAGATCGACACTTCCACTTACTTTACACTACCGGTCGACACTTGCCTGCACCAGTTGACACTTCATTTCTCTCTGGGCGTGTAGGTCGACCGAAGCGGTCGACACCTACAGAGTTTGGTCGACCCCCTTTACGTGCAGGTCGACACTCTGTACGCATTTTCCCCCTAAGTAGTCGAAACCTTCTATATGCTGGTCGACACTTGCTAGGCTTGATTGACCACTCAGCCTATCGGTCGATACTTTGTTTACAGAATTTTCCCTAAAAACCTTAAAACTTCCCAAAAACGATCGAACTTCGACTCAACATTAAAAACAATACAATGTATACTTTTTCATCAACTCAAAATCATTATTTACTGAAACAAAACGAATACTAAAGTTTCAAATCCGTCTATATATCCAAATAATTCACTAGAACTTAAAATGACTCAAAACTATTTTGACTGCACTCCAAAACTTGTACCTACGCCCACCATTGTGACACCCCGAAGACCCACACGTTCTCGGTGCGCTACAGTGCATCTACACACACACACTAACACTTGACATAATTCACTTAATTTAATACCCTTTTGTTTCCAATTTACTCTCCCCTTTTTTTTTGACTCGATTCGAAAACAACTCGCGTCTCCCCTTCGACACCTCACGCACACTCTCACGGTGCCGCACATACCACTCAACGTTACTGTGTTTCGCGCACGCTCACAGCGCCGCGTGCCCCACGCACCCTGCCGCTGTACAGCACGTCCGTGCGCACACCCTCACCCGGTGTCGCACGACCCATGGGTACCCAACAGGGCCGCATGCCCCGCGCACCTGCGATCACGCCGCACATCCACACTCATCTAAACTCCTCTAGCATTCATCATACAGACACCTTGACCTATTTCGTATCCTCTCGAATCTCAACCCCTCTGCCGAAATTTCGGCAGAGTACCGCCTAAAAACTGGCTACCCCAAAATTTAACCCTGCATACAATTCACCAGAATCCAACAGTATTTACCTATCCATCATCCAGAGAAATCATCCCAACCCAAATCAGAGTAATAAGACGACGAAAATCCATCAAATACAAATGAAGAAAGTCTCCAGTATAGAGAAATAACATACTCTAACATGGAAAAATATCCGCGTACGTCACCAAAATCACACGCACTCCATATACACCTATATACTGACGCATATACAACAATCAATCCCATCCTCCGTACATAATCACCGCAAAAGAAAGAAAGCCCACAAACCGACCAGGCCACAACCTACCATATCCACGGGTCGGGTCGCCCTAACAAAAGTCCGCCATCCGGTGCCGCAGTCGCACGCCGCCAACCATCCTACGCCTCAGGACTAGGCACTGGAGGCTCACCAGCGGTATCGTCAGCACCTACACCACAGAACACACAACATAAGCCTAACGCTCAGTAAGTAATGCGATATGAAAGTAAAAGCCGACAATGCAATCATATCACATGCAGTCTCTACACTCACACTCATGTTGTCATATCTGTGACGCGTAGTGCAGCCACACCAGGGTAAGGAGGAACCTCACGCCACCCTACACCCTGACACGTCGCCAACGTCCCGGACTCCCCAGCAATGAGGCCCACAAGCTACACCCACGCATCACCACACGGCAACCACATCAGGGTAAGGGTGTACCTCGCGCCACTCTACACCCAGACACGTCGCCCCCGTCCCAGTCTCCCCAGCACGGGGCCACAGTTGCCACACACACACATTTCGCGACAGCCCAGCCGGCCCACCCCTCACGTAGGATCCGCGACTGGTGTTGCACCGGGCCACACACTAGTAGGATCAGCGGTACCACTGCCCATATCCTCACTGTCAACACATTCACGCCGCATGACGCCCAGCCGGCCCACTCCTCGAGTAGGATCCGCGACTGGTGAAGCACCGGCCCGCACACTAGCGGGATCCGCGGTACCACCGCCACACGTCTCACCTCATACATCAAGGCATGCTAAAAATCATTTTCGTTCCCGTTTTAAAAAAATATTATGCATGTCACACAATACGCACACACACCGCAATCAATCACATAACACTAAAGTTCTACAGTGTAGGCCCACTTGGGCAAAACACATGCATGCACTACTTACCTGGCGTCCTAAGCTCGCTCGACGCACAGCTTCGCCAAAAGAAAGCCTCAACCTAAAATACAACAAATTTCTCATCAGTATTTATCTCAACATTCACCAATTAGCTAAAAATAACCTTATCTAACTACACTCATTAAATTCCAACTAAAACGGTCCATTGGTTTGGTTTGGCCGAATACCAGCTCAACGTTCGGATGCGCATAACTTTTGCGTCCGTCAACGGAATCAAACGATTCAAGTGGCTAAACGTTTCCTTAAGAACCTAGTTTAACATCCCAAGACGGATTTTAAATCGGTAGGCCGCGGATAGGCGAAAAACGCCAATAACCGAATCTGCCATTTTTATTAAAATTTCACATTTTCACTTCCATTCAACCAAAACTCACTCTCAACTAGTTATATGCATCAAAATGGCTATGCTACTCTCACACGTTGAATTTCCACGAAAAACGGTCACTAATTTGACTTAAACCAAAATCTCGCATAAACTTCCGACGCGCATAACTTTTGCGTCGGATATCGGAATCGAACGATTCCAGCGGCCATACATTCCTCTAACAACCTATTTTAACTCACAAAAACAGAATTTAAAACGATTAACCACAACTAGGCCAAAATGGTTAAAAACCGAATCTGTTTCTACACAAAATAGACAAATTTCCGTCATCCACCCGATTTCTACAAGTCTCTTCACTAAACATCCACATTCCAGCCAACTAAGCCAACTAAGCATAAACAGAGCAAAAACCGATGGTTTCAGACTCGACCCGAACCCTGCAGTCAACACAACTTCTGGGATTTTCCTCTCAACCCGAGCACTCAGCCAAGCCAACCATTTAACACGGTTGAGGCCCCCCTTCCAGACTCCCTGGTTACACGCTCGGACCTCGGGAGTCTGGCTCAGAGTATGCCGACCATAATCGGTCGCAAAAACGAAGATAAACAGGGGAAAGTTACCTGTTTCTCGGTCAAGTTTTCGGCCCAGAAAAATTGAGCCGTCAGCTGACCACAATTCGCCGGAGTACCCTGCGCGCCGGCTTCCCACCCACGACAACTGATCATCGACGCCAACTCCCGATTCCCGCTCTCCCTCTCGGTCGTTTGCCCTCGCTCTTCTCCTCGTCGGTAAACAGCCGAATGGCTTCAAAATTGAAGCCATTCGGTTGTTGTTTATTTTATTTTATTTATTTATATATATATACCAAATTACAAAACTGCCCTCACGTGTTTAAATCTTCCGTGATTTCGTTAATTTCTCAACCTCCCGACTTTAAATTCTGAAACTAATCGCAAAAGTAGGCCTCGAGCCTTATAATGTAAATCTTTCCCGTTGAACTATTTCTCAAAACTCCGACCGGGATTAAGTTAAAAATTCCAGAAATTAAAATAAAAATCAAAATTCCCGGGTTACTACAACCATGGTCAAAACACCCTAACACTCCTCCAACCGCCTCCTAGTTCTGGACTTGCTCAGAGTACTCACAAGCTACTGCCTCGTCACCTACATCACCGAACTCATCTATTAGCGTAATACTAAGTAAGTAATGTACATAAAAACTTAACACTGAAATCAAACACATTCTAACATATGCAGTTTCTACAATTTCATCTCTACTTTTATTTTTGTCACTTTCTTACATCTTCTTTATCTTGTTACTACTAGGTTATTCTTTACGTGCTAGATCAAGGTAAGACACCTCGCGATCCACCTCACGGGACAAAGCAAACCTCGATCTAGTAAAGTGACATACCTCGCGGTCCACCTCTAGGGATAAGGTCATCACGTAGAGCGGGGGAAGAAGTGATACATTTCTCGGTCCACCTCTGGGGACAAGACCACTCAACTCCACATTTATTATCTTCTTACGTATCTTCTCATTTTGTTCATCTTATCTCATCCTACTGTTTCATTCCGTAAAAACATGAAAATTCATTTTCGTTTCGTTCTTACATTTTAAAACCATGATGCATAATCACTAAAAGATAACATAAAGTAAATGTGGATTCATCCTAACGAACTGTGATGTAGGCCTGAAGGTAAAACACTTACTGCAGTACTTACACTACTTACCTAGCGTCCTAGCAATTCATATTCCGTATATAGCTGAACCTATAAAACTACACATCCATTAATTATTCTTCGTCAAACTCATAAAACTCTAAGGGAAAACAACACTCTAACAACTAATCTAACTAAATTCAAAATCCTACACAATTTTCAACCAAATTCGGAATTGCATAACTTATCCAATACTCGTCCGATTTGGCCTACGAAATGTTACGGACTTCTGAGGACGTCTAATTTATAATGGTCTAATCAAATTCCTAATCCAACACTTATAGCTTGGCCGAATGTGGCCGAACAGAAACCGTTCCACAATTCAAGTATTCGGTTATCCAAACGCTCAATCTTTTCTATATAAGCTCATAATCTATTCCTACTTCTAGGTTAAATATCAATACATGGACAGAAATCAAACACCAATACATGGACAGAAATCAACTCTAACTTCAAATTCTCGTATCTCCCTCCTAGGTTTTTACAAAATTATCTCATACCCTCACTAACTTCATTTTTAACACTCAAAACAACTAAAATACTATCTATCTATTAAGAACTAACTAAAACTTACTGTAGATTTGAATATTGATGAAGGAACAAAGATGATCGCCAGCTGGAAGAAGAAAAACTCATTGAGGAAGGGCTTTCTCGCGTGGGAAAGAGAAAGAATAGAGAGGGGTTTTGATGCGGGGGAGAAAAGAAAACACGGCAAGGTGTTCTTATGCTTTCTTTCTTTCTTTTTTTAATAATAATAATAATTATAACCTAATTACTAAATCACCCTTAACTTTAAACCGTTTAATAAATCTATTATTTGGTTCGTGTTCGATCGAAATCTTAAAATTTTCTCTTCTCCATTAGTCTCAAAATAATCTTATACTTAATGGTAGAATTTCCCCACTCTCAATTCCGACCAAAACTCCACCGATTACAATTACGTAAATTTAAAAATTAGTTTTAGCAGAAAAACTTTTGGTGTCACATCAATAGTAGTGGAACTCTAGATTGAGCAGTAATTGGAACTCCAGATTAACAGTACCAGAACCTAAGATTGAAAAGTAACAAGAACTCCAGATGAATAGTAGTGGAGCTCCAAAAATATCATTTTTGTGTTCCGCATCAAATTGCAAACCTCCACAAAAACAGTAGCAGAGGACAGGTACCATGGAAAAAATTAGATATTTATACGACAACCTAACCCTAAAATGTATTATTCGACCAAAAACAACGAGTTACCCCGCACCTACTCTCAATCTCTAGCAAGATAACCCTAATCCATGCCAAATTTTATAGGAAATGATCCTCAATAGAATATACGCATGAATAAATGTGTATGTGGGGATCGTTTAGAGTTTCAAATTCACTTTTAGAAATTACCCGTAAGAATTCTATGTCCTATTTTTGAGACGTTCGATTTCTTCCTCTAGACTATGCTAATATGTGAGAATCTTTATGGTTAGGTTAATTCAAAGCAAAGGTTAATTATTGTAATCGACCATCATCGTGTTAAGGCTTCGAGGTAAATGATATTTGTTTGTGTTTAGCCTTTCAGGATACATCATAAAGTGCTAAGATAAGTTGTTTTAATTTATTTTTGTATGTATGATGATAGTTTAGATATTGATTAGGATACTTTATGAGATGTTTTATTGTTATATGAGAAATTAAGGATTTGTAATGTGTTATTCGAGGATGTGCTACAGGATATAATAACTCCATATGTCTTATTATTATATTGAAGATGAATATTAGCCGAGGATATGTTAGATCGTAGGACTGGATTGTCACACATTGATTTAGATATTGATGATTCAAGGATATGTTATTGTGTTTCATTTAGATATTAATTGTTCTTGATTGTAGAGTTATGTGATACTTGCATGATAATGAATTGACTATTATTGGGATCGTAAACTAATAATGTATTTTTTATGTCATGCATAGTATGATTATACATATGTTCATGCATTCATGAAAATTGTTTTCACTAAGAAAGATTGAAATATTGAAATGTAATACCCCGATTTTAAAATCTCAAATTTACAAATCTTAATTTAAAACTCTAGAAATGTTTTCTAAAATTTGATTTAAAATCAAACGTTAAATTTTTAACTTGAAAAAAATATTTTTAAAATCTTGAATAAAAACCATGAATTGTGCAGAATTTATAATTAAAACATTAATTAAACTTATTCGAAATGGATGCAGAATCATAAATAATCCATAAAAATTCGAATAATAAAATTTAAGATAATTTATTCAAAGTTGAAATAAAAATCAAAATACTTTTAAAAAGTGAAATATAATATTTTAAATTCTTTTTTTGGGAAAATCAATGTCTTATTCTATATGCTGGTTTGCCATTGAGAGATTCTTGATCGCAAATAGTTCTTTCTAAGATAAAAACTCACGTACGTCACAAAATTATTCAAAACATGATAATTAACTCAGCAAGCAAAAATAAATACAAGGGTAAAAAATTAACATTTACTTTTACCGAATCCTTATTACAAAAATAATTGGTATTCATTTTCCAACCTTAGACTCAGTCATCTCCTTGTCGTTCAGGCTTTGTCAACTTACTTTCAGTCGACTTCATCATATAATTGTCGTTCAGGCTTTTGCTATCACGTCAGTACCATTAATGCTCAAGCTCACCATCTCATTGTCGTTCAGGTTTTTGCTATCACATATTTTTCGTCAATTCCATTATTTTCATGTACATACAATATGTCCTACAAATTTTATCTTTATACTATTCTAAATCAATGTCTAAACATTCGTGTTCAAATATCAACTCATATAATAAAACAGTTATAAAAAAAATAATATAATATCTTGTGATATAGTACCGTAGTCAAAACATAAGAAAACTATATTTTTACTTACTTGGATTTCGAGCGATATGGTTATCGGGATTTGTTTATTATTCCAAATAATATCCTGCTCAAATAAAATCTTTGGTATTAGATTTCTAATTAATAAGTCCAATTTCAAAGAAATTTGAGCAGAAATTCCTTACGTTGTACTCTTAGGTCGGATCGGGTTGATTGGATCGATTCAGATGGCTTCTGTGATTTTTCCTACCTAATTCGAATGTCGATATTAGAATCCTACTTAATAAATTTCAACTTTAAAAGAATTTGGACAATAAATTTCAACTTTAAAAGAATTTGGACAAAAATCCTTACTGGTTTAATCCTTGGATCGGTTTGGTCTGATTCGGATCAAAATTTGGTTGGGGTGAATAGTGCTAGTTCGGGTGAAAAGTGCTGGTTCGGTCAACTGGGCCAGTTCGGGTCGGTTTGACTTAAGTGAACCGGTTTAGTTTTCTTTAAACTAAACCTCCTTCTTCTTCGTCCGTTTTATTGAGAGAGAGAAAGAGAGAGTGAGTGAGAGAGAGAGACAAAGATTGAGAGGAAGAGTTGAAATGGAGAGAGATGAGGGATTTTACACCGATAGTTTGTCGATGGAGGCTGAGTGGTTGGTCTCTTTGAAGTTGTTGCGCTGAGGAAGGATTTTTACTTCTCGTCGAAGGAGGCTTGCTGCATCGGAGATCGAGATATGAGTTCTTTTCTGGTTTCAGAGAACTCGAAAGAGAGGGAGAGAGCTGTGGTATGAACTTACTCCTCAACCGAATGTCTCTATTTATAGAAGAGGTTTGCCCCCCACTCCTTCGAGAAATTTGAGTTCATCTCAAATTTTTGAGCTATTGTATCTGATCTTCCTCTGATTCTGGACGATTTCCAGACAAAGGTTCATTGATGGTTGTTTCTCCAAAATTCGAGTTCAGCTTGGATTGCAAAGTTGTAAATCCAATTTCCAATTGGATTTTCAAAAACGCCTTCTGATGGTTTAGTATTTTAGAACTATTTTCAGACTTGATTCATAGAGAATCGATATTTTTGGAATTTTGAATTCAAATCTTAGATTAGGTTTATGATTTTGAATTGATTTGGGGATTTCAAATTTAGAATTTAGAATTTTTGAATTTAGAATTTTTGAATTGAAAACCCTAAGTGTTACAATCTCTCTTCTTTAAAAGAAATTTTGTCCTCAAAATTTAAATGGTTATCTGAAAAGTTCCTATCAAACTTTTATCATTTCCTTTTATCTTTTTTAGGCTTCTTCTTATACATTCAATAGTATTAATCCTCACATCATCCTCGAGTTTGTAGGTTAAGGGTCACTAAGCTTTCGCTGCGTCACTCTTGATTTATAACTACATTTGTTTATTCCTAAATATTCTCATCCATATGCTTAAACTTTCCTTATTTTGTTAAGAATTAGTTTTTAACTCCTATATATCGTTAAACTCTCATTTCAAATACATTAATGTTGATATAATAGTTGTGATTCTTAAATATTTTTGTCATTTAAACTTATTATCGGCCTAATGTCTAATTTCTTAAATTTTGAATTTTCTTTAGATTCATGTTAATACATGAATATTTCTCCATTATACTATCCAATTTCTTCTTCTAGTAATCTAAATATCTAATTTCTAAATTCATACAAAGTATCAGTAATTTTTATTTTATTATTATTATTTTCACTAAAACCTTAGAAACATAATAGTTTTTCTAGTAAAATCTAGCGTGCACGTTTTTCTTTAGCTGCAATTATTCTAACCTATGCACTAAATGTAAATTTCATTCTTAAGATCCTCAAATTTGTGTTTTTCTTTTATTCATCTATATCCTCAAGAAATTAATAATTCATCAATAAAATCTAAATTCTAAATTTTCTCGAGTAATGAAGGTTCTAAATTGAGTATACATAAATGTCATACATATATACTCTAATGCCATTTTTTTTTCAACTGCAACATCAAAATATCCCCAAAATTTTAATAATTTCTTAAGTAAAGTCTAAACTTCAGAATTCCTCGAGCAATGCTTATTTAAATTAAATACTTAGATATAAATTTTATATTTAAGACCTCAATTATATTCTCAAAATATCATTATTCATGATGATCAATATAACTCTAATGCCTATAGAAATAATGATCTCTCTATATATCATCGAGTCTATTCCAATCAACTACATTTTTAAAATTTAGATTCTTATTTAAAGACCTTAATTTCATTTTGATAAATATTATCCTCAAAATTTAGTAATTCATCTACTAAGATTTATTCTCGATGGTTCCTCAAACAATGACCTCTCTAACCACATATTCGAATATAATTCCCATAATTACGTTCATTGTATTCAATTTGATCAACTAAAACCTCAATTATTTATCAAGTACTATTTAATTCCTATATTCTCAAATTAAATAATTCTAAACTATATACTTTAACACTCAATCGTTCGTAGAATTCTTCACTTTAATTTAATCAACTATAACTTCAATTTTAAAAATCATCTAATTTCATTCCATTTCTATTTCTCCTCAAACAAAATTTATTATAATCCTCAATTCGTTAAATTTCATATCTTGAAAAGTTTTTAATAATTACTCCACTACAATGTAACTCTATACATCCCTATAATAATAATCAACTTAGAATAAATTTGAAGTTTAAATTCTCAACATTTCTTTGATCAATTTATATTCCTCAAAATGTACTAACTTTTTAATGAAAACCTAATTTCTATATTTTCTTAATCAACCAACATTAAACACTTACAAGGTAAAGTTCATATATTAAGTCCTCAACTAAGTTTTTATCAATTATGTCCTAAAACTTTGTTAAATAAAATCTATTATTAAAATTTTTTAAAACTTTTCCTAAACTAAAATTTTCCAATATAAGATCCTCAATACTTTCATTATCTATTGGTAAATTATATTCTTATGATATACTAATTCCTTATGCAATAACCCGAGAAATTTTGAATCTTAGACTTTATTTTTGAAATTTAAATTAAGTCTTGGTTGGAGTTTTCGGGAAGCTTTTGGCGAGAAATTTATTTTCAAAACTCGGTATTTAATCCGTAGAAACATTTATGAAATTTTAAAGTAAGGAGGACGCTAATTTAACGAAGTTACAGACGGTTATGTACATGAGGGTGTTTCAGTAATTTCTTTGTTTAAAAAATAAAGATAATGATAAAAAATAAACAACCGAATGCCTTCGAAGAGAAGCCATTCGGTTGTCGTTCGTGAGGGAGTCCGAGAGAGCGAGAGTGAGAAAGACCGAGCCCTAACTACCGAGCACCGACAGCCGACATGGAGAAGCGCTCGCGAGTGTGCCAGACCATTCCGATGAAACAAGGTTCAGGCGTGGTTTGATATCTCGAGCTCAAAACCAAAGGTGAGTCCTTTTTTGGGTTTCCTGTTTTAGCCGAGCTTAGTGCTCGGCTTCCTTCCGTTTTCTGTGGACTTGGCCAAAATGTTTGAGTGAATTAGGAGTGTGAATGTGTGTGTTTAGTGGATGGACAGTAAGTGTCCGTTGGGAGGGAGAAAAACTAAGGGGGAGGTTGAGCCAAAATTTTGAGTTGGTGCTCGAATTTCTAATTTCTAGTTAGATTATGGTTGAATGAGTGAAATGTGACCTATTTGGTAAAGAAATTGGTGAGATTGAATTAAAGTTGAAATTCTGAGCATTTTGTTGTGAAAACAGGTTTTGTTTTTGGGGGTTTCTGCCTAGTTTTGATTGATCATTTTAAATTCTGTTATTATGGGTTAAAGTAGGTTGTTAGGGGAACGTATTCTGATGTTCGACGTAAAAGTTATGTGCGTTGAAAGTTTATGTCGAATTTTAGACCGACTCAAATTATTGAGCATTTTTAGTGGAATTGTGACGTGTTATGTTAGTGTGAAGGATTTTAGTGCATAAGACGCGTTTTGAGTGAGTTTTGTTGAGAAACCGAAAATGTGAAATTATTGAGTGAAGGGCCGATTCAATTTTTGGTGTTTTTCACCTAGCTGCAGCTTACCATTTTAAAATCCCTCTTTGTGTGTTAAATTAGGTTCATAAAGGAGTGTTTAGCCTCTTGAATCGTTCGATTCCGATAACGGACGCCAAAGTTATGCGCGTCCGAAGTTCAGGCTTGTTTTTGGCCGAACCGAGTTAGTGACCCGTTTCAGCTGAAATTTCACGGATTTAGTTGAGAGATGTGATTCTTAGCGTATTTAGTGAATTTTGATGCGAAGATTGATGGACGATTGTTTATGTTTTAGGTTAAGGTGTTTTGGCAAAGCTGTACGTCAAGTAAGCTTAGAACGCCAAGTAAATAGTGCATGCATGTGTTTTGCCTAGGTGGGCCTACACCGTGGAACTTTAGGATTTATGTTGTTGATTGTGGTGTGTGTGTGTATTATTTGACATACATCAGGCTTTTAAAGGGAACGAAAATGGTTTCGAATATATTTGAGTAAGTGATGAGACGCGTGGCAGTGGTACCACGGATCCTGCTTGTGTGTGAGCCGGCGCATAACCAACCGAAGATTTCACTAGAGGAGTAGGCCGACTGGGCCGTCACGTGGCGTGTATGTGTCGGGGGTGAGGATGATGGACAGTGGTATTGCGGATCCTACTGGTGTGTGGGCCGGTGCAACACCAGTTGCGGATTCTGGTCGAATAGTGGGTCGGCTGGGCTGTCACGAAATGTGTGTGTGTGGAAACTGTGTCCCCGTTGCTGGAGAGGTCAGGACGGGGGCGACGTGTCAGGGTGTACTGTAGCGCAAGGTTCACCCTGATGTGGTTGTTGTGTGGTGATGCGTGTGTGTAGCTTCTGGGCCTCGTTGTTGGGGAGTCGGGGACAGTGGCAACGTGTCAGGGTGTAAGGTGGCGATAGGTTCATTCTCATCCTGGTGCGGCTGCACTACATACCACAGATGTGACAACATGAGTGTGAGTATAGAGACTGCATGTGATAGGATTGCATTGTCGATTTTTACTTTCATATCGCATTACTTACTGAGCATTATGCTTATGATGTGTGTTTTATGGTATAGGTGCAGACATTGTTGCTTGTGAGACCCGAGAGCTTAGTCCTGAGGCGTACGACAATTGGCGGCCTGCGATCGAGGCACTAGATGGAGGATTGTTAGGGCAACCCGACTCGTGGAGATGGTAGGTGGTGGTGAGATTTACTCGGGTTGTTGCTTTATGTCGGGATATTTATATGGTCAGATGAGTTCGTATAGGCGTCGGTTGTACAGGATTGTATAGAGCGTTTGGGGTGTTTTGGAGACACGTGTGTACTCTTATATGTTGGAGTATGTCATTGCTCTATACGCGTGTGTACTGATGGATTTCGTTGTCTTTAAACTTCGATTTTTGCTATGGGGATTCTCTGGATAGTTTGATTGATTGATATTTTTTTTGAAGTTTTCTATTAAATTGTGTGCAGGGTTTGAATTTTGAGATACCTAGTTTTTTAGGCTTTACTCTACCAAATTTTCGGGACAAAAGTAGAGAAGTCGAGAGAGTACGGAATAGGTCGGGGTGTGCGCGATGAGATGCGAAGGGAGTGGTTGTGTGTGCAGGAGAGTAACGTGACTGCAGGTGCGCGGGGCACGTGGCTCTGCGAGTGCGCGCGGGTCGTTTGGCGTCGGGAGAGGACGTGCATGTGGACGTGCTACACGTAAGCAGGGCACGTGGGGCACGTGGCACTTTAGGCGTGCGCGTGACGTGGCGATGTCAAGTTGGCGCGCGGCGCCGGGAAGGTGTGGAAGGGGCGCCGAAGTGGGGATGTGAGCACGTGGGGCGTGTGGCTCGCAGGCCTAGTGTGTGTGCGCGCAGGGCGCGCAACGCCAGGTCAAGTGTACGCTCCCGCAGTTCGCGACAGGGAACCATGGGCGCGCGGCGCAGCAACTCGGGCACGCGGCACTGAGTCAGGTAGCGTGAGGCGTGTGTTGGATTCCTTCCTAGAATTTCAAGTCTTGTCGTTTTATTTTTAACTCAAAACTCTTTTAAATTGTCCTTTTCCGCTGCGTATTTATATTGAGGATTACGTGTTCCTTCTTCGAGGCACTAGTCGTTTTCGAATCAAGTCGAAAATTTTATACTTACAAATGTTCTTTTGAATATGATTTGAAAATGAAAGTGATATTAAATTAAGTGAGTTCGCATCGAGTCCCAGTATGTCATAGTACGTAGACGAAGTGAGCGCACCAGGATCATGTGTTCTCGGCGTGTTACATCTTAAATAAAAACTAACCTCCATATTTCAGCAATCAAACAATACTAAATACTTAGGAGGTAAAAATTTTGTAACGCCCCGGAAACCTACTCCTTTTCGGTTCATTCACTTTTACTACACACTCCCTATGCTCAGAAAATTGGACTAAGATTTTAAAACATGTGTTCTTCGGCTTAAAACGACATTTTTAAAATATTTTAATTAATATTGTAGCGAAAAACTCGATTACAATAAGTTTTAATAAAAATTCATTTTATGAAACATAAAACAGAGACACCGGTCGACACCTGTAAGCATCGATCGACACTTGGGTTGTCTCGGGTTTTTCATCGGTCGACATTGGCAAACGCCAATCGACACTACATTTCTCTCCGGCATTTTTGTCGGTCGACTCTGAGAACACCGGTCGACACTTCTAAACTCATTTCAGAAAGTGGTCGACACCTACTTTCACAGGTCGACACCTTGATCCTCTCTGCCCACGCAGGTCGAACATCGCGGTCGGCACCGCTGCCATTTTTTTATACTACCAGTCGACATCTACAACCATAGGTCGACACTTACTTCGGTTCTGCCCGCACAGGTCGACCCTCGCGGTTGACACTTGCACTGTCTGGTCGACCACTAAGTCTATCGGTCAACACTTACTCCCCAGAACCCTGTTTAAAAACTTTAAAACATCACAAAATCGATCGAACTTCGACTCAACGCTAATAGTAATACAACACACCCTTTTCCATCAACTCAAATCATGGTTTATATAAAGCAAACGACTACTCAAGTTCAAAATCCGTCTATACACTCATCAGACTCAAAACAACTTAAAATCTACTCAATTACACTCCCAAAATCCATACCTATGCCTACCATAATCAAAATGCGCTAACAGCAAGCCAGATCGTCCACCCGCGTACTACTCCAACCGCCTCCTCGTTTTGGGCATGCTCGGAGTACTCACCGCTATGTCGTCGTCACCTACATCATAGAACTTAATTATTACCCTAATGCTAAGTAAGTAATACACATAAAAACACACTAAATCACACCCCTAACACATACAGTTTCGTTTCTATTTTCGTTTTCGTCTCTTTCTTGCAACTTCTTTATCTTCTTACTACTGCGTTCTTCTTTACGTGCTAGATCAAGGTGGTACACATCGCGGTGCACCTCTGTGGACAAGGCCGCCACTTAAAGCAGAGGAAGAGTGATACACCTCGCGGTCTACCTCTGGGGACAAGACCACTCAACCCCACCTTTTTTATCTTCTGTACCTTCTCATTTCGTTCGTCTCATCACATCCTACTGTTTCACTTTGTAAAAACATAGAGATTCATTTTCGTCTCGTTCTCCTAATTTAAAACAATGATGCACAACCATGAAAGCATAACATAAAGTAAACGTGTAATGCATCCTATTGAACTGTGATGTAGGTCCGAAGGCAAAACGCCTACTACATTACTTACCTGGCGTCCTAGAAACACCTCGCACTTCGTAACTTCATACGCTAACTGGAAAAACCTATAAAACCACACATCTATTACCTTTACTTTGCATTAAATTCGTAAAACTCTAAAGGAAACAACTAAACCTCCACTCGGTATAAACCAGAATTCTAACTCAATTTCTTACTAACCTTCGAAAATTCATAACTCTTCAATACTCGCTCGAATTGGACGATTCTAAATGTTACGGATTCCTCATGGCGTCTAGTTTCTAACGGTCTTATCCATTTTTTAATTCAACACCTATAGCTTGGCCGGACGTGGCCGAGCGGAAACCGTTCCACAATTCGAGCAATCGGCTATCCCAACGCTCAATTTTTTTTCCATAAAATTTTGTAACCTACTCTTACTCCTAGCTTAAACACTGACATACTGATAGCTTTAACTTTGATCCCTCACAGCTCCCTCTTAGGTTTTTGTCAAATCACACAATACTCTTTCTAATTCTGTTTTTAACACTCAAAACAACCAAAATACTAATTATCTACTGAGAACTAACTAAAACTTACCGTTGATTTGAAGAAACGAAGAAGAACTGTCGTTGGAAGGGAGAATTGCCTATGGATTACTCTGCGCGGATAAGGGAGGAAAAGAAAGGAGAGGAGAGGAATGCGATGGGGAGAAAACATCGTTGAGGTGTTTTGATATTTTTTTTAATAATAATAATAATAATCCTAATTACTATTTCACCTTTAACTCTTAACCGTTTAATAAATTCGTTACACGGTCTGATTTCAGTTGGATTCTTAAATTTTTCTCATTTCCATTAGCCTCATAATAATCTTTCACTTAGGGGTAAAAATTCTCCGTCTCGAATTCAGACTAAAACTCCGTCAATGATAATTACGTACATCTAAAATTAGTTTAACAAAAATTTTGGGTGTTACATTCTACCCTCTTTACAAAAATTTTATCCTCAAAATTTGCTTGCTAAACAACTCAGAATATCGGCTCATCATGTCCTGTTGCCACTCTCAGGTTGCTTTTTCTATGTTATGGTTACGCCATAATACTTTCACCAGTGGAATCTCTTTGTTGTGTAAAATCTTCACTGCATAATCCGGAATCTCCACTGGCTTCTCTTCACACGTCAATGTGGGTTGAACCTCTATATCCTGCTGCTCCACGACGTGAGAGGGATCTCGTATACACCTTCTCAACATGGATACGTGAAATACATTGTGGATTCCATCCATTGAGGCTGGTAGGTGCAGCTAGTAAACTGTTTTTTCTATTCTCTTCGTAATAGGAAATGATCCAATAAATCTTGGATTCAACTTGCCTCTTTTTCCAAACCTCACAACTCCTTTAAATGGCGAAACTTTCTGGAAGACTTCATTTCCCACCTCAAATTCTAATTCTCTTCTCCGACCATCTGCATAGCTCTTCTGTCGGCTTTGAGCAGTTAAAATTCATTTCCGAATAAATGCAATTTTCTCCACCGTCTGCTGCAAAATATCCAGACCAACCAATCTTGCCTCGCCGACTTCATCCCAATATATCGGAGATCTGCACTTCCTGCCGTAAAGAGATTCGTAAGGAGCCATACCTATCGTAAACGGAAAGCTGTTGTTATACGAAAACTCCACCAATGGTAGGTATCTGCTTCATGAACCCTAGAACTCCAGTACGCAAGCTCGAAACATATCCTCTAGCGTCTGAATGGTCCTCTCAGATTGACCATCCGTCTGAGGATGAAATGTCGTGCTAAAATTGAGCGGCGTACCCATAGCCTTGTGCAGACTCTTCCAGAACTTTGATGTAAATCTCGGATCTCTGTCTGATACAATCGAAGTCAGAACTTCATGCAACCGTACGACCTCCTGAACATACAGTTTGGCGAACTGGTCCATAGAGTAAGTCTGTAACGCCCCGAAAACCTACATGTTTCCGGTTCGCTACTGCTCCGATACCAAATCCTTACATTCGTATCGTAAAATTTGTGTAAATTAAAAATTTTTATTCCTCGAATTAAAACGACGTTTCTGAAAATATTTTTGACAGCTCTGCAGCGAAAATTCGATTAAATTCACTTTGCATAAAATTCCATTTTGTTAAACATGAAACAAAGACTTTCGGTTGACACCTATAAGCACCGGTCGACACCTGAGTCTTCTCGGGTATTCTCATCGGTCGACACCAGGAACACCGGTCGACACTTTGTCCCTCTCGAGTTTTTTCATTGGTCGACACATGGAAACATCGGTCGAAACTTTAATGCTCACCACAGGGAGGGTTCGACACCCGTCTCCACAAGTTGACACTTTAATCCTCTCTGCCAACGCAGGTCGTCCCTCGCGATCGACACCGCTACCATTTTTACATGGACCGGTCGACAACTGTAACTAGGGGTCGACACCTGCTTCGGCTCTGTCTTGCACAGGTCGAGACTCTCGGTCGACACTCACCTTATATTTACACTGACCGATCGACACTTATCGACTTCGGTCGACACCTCACACCAGTATCAGTAAAATCGCACCAGTTCAAAAGAAAATCAAACACACGAACATATTCCCTCGATCAAATTCACGAAATAACACCTATGATTTAAAAACATATTTTCTTTAAGTACACTTCAAAACATCAATATCCTACTTCAATTATCCATTGTACTATTTGTACACCACCTAATTTCCTAAAAAATCTACACAACTCTATCCGACTCAAAACACATACAAAAATTACCCCCTTTTACCCGTCATGGTCGTGTCGGCCAAACATTTTCCTGCACCGGCATGCGACATCCCCTACAAACTCTGATCTAGGCTCACTCGTCACCTAGCAACTCACTAGATAGCTCGTCGTCACCTACACCAAGGAACACAAAACATAAGTCTAATGTTTAGCAAGTATGAAATATGAATTCGAAAACCAATGCATAACTCAAACCCCTACCCAAGCAGTTTCTATACTCAATTATGTTTTTTTTTTTCGTTTCATTGTTTTCATCTTCCACTTTCTGGTGTGAGTGAGGCCGGCACCCTTCCTTTCCACACTCGGGACGGCCAATCCATAACCCACAGAGCGAGGTTACAGGCACACATCATGTTTGCACACGGAACGGTCCTACGTAACCTCCTCCTAACAACAATCGTGAACCCTCTAGTGCTCTCAATAGCACGTTAATGACGATGCGTTTGCAAACCGTGTCACATTACGTACTTTCACCATGGGAACCCCATAGTGGTCTCTCAGTAGCACGTTAACGACGAGGTGTTCACCCATGCGTTGCAAGTTTTTTCTTATCTGATTACGTTTCACATACACATTTCAAAATATGCTCAAAACTCGTATTTCGTAATTAAAAACCATGATGCATGACAATCACGAACGCACGACTCAAACAACAAACAAACAAGTAAGCAAACAAGCAATCCTACCATTCCAAGGTGTAGGCCCGAAGGCAATTCACACACGTTCCAACACTTACCTGGCATTCTCGAATTCCTTTCGTGTTTCGTGACTTGGTGCTCTAATTGGAATACCTCTAAAAGTTGCACATCGTCAATTCTAATTCATCGAATTCATAACTCCCTAAGTTAAAAATCATAATTCACACCAAAATCGAAACTCTCCAAAAATCCCGAAATTCCACACAACTTCCGTTTGACTTTGGAAATTCACAACTTCTCCAATACTCGTTCGAATTGGACGATACAAAATACTACGGGTTCTTGGGGATGCCTAGTTTCCGTGGTCGCATCCATTTCCAATTTGGATGTCCACAACTTAACCGAAACATGGCCGAACGGACACCGTTCTAAAATTCACGTACTCGGCCAATAAACCACCCAATCTTCCTCACCAATTCTCGTAATCTACTTCTATTTCTATCCTAAGCACCAATACGTGGATGGAATTCAACTCTATGCTCAATTTCTCACATTACCCTCCTAGGTTTTTACTAATCCCTCTTATATCCTTGCCAAACCAGGTTTTGCCACTAATAACCCTAACACACCAACTAATTATGCAAAACTAACGAGAACTCACTGTGATTCGGATGAACGGAAGGAGAATCGACCGCCGACCACTTGACGCAAGAGAAGAAGAAACGAGAGAGAGTGAGAGGAAATGCTGGGGGAGGAAGGGGAGGGCACCGACGGTGCTCTCGTTTTCTTTATTTTTATTATTTTTTTAATATTCAACTCCTAATTACCAAATTACCCTCCACCTTAAACCGTTTCCCAATTCCACGTTTTCGTCCAATTCCGGTTAGATTCTTAAATTTATCTTTCCGCCATTGACCTTAAAATAACCTTTCACTTGGGGGTCGAAATTTTCGTTATCAATTCGGACCAAAACTCCACCGATTAAAATTTACAGAAATCCGATATAATTTCCTAACGGAATATTTTCGGGTATTACATCCCTCCTGCTTACAAAAATTTTGTCCTCAAAATTTGCTATCTAAACATTTCAGGATAACACTCCATCATATCCTGTTGTCTTTCCCACGTCGCCTCTTCCACATTGTGGTTGCACCATAATACCTTTACCAACGGAATATCCTTATTGCGTAGCGTCTTCACTGCATAATCCAAGATCTCCACTGGCCTTTCTTCGTACGTCAAGGTTGGCTGTACTTCGATCTCCTGTTGAACCACAACGTGTGACGGGTCCTTGAGACATTTCCTTAGCATCGACAGGTGGAAAACATTGTGAACCCCTTCCATGGAAGCTGGTAGTTCTAGTTAGTACGTAGCTCCACTAATTATTTTCGTGATCGGGAACGGTCCAACGTATCTTGAGCTCAACTTACCCCTTCTTCTGAACCTCATTACGCCTTTGAACGGTGAAACTTTTAGGAACACTTCGTCTCCTACTTTAAATTCCAATTCCCTTCTCCTTCCATCGGCATATCTCTTTTGTCGACTTTAAGCTGTCAATATCCGCTGCCGAATAACCTTGATCTTCTCAGTGGTCTGTTGCACAATTTCGGGACCAATCAAACTAGCTTCACCGACTTCATTCTAATAAAGGGGCGATTTGCACTTCCTTCCGTATAAGGCTTCGTAAGGGGTCATACCTATCGTCGCCTGATAGCTGTTGTTGTAAGAGAATTCCACCAGGGGTAAATACTTGCTCCACGAACCTTGGAACTCTAACACACAGGCTCGAAGCATATCCTCTAAAACCTTAATAGTCCGCTCAGATTGCCCATCGGTTTGAGGATGAAAGGCTGTACTAAAGTCAGCCGTGTCCCCATTGCCTTGTGCAGACACTTCCAAAATTTCGAGGTGAACCTCAGGTCCCTATCCGACACAATTGAAATCGGAACCTCATGCAACCTTACTATCTCCTGAATATACAGGTTAGCAAATTGGTCCATGTTGAATGCCATCTTTACCAGTAGGAAATGGGCGGATTTGGTCAGACAATCCATAATCACCCATACCCTATCAAACCCTTTTGTCATCCGGGGAAATCCAACCACAAAATCGATAGATATTTGGTCCCACTTCCATTCTGGAATCGACAATGGTTGCAATTTTCCAGCCGGTCTCTGATGTTCAGCCTTAATTTGCTGGCAGACTAAGCATGTCTCCACGTACTTTGCTACAGACTTTTTCATGCCAGGCCACCAATAATATTGCCTAAGGTCTCTGTACATCTTGTTGCTTCCGGGGTGAACAGAAAACCTTGAGTAGTGCGCTTCAGACAAAAATGTCTTCCCGAAGTTGACCGTTGTTCGGAACGTATCACCTATTCCGAAACTTCAGGGTTCCATCTCTTGAACAGCTAAATTCGGTTCTATCGTTAGATGTCATGCTCGTCCTAAATTTGTTGCATCTTGGGTCATTCTGTTGAGCTCCTTTAATTTCCTCCAGAATCGACGGCTTCAGAGATAAGGCTGACAATTGCGCTGCCACTTTTGAGACTAGCTCCAATTTAAACCTCTGAAATTCTACACTCAACTCCTTAGACATCTCGGCGTTCATCGCTGATACTGAGGTCGCAATTCGGCTCAATGCATCAGCCACTACATTGCCTTTGTTGGGGTGGTATTTGATCTCCAGGTCATAGTTCTTCACAAACTCCAACCATCAGCTCTGCCTCATGTTCAGCTCCTTTTGAGTAAAGATATACTTCAAGCTTTTGTGATCTGAGTATACCTCACACTGCTGTCCATAAAGATAGTGCCTCCAGATCTTTAGTCCGAAAATAACCGCCGTTAACTCCAAATAATGGGTTGGATAATTTCGTTCATAAGGATTTAATTGCCTCGAAGCATAAGCGATCACCCTTCCGTTTTGTATCAGCACACAACCCAGTCCAATTCTGGAATCATCACAGTAGATATTAAATTTCTCATTCATCACCGAAAGTGTCAATACTGGAGTGGTAGTCAATTTCTGCTTCAGCATCATGAAACTGTGCTCACAGTCCTCCGTCCATACATACTTAACTTCCTTTTGGGTCAGACGAGTTAGGAGTGCTGCAATCTTTGAGAATATTTCAATAAACTTCCTGTAGTACGCCGCTAACCCTAGAAAGCTCCAAATCTCTCTAACGCTCCTTGGCTGTGGCCATTCATTGATCGACTGTATTTTAGCCGGATCAACCGATATTCCTCCACCAGAAATCACATGCCCAAGGAAATTGACCTTATCCAGCAAAAGCTCGCACTTGGAGAACTTCGCATACAACCGATGCCATTTTAAGGTCTCCAGAACTATCTTCAAATGCTCCTTATGTTCCTCTTTGTTACGAGAGTAAACCAAGATATCGTCAATAAATACAATGACGAACTTAACCAGATACTCTTGAAATACTTGATTCATTAGGTCCATGAAAACAGCTGGGGCATTTGTCAGTCCAGATGACAACACTAAGAACTTATAATGCCCGTATCTAGTCGGGAAAGCTGTCTTCGGGATATCCTGTGATCTGACTTTTAGCTGGTAATACCCCGATCTCAAATCTATCTTCGAGAAAATCTGAGCTCCTTGCAGTTGATCAAATAAATCGTCTATTATTGACAATGGATACTTATTCCTTATAGTTAGCTTGTTCAGCTCCCGGTAGTCAATACACATCTGGAGCGATCCGTCTTTCTTCTTCAGAAATAAGACTGGCCCACCCCATGGTGAGAAACTCGGGCGTATGAATCCTTTTTCCAATAGTTCTTCCAACTGCTCCTTCAATTCTTTAATTCCGGAGGAGCCAACCTATATGGGTTTTTCGATATTGGCTCGGCTCCGGGATATGTGTCGATCACAAATTCAACTTCCCGATCCGGAGGGTAACCCAGGCAAGTCGTTCAAAAATACCTCAGGGAATTCACAAACCACCTCAATGTCTTGTGGCTTTATCCCCACATGAAACCAAGTATCTAAAATTGTTGCGAGAAAACATAAATGCTCACCCATTATTAATATCCGAGCCTCGATAGGTGCCATTACGGATAAGTTCCCCACATTCTTCATGGCTTGCAGTGAATGCTTCGCACAATCTGGGGGTTGGAAATTAACAATCCCAGCCCTGCAATCGATCGTCGCGTAGTGCCGAAATAGTCAATCCATGCCCAATATCACGTCGTAGCCTGTTATCCCCACTACAATCAAATCGGCAAGCATATTCCTGGCCCCCACTGATATGACACTATCGCATACTATTTAATCGGAATGCATGCGCTCATCGGATGGCAACCTCACCTCATATGTGCACCCGGCGGGTTTAGCCCACAAGTTCACCTTCACTACAAAAGCCGTAGCAACAAAGGAGTGTGACGCTCCTGAATCTATCAATGTAAACGCGGGCACCGTATCAACCAGTACTGTACCTGAGATAACAGCTGGCCAATCCTCGTTCTCGGGCTCTATCATTGCGAAGATCCTAGGCGTCATCTTGGCTGGACCCTTCTTGGCTGCGGGGCAATCTCTAGATATATGGCCGGTCTCATTGCAGGTAAAACATCAATTAACCCTCGGCTTTGTGCAATTTCGAGAAAGGTGACCTGCTTCATTGCAATTAAAGCATCTTCCTACAAACTGTCCACACTCTCCCGGGTGGCTCTTCAAGCATTTAGAACGCTGCGGGTACTTACTCTGTATCTGGGGCTTCTTGCCTCCCCTTGAATCATACACCGCACCGCTTGGCCTCTTGGTTCTCGAGGAAGATCCCTCCCTGCTTGTTTGTGGCGTGATCTCCCTAAAGAACCTCTTGGTTGCCTCTGCTGGCCTCGCACACTTGGCCTCTGCTCCCTCCACTACCAGTGCCTTGGCCACAACTCGTGCATACGGTACTCCCTCAGTTGCCTAAATGGTTACACCCCTATATACCTCCGGCTTCAATCCTTGCACAAATTGCAATACCTTTTCTTCTTCATTACTCACCAATTGACTCGCAAACCTAGACAACGACTCGAACTACCTAACATACTCAGCTACTGGCCCAGTCTGCTTTAACTGTAGGAACTCCAATCTTTTTGTAGTTTGGACCGTCCGGTTGAAATACTTGTCGTAAAACATTTCTTTGAATCTTTTCCATGTCAAGTCCCTGGCATCTATAGTGCCCTCTACCGTCTCCCACCAACTCTGAGCATCATTTGATAGGTGAAATGTCGCACACTTAACCATATTTCCTTCCTCCACATTGACGTACTTGAACATGTTCTCAATGGTGCGTATCCACATTTCTGCAGCTGTAGGTTCTGTCAGCTGGCCCTCAAACATCGGAGGCTTCAATCTTCTGAATCTCTCTCCACTAGACCCCACTCCATGGCTTTGTTGTCCTTGATTCAGCAACATCCCCAACTGTTGGGACTGCCTGTCAACCAACTCGGTCAGCCGTCTAATCGTTGCCGAGTTGTCATCACCTTCTGGCTCTACTGCCTCTCTCGGAACTCTTGGTCATCTCGGTCGTCTATCCAATTCAGCTAATTCCTATACGAGGTTAGCATAGTCTAGCCTTACTCATAATCTAACTAAAATAAATAAGTACTTACAGTTGGTGGAGCACGTTGCATGGCGGCCGACAAATGTTGGGTAATCCTTTGAACGACATGACCATAATGGCTCTGATACCAACTGCTGTAATGCCCCGAAAACCTATCCATTTCCGGTTCACTACTGTTCCGATACGAAATCCTTACATTCGTATCGTAAAATTTGTGTAAATTTAAAATTTTTATTCCTCGAATTAAAACGACGTTTCTGAAAATACTTTGGACAGCTCTGCAGCAAAAATTCGATTAAATTCACTTTGGATAAAATTCCATTTTGTTAAACATGAAAAAAGACTTTCGGTCGACACTTATTAGCACCGGTCGATACCAGAGTCTTCTCAGGTTTTCTCATCGGTCGACACTTGGAACACCGGTCGACACTTTGTCCCTCTCGGGTCTTTTCATTGGTCGACACATGGAAACATCGGTCGACACTTTTATGCTCACCGAAGGGATGGGTCGACACTTTAATCCTCTCCGCCCGCGAAGTTCGTCCCTCGCGGTCGACACCGCTACCATTTTTACATGGACCGGTAGACACCTGCTTCGGCTCTGCCTTGCACAGGTCGGGACTCTCGGTCGACACTCACCTTACATTTACACTAACCGGTCGACACCTCACACCAGTATCAGTAAAATCACACCAGTTGAAAAGAAAATCAAACACACAAACATATTCCCTCGATCAAATTCACGAAATAACACCTATGCTTAGCAAGTATGGAATATGAATTCGAAAACCAATATAGTTTCTATACCCCTACCCATGCAGTTTCTATACTCAATTCTGTTTTTTTTTTCGTTTCATTGTTTTCATCTTCCACTTTCTGGTGTGAGTCAGGCCGGTACCCATCGCTTCCGCACTCGGGATGGCCAATCCATAACCCACGGAGCGAGATTAGAGTCACACATCATGTTCGCACATGGAACGATCCTACGTAATCTCCTCCTAACATCAATCGTTGAACCCTCTAGTGTTCTCAATAGCACGTTAACGACGAGGTGTTCGCAAACCGTGTCACATTACGTACTTTCATCCATGGGAACCTCCTAGTGCTCTCTCAGTAGCACGTTAACGACGAGGTGTTCACCCATGCGTTGCAAGTTTTTTCTTATCTGATTACGTTTCACCTACACATTTCAAAATATGCTCAAAACTTGTATTTCGTAATTCAAAACCATGATGCATGACAATTACGAACACACGACTCAAACAACAAACAAAAAAGCAAGCAAACAAGCAATCCTACCATTCCAAGGTGTAGGCCTGAAAGCAATTCACACACGTTCCAACACTTACCTGGCGTTCTCGAATTCCTTTCGTGTTTCGCGACTTGGTGCTCTAACTGATATACCTATAAAAATTGCACATCGTCAATTCTAATTTATCGAATTCATAACTCCCTAAGTTAAAAGTCCTAATTCACACCAAAACCGAAACTCTCCAAAAATCTCGAAATCCCACACAAATTCCGTTCGACTTCGGAAATTTACAACTTCTCCAATACTCATCCAAATTGGATGATACAAAATACTACGGGTTCCTGGGGATGCCTAGTTTCTCGTGGTCGTATCCATTTTCCATTTGGATCTCCACAACTTAACCAAACGTGGCCAAACAGACACCGTTCCAAAATTCACGCACTCGGCCAATAAACCACCCAATCTTCCTCACCAATTCTCGTAATGTACTCCTATTTCTATCCTAAGCACCAATACGCAGGCAGAATTCAACTCTACGCTCAACTTCTCACGTTACCCTCCTAGGTTTTCAGTAATCCCTCCTATATCTTTGTCAAACCCGGTTTTGCCACTAATAACACTAACACACCAACTAACTATGCAAAACTAACGAGAACTCACCGTGATTCGGATGAACGGAAAGAGAATCGACTGCCGACCACTTCACGCAGAAGAAGAAGTAACGACAGAGAGTGAGAGGAAATGTTGGGGGAGGAAGGGGAGGGACCAACGATGTTCTCCTTTTCTTTATTTTTATTCTTATTTTTAATATTCAACTCCTAATTACCAAATTGCCCTCCACCTTAAACAATTTCACAATTCCACGTTTTCGTCCGATTCTAATTAGATTCTGAAATTTATCTCTCCGCCATTGACCTTAAAATAACCTTTCACTTAGGGGTCGAAATTTTTCGTTATTAATTCGGACCAAAACTCCACCGATTAAAATTTATAGAAATCTGATATAATTTCATAACGGAACATTTCCGGGTATTACAAAGTCATTTTCACTAGCAGAAAATAGGCTGACTTACTTAATCGATCCACAATCACATATGTGCCATCATAACCTCTGAGGCAACCCAACAACAAAATCCATCGATATCTGTTCCCACTTCCACTCGAGAACAGGCAATGGTTGTAGCTTTCCCACTGGCCTTTGGTGTTCAGCCGTAATCTGCTGACAAACTAAGCACGTCTCAACATACTTCGCCACAATCTTCTTCATATCGGGCCACCAATAATGCTGC
This sequence comes from Begonia peltatifolia, assembly GCA_022433055.1. Taxonomy (NCBI): domain Eukaryota; kingdom Viridiplantae; phylum Streptophyta; class Magnoliopsida; order Cucurbitales; family Begoniaceae; genus Begonia; species Begonia peltatifolia. Next base: position 9,142,812 of record CM039519.1, on the reverse strand, counting down.
TTAAGATCTCTGTACATCTTGGTACTTCCTGGATGCACAGAAAATCTCAAAGAGTGGCCTTCAGCCAGTATTTCTCTCTGTAGTTCTTCATTACTCGGAATGAATCACCCGTTTCAAAACTTAAGAATTTTGTCGTCCAAATAACTTAACTTTGACAGTCATTGGAAGCAATTCTTGCTTTAATTTCATCGGACTCAGCGTTGTCCTTCTGCGCCTGCTTAATCTTCTTCAGAATCGTAGGCTGTAAGAACATAGCCGATAACATGGCCGAGACACTCGACACTACCTTGAAGTTGAACTTCTGAAATTCTGCCTCCAAGATTAGTGGCATAGCTGAATCCATCGGCGATGTGGATGCCGTCACTCTGCTCCAAGCATCAGCCACCACGTTTGCCTTGCCGGGGTGGTATTTAATCTCAACATCATAGTCCTTCACGAATTCTAACCACCGCCGCTGCCTCATATTAAACTCCTTCTGAGAAAATATATATTTCAAACTCTTGTGATTCGAATATACTTCACACGGCTGTCCATACAGATAATGTCTCTAAATTTTTATTGCGAAGACTCCCGCGGCTAACTCTAGGTCGTGTGTCGAATAATTCTGCTCGTAACTCTTCAGCTGCCTAGAGGCGTAGGCTATCACCTTCCCTTCCTGCATTAGTACACATCCGCCTACCTTAGAAGCATCACAATAAATACTAAATCTTCCGCCCTCGGTAGGGAGCGTCAAAATCGGAGCAGTAGTCAATCTCTACTTCAATGTCTGGAAGCTGTGCTCGCAATCCTCAGACCACAGATACCTCACACTTTTCCTCGTCAAACGGGTCAGAGGCGCCGCAATCTTCGAAAATCCTTCAATAAACCTCCTGTAATAACCCACTAGCCCAAGAAAACCCCGTATCTCCGTGACATTCTTCGGCTGCGGCCACTCTTTAACTGCATGAATCTTTACTAGATCAATTGATATGCTATCGCTCGAGATGACATGTCCCAAAAACAGAATTCTATCCAGCCAAAATTTGCACTTTGAAAACTTCGCATAAAGTTGGTGTCGCTTCAGACTCTCCAACACCAACCTCAAGTGCTCTTTATGATACTCTTAACTATGGAAGTACACCAATATATCATCGATAAACACTATAACAAACTTATCGAGATAGTCATGGAATACCCTGTTCATCAGGTCCATAAAGGCGGCTGGGGCATTCGTCAGTCTGAACGACATCACCAAGAATTCATAATGCCCATAACGCGTTTGAAAAGCCGTCTTTAGAATATCTTCTGGTATGACCTTCAACTGATAATACCTCGATCTCAGGTCAACTTTCGAAAACACACGTGAACCCTTGAGCTGATCAAATAGATCGTCTATTCTCGGCAAAGGGTACTTGTTCTTAATCGTCAGCTTATTCAATTCCCTGTAGTCAATGCACATCCGCAACGATCCATCCTTCTTCTTGTCAAAAAGGATCGGCGTACCCCATGGTGAAAAGCTGGGGCGTATAAATCCTTTTTCCACCAACTCTTCTAATTGCTTCTTTAACTCCCTCAGCTCTGTTGGTGCCAATCTGTAACAATTCTTTGATACCGGCTCAGCTCTTGGACACACATTTATAGTAAATTCTATCTCTCGATCCGAAGGTAAACCGGGTAAATCATTTAAGAAAACTTCAGGGAAATCTTGAACAATTAAAATATCCTGCAGTCTTTAGTCCCTGGGAATTTGCATATTAATAAGACTGGCTAGAAAACCGAAAGACTCACCAATCAAAACTTGACGAGCACTGATAGACGCCATGACAGATATCTTTCGAGCATACTTCACGGCCTGAAAGGTATGCTCCTCACTATCCGGCAATTGAAAACTCACCGTGCCCACCCTATAATCAATTGTAGCGTAGTGCTTGAACAGCCAATCTATTCCCAATATCATGTCGTATCCCGTTATACCCATAATAATGAGATCGGCCGATAAATTCTTACTTCCCACCGACACTACGCTATTTTGCACCACTTGATTTGAATGCATACGCCCACCAGAAGGTATCATTACCTCGTAACTATAGTCCGTTGACGCATGCTATACATCCAACTTAACCACGAATGCAGTTGCAACGAATGAGTGCGTCGCACCAAAATCAATCAAAGTATATGCAGATACAGAGTTTACCAATATAGTACCTGACACTACGGCTGGTTGGTCATCCTCGCCCGACTCAATCATAGTAAATACTCTCGGTGTTGAACGCGTTGGACCTTTCTTTAGAGGTAGGCAATCTTTGCTAACGTGGCCCACTTCGTTACAGTTGAAGCACCGAATCACCCTGGGCTTCGGGCAATCCCTAGCCAAATGTCCAGCTTCACTACAGTTGTAGCACTTTCCAGAGTTTAGTCTCCATTCTCCCGAGTGATATCTCATACATTTAGGGCATTGGGGGTACTGCGCCGGCATCTGAGGCCTTTTACTGCTCCCTTAGCTACTCGAGCCTTCGCTGAATCTTTTAGTGCCCCTCTGTTGTTGCTGCTGGGAGGCATTTTTGCTCTGTTGTGGGGCAACCTCCTTGAAGAATCTCTTGAAAGCCTCTCGTTGTTTAATACATTTTATCTCAACTTCCTCCACCTCAACGCCTTAGCCACCACTTTCAAATAGGGCACTTCCTGAGTTCTGCCTATCTTTACTCCCTTGTATATTTCCGGCTTTAACCCCTGTACATACTGAAACACCTTGTCTTCATTCCGGCTCACTAAACTGCTAGCAAACCGAGATAGGGACTCGAATTGTCGGTTGTAATCAGTTACCAACCCGATTTTTTTTTACTGTAGGAACTCCATCCTTTTGGCCGCTTGCACCATGCTATTGCAGTACTTGTCATAAAATATCTCCTTAAACATTTCCCACGTCACATGTTGCCCTTCAACGGTGGTCTCCACGGACTCCCACCAAAATCAGGCGTCCTTCGCTAGATGGAATGTGGCTAGCAAAATCTTGTCCTCCTCTTCCACCTTCGCATATCTGAACATGCTTTCCATGGTACGGACCTATTCTTCTGCAGCTGTTGGATCAGATGACTGTCCTTCATACATCGGGCGTCGTAACCTCCGAAATCTATCTCCTTACTGTGCATGGCCTTAACTAGAACCTGCATTTCCATGCACTTCCCGATTCAGCAAGATCCTTAATTGCTGAGACTGCTTGTTCACCAACTCTGTTAAGTGCCTGATCGTCATGGAATCATCCTCACTTCTTGGTTCGGTCTGCTCTCTCGGTACTCATGGGCGTCCTGGTCATCTAGACATCTTAGCTAATTTCCTAGATAAGGTTAATACACTCATAAGCATCTAATAACTAAAATTAAACTTAAACACTTACAGTTGTTGAAGCACGTCGTGCGGCGATCGGCGCTGTTAGGCAATCGTTTGAATGTTTTGACTATTTGGCTGTAACACTCGTAGCGTCCCCTCCTATTACTGATAAACTGTTCCCTCTACTTTTTCCAAGCGGTGTGGGAATTGTGACAGACTCTTACACAATCCACCCCTCCTCATAGGGGGCCGACGTTGTCGTCGGCCACACTTCTGGTTGTGTAAACGCTCTGATACCACAACTGTAACGCCCCGAAAACCTACCCGTTTCCGGTTCGTTCACTTCTACTACACACTCCCTACGCTCAAAAAATTGGACTAAGATTTTAAAACTTGTGTTCCTCGGCTTAAAACGACATTTTTGAAAATATTTTAAATAACATTGCAGCGGAAAACTCGATTAAAATTAGTTTGAATAAAACTTCATTTTATGAAACATAAAATAGAGACGCCGGTCGACACTTGTAAGCGTTGGTCGATACTTGGGTTGTCTTGGGTTTTTCATCGGTTGACACTGGCAAACGCCGGTCGACACTGCATTTCTCTCGAGTCTTTTCGTCGGTCGACAATTAGAACACCGGTCGATACTTCTAAGCTCATTTTAGAGAGTGGTCAACATCTGTTTTCATAGGTCGACACCTTGATCCTCTATGCCCACGCAGGTCGACCCTCGCGGTCGACACTGCTGTCATTTTTTTATACTACCAGTCGACACCTACAATCATAGGTCGACACTTACTTCGGCTCTGCCCGCACAGATCGACCGTCGCGGTCGACACTTGCAGGGTCTGGTCGACAACTAAGTATATCGGTCGACACTTCTTCCTCATAACCCTATTTAAAAATCTTTAAAACATCACAAAATCGATCAAACTTCGACTCAATGCTAATAGTAATACAACACACCCTTTTCCATCAACGCAAATCATGCTTTACATAAAGAAAATGACTACTCAAGTTCGAAATTCGTCTATACATTCATCCGACTCAAAACAACTTAAAACCCTTTCAATTACACTCCCAAAATTTACATATGCCTACCATAGTCAAAACACGCTAATAACAAGCCAGATCGTCCACACACGTACTCTTCCAATCGCCTCCTAGTCCTGGGCATGCTCGGAGTGCTCACCGGCTATGTCGTCGTCACCTACATCACAAAACTCAACTATTAGCCTAATACTAAGTAAGTAATGCACATAAACACACACTAAATCAAAAACTCCTAACACATGCAGTTTCTACAGTTTCGTTTCTACTTTCATTTTCGTCTGTTCCTTGCATCTTCTTTATCTTCTTACTACTGCGTTCTTCTTTACGTGGTAGATCAATGTGACACATCTCGTGGTCTACCTCTGGGACAAAGCCAACCTCAATCTAGTAAAGTGACATACTGCGCGATCCATCTCTTGGGACAAGGCAACCACGTAAAAGCGGAGGAAAAGTGATACACCTCGCGGTCCAACTCTGGGGACAAGACCACTCAACCCTACCTTTCTTATCTTCTTACGTACCTTCTCATTTCGTTTGTCTCATCACATCCTACTGTTTCACTTCGTAAAAATATGAAAATTCATTTTCTTCTCGTTCTCCTAATTTAAAACAATGATGCACAACCATGAAAGCATAACATAAAGTAAACGTGCAATGCATCCTACTGAAGTGTGATGTAGGCTCGAAGGCAAAACTCCTACTACATTACCCACCTGACGTCCTAGAAACTCCTCGCACTTCGTAACTTTGTACGCTAACTGGGAAAACCTATAAAGTCACACATCTATTAGTTCTACTTTCAATTAAATTTGTAAAACTCTAAAGGAAACAAGTAAACCTCCACTCGACCTAAACCGGATATCTAACTCAATTTCTTACTAACCTTTAAAAATTCATAACTCCTCCAATACTCGCCTGAATTGGACGATTCTAAATGTTACGGATTCCTCATGACGTCTAGTTTTTAACGGTCTCATCCATTTTCTAATTCAATACCTATAGCTTCGCTGGACGTGGCTGAGTAGAACTGTTTCACAATTCGACCATTCGGCTATCCCAATGCTCAATTTTTTTCCATAAAATCCTATAACCTACTCCTACTCATAGCTGAAACATCGACATACTGATAACAATCAATTTTTAACTTTGATCCCCCACAGCTCCCTCCTAGGTTTTACCAAACCACACAATACTCTTTCTAACTTCGTTTTTAACACTCAAAACAACCAAAATATTAATTAAAACTTACCGTTAATTTAAAGAAACGGAGAAAAACTTTCATTGGAAGGGAGAATCGCCAATGGAATGCTCTGCGTGGATGAGGGAGGAGAAGAAAAGAGAGGAGAGGAATGCGCTGGGGAGAAAACACCACTGAGGTGTTTTGATGTATTTTTTTAATAATAATAATAATAATAATCTTAATTACTATTTCACCTTTAACTATTAACCGTTTAATAAATTTGTTACACGGTCTGATTTCGCTTAGATTCTTAAATTTTTCTCCTCTCTATTAGCCTCATAATAATCTTTCACTTAGGCGTAAAAATTCTCCGTTCCCAATTCCGACAAAACCTCCGCCGATTATAATTACGTATATTTTAAATTAGTTTAACGGAAAGTCTGGATGTTAAAAATTCTTATCTTAAATCATCAACCTCAATATAATTAATTATATTATCAAATTAATCAAATAAAATTCAACATTAATACTTTTTCAAAATTTTTTTTTAGACTAAACATTCCAATATATTTTCCATAACAAGATACTCAGCACTTCACTATTTACTGGTCACCTCCAATTTCATTAAACTTTTCCCTATACCATGATGATTATAAATTCTCAAATCATTAAATTTTTCTTCTTTGATTTATTTTCTAAGATGATATTCATTTCCTAGAGTACTGATCAAATTTAGTCACTTGAATATAACTCTACTTATAAGTTTCTCGACTTTCCATTTATTTCTTAAATCCCCAAAATAATATATAATCTCATTTCTATGTTTTCGAGTCATTTAAAACATATGTAATCAAATAACCACTAAGATAATTTTTTTTTTGAAGTAAATCATACAGCATACTCTAGCATCCTTTGTTTCATCAATTTCTCATTAATTACTTTATCCACATTAATAGTTTTTCAACTCAAATCCAACCTCTAAGTACTCAAATAATAGTTTTAGTAAATCTTCAAATTGTATAAATTTTATGTGTAAATTGTTGCTAGAGATAATCATCTTATCCATAAACTAGCCTAAACATCCTTAAATGTATTATCATCATTCCTTGTCTTGTCTTATGTTTTCAAATTTGTCCATAATATTACTCTATCTCTTATCCTTAGGAAGTACTTAACTTGAAAATTTGATAATTTTTTTATATTGAAAGATGAAGTGATGATTTTTCTATAAGTTTTTCTATCCAAAATGTACAAGTTATGGCTACTGTATTTTCGTAATTCAGATTTTATCCATTGCATGCCAATATTTTACAGTTTTCATAGATGAGTCCATAAGGATTCTTAAACTAGTTAGGATTGTAGCGACCCGAAAATCCACGCGTTTTCCGATACGCTCACTACTAATCTGATACACATGCACTCGGGACAATTCGTGTAAAAATTTAAAACTTTGTTCATCGAATTAAAACGACATTTTTTAAAAACGTTTAAAATCATCGGAGCGGAAGACTTTGATAAAAAATCAATTTAAATAAAGTTTCAAGTTTTCTAAAACATAAAAAAATCATTTTCGGTGGACCACTTTATTTGTCTCTGTTTTCATCGGTCGACACTATCAGATCAGTCGACACCTCTCTGCTCCTCACGCTAATCGGTCGACACTTGTGAACGCTGGTCGACACTTCATTTCTCTCTGTCCGAGTCGGTCGATCTGTAATAACCTAAAAAATTTTGGTTTTTTTTAAATCTAATTTCTGAAATTTTTAATTAAGTCTCGGTTGGAATTTTGACTAATATTTTAACGGGTAAATTAATTTATAAAACTCAAAATCTAAATGTAGTGACGGCTTCCGAAAATTTTAAGTCGAGAGGACGTGAATTTAACGAAGTTACGGATGATTAAACCACGTGAGAGCGTTTTGGTAAATTGTAATTAAATTAATTTTTTTTATTACTGTGGAATGGCTTCGGGTGGAAGCCATTCCACCCTGTTTTTTGCCGAGGCCGAGAGAGAGCGATTGAGGGCGAGAGAGAGACCGAGAGGGAGAGCATGAACCGTAGAGCGAGCGGCCGACGAACGACGAGAGAGAGTGATGCCGGGAGCTCCAACGAGCTGAGTGGAGATGTGGGTGCAGCTTTTCCAGAGCTGAAAGCCAAAGGTAAGCTTTCTGTTCCAGAGCAATTCAGTTGAGCTTGATGCTCGTTTTTTCTCTCCGATTTTGATGAAATTGCGTAGTGTTGTGTTGGCTGTGAGGGTCTGCGTGTGTGAGAGTATTGTGGAAAGTAAATGCCCGGTGGGAGGGAGAAAAACTGAGGGGGCAGGTTGAGCCAAAAGTCTCATTGGTGCTCGAATTTTCAATTTCTGAGTTGATTATGCTTGAATGAGTGAAATGTGGCTGATTGTGTCTAGAAATTTGTGAAATTGAATTGAATTCAAAATTCAAATTTTGTTGTATAGAAACAGATTCTGTTTTTGGGGGTTTCGGCCTAGCTTTGGTTAATTGTTTTAAATTATATTTTTGTGGGTTAAATTAGGTTGTTAAAGGAGCGTTTAGCCTCTTGAATCGTTCGATTCCGATGTCCATCGTAAAAATTATGCGCATCAAAAGTTTTTGTCAAATTTTAGACCGAGTCAAATTATTGAGCGTTTTAGTAGAATTCTCACGCGTGATGTTAGCGTTGCTGATTTTAGTATATAAGGCGAGTTTTGAGTGAGTTTTAGTTGACAGGAACGGAGATGTGAAATTTGGATGAAGGGCAGATTCGGTTTTTGGTGTTTTTCTCCTAGCTGTGATTTACTGTTTTAAAATCCGTCTCAGTATATTAAACTAGGTTCCTAAGGGAACGTTTAGTCTCTTGAATCGCTCGATTCTAGTAACAGACACAAAAGTTATGCGCGTCTAAAGTTTCGGTTGGTTTTCGGTCGAACCAAATTAGTGACCCATTTTAGATGGGATTTCATGGGTTTAGTTAAGGAATGTGATTTTTAGCGTATTTAGTGAAGTTTGATGTAAAGATTGATTGGCAATTGTTTATGTTTTAGGTTGAGGCGTTTTTAGCAAAGTTGTGTGTCGAGTAAGTTTAGGACCCTAGGTAAGTAGTACATGCATATGTCTTGCCTAGGTGGGCCTACACCATGGAACTTTAGGATTTATGTTGTTGATTGTGGTATGTGTGTGTATTGCTTGACATGCATCATATTTTAAAATGGAAACGAAAATAGTTTTGAACATATTTTGAATAAGTGGTGAGATGCGTGGCGGTGGTACCCAAGATCCTGCTAGTGTGTGGGCCGGCGTGTAACCAACCGCGGATTCCACTGGAGGAGTGGGCCGGCTGGGCCGTCACGCAGCGTGTATGTGTCGGCGGTGAGGATAATGAACAGTGGTACCGCGGATCTTGATAGTGTGTGGGCCGATGCAACACCAGTCGCGGATTCCACTCGAGAAGTGACCCGGCTGGGCTATCGCGAAATGTGTGTGTGGGGCAACTGTGGCCCCGTTGCTGGGGAGGCCGGGACAGAGGCGACGTGTCAGGGTGTAGTGTGGCGCAAAATTCACCTTCACACTGATGTGGTTGCTGTGTGGTGATGCTTGTGTGTAGCTTGTGGGCCTCGTTGCTGGGGAGTCAGGGACGGTGGCGATGTGTCAGGGTGTAGGGTGGCGTTAGGTTCATTCTAACCCTGGTGTATCACAGATGTGACAACATGAGTTTGAGTGTAGAGATTGCATGTGATAGGATTGCATTGTCGGTTTTTACTTTCATATCGCATTACTTACTGGGCATTAAGCTTATGACGTGTGTTCTATGGTGTACGTGCAGACATTGTTGCTGATGAACCCCGAGAGCCTAATTCTAAGGCGTAAGAAGGTTAGCGTCGCGCGACAGAGGCACCGGACGACTAATTGTTAGGGCGACACGACCCGTGGAGATGGTAGGTGTTGGTGAGATTTGCTTAGGTTGTTGCTTTTTGTCGGGATATTTATGTGGTCGGATGAGTTTGTATACCCGTCGGTCGGACTGGGTTGTATAGAGTGTTTGTGGTGTTTTGGAGGCGCGTGTGCACTTTTATATGTTGGAGTATGACATTGCTCTATACTGTGAACTTTCTTCATTTGTAGTTGATGGATTTTGTTGTCTTTAAACTTTGATTTTGTTATGGAGATTCTCTGGACACTTTGATTGATAGATATTTTTAAGTTTTCTAGTGAACTGTGTGCAAGGTTTAAATTTTGGGATAGCTAGTTTTTAGGCGATACTCTGCCGAATTTTTGGGAGAAAAGTAGGGGAGTCGAGTGGGTATGGAATAGGTCGAGGTGTGCGCAGTGAGGAGCGAAGGGAGTGGTGGTGTGTGCGGGAGCGTGGCGTGACCGCAAGAGCTCGGGGTACGCGGCTCTGCGAGTGCGCACGAGTCGTGCGGCGTCGGGTGAGGGCGTGCGTGCGGACGTGCTGCATGGAGACAGGGTACGTGGGGCACGCAGTACTGTGGGTGTGCGCGTGACGCGGCGGAGTCGCGTGGTGCTAGCGACGCCGAGAGGGTGCGCGCGATTCGCCGAAGTGGGGACGTGGACCAGCGGGGCGCGCGGCTCGCAGGCCGAGTGGGCACACGCGAGGGAACTCGTGGGTGCGCGGGGTGCATGGTAGAGTGTGTGCCCGCTCCTTCCTAAAATTGAAAGTCTTATCGTCTTATTTTTAAAACTCGTTTAAATTGTCTTTTCCACTGCGTATTTTATATTGAAGATTTTGTGTTCCCTCTTTGGGGCGCGAGTCGTTTTTTAATCGAGTCAAAAAATTTTTATACTTACAAATGTTCTTTTGAAAATAATTTTAAAATGAAAGTGGTATTAAATTAAGTGAGTTTGCGTCGAGTCTCTGTGTGTCATAGTATGTAGTCGTAGTTAGCGCACTGAGAATGTGTGGGTTCTCGGGGTGTTATAGTTATGGTATCAGAGACACGAGATCGATGTTGTTTAGAGCATTACCTAACACTGCCAGCCGCTGCATGGTAGCTCTTCACCAACTGTAAGTGTTTAGATTTAATTTTATTGTAAGACTGATGTTGGTTTTATATATTTTAAGGGTGGAAAATGTCTGGAGAGGCTACAGGCAGAGGTCGACCACCATCAGTCTCAGCAGTTAGTCAGATTTATGAGTAGAGACGACCAGGTTCAGCTTAGTGCTCAGGGTTCATCTGACAGAGGGGGTGATAGGCTGCACAGACTTAGACCCCCGACTTTTGACAGGTCATCTCCGGATACTCTCAGCACTGAGGAGTGGATACGGAGTATGGAGAGGATGATGAGTTATTCTAAGGCTGAGGAGCAGAACAAGGTGTCTAGTGCGGCATTCTATCTGGCCAAAGATGCTAGTCATTGATGGGATACTGTTGTGACCACGAGGGACGTGGGAACCATGACTTGGGAGGAGTTCAAGATAGTGTTTTTCGCTAAGTATTTCAGTCACTCTATCAGGAAACGGAAGATGGTGGAGTTTGCACAGTTGAGGCAGACGGGCACTGTACCTGAGTATGTTCGACAGTTCGAGGCCTATGTTGCGGTTTGTGGGGGCATTTGGTGAGCCTTGCTGAAAATAAGGTACACCAGTTTGTACAGGGTCTGAAGCAAGATATCTATATAAGCATGCGGATTAGAGAAACGTGTGGCCGCTGGAATCGTTCGATTCCGATATCCGACGCAAAAGTTATGCGCGTCGGAA
>CM039519.1:9063866-9131548 GCA_022433055.1 Begonia peltatifolia | reverse complement strand
GTGGGGACGTGAGTGCTTGGGACCGGACTGGGTAGTTCGTGGGGTGCATGGGATTCTTTCCTAGGATTTCAAGTCTTACCGTTTTACCTCAAATTGTTTTAAATGGTTTTCTTTTCCGCTGCGTAGTTTTATGTTGAGGACTTCGTGTTTCCTCTTCGGGACGCGAATTGTTTTTCGAATCGAGTCGAAAAATTTTCATACTCACAAATGTTCTTTTGAAAATGATTTGAAAACGAAAGGGGTATTGAATTGAGTTAGTTGTGTCAAGTGTTAGTGTGTGTGTGTAGTGTGTAGATGCACTGTAGCGCACCGAGAACGCGGGGTTTCTCGGGGTGTTACATAAGGGTTTCATACGCTCTACTTTTTCACCTTGGGGCGCACCCGTTCTATTCATCCAGAAGAAGGACGGATCTATACGTATGTGTATCGACTATCGGGAGCTGAATAAGTTGACGGTGAAGAACATATGTCCATTGCCAAGGATTGACGATTTGTTTGATCAACTGCAGGGTGCCCTGGTGTTTTCTAAGATCGACTTGAGGTCTAGCTTTCATCAGTTGAAGGTAAAAGAAGATGATGTACCGAAAACGGCCTTTCAGGACGAGGTACGGACATTTTGAGTTCCTAGTAATGTCCTTCGGGCTGACCAACGCCCCTACAGCATCTATGGATCTAATGCACCGAGTGTTCAGTGAGTACCTGGACAAGTTTGTGATCTTATTTATCGACGACATCCTGATTTACTTGCGATGTGAGGATGAGCATAGAGAGCACTTGAGGATCGTATTAACTATTCTGAGCCAGCATCAGTTGTATGCTAAGTTCTCTAAGTGCGAGTTTTGGCTAGACAAGATCCACTTCTTGGGATACGTTATTTCCTCTGAGGGCATTTCAGTTGATCCAGTGAAAGTTCAAGCTGTAAAGGAGTGGCTGCGACCGACCAGTGCTAGTGAGATACGCAGTTTTCTAGGGTTGGCTGAATATTATCGGAGGTTCATTGAGGGGTTTTCTAAGATTTCAGCTCCTTTGACACGGCTGACCAGAAAGAGTGTAAAGTACGAATAGACTGACAAGTGTGATGACAGTTTTCAAGCACTGAAGCGGAAGTTGACGGCAGCTCCTGTGATGATGTTGCTGGTGGAAGAGGAGAAGTTCTGCATTTATTGCGATGCCTCCAGGATTGGGTTGGGGTGCGTTTTGATGCAGAGTGGGAGAGTTATTGCGTATGCCTCCAGACAGTTGAAGACTTATGAACAGAATTATCCCACTCACGATTTGGAGCTGGCAGCAGTTGTTTTCACACTCAATATTTAGAGACATTATCTATATGGGTAACAGTGCGAGATTTTCTTAGATCACAAGAGCTTGAGGTATATTTTCACGTAGAAGGAGCTGAATTTGAGACAGAGGAGATGACTCGAGCTGGTTAAGGATTACGATGTGGAGATCAAGTACCACCCGGAAAAGGCGAATGTGGTGGCAGACGCCTTGAGCCGAGTGACAACTTCGACTTCTGCCACGGCTTCAACAGTGCCTGTTGGGTTGATGACAGAGATGCAGAGTTTGGGCCTAGAGGTAGTTTCTAACTTAGCAGCTACCCTTTCAACCTTGTCGTTGAGGCCGACTATTTTGGACTGGATTAGGCAGGCACAGGCGGCTCACTCAGAGTGTAGTGAGCTAAAGGCGAGTATGGAGGCCAGTCCTAATTCTTAGCTCAGCTATTCGAAGGACGAAATTTTGAAATTTCGGGATAGGTGGTACGTCTCGAAGGTTGAGGAACTGAGAAAGGAGATTTTATCAGAGGCTCATTTATTTTCTTTCTCTGTGCATCCCTGAAGCACTAAGATGTACAGGGATTTGAAGCAACACTATTGGGTGCCTAACATGAAGTGAGCGGCGGCCGAGTATGTTGAGACCTACGTAGTCTGCCAGCAGGTGAAGGCGGAACATCAGCGCCCGTCTGGGATGCTCCAACCATTGCCAATACCGGAGTGGAAGTGGGAGCGGATTACTAGGGATTTTGTGGTCGGACTGTTGAGAACTGCTCAGGGCAACGATTCTACCTAGATGATTGTAGACAAGTTGACGAAGTCATCTCATCTTTTGCCTGTGAGGATAACTTATACCATGGATAAGTTTGTCCAGTTATAAATTCAGGAGATAGTCAGGCTTTATGGGATTCCGGTGTAGATTGTTTCAGATCGATACCCCATATTCAAATCCAAGTTTTGGAGAAATCTGCATAAGGCCATGGGCACCAGGTTAGATTTCAGTACGGCCTTTCATCCTCAGACCGACGGGCAGTCAGAGTGAACTATAAAGATTCTAGAGGATATGCTTAGGGCCTGTGTATTGGAGTTTCAGGCGGCTTGGAGTAAGTTTTTGCCGTTAGTCGAGTTCTCGTATAATAACAACTACCAGTCCGCCATTGGTATGGCACCGTACGAGGCTCTTTACGAGAGAAAGTGCAGGTCGCCATTGTATTGAGATGAGGTTAGGGAGTCCCGACTGATAGGTCTCAAAATTTTACAACACACTGTGTCTCGGAATTTTACAACAGACTGTCGACAAGATTGTCGTGATACGGAAGAGGATTGAAGCAGTTCAGAGTCAATAGAAGAGTTATGTAGATCAGAGTCGTCGAGAGTTGGAGTTTAGTTAAGGTGACGAGGTATTTCTGAAAATCTCGCCGTTCAAGGAAATGGTTAGGTTCGAAAAGCGAGGAAGTTCAACCCTCGGTTTGTGGGGCTATTCCTGATTATCAAAAGGATTGGGAGGACTGCGTACCAGCTCTAGTTGCCTATGTCGATCGATGCCATCCACAATGTTTTCCATGTCTCGATGTTGACAAAGTGTATGAGCGATCCCTCTCAGGTAGTGCCACAGTAGGATATTGAGATCCAGCCGAAACTAACTTATGCGGAGAGGCCAGTGAAGATCCAGCAAGGTGTTATGCCGCAATCATGGTGTGGAGGAGACTACTTGAGAGCGACGTGAGGACATTGAGCACCAGAATCCCGACTTATTCAGTACGTAAATTTTGAGGATAAAATTCTTATAAGGTGAGGAGGATGTAATAACCCAAAAAATTTTGATTTTTTTTTTTTAAATATAATTTCAAAAATTTTTAATTAAGTCTCAGTTTGAATTTTGAGGAATATTTTAACGGATAAATTAATTTATAAAACTCAGAATCTAAATGTAGGGACGGCTTCTGAAAATTTTAAACCGGGAGAAAGCAAATTTAATGAAGTTATGGACGATTAAAACACGTGAGTACGTTTTGGTAAATTGTAATTAAATTAAATTTTTTTTTATTATTGTGGAATGGCTTCGGGTGGAAGCCATTCCACCTTGTTTTTTGCCGAGGCGGAGAGAGAGCGACTGAGGGTGAGAGAGAGACAAAGAGGGAGAGCGGGAACCGTAGAGTGAGCGGCCGACGAACGACGACGGAGAGTGACGCCGGGAGCTCCGACTAGTTGAGTAGAGGTGTGGGTACAGCTTTCCCCGAGCTGAAAGCCGAAGGTAAGCTCTCTAGTCCAGAGCAATTCGGCCAAGCTTGATGCTCGTTTTTTCTCTTCGGTTTTGATGAAATTGCGGAGTGTTGTGGACAGTAAATGCTCGGTGGGAGGGAGAAAAATCGAGGGGGGAGGTTGAGCCAAAAGTCGGGTTGGTGCTCGAATTTCTGATTTCTGAGTTAATTATGCTTGAATGAGTGAAATGTGGCTGATTGTGTAAGTCAAAATCTGGATTTTGTTTTGTGTAGAAATAGATTCTGTTTTTAGGGGTTTTGGCCTATCTTCGATTTATTGTTTTAAATTCTATTTTTGTAGGTTAAATTAGGTTGTTAAATGAGCGTTTAGCCTCTTGAATCGTTCGATTCTGATATCAGACGCAAAAGTTATATGCATCGGAAGTTTATGTTAAATTTTAGACCAAGTCAAATTATTGAGCGTTTTTAGTAGAATTGTGACGCGTGATGTTAGCATTGCTGATTTTAGCACGTAAAGAGAGTTTTAGTTGAGGGGAACGGAGATGTGAAATTTTGGTGAAGGGCAGATTCGATTTTTGGTGTTTTTCTCCTAGTTGCGGTTTACCGTTTTAAAATCCGTCTTAGTATGTTAAACTAAGTTCCTAAGGGAACATTTAGCCTCTTGAATCGCTCGATTCTGGTAACGGACACAAAAGTTATACGAGTCTGAAGTTTCGGTTGGGTTTCTACCGAACCGAATTAGTGACCCATTTTAGATGAGATTTTATGGGTTTAGTTAAGGAATGTGATTTTTAGCATATTTAGTGAAATTTGATGCGAAGAATGATGGACAACTGTTTATGTTTTAGGTTGAGGCGTTTTTGGCAAAGCTGTATGTCGAGTAAGTTTAGGACGCCAGGTAAGTAGTCCATACATGTATTTTGCCCAGGTGGGCCTACACCTTGAAACTTTAGGATTTATGTTGTTGATTGTGGTGTGTGTGTGTGTGTGTATTGCTTGACATGCAACATGTTTTGAAAAGGGAACG
The DNA here is from genome assembly GCA_022433055.1 of Begonia peltatifolia. NCBI lineage: Eukaryota > Viridiplantae > Streptophyta > Magnoliopsida > Cucurbitales > Begoniaceae > Begonia > Begonia peltatifolia. The sequence continues at coordinate 9,127,028 of CM039519.1, read as the reverse complement.
AAAATAGTTTTGAACATATTTGAATAAGTGGTGAGACGTGTGGCGGTGGTACCGCGGATTCTGCTAGTGTGTGGACCGGTGCGTAACCAACCGCAAATTTCGCTCGAGCAGTGGGCCAACCGGGCCATCACGCGGCGTGTATGTGTCAACGGTGAGGATAATGACACTGGTACCGTGGATCGTACTAGTGTGTGGGTCGGTGCAACACCAGTAGCGGATCCACTCAAAGAGTGGGCAGGCTAGACTGTCGCGAAATGAGTGTGGGGCAACTATGGCCCCGTTACTTGGTAGGCCGGGACGGGGGCGACGTGTAATTGTGTAGTGTGGCACGAGGTTCACCTTCACCCTGATGTGGTTGCTGTGTGGTGATATGTGTGTGTAGCTTGTGCGCCTCGTTGTTAGGGAGTCCGGGACGGTGGTGACGTGTCAGGGTGTAGGGTGGCGCTAGGTTCGTTCTCACCCTGGTGCGGCTACACTACGCGTCACAGATGTGACAATATGAGTGTAAGTGTAGAGACTGCATGTGATAGGATTACATTGTCGATTTTTACTTTTATATCGCATTACTTACTGAGCGTTAGTCTTATGACGTGTGTTCTATGGTGTAGGTGCAGACATTGTTGGTGAGCCCCGAGAACCTAATCCTGAGGCGTAGCACTGTTGGCGGCACGCGACGGAGGCGCCGAAGGGTATATTGTTAGGGCGACCCGACCCGTGGAGGTGGTAGGTGGTGGTGAGATTTGCTTGGATTGTTCCTTTTTGTCGGGATATTTATGTGGTCGGATGAATTCGTATAGGTGTCGGTTGTACAAGGTTGTATAGAGTGTTTGTGGTGTTTTGGAGATGCGGGTGCACTTTTATATGTTGGAGTATGATATTGCTCTATACTGTGGACTTTTTTCATTGTAGTTGATGGATTTTGTTGTCTTTAAACTTCGATTTTGTTATGGGGATTCTCTAGATATTTTTAAGTTTTCTGGTAAACTGTGTGCAGTGTTTAAATTTTGAGATATCCAGTTTTTAGGCGTTACTTTGCCAAATTTTGGGGAGAAAAATCGGGGAGTCGAGAGTGTACGGAATAGGTCGGATTGGGCACGGTGAAGCACAAAGGGAGTGGCGGTGTGCGCGAGAGTGTGGCGTGACCGGAGGCGCGCGAGGCAAGCGGCTTTGCGAGTGCGCACGGGTCGTGCGGCGTCGGCTGATGGCATGTGTGCGGACGTGCTGCACCAAAGGCAGGGTGCGTGGGACACGCGGCGCTGTGGGCGTGTTCGTGACGCGGCGATGTCGAGTGGCGCACGCAGCGCCAAGAGGGTGCGCGCGGGGCGCCAAAGTGGGGACGTGGGCGCGCAGGCGGCGCGCGCGGCGAGCAGGCTGAGTGGGCGCGCTCGCAGGCCGAGTGGGCGCACGGGTGGGGCGCAGGGCGCCAAGTAGAGTGTATGCGCGTGGGGCGCAGCTCGGGACCATGGGCGCGCAGCTCCAGGCCACTCGTGCACGCGGCACTAAATTAGGTAAGCACAAGGCGTGGATTAGACTCCTTCCTAAAATTTCAAGTCTTGTCATCTTATTTTTAAAACTCCTCTAAATTGTCTTTTCCGCTGCGTATTTTATATTGAGGATTTTGTGTTCCCTATTTGGGTCGCGAGTCGTTTTCGAATGGAGTCGAAAAATTTTTATACTTACAAATGTTCTTTTGAATATGATTCGAAAATGAAAATAGTATTAAATTAAGTGAGTTCGCATCGAGTCTCTGTATGTTATAGTATGTAGTCGTAGTGAGCGCACTGGGACCTCGTGCGTTCTTTGGGTGTTACACGATCCTTGTGGTCGACGCTGCCATCTATTTTACACTTCTAGTCGACACTTGTGTGCACCGGGCAACACTTCATTCCTCTCTGTCCGAGTAGGTCGACCTAAGCGGTCGACAGTTGACCCCCTTACATGCAGGTCGATACTCTATACTCATTTTTACACTAAGCGGTCAACATCTTCTTGCACAGGTCGACACCTTGATCGACTCTGCCTTCGCAGGTTGTCCCTCGCGGTCGACATTGGCCATGTTCGGTCCACACCTCCAGTACACTGGTCGACACTTGCTAGGGTTGGTCAACTACTCAGCCTATAGGTCGACACTTCCTTCACAAAATCTGTTTAAAACGTAAACTTCCCAAGAACAACCGAACTTTGACTCAATGTTGAAAATAACAAAACGTCCACTTTCCAATCAATTCAAAACCATTATATACTTCAAAACAACTACAAAAGTTTGAAATTCATTTACACTTTGAATTGACTCAAAACGACTCCGTCTAAACTCTAAACTCCCTTACATACCCCTACCTTGGTCAAAACTCCCTAACAGTCAGCCGGACCATCCACGAGCACACTCTTCCAACCGTCTCCTAGTCTTGGGCTTACTCAGGGTACTCACCAGCTATCGCTTCGTCACCTACATCATTCATCTATTAGCCTAGAGATAGGTAAATAATGCACATAAAAACATAAGCATAACACTGAAAACACACATATCCTAACATATGCAGTTTCTACAGTTTCGTCTCTACTTTCCTTTTCGTCTTTTTCTTATATCTGTTTTATCTTCTTACTAGTAGGTTCTTCTTTACGTGCTAGATCAAGGTGACATACCTCGCGGTCCACCTTATAGGACAGGGCCAACCTCGATCTAGTAAAGTGACACACCTCGCGGTCCACCTCTCGGGACAAAGCCACCACGTAAAGTGGGGGAAAAAATGATACACCTCGCGGTCCACCTCACGGGACAAGACCACTCAACCCCACCTTCATTATCTTCTTACGTATATTCTCATTTCGTTCATCAAGTTACATCCTACTGTTTCATTTCATAAAAACATAGAAATTCATTGTCGTTTCGTTCTCGTACTTTAAAACCATGATGCATGATCACTAAAGCATAACATAAAATAAACGTGCATGCAACCTACCGAACTGTGATGTAGGCCCGAAAGCAAAAACATCTACTACACTACTTACATTATTTACTTGGCGTTCTTGGCAATTCGTATCTCCAAATTCGTAGCTCGCTCGCTAAACTGGGGAACTTATAAAACCACACATTTATCAGCTCTACTTTCCTTTCAATTCATAAAATTCTAGAAGTCACAATTTTACATCTAATCTACCTAAACCCGAATTCCAACTCAATTTCCAACCAACCTTCGGAAATACTTAACTTATCCAATACTCTTCCGATTTGGATTATTCGAAATGCTACAAACTCCTAGGGACGTTAAGTTCCTAACAGCCTCATCCATTCCCTAATTCATCGTCCACAGCGTGGCAGAATGCAGCCGAACTAAAATCGTTCCCTGTCTCGAGTATTCAGTTATCCAAATGCTCAATCTTCTCCATAAAAACTCATAATCTACTTATACTTCCAGTTTAAACACCAATGCACGAATAAAAATCGTCTTTCACTTCAACATCTCGTATTTCCCTCCTAGAGTTCACCAAAACTACTTAATATTCCCTCTAACTTCACTTTTAACACTCAAACAACTAAACAACTAACTATCTACTAAAACTAACCAGAACTTACCGTAGATTTGGAAGAAACAGAAAAGAACTGATAATCATCGGTTGCGTCACTGGAAGGGAGAAATTGAGGTAGGGTTTCCTTCGCGTGGGGAGGAGAAGTATTACAGAGAGGGAGGGAGGGGGGATTTCGTTCCTCATTCCTTTCTTTTATTTAAAATAATAATAATTATTATTATTATTATATCGCCCTCACTCTTGAATCTTTTAATCAAACGATTATTCATACCGTTTCCAGTTGGATTCTTAAAATCTTCTATCCTCCATTATCCTCGAAATAATCCTTTACCTACTAGTATCAATTCTCTGCTCCCAATTCTGATTAAAACTCAGCCGTTTACAAATACGTAAACCCGAAAATCGTTTTATCAGAAAATTTTGGGTGTTACAAGGATACTAGCAAGGTTGGTGTTGTTTTTAAGGAAGGTTATTGATCGAGATCAAATCTTTTAATCAAGAATAGTTATTTTAGGTTTTACCGATAGATTTACATCACAAAGAAAACTTTAAAAAATTTAAAACTTTGTACTAAAATGTAACTTAAAATAGTTTGAAATTATTTTAAATAAATACTTGAATATCTAAATAAAATATGTATACTAAAGTTCCAATCCATATTTATGATTTTATAAAGCATTTATAGAAACTTACTTTAAAATGTATTACAAAATCATCAAATATATTTTTTATCAAAATATAAATTTAATCAGTTACTTTCTGATCGACAATCTTCTAAGTGCACGTGAGCATACAGCTAAGTTTACAGAATAGTTTTGTAAACCTAGTTGATCTGCTATCAAACTATAACGCCCCGATTTTAAAATCTCCAATTTACAAACTCTAATTTGAAACCTTAGAATGTTTTTCCAAAATTTGATTTAAAATCGAGTGTTAAATTTTTAACTTTAAAAAAAATATTTCTAAAATCTTGAATAAAAAGCATTAATTACACGGAAGCTATAATTAAAACATTAATTAAACTTATTCAAAATAGATACATGATCATAAATAATTCATAAAAATTCGAATAATAAAATGTAAGATAATTTATTCGTAGTTAAAATAAAAATTTAAGTACTTTTAAAAACGGAAACATAATATTTTATATTCATTTCTCGGAAAAATCAATGTCTTCTTTTGTATACTCGTTTGCCACTAGGAGATTATCGATCGCAGATAGTTCCTTCTCAGATAAAAACTCACCTACATCACAAACTTATTAAAAACATTACAATTAACTCAGCAAGCAAAGATACGTACAACGGTCAAAAATTAACATTTACTTTTACCGAATCCTGATTACAAAACTAGTTGATACTTATTTCCCAACCTTAGACTCAATCATCTCATTTTAGTTCAGGCTTCGTCAACTTACTTTCGGCCAATCTCACCATCTCATTGTCATTCAGGATTTTGCTATCACGTCAATACCATTAATGTTCAACCTCACCATCTCATTGTCGTTTAGACTTTCACTATAACATTCTATCATTTTCATGCACATACAATATATCCTACTAATTTTATCTTTATATTTATCTAAATCAATGCCTAAACATTCATGTTCAAATATCAACTCGTGTAATGAAAATGTTATAAGAAAATAATATAATATCTTGTGATGTAGGACTATTTCCAAAACATGGAAAACTATATTTTTACTTACTTGGATTCCGAGCGGTATAGTTATCGAGATTCGTTTACTATTCCAAATAATATTCTGATCAAATAAAATCTTTATAAATCCAATTTCAAAGAAATTTCAGCAGAAATTCCTTATGTTGTACTTTTAGGTCAGATCGGGTTACTTTGATCGATTTGGATGGCTTCCTTGATTTTTCCTACCTAATTTGAATGTCGATATTAGAATCCTACTTAATAAATTCTAACTTTAAAAGAATTTGGACAAAAATACTTACCGGTTTAATCCTTAGATCGGTTCACTCTTATTCAGGTCAAAATTTGGTTTGGGTCCAGTTTGGGTGAACAATGCCGGTTCGGGTGAACAGTGTTGGTTCGATCAACTGGGCCGGTTCGAGTCGATTTGACTTAAGTGAACCGCTTAAGTTTTAAGAAAACTGAACCTCCTTCTTTTTCGTCCGTTCTGTTCAGAGAGAGAAAGTGAGTAAGAGAGAGTGACAAAGATTGAGAGGAAGAGTTCAAACTGAGAGGAATGAGGGATTTTACACCGATGGTTTGTCAATGAGCCTGAGTGGTTGATCTCCTCGAAGTTGTTGTGCTAAGAGAGGATTTTCACTTCTCATTTGTAACGCCCCATGAACCCACACGTTTCTGGTGCACTACAGTACGTCTACACACTATGACACACTAAAACTTGACACAACTCCCTCAATTTTGTAGTACTTCCGGTTTCAAATCATCTTCAAAAGAACATTTGTGAGTATGAAAATTTTTTTAACTCGATTCAAAAACAACCCGCGCCCCGAAGAGGGAACACGGAATCCTACATAATAAAAATACGCAGCAGAAAAAGAAAACAATTAAAAATAGTTTTAAGATAAAACGACAAGACTCGAAATCCTAGGAAAGAATCCAACGTACCCATCGAACTACGCAATCCGGTGCCGCGTACTCACATCCCCACTTCGACACCCTGCGTGCACCCTCGCGGTGCCGCACGCACGTCAACTAAACATCACCACGTCACGCGCATGCTCACAGCGCCATGTGCCCCACGTGCCCTGCCTCTGTACCGCATGTTTGCACGCACGCCCTCACCCGGCGCCGCACGACCAGTGAGCACCCGTAGGACTGCGTCCCCCGCGCACCTGCGATCACGCCGCAGTCTCTCACTCATCCACACTTCTTAAGTACTCACTGTTCATATCCCAACCTATTCCATATCCTCTCTCCCGAAATTTTGGCAGAGTAACGCTTAAAAACTGGCTATCCCAAAATTTAAACTCTGCACACAGTTCACCAAAAACTAACAGTATTTATCTATCAACCATCTAGAGAAATCACCATAACAAAATCAGAGTATGAAGACAACGAAAATCCATCAAATGCTAATGAAGAAAATTCACAATATAGAGCAATACCATACTCTAACATATAAAAATACGTACGCGTCCCCAAAACACTACAACCACTCTATACAATCCTGTACAACCAACATCTATACGAACTCCTCTATCTGCATAAATACCCGACACAAAATAACAACTCAATGAATCTTACCATCACCTACCACCACCACGGGTCGGGTCACCCTAACAAAATCGGCCATCCTGTGCTCGGTCGCACGCCGCCAATCGTCCTATACTTCGGGACTAGGTTCTCAAGGATCACCAGCAATATCGTCAGCACCTACACCATATAACACACAATATAAGTCTAACGCTCAGTAAGTAGTATAATATGAAAGTAAAAGTCGACAATGCAATCCTATCACATGAAGTCTCTACACTCACACTCATGTTGTCACATGTGTGACGCGTAGTGTAGCCGCACCAGGGTAAGGAGGAACCTAACGCCACTCTACACCCTGACACGTCGCCATCCTCCCGGACTCCCTAGCAATGAGGCCCATAAGTTACACACATGCATCACCACACAGCAACCACATCAGGGTGAGGGTGTACCTCGCGCCACACTATACCCTGACACGTCGACCCCGTCCCAGCCTCCCCAGCACGGGGCCACAGTTACCACACACACACGTTTCGCGACAGCCCAACTGGCCCACTACTCGAGCAGAATCCGCAATTGGTGTTGCACCGGCCCACACACTAGTAGGATCCGCGGTAGCACTGCCCATCACCCTCACCGTCAATATATACACGCCGCGTGACGGCCCAACCAACCCACTCCTCGAGCGAAATCCGCAGTTAGTTATGCACCGGCCCACACACTAGCAGGATCCGCGGTAGCACCGCCACGCGTATCACCACTTACACAAAATATGCTCAAAATCATTTTCGTTTCTTTTTTTTTTAAAAAATGATGCATGTCAAACAATATGCACGCACACCACAATCAATCATATAAATTCTAAAATTTTACGGTGTATGCCCACTTGGGCAAAACATATGCATGCACTACTTACCTGGCGTCTTTAGCTATTCGATCCAACCCGATTGATTCTGTTTTCCTGAAATTTTAAAGCATAAAGTTTTAAGTTATCATTCATGATTTACAATTTTAATTCACAACCACCACATATAACCAAATCCACAAATTTCTATTTTTAAACACTAAATAAACAACCACAAGATCATCAAGGGTAACTCTATGCACTTAACTTCCAAATCAACAACCGCGCTAACCTATACTCTTAACATCCATTAACCAGCATGAACACCATCTACTGTCCAATATCCAAAAATAATAAAACTCAAAACATGTGCATATAACCTCTATCTCCAAACACCCATAATTCTACAATGCACAATCTAAAAATTGAATCCAATTTAAGTAATTATTCCAAGGGTAGTTCATCATCCACATAATCTCAATCATCCACTCTAATAATTCAACACTTCAATCAATTTCAATCAAATAATTCAATATCAAGGAATTAAAATTGAAATTATCACAACTCAACTTTCAAAATTTGTCATAAATCTTGTCCAACTTAAAAAATTCACAACAAACTGAATATAAGTCTAAATTCAATTATTTAAAATACTAAGGGCTCCTAAACGAGTCTATTTCACCATGGTGAAATCCATTTGTTAAAAATCAAACTCAATTAAAAGCAAAAAAAATCAAAAACCGAATCTGCCCGGAAATCATTTCACAGCTTTTCATTCCCCTTTCAAAAATCATATCAAATTGTATATTTGGCTGAAGTCGATGATTCGACATGTTTTGGAAACCTTATAAGGTCTAGTTTATGCTGATGAAATCCATTTTTCAAAATCAAAGAATAATCAATGGCAGAAAAATCAAAACCGAACTGCCCGCTGAAATTTTCCAGTTTTTGCACAATAACTTCTAAAATTCATAACTCATTCAATTCTTATCCGATTTCAACGATTCAAGATGCAACGTAACCCTAATTATGTACACTTTAACGTGGTTTCATTCATTTGCTAAAAACCAGAATCGATAAATAGCAGAAATTCGAAAACCGGAGCTGCCCGAAACCTCTTCACAGATTTTTTTTTCAAACTTTGGAAATTCGTAACAAATCGTATATTTATCCAAATTTGATGATTCAAAGTGCTATATAACACTAAGGATGTCTACTGTGACCTGGCTAAATTCACCTATAAAAAGGCAAGCTCATTAGATAGCAGAAAAATCGAAAACAGAATCTGTCTGAACTCACTTAACAGATTTTTCATCAAGCTTTGAAAATTCATAACTTCCTTTACGATTATTGAAACGACTCGATTCCAAAGCTGAAAGTTTCCTTAAAGTATCTAATTCAACCTACTATAACGGTTTTTAAAATGAACAATCGGAACTTAGGTAAACAATGTCAAAACAGAGCTGCCCTGTATAAAAGAAATCCCTATTTTTTTTCCAAACTTCAGCAAACTCACTTTATTTTTACCAATCTATTACATTCTAACTCCTTTGAGGACAATCTAACATAATTTGAGGATTGTCCAATCCGAAAACCCTAGATTTTCTTGGCCAAAACCAGAAAAGAAAGAGAACATTTACAGAAATCGAAGAGAGGGTCGTGTTCCACGCAGGATAGAGGAGAAAAACGAAGAGGAGATGGAGCTGCGTTCTTTGGCAGAGGAGAAATTGGATGATCTGGTTCCTCTTTCATACAAAACTAAAAGGAAAATGAAAAAAGAAAGGGGGAAGAAAAACAAAAAACAGAGTACCTCACCGTGGGGAGAGAAGAAACAAGAAAAGGAAGGAGGGGGAAAATGCTATTAGAGGAGGGTTTTTTTTAATATAAATAATAATAATAATAATAAATTTAATTATTAAATCGTCTTCAACCTTTAATTTTTTTATTAAACGATCAATCAGTTCACTTACGATTGGAATTTTATAATTTTCTCTTTTCCACTAACTTCAAAATAATCTTTTACTTAACAGTATAAATTTTCCTCTCTTGATTCTGATTAAAACTCCGCCGTCTACTGATACGTAAATCCAAAAATTATTTTAACGAAAAATTTCAAGGTGTTACACTCCACCCTCCTTAAAAAAATTTTGTCGTCAAAATTTGCTCAGTCACTAACTCCCTAATTATATCCTCGAATGTAGTTCTCATAACTACGTCCACGACACTTGATTTGTCCAACTCTAATCTCGATCTCCTCCAAATACAATCAAGTCCTTAGGTCTAAAGTTAAGTCATTCAATACTAATCACGCTAATCTTAAATCGTTCACATACTCATTGGCTTCAACTTCGTCAATTACAAGTTCAACCCTTTGAAATCTTTTGATTCAATCTCACTTGTAGGTTTACCTGAAAAATCTACATGACATTCCCCGCTATCCCTATTCGATGTGCTCCAGTTTCTCACATCTGTCGACACTAATCATTTGAGAGCTAAACTTCTCACCCTAACCCTCATAAAAAATTTCCTTTTATCTCTCTCCAAAGCCATATATAATCGTTCGCAATGGTCTTCAAAGTTCCAACACTTAATGATAAATCAGTTCTCACAAGGATTTCTTCCATATTTACTAACTAGTCTACCTTCTTTTGCCCATCTAGACTCAGATTTCTGAATACTTCCCTTGCCCATGGGTAAGGATTCACCCAATTATTTTCTTGCTTGCAAACTTGTTGTCAAATGAATTCACATCCTTATCCCGAATCCCCCAATTCCTAAGTTCTCAACCTTAGTCCGATTCACCAATATCCTCAATAATTACCCTGCTAAGTATAATCCTCCTAAATCTAACTAACCATAACTAATTCGTCTCAAGACTCCTTTTGTTAAACTACATTCCTCTATACATGTTTGTTTTTCCTCGATGGAGTCTAATTTCCACGTCCCCCTTATTCATAATCATTCTAAACAATCCATCTCTAAACTCCCCTAATAATAATACTAGATCGTAAGATCTATATAGCTAGTATAAGAAATACCTAAATCTACTAGAGGTTGTCCGACCTCGTCTAGCTCGATGAGGGCAAAGACGCTCGGGGGTACTCTCGCTGAAGTCTTACTCGTAGCTGGACAGTCCCTAGCAAAGTGGTCTAACTTGTTGTAGTTGTAACATCGAATCAGATTCGTCTTCGGGAAATCTCCAGCAATGTGATCTGTCTCATTACAATTATAACATCGGCCCAAGTCCATTCTACACTCGCCGGGGTGACTCCTCTGACACTCAGAACATAAAGGGAACTGTCCCGACCCCTGCGGCAGTTTGTTGCTCCCCTGGCTGCTAGAGCTATCATTAGGCCTCTTCAGGCCCTTCTGCTGAGATGACTCTTCCCCGTTCGACTGAGGCAACAACTCTCTAAAAATCTTCTAGGCTACTCCTTAAGCACCTCTCTATAACTAGGCAGCTTTGTTCTAGCCTATTCAATGTCTAGAGTCTTTGCCACCACATCCTCGTAAGGCACCTCTCGGGTTCCAGCTACATGCCCATATATACATCAGGTTTTTGGCCTTGCACAAACTAGTGTACCTTATTATCATCTAGGCTCACTAAATGCCCTGCAAATTGCGACAGCGTCTCGAACTGTCTCACGTACTAAGCCACTGTGTCTGTCTACCTCAACTGTGCAAACTCCACCTCTTACGAGTTCTGATAGCATGGCTATAATACTTATCGAAGAACACAGTCTTAAACTCTTCCCAGGTCACGACCCTCACGTCTCTCGTGGTCCCGACTGTGTCCCACCAATGGCGAGCATCGTTAGCCAGATAGAATGCCGCACTGGTTACCTGTCATGGTCATCTATCTTGACATAGTCCATCATACTCTCCAAGCTCTGTATCCACTCCTCAGCTTTGAGAGGATCCGGAGATGACTCATCTAAAATTGGGGGTCTAAGTCTGTGCAGCCTATCACCTCCTCTATCAGACGAACCCTGGGCACCAGACTGGCCCTGGTCGTCCCAGCTCATAAATCTCTCTAGCTGTTGAGACTGGCAGTGGACTAACTCGGTAAGCTGCAGAACGGTATCATCCATATCGCCCACAGCTCTATGTGTCTCCCGTCATGGTTGACCTCTGCCTCTAATCTCTTCAGACATTTTCTACCTTTACAATATACAAAGCCCACATTAGTCTTAAAATAAAATTAAATCTAAATACTTACAGTTGATGGAGCGCTGCTGTATAGCGGCTGGTGGTGTTAGGTAATCCTTTGAACGATGTCGACCCCGTGGCTCTGATACCATAACTGTAACGCCCCGTGAACCTACACGTTCCCGGTGCGCTACAGTACCTCTACACACTATGACACACTAAAACTTGACACAATACCCTCAATTTTGTAGTACTTCCAGTTTCAAATCATCTTCAAAAGAACGTTTGTGAGTATAAAAATTTTTTCTACTCGATTCGAAAACAACCCGTGCCCCGAAGAGGGAACACAGAATCCTCCATATAAAAATACGCAGCGGAAAAAGAAAACAATTTAAAATAGTTTTAAGATAAAACGGCAAGACACGAAATCCTAGGAAAGAATCCAACGTACCCATCGAACTACGCAATCCGATGTCGCGCACTCACGTCCCCACTTTGACACCCCGCGCGCACCCTCACGGTGCCGCACGTGTGCCAACTCAATATCACCACGTCACGTGCACGTTCACAGCGCCACGTGCCCCACGCGCTCTGCCTCCGTACCGTACGACCGCACACACACTCTCACCCGGCGCCGCACAACCTGTGAACACCAGCAGGGCCGCGTGCCCCGCGCACCTGCGATCACGCCGCACTCTCACGCTCATCCACACTTCTCAAGTACTCACTGTTTCATATCCCAACCTATTCCATATCATCTCAACTCCCAACCTGTCTCCGAAATTTTGGCAGAATAACGCTTAAACACTGGCTATCCCAAAATTTAAACCCTGCACACAGTTCACCAAAAACTAACAGTATTTATCTATCAACCATCTAGATAAATCACCATAACAAAATCAGAATATGAAGACAACAAAAATCCATTAAATGCCAATGAAGAAAATTCACAGTATAGAGCAATACCATACTCTAACATATAAAAATACGTACGCGTCCCCAAAACACTACAACCACTCTATACAATCCTGTACAACCGACGTCTATACGCACTCCTCTATCTGCATAAATACCCGACACAAAATAACAACCCAATGAAACTCACCATCACCTACCACCACCACGGGTCGGGTCGCCCTAACAAAATCCGCCATCCGGTGCTTGGTCGCATGCCGCCAACCGTCCTATGCCTCAGGACTATGCTCTCGAGGCTCACCAGCAATATCGTCAGCACCTACACCATATAACACACAATATAAGCGTAACGCTCAGTAAGTAGTACAATATGAAAGTAAAAGTCGACAATGCAATACTATCACATGCAATCTTTACACTCACACTCATGTTGTCACATGTGTGACGCGTAGTGTAGCCGCACCAAGATAAGGAGGAACCTAACGCCACCCTACACCCTGACACGTCGCTACCATCTCGGACTCCCCAGCAACGAGGCCCACAAGCTACACACACGCATCACCATAAAGCAACCACATCAGGGTGAGGGTGTACCTCGCCCCACACTACACCCTGACACGTCGCCCCCGTCCCAGCCTCCCCAGCACGGGGTCACAGTTGCCACACACATATGTTTCACGACAGCCCAGTTGGCCCACTCCTCGAGCAGAATCCGCGACTGGTGTTGCATCGGCCCACACACTAGTAGGATCCGCGGTACCATTGCCCATCACCTTCACCGTCAATATATACACGCCGCGTGACGGCCCAACTGGCCCACTCCTCGAGTGAAATCCGCAGTTGGTTATGGACCGGCCCACACACTAGCAGGATCTGCGGTACCACCGCCACGCGTCTCACCACTTACACAAAATATGCTCAAAATCATTTTCGTTCCCATTTTTTTTTTAAAATGATGCATGTCAAACAATATGCACGCACACCACAATCAATCACATAAATTCTAAAGTTCTACAGTGTAGGCCCACTTGGGCAAAACACATGCATGCACTACTTACCTGGCGTCCTTAGCTATTCGATCCAACCCGATCGATTCCGTTTTTCTGAAATTCTAAAGCATAAAGTTTTAAGTTATCATTCACGATTTACAATTTTAATTCACAACCACCACATATAACCAAATCCACAAATTTCTATTTTTAAACACTAAATAAACAACCACAAGATCATCAAGGGTAACTCTATGTAGTTAATTTCCAAATCAATAACTAAGCTAACCTATACTCTTAACATCCATTAACCAGCATGAACACCACCTACTATCCAATATCCAAAAATAATAAAACTCAAAACATGTGCATATAACCTCTATCTCCAAACACCCATCATTCCATAATGCACAATCTAAAAATTGAAATCCAATTCAGGTAATTATTCCAAGGGTAGGTCATCATCCACATTATCTCAATCATCCACCCTAATAATTCAACACTTCGATCAATTTCAACCAAATAATTCAATATCAAGGAATTAAAATTGAAACTATCATAACTCAATTTTCAAAATTTGTCATAAATCTTGTCCAATTTCAAAAATTCACAACAAACTGAATATAAGTCTAAATTCAATTATTTAAAATGCTAAGGGCTCCTAAACGAGTCTATTTCAACATGGTGAAATCCATTTATCAAAAATCAAACTCCATTAATAGCAGAAAATCAAAAGCCAAATCTGCCCGGAAATCATTTCACAGCTTTTCATTCCCCTTTGAAAAATCATATCAAATCGTATATTTGGCTGAATTCGATGATTCGACATGTTTTGGAAACCTTATAAGGTCTAGTTTATGCTGATGAAATCCATTTTTCAAAATCAAAATATAATCAATGGCAGAAAAATCAAAACCGAACTGTCTGCTGAAATTTTCCAGTTTTTACAGAATAACTTCTAAAATTCATAACTCACTCAATTCTGACCCGATGTCAACGATTCAAGATGCTACGTAACCATAATTATGTACACTTTGACATGGTTTCATCCATTTGCCAAAAACCGGACTCGATCAATAGCCAAAAGTCGAAAACAGGAGTTGCCCGAAACCTCTTCACAGATTTTTTTTCAAACTTTGGAAATTCGTAACAAATCGTATATTTATCCAAATTTGATGATTCAAAGTGCTATATAACCCTAAGGATGTCTGCTGTGATCTGGTTAAATTCACCTATAAAAAGGCAAGCTCATTAGATAGCAGAAAAATCAAAAACAGAATCTGTCTAAATTCACTTAACAGATTTTTCATCAAGGTTTGAAAATTCACAACTTCCTTTACGATTATCGAAACGACTCGATTCCAAAGCCAAAGGTTTCCTTAAAGTATCTAATTCAACCTACTATAACGGTTTTTAAAATGAACAACCGAATCTTAGGTGAAAAATGTCAAAACGGAGCTGCCCTGTATAAAAAAAATTCCTCCTTTTTTTTCCAAATTTCAGCAAACTCACTTTATTTTGACCATTCTATTACATTCTAACTCCTTTGAGGACAATCTAACATAATTTGAGGATTTTCCAATCCGAAAATCCTAGATTTTCTTACCCAAAACCGGAAAAGAAAGAGAACACTTACAGAAATCGAAGAGAGGGTCGTGTTCCATGTGGGATAGAGGAGAAAAACGAAGAGGAGATGGAGCTGCGTTCTTTGGCAGAGGAGAAATTAGATGATCTGGTTCCTCTTTTATGCAAAACTGAGAGGTAAATGAAAAAAGAAAGGGGGAAGAAAAACAAAAAACAGAGTACCTCACCGTGGGGAGAGAAGAAACAAGAAAAGGAGGGAGGGGGGAAATGCTATTAAGGGAGGGTTTTTTTTAATATAAATAATAATAATAAATTTAATTATTAAATCGTCATCAACTTCTAATTTTTTGTTAAATGGTCAATCAGTTCGCTTACGATTGGAATTTTATAATTTTTTCTTTTTAATTAACTTCAAAATAATTTTTTACTTAACAATATAAATTTGTCTCTCTTGATTCTGATTAAAACTCCGCCGTCTACCGATACGTAAATCCGAAAATTATTTTAATAAAAAATTTCAGGGTGTTACATCATTGAAGGAGGCTCGCCGCATCGGAGACCAAGGTAGGAGTTCTTTTATGGTTTCAAAGAACTCAAGAGAAAGGGAGAGAGCTGTGGTGTCAGTTTCCTCCTCCACCGAATGCCTCTATTTATAGGAGGGGTTCGCCCTCTTCTCTTCCGAGAAATTCGAGTTCGTCTCAGATTTTTAGAGCTGTTGTAACTGAACTTCCTCTGATTCTGGACAATTTCCAGACCAGGTTCATTGATAGTTGTTTCTCCAAAATCTGATATCAGCTTGGATTGCAGAGCTAGAAATCCAATCCCCAATCGGATTTCTAAAAATGCCCTCCGATGGTTTATTGTTTTAAAACTATTTTCAAACTAGATTAATAGAGAATCAATATCTTAGGATTTTTGAATTCAAATATTAGATTTGGTTTATGATTTTGAACTGATTTGGGGATTTTGAATTTGAATTTAAAATTTTTTAATTGAAAACCCTAACTATTACATGAAAGAAATAATAAATAAACATAAATAGTCATTGTGCGCGAGGACGAGTAAGTTGTCCCGTATGAGGTGGACCAAATGGTGCTTATTTATTCCCCTAGACTGAATTACTCCAACAACTAGACTGTTAAGTGAAAATAAAGAAAGAATAAAGATTGAAAAAAAAAAGAAAATACATGTTGTCACAAAATTACATATTATTCTTACTTTATTTTATGCATCTCTTACTAAGCGCTAGATTCATAGATGAACTTTGTGGTGTAGATGAGAATTTTATTGACGTGACTGATGAAGAAAATGAATAAAAGTTTCAATTTAAGAGGTGTTCCCAAGGACGAGATTACATTGTTATTAGTGCGAAATTGATCAAAGAATGAATAAAAATGATGTTATTTAAAAGAAATTTTTAAAATTATAAGTGCTATTTTTAATAAGTTTAATTTTGATTATAAATTGTTTTACTTGATGTTCGCTTTCGTTAGAGATCATGCAGACTAAGTACCTCTTTATGTTAAAGTTTAAATTTTAGTTTATTGAAAGTCTTCCGTTATTCATATTGTTCAAAAGCTTGTATTTACGATTACTTTTACTTTTTCAACACGAAATCAATAACATAAAGTGAAAAGTAGAAATTGTACACTAAGGGGCGTTACACTTATGAGATTAGTCGTTAGCAATTTGATGTATAAAACGAATCAGAATCAAAACAATATTTGAGATAGAACTTATGTGAAACTTCGATGTTTAAATCGTGGCATGAGTTTCAAAAATATTTTTGAAAAGAGACAACCCTTTAAAATATATTATAGGGTTAAAACCAATTTAAACCTCAATTATGGGTGTTTTTCATTTTATCCTCAAACTAAAAATTTTAACAAATAAAACCTTAAACTATATAAAATGTGACAAATCAAACTCTAATAGGGGTCTCCACCCCCGATCTCATATTGAAGTCGAAATCGGGGGGCCGATAGATCAGCCTCTCGATCTGTCTAGTGCTTATGTGGCACTGGAAAGATTTGATCGGGGAGTCGAGGTTGGGGGCGAAGATCTCTCGTTTCATGTGCACCACACGTGGAATTGAATGGGGGGTCACCGCCCTCAAATCACACCTTGTTCTATGTTTTCCCCTTTTCATTGCTTTCAGGAACGAGGGTCACCACCCACGGATTAGCCCGCCATTTTATGTTTTTCCATTTTCATTGCTCTCGAGAACGGAGAGTCACACCCATGGATCGACCCCCCGTTCTCTGTTTTTCCATTTCAATTGCTCTTGGGAACGGAGGGTCACCACCCAAGGATTGGTCCCCCGTTCTCTAAATTAGTGATGGCAATAGGGGGGTCACCACGCCCACATCTGGGGTCAATCCCCGAATCTATATAAGGATGGAGCCTGATTTTCACCCCCCGTTGCCGAAAATCTCAATTTTCTATCGACACCTCTGCAATTCCAACTCAAAATTTGACTATTTCACACCCTCACTATATTGATTTCCCCAAACCTCTACGCTTTTGCTATGGCAAAATTTCTCTATATTAGCGGCATCGATGGACTCTAATTCGAGTAGATCCGTTGATTTAGATAAGACAACAACTAGTGATGGCAATATAGACTGGTATTTGTACTTTACGCCCATATATTGTGAACGTTGGGTATTCTATCACCTAGAAGGCAACAAAGAAATAGAGGTGCAGTCGACGTCAAAAACTATGGATGATGATCTTCGAACACCAGTCGACTCGAAGGATGATAAGGTGGAAAGCGTATGGGTAAAGGAAGAAATTTTGATGAGATTTTATTTGGGTAAAAAATATAGTTCTTCAAATGCAATTAAAGAAGAAATAATAGAATACGCTTTGAATAATGGATATGGAATCAAATTAAATAAAAGTGAATCTCGGCGCCTAACGACAATGTGTGAACACAGATGTGATTAGCAACTACATGCTTCGAAGTTGCAAGTTAAGCTTATATTTCAAATAAAGAATTTCAATGATTCTCATAACTGATAAAAGAAAATTGACAATCGACAGGCTACTGTGAAATGGTTGGCAAATCATTATTTTGACAGGTTCAAAAGTCAACTTACGTGAAAATTTTCATCCATTATCAAGATAGTAAGAAATGATTTGAATGTTAACATTACACCAAGTCTTGCCGGAAGAGCAAGAAACGAAGCTCAAAAACTAAATGAATAGAAGAGCGACAAACAATACAACCTATTGAGGTTGTACGTCGAAGAAATTTGTAGATCAAATTCGGGTATGGCTACTTACCTGGTGGGCTCTATCGATAACAAGGCATATGTATTAGAAAGAATATATATGTGTTTAGCTGCTTGCAAGTCAAGTTTGCTCCAATGTGGTAGACCTATTATCTATTTGGATGGATGTCATCTAAAGGGTTCATCTCTCGACCAATTACTAACAACCGTCAACATTGATGGCAACGATGGATTATATCTAGTTGCTGTTGCTAATGTGCAATTAGAGTGGTTGGACTCTTGGACGTGGTATTTGACATTATTGAAGAAAGACTTACAGAATGAATTGGGATACGGATGAACATTTGTTTCAGATCGATAAAAGATATAATGCATTTCTAATTGTTTTTTAAAGTAATGAGCTGTTGTGGTAGTTATATTGTTTAATATTGACTATATTGTTATTTTAAATTTGAGGGTTTGTTATCGGCTATACAGCAAGAAATACCGTTAGTCAAACACTGCTACTACCTTTGGTACATGTACGCAAAATTCAAAAACCAATTTCGTTGAAGAGTATACAGAGATGCAATGTGGAATGCGGTTCGGGCAACCCCGACTTTTTATTTCGAGGGAGAAATGAAGAATTTACATTAGATTAACCCGAATGCACACGTATATCTTAGAGGTACATACCCTAAATATTAGTCTAGTCATACATTTTCTTCAATCTCCAAGTGCGAACTAGGATTAAATAATTTATATGAGTCATTCAATGTAGTTCTACTACCAATCAGAGACAAACTGATCTTGACCATGTTCAAGATGATCCAAAAGTGTTTGATGACTAGGATCGTCAAAAAATACGAGAAGTTAGCCTTGTCAAAAGACATCATGTGTCCACAAATAAGAAAAAACCTTGTGAAGCTAGAACGTGCAGCTTGAAATTAGAGTCCTATGTTTGTGGGAGCTGCACGATTTGAGGTCAACAACAATAATAAATAATATGTTATCGACATGAATGAATGTGTGTGCAACTGTTACTGGCGGGAGCTTACTGGAAACTCGTGTATCCATTCCATTCTCTACATCTATATCATGAGATTCTCACCAAAAAATTACATCATCAATACTATCACCGGATAACTTATCTACAGATGTACTCACGCTTCATTCATCCCATTAGTGGGCAGCGCATGTGACTTTCCGTATTAAATATGAATCAAATTCTTTTGCCCAAAAGAAAACGCCAACCTAATAGGTTGAAGAAAAAAAGAGTAAGAAATGTCGATGAGCCTTCAAGTTCGACAATTATTGAGAAGAACTCAACGATGTCGTGCAGAAGATGTCGGCGTCAGGGGCATAATAGTCACACTTATCTTGATAGGGGGTCCACTTCAGGCGCTGCGTCCACTTTTGCTTCGCAAGACATATTTATGGGTTTTTACATATTTGATGGGACGCAGGTACATTTCAACACATTCCGCTCATAAACCCAGTATCATAGTTTTCTAATATAGTTTTCATTATGTGCACGAATCTTCTACGCATTGCTATGGATGAAGAAATATTTGACTATTTAAGTTGTAATTTATGTATTTATTAAAATGCATGTCTATTTTTATTGTGATGTGTAATTCATGGATTTATTATAATCTGTAACGAATGTATGTATGTATTATAATGTGTAATTTAGTGAAATCAAGTTAAAAAATTGGGTAGAATTTCCTTTGTTTTATGACTTCTCAATTGCTAGTTTCAAACAATTCCTACATATTAAAATCACATTTTTATAACTAACAGTCAGTTTCATATAACCCATAGTAGAAGCATAAAGTAAAATACAACTATATATCACTATGCAAAAACTAAATAGATAACATATATTAAATTACAAAAAAGAGTGAAGTATATGCAATGAAGTACAAAATATATCCTAAACTATGGTGCGAGATCGGTGTCGTCCTACGTCATCCTATCCTAGAAGGTTTGCCTCATATCTTTCTAGGACTCCATTAGTTCTCTGTGAGACTTTTTCAGCTATCTCTGACACTCTATCAGCTCTTTGTTTGTGAATGTGAGCTCCTCGACTCTACCTACGAAGAACTCTATCCGTTATTCCATCTTATTCCACCAATTTTCTGTCTAGAACGACAATGGCTGAGCAGGGGCGTCCCCCATAGGAACATCTGCTGAGGTTTAAGCTTGCTGATGTCCCTGGGCCTAATCTCTCTTTAACACCCATGTTCCGTCAACTTCGACCGGAGCCATCCGAAGCAAATGAAGCCTATCAAATATATAGATGAGTCTCTGTGCTCTCATCTGCTCTCCAGTCGGTAGCTGAATCCGAGCTCGCTCAACGAGCTTATATATCAAAGTTTCGTAGGGCAGGTTCTTGTTGCATGTCCGTCCAATCTCATACATGTGACCTATAATCACGAAGCTCGGGTCGAACATCTTCCTGCTTTATAGTTTCTCCATGATATAGAGATCTATGCAACTCACAAGATCTTTATGTCCGTCCCGCGATAGAAGGATGTGAGTCATCAAATTATGAATAACCCGAGCTCTAACGTTCAAATCCTTTGACTTTCACTTCACAGACCGCACAAGGTCGGCATTGAGATGAATTTTCTTGAGGAACTTTAGTCACTCTGCCGTTCTTAAGAAATACTAGTCTCGGGAAGCGTGATAGTATCTATCCACATCAATCCGTTCACCAGCAAATCCAAGCACTTCATTGATCTTCTGTGCAGTTAGGATCATCTCCATACCAAGAATGTAGGTCTTCATCATTACTACCCTCCTGGTAGAGATCAAGTTTGCATAAAACATGCAAATAATTCGCTCGCTGTTGTCACCTCTCAATCCGTACAATCAATGTAGACCGATTCTATCGAACAACTCTTTGACTTGCAATGAATCACAACCTATGAAATTGACAGTCTTTGAATAAATAATAGAGTGGTTTGACATATCCCGATCAAACCACTTTTGACACTCCTAGTTTTTGAAATCCATCGAGACATACCCAGGTGACGGTTGTCGCTCTTGAGCTAGCGCACCTTGTGACGTCAGTGCCTCTTGTGACACCGATGCCCTATTTATCAAACTTCTTTGAGGCAGTCCACCTTATGAAGGTGGAGCCGGTATTTGGAGATTTTGTAGTTTTCAAGCTCGGATTTGTGACATTTTTGGCTGAAAGTTTAAGAAAACGGTTAGAATTGGATAAATCAACACGTAAATAGTAAAATTTTGGGTTGTAATAATGGAGGGGGTTGAGAGAAAACTTGAATTTTTTGTAGCGGGGGGTGAGAATTGGGGATCGGTCTTTATATAGAGTCAGAGATTGGCCTCCCAATTTGGGGGTGGTGACCTCCCGTTCTCAGCATTAATTTCAAGAACAGGGGGTCATCACCTATGGATCGGCCCCCCGATCCGAAAAAGAGGATGAGAACGAGGGGTCACCACCTCTGATCGACCTCCTGATTTCAAACATCGAGGTTGAATACTGGGCGATCTTGGGTAGTGACCTCCTATTCTCAGCAATAATTTAAAGAACAGGGGTCAATTCATGGATGGTGACCCTAGTTTCTGAGGGCAATGAAAGTAGAAAAACATAGAACGGAGGGTCAATCTCAGGGCGGTAACCCGCCATTCCATTCCACGTGCAGTGCAGGTGCAACGCGGGTCTCCACCCCCCACCTTGACCCCACGATCAAATCTGTCCAGTGCCAAGTAAGCACTGGGCATATCAGGGAATTAATCTAAAAAGATCGACCCCCTGATCTCGACTTTAGTATAAGATCGGGAGGTTATCAGGAGGTTGTGACCTCCCGCCAAGATTTGATTTGTCATATTTTACGTAGTTTACGATTTTAATTGTTAAAATTTTAATTTGGGAGTTAATTAAAAAAATCCATAGTTAAGGGTTTAAATTGGTTTTAACCCTATATTATACTATTCTAAAGTCATAATTCGACAACATAATTATGGCTACAGGGGAAAGTATATGTCAAAACCTTCTAGGTGTAGAAAAAAAGCCTCTGTTGGATATTATCATACTTGCAAAACTTTTCTCGGAATCAATGCTCTTTCGCAATTTAGTGTTTTCTTCTTGCGACCATTTTTTTCATAATACAATTTACAAGATGAATCACTGTATGCACACTTCTTGAGTGGCATACTTTATTTGGTCAAATTGATCACACTTTTGTCTTCACATAGTACAATTTATAACAACTTGATCAACGTGGTTTGTGAATTGATAAATCTATAATATATCAACTTCCCTTAGCATCACTATGCATACATAATTTAAAACATGCATATCTCTTACTATGCTCATCTAATTTGAGTAATTCTAGAACCAATGGTTCCCTAAGAGAGTGTCCATATACAATAAACTCACCTTGAATATTTAACCACAGTTGCTTCGAACATAATGTAGCAATTTACACCTTCACAAATCAAAAACTCCAGTAAAACTTCTTGTTTTCCCTTTAACTTTAAAACACCGTAAATTTTATTATACATGTAGAAATGCTCCAATTTCTTGTCTACTTTAACATTGTGAAATAGATTAATAATTGAAAACCACTAAAATAGCTTCATATTAGGATTAGATTCATAAAACATGTATAATTTAACATTTCTTTCCATCAATGACCACAAACATAATCTTAGAACATAAATATGAACCTTTTTAACTAGAAAACTTAGCTATGAGAACTCAACATTGTGGGTTTCCACACCCTCTTCCTTACCTACATAAAGTCCACCAAACATCCTTTTATAAGCAACTAACTTCATGATTTTTTTAACTGTGAAAACTCCACCTTACCTTGTTTTAGGTAGAGATAAAAGAAAGGCATTTGTGGGTTTTCTTACCTCATAAATGAGTTGTCTTCGGCTTAATTTCGTTAAAGATAAGTGAGAGGTGAGGTGTCAAGTCATAAGCATGGTGAGTCATGAACACTATTTTGTTGTCTACTTGACTAAGTTTTCACAAGTTATTATGTAGATCACGAGTTGTTTCCGTTACTAGTTATGAATTCCAACCTATATTCTGAAAATTTTAGAAGCATAGTGATTAAAGTATAATGATTGGTACTTTTTTACGATATAATGGATGGAAGATGGATTCAACAATATATGATTTATAGATAGATTTTATATCTATTATTAAATAGCCATAAACATAATATTTTCTTGATTCTTAATGTTAAGAGTCATCTTTATTAGTTGATTGTACGTGTTATATTTTGTTTTTATATAAGAATCACAAATGAAAAAAGAAAGCAAGAAGCATGGTTTTAATATTAAGCTGCAAGGTGATCAAATTGATGTCAAAGTCGTGCAAAAAGAAAAGATCAAAATAAAAAGGTCAACAAAAAGCAAAAATGCCAGGGAGACGACATTCTCATTTGAGGAATATAAAATTTTGACGTCGTTCAAGAACTACTACGACAGCCTACACAAAATGTTATGGAGTTGGAAGAAAGATGGAAACGGCAAGGCATCATCCTCGTAACACCTAGGCATTATTATCTATGCTTAAGCACACTGTCAATCATGTCGCGACATTCCGCTATACTTTCACAAGATTCTTTTTGGTTCGAAGTTAATTTGAAAGATCGATATTTTTACTCTATTAATAAAATTAGTCAACAATTTTTAGAGCATGAAAGAACGAAGATAATGAGTTCAAAAGTCGTCCATAACATCGATTGGAATAATTGATGCATCATGGTAACAAATCTCCGTGAGAATAACTAGGGCGTCAATAGATTTTTTTTTTCTTGTTTCTCTTCGAGTCTTTAATCTTGTATAATTTGTTCTGTGATCTTTACATCTATTGCCTTGGGTTCAATTTATTTGCATGTCTTTATTTCTATTACGAACAAAATCTATTATCTAGCATCCACGAAACTTGTACAAGTAATTTAACTGAACTTCTCTATTTCATGAAAATATTTATGTATTGAATTTGTTTTATCCTGGTTATTTGGGTTTTATCTATTTGATCACTAGTCGAGACATTACAATTCTAATTAATTTGGAAAAAGAACGACACCCATCATCTTATTGATTCGTTGGGAAATTGCTTTACACAGAATAAAAATATGTATCTGTTAGTCATATGAAGGTTGTGTTATTAATGAAGTTGTTTTAATTAGATTCTCATAAATTATAGAGAAAATAATTTGAATCAATATTTTTATAAAAGCTGATAAGAATTTTATAAATATTTTAAAATCCTTGGTTGAACCAATTTGGCATGAATAATGAATTAAAAAGAGTATTGGAAAATTAAGTTAATTTCTTCTCGTATTGAACCAAAATCTGTCAAACAAGTTGAAAAACTTTTGGAATGGCGTAATGCAATGAATGTTAGACTAAGAGCTTCCAAGGACTATAAAACTAGAGTTTAACATCTTTTCCTAGTGGAAAGCATGCAATTGGATGTAAATGGGTTTATAAAATCAAGCATAAGCAGATGGACAATTAAATGATATATAGCTTAAGCAGATGAATGTTAATAGACCAAGGCTTACGTAAAATAAAGGTGTTGATTATTTTGATACTTTTTCATCCGTAGCAAAATTACTTTAAAAGGCAGTACTTCATGTTAAAAATAAAATTTTTGCAAGTTTAGCAATCAGTTATCATGAGTTAACTCATTTTATCATGTTGTGACCATATTGATTTTTTGGTTAAATAATCTAAAATCATATATTTGAAAAGTTATCGTATGACTGAAGTTTGAAAAAATAATAATGGGTAATTTAAAATTTATCTTGAGTTGAAATTTTGAAAAATGTTTGGATTTCATCGATTCAAATTTGAAGAATTTTAGGTAATATATAAAATTTATTAATTTATATTTTATACATTAAATAATTAAATAAATAATTTTTCAAGGGTTGAATCTTTTTTGCATTGGTAGCATGTGATTCGTCGTACTTAGAGAGAGAAAGAGAAAGAGAGTAACTTTTGGGATATGTGATTCGTCATGCTTCAAGACTAGGGTTGTGTTTGCATTACAATGAGAAACAACTTTTGCGAAGGAACTTTGAGGATAAGTTGATTTTTACCTCGGCTTTAAACTTTTAGATTGAGGGTTTTGTTGAAATCGGATTCGAGATTCGAAACTCAAATTCATAAGTTATTTCTAGTTTATTCAAGTTGTTTGGTTGAGTTAAGGTGAGATATGACGAAGGGAGCCAATTTTCACGGCTTTGTGTCACTTGAAATCATTATAGCAGACGACACTTATCAGGCAAGGGTCAACCCTACCTAGAAACAGAGCCCATTTGGGTGTTGAAGTGATCCGCTCCAAGCCTTGCTAAGGTTGCATTTTACCCACAAAATAAAATTGGTTAAAAACAAAGAGCTCGACTAGGTCGAGGAAGCACCAAAATACATAGTGAAGATGAATGAGTAAATGAGGTCCAAATGAGATGAAATTTTAAGGGTAATTCTATTTAAGAGTTAGATGAATTTCCTTAAAATATCAAGACAAAATATAAAGCGAAAATGAAGTTATGAAAATAAACTCGAATGTTGTCCGATAAGCAGATATTAAAGTTCTCGGAAAACAATCTTTCATGGAAAATTCACAGCAAGGAGGAACCAGTTAAGACCACTTTCTCTTGTCACCAACTCTTCAAGAGTTTAGAGAAAAGTGAAACAACCACTCAATAAGCAACCTTGAGCTTGTGAGCTTGGTAAGAGGCGCAGTCCACTCGGTTTCACTAAACCGAGGCTTACCTAGAAATTTTTCTTCTCTTTGGTTTTCTTCTTCAACAAAAGGGGCTATTTTCATTCAACCAAAATCAATCCTTACAATTACTAATAGTCATATATTTATAGACTCAAGGGTGGTTGATGGTTGGTTCAAACTGGTTTTCAAAGAGCCATTAGAAGGCTTCTTCAAATTTGCCGCACATGTGGCACTTCAATGAATCTTCAAGCTCCTATGGATGGCCGAGATGCATTGTTCCATTGATCCATTGGATGGAGGCAGCCAAGTCATCAATCCTTGTCCATGTTTTAAAAGGGGAAATTTTCAACAAAGCTCTTTCAAGTGGTGGCTTTGGTTTGGCTAAAAGGGGTAATGTTTTCCTATGCACTTGTGATTGAACCAATTTCAAGTCATCATCTAACCTAACATACATCTAACCCTAATGTCTAAGCATGCATGCAATTAATAACAATTACATGAAGACCAACGTTTGCCACAAAAATACAAATGGCTAAGTGTTTGCCAAAATATAAACATAAAGGTACTAGGTTACAAGTTTTTATTAAGGGAAGACAAATTTCCTCTTTGATTTTGATAAGCTTCCTCCTCCCGAGACTTACATGCTAAGGTTTCTCCTTGTGCTTAAAGCTTCTACTCCAAGCCTTCAATGAAGTCTTTACCTGCAAAAGAAATAAAATTGTAAACAATTAAGTAAAGTTTGGGTTTTGAGTTTGGATTGAGTGAGAGAGCCTTGGGGCACATTATGACCACTTTGTAAGGTTGGCGGAAACCTTAAGTGAGTCAATCGGTATGAATAAGGTGTCGACCCCTGGCCTAATGTGTTGACCACAAGGGTCGATGGTCGACCCATGGTGGAAACTCGAGAAAGACAAGTGACGACCTTTGTCAAGATCGGTCGACCCATGTTGGATTTGATCGACTGCTTGTGAGTTCTAGTCGAGCACAAAGTTTTTTATTGAAGGAAATTTTGTCGTTGAGGCACTACGCAACCATTTGGAGTATCTTGGGTTGTGTTCCTAGCTCGGTATAACACCCCTCCATGTTTCCCATTGTGGTTGAAAGGAATTTCTCGACATTGATGTTGTTTTAGGCACAAACGAGTTTGTGGACTACAAGCTGGTACCAGAGATTATCGCTCCTCTGCATAAGAAAACCGATCGTCATCAAGGTAGGGTTTTATACTTTTTACATTACATTGCATCGTTTTATAAAAAAATCTTTTGGTGAGTTCTCATCTTTAGAAAACCTAATAAATCCTGATCATCAACACTTATGTTTTAACGTATATGTATGTATGTTGTACACATTTACCGTTGAAGCATAATATTTTTATACTGTTGTGATATATATACTGTAGGTTAAATCCTCTTGATGCTTTGGATTTTATTAATGTCAAATCATGTCGAGGATATCCCCAAACATCTTTTGTTGTGTAAAGATATTTTGTTTGTACGTTATGAAAATATATAATAGAGGATGATGACTCGTTTCTTAGGTTTTGAATCCTTAAACCTGATCAGAATATATTTGGTGATTACGGTTTTTGGGTGGTGTCGTCACTGACTGGTTTGATGGCCACCTAAAGTAACGCTGCTGGATTTTCTAATCACCATTACCTCCACTTACTCTTGACTCATAAGGTGTTGTTGGATCTTCAAAACAAAGTATTTCTGAGATAGTGTGTTGAAAGGGTTCTCGAGTACCCCTCTTTGTTCACTGGGATGGATTTAAAAGTTTAATTACGATGATAACTTATTTTTATATAGTTGTCTATGTATACTACAATATTTTAAATAATGTCACATCAATTGCTTGTGGCATATGTATTTCAAAAATGAAGGAAATTAAACTCTTTAAAAATGTATTTGTAAATCCGTGCACGACATCTTAACTCATGGTTTGAAAAGAAAAGTGAAAAATAAAGTTATACATGCATTTGCATTTACTATAATTTTCTTACTTAGCTAGTCATTCACATAAAATGACTCATTCTCCTTTCATGCAACGAAAGAACAACAAGTAGCTAAAGTTTGGCAGATGTTCCTTCTTATATATTTCTTTGTTTGAGTGTTTAATAGTTTCATAGTGAAGACTTCTCTTTATTGGGGTCTCTAGGAGAATATTGACATAGGATGTTAAATGTTTTGACTTCGTTGATCTTTTGTTTTATTTATCACTAAGTGGACCTATGACTTTTATTTGTGTTCAAGTCTCCTGCTGCAAACTAAGGCTTGAGCTGGACGATTGGATCCTCTCTGAAGATTGGTTTGTTCGACCTGACGTTTTTCTTTGGTTTGCATTTGGGTCGTGACAATTAGTCCTTATCAAACTACTGCTAATTTTGATTACTATTCATGGTTGGTTTTAGCTCAACTTGATATGGGTAATGTGTTCTTACATGGAGAATTACATAAGAAATTTGACGTGTCACCAAATAGGGGCAAATACTTGACACAAAGTTGGCTCAGCTAGGGCTACTTGGCTTAGCAGAGCAGCGGCTTTGCAAAAGCACAACTCAATCGACACTTGTATTTAGGGGGCTAAACTTTGGCCAGTCCCTAGCTCTGGATGTTGTAAAAGTGACCTCCAAATACTGGGAGTCAAAGGTGGAGTGAAGTGAAAGTTATGCGGCAAAAAGTGGACAATGTTGTATAGGAAGAATAGCAATATGATCGAGCAAATAGATCTAGTTTGCGAAGTTATATCTATCTTGATTAATGCTTTCTTGATGCACTTTTTGGACAAGTTATTTCTAAACATGTGAGGATAAACATCGCTTAAAAGCAAGGGCTGAATCGTCTTGCATGAAAAGTTATGGATGTGGAAATGTAGGTTCTTTCAGAAAGTGATGCAGTTGTACCTCCTTAGTGTTCAATGACTTTCTTGGATGAAAGCCTCCAACTTACTTTTCAAAAGATTTCTATACCTTTGTTGGGTGTTCAAACTCTATGGAGAGAGTAATAAAAACATATAGTCATAATGGTTTCTACCTACACTCACAAAGAATAAAACCGAAACACCAACACTCAAATCAGATATTAATCACCGAATTTGGGGCGAACACTTGAAGGACTTCAAGCTTAAAGATGAAAATTCAAAAAGGTTTTCCTTTCATTTAAAATTCTCTAGGGTTTCCAACAACAATAAGGATGAATTTATTGATCCATTGAAGGGATTATGGTTGAAACCTGATGACCATTTCACAAAGTCAAACCAAAAGAGAAAATGGAGTGTTCAGCTAAACGTATTCCAAATATTCGAGCACAAAAAAAGGGCCAAGGCTAATCCTTGACTTCTTAGCCAAACAAAGTCTCACCAATAAAATATTAAAACTTAAACAATGATAATTTAGCATTTAAAAACATGCACATATGGAATCACACATGCTCTCCTTGAATCGACCAAAGTCCATGTATTTCCTTTGTGAGGCATGGTGGTTGATAGAGTGACTTGGAATCTATGCTAGGTAATCTTTTGGTGCAAGTTCCTTGACTCCGCCTGATGATTTTGAGCTATTATCTTTCCTTTTGCTCCAAAGGGAAGTGTGGCTAAATATTAGAAGATTGTTGTTGCATGATGGGAAGGAATTTGTGTTCGCTTCCATGCCAATGCTCCCATGAATCAAATGCTTGGTATTCCTTTTTGACAAGATATTTATGTCTCCTCCAAGCCTTCGTCAAAACATTTTCCTACAATAAAATGAACTAAAAAAGTTAGTTGGTTGTCTTAAGGACAGTTCCCATGGCACATCAAAAGTTTATATGAGTTTACCTTCCGGTTATACTAGAAAGGGGAAATCTAAACGATAGAATATTACTCATAACTTTGTACTCAAATTGCATAAGTTGCTATATGGTCTGAAGCAATCTTCAAGACAATGGTTTTCCAAATTTTAAAACTAGGAGTGTTCATTGCCATTTTGTATATGTGTCAGACATTATAATGGCTGAAAATTCTATTTGTCATATGCAACATATGAAGATGTCGTTGAACAACAAATTCAAGTTGAAAGATCTTTGAGAATTTCATCATCTTTTGGGAAAAAAAATTGCTTGATCCCATTTACAGTTTATAGCTTTCAAATTATACAGTGTAATAATCCACAAATTTCTTGGAATTTAAATTTGTTTCCCGTTAGAATTTTTCGGGGAGTTTTAGTGGGAAATTTATTTTACGAAGTTTGGAATTTAATTCGTAGAAGAATTTTTGAAATTTTAAAGTCGAAATGACGCAAATTTAACTAGATTACGAGCGATTACATACAGGAGGGCATTTTGGTAATTTGTATATAAAAAAATGAATAAAAACCAGAATGGCTTTACGAGGAAGCCATTCTGATTTTCCTCTTCGGTTGTTCGCCCGCGATGAAGAATCGAGGACCCGAGCAATCAGTCAACGGTCGACGACCGTGCGAAGGGAACTGACGTAGCAGAACGGAGAGTTCCGGCAAGCTGAGAACACATGGACCGATTTTTCTGTTCAAAAGACTGAAGGTGAAATCTCCTCCCTGTCTCAGTTCTGATTGGCCGTGGACTCACCCGTTCTTCTTTTTTTTTTTTTTTTTTTTTGTGAAGTTGGCCAAGTGTTAGGTGTGTGTGTGTGCGTGTGTGTGCGTGCTTAACTCGTGCACGGTTAAGGCTGAAGCTCGGCGAGAACCGAGAGGGGTTGAGCTTGGTTGTTTGGGTTTGAACTGGATTGTCCAATGTGAGTGTAAGTTGGTGTTTGGATGAAAGATTTTAGTGGATTAGTGTAGAATTAAGTGAGAAATGTTAAGACCCGAGAAGGGGAGAGAATTTTTGGTTCGGCCGGTTCTGTTTTTGGACATTTTGAGGTAGTTTTGATTTATCGTTTTAAATTTTGTTGTAGTATGTTAAATTAGGTTGATAGAAGAGCGTTTAGCTGCTAGAATAGTTTGATTCCGATATCCAACGCAAAAGTTATGCTTGTCGAAAGTTTATGTTGGATTTTGGACCGAGTCGGTTTACCGAGTGATTTGGTTAGTTTATGGTGCGTTAAGTTGGTGGTAGTTGTTTTTTAGTGTAAGTTATGCGTTGGGTTGGAATTTAACGGATTTTGGTTTTGTTTTAGGTTGAGACATTTTTAATGAAATTGTGCACCGAGCGAGATTGGGATGCCAGATAAGTAGTGTATGCATGCATTTTGCACCGAAGGGCCTTCACCGTGGAACGTTAGGATTTATGTTGTTTGATTGTAATATTCGTGCATATTGTTTTGACATGCATCATGTTTTGAAAAAGGAACGAAAATGATTTTTGAGCATATTTTGAGTAACTAGTGGTGACACGCATGGCAGTAGTATCGCGGATCCTGCTCAGGGAGTGGGTCGGTGCGTAACTAGTCGCGGATTCTGCTCGGGGAGTGGTCCGGCTGGGCCGTCACATGGTGCGTATGTGTTGACGGTGAAGATGATGGATAGTGGCGCCGCGGATCCTGCTCGAGAAGTGGGTCGGTGCGTCACCAGTCGCGGATTCCACTCACGGAGTGGGCCGGCTGGGCTGTCTAGAAATTTGTGTGTGTGGCAACAGTGGCCTCGTTGCTGGGGAGACTGGGACCATGGCGACGCATCAGGGTGTAGCGTGGGACAAGGTTCACCCTCACCGTGGTCTGGTTGCTGCGAGGTGGTGCGTGTGTGTGGCTTGTAAGCCCCGTTACTGGGGAGTCCGGGACGGCGGCGACTTGTTAGGGTGTAGCACGGCGCGAGGTTCACCGTCACCCTGGCACAACTGAACTACGTGTCACAGATTGTGACAATATGAGCGTGAATGTATAGACTATATATGATAGGATTGCATCGTCGATTTTTACTTTTATATCGCACTACTTACTGAGCGTTAGGGTTATGATGTGTGTTCTATGGTATAGGTGTAGACATTGTCATTGGTGAGCCTCGAGATCCTAGTCCTGAGGCGTAGGATAGTTGGAGCGTGCGACCGAGGCACTGGATGGCGGACTATTAGGGTGACCCAACCCGTGGAGGTGGTGAGTTTTGGGTGAGGTCTACGGGGTTTTGTTTTCTTGATGTATTTTGTGGACAATTCGATTTACATGATGTATAGGCTATATAGGTGGATCTATCATGTTGCTGGGATAGTTTTGAGGGTACGTGTATATACTATATGTTTGAGCATTGTGTTTGTCTGTACTGTAGATTTTCTTCATCGATAGTTGTTAGATTTATTTTTTTCCACTCTGTTTTTCCTTTGATGGTTTTAGAATTTTCTGGTGAACTATGTGCAGGGTTATACAGTTTTTAGGCGTTACTCTGTCGAATTTTTGGGAGAAAAGTCGAGGAGTTGAGAGGGTACGGAATAGGTCGGGGTGCGCGCGGTGAGGTCAGAGAGTGGCAGTGTGCGCGGAAGCGAGGCGTAACTACAGGCATGCAGGGCACTCGACCATGAGAGTGCGCGTAGGTCGCACAATGTCGGGCAAAAACGTGCGCGCAAACGCGCAACGCAGAGGTAGGGTGAGTGGGGCACGCGGCGCTGCACGCTGCGCGCGGTGCCGAGAGGGCATCCGCGCCGCGCCGAGGCAAGAATATGTGCGCGCGGGGCGTGACCGACCGATCAAGGTGGGCGCGCAGCACCGTGTTGGGGCGTGGGCAGCGCTGGGCCTCGGGCTCGCAGTGCCAAACCTGAGAAGCACTTGAGGTGTGTGTTGGACTCATTCCCGGAATTTCAATTCTTGTCGTTTTATTTTAAAACTTCTTTAAATTGTCCTTTTCTGCTGTGTATTTTATATTGATGATTTGTATGTTCCCTTTTGAGGACGCAAGTCGTTTTCAAATTGAGTTTAAAAATTTTATATTTACAAATGTTCTTTTGAATGTAATTTGAAAAATGAAAAATGATATTAGATTGAGTGAATTCATGTCGAGCTTTTGAATGTCATAATGTATGATAGTAGTGGGCGTACTAGAAACTGTGTGGGTTCTCAGGCTGTGACAGTTTATGGTATCAGAGCCACGGGGTCGACGTCGTTCAGAGAATTACCTAACGCCGCCAGTGTCACACCCCGAAAACCCACACGGTTACCGGTACTCCCACTACTATTATACACTATGACATTTAAAAACTCGACGTGAACTCACTCAATTTAATATCACTTTCATTTTTCAAATCATATTCAAAACAACATTTGTAATTATAAAATTTTTCGACTCGATTCGTAAATGACTCGCGTCCCGAACAAGGAACAAGTAAATACTCAATATAAAATACACAACGAAAAATGACAATTTAAAGGAGTTTTAAAATAAAAAAACAAGACTTGAAATTCTGGGAAAGAGTCCGACACACGCCTCGCGCGCCTCTTGTGTTCGGCACTGCGCGCCCTCGGCAGCGCCTTAACACGGCGCCGCACACCCTACACATGGCGCAGCGCGCCTTGTGCGCTCACATCAATCTGCCCCGCACACCTCGTACGCGCACACCTTCGCTTCGGCGCGGCGCGCACGCCTTCCTGGCACCGAGCTTACCAACTCGATGCTACCGCGTCACGCACACGCCCGCAGCGCCGCATGACCTACTCACCCTGCCTCCGCGCTGTGCGTCTGCGCGCACGTTTTAGCTCGACGCTGCACAACCCCCGCGCACTCGAAGGGCCGCGTGCCCCGCGTGCCTGTGGTCACGCCACTCTCCTGCGCACACCGCCACTCCCTTCGCTCCTCACTGCAAGCACCTCGACCTATTCCGTACCCTCTCCACTCCCCGACTTTTCTTCTGAAAATTCGGCAGAGTAACGCCTAACAACTGGCTATCCCAAAAACTTTAACCCTGCACACAGTTCACCAGAAAATTCCAAAAGTATCTATCCAAATTCATCCAGAAAAACACCAAAGGAAAAATAGAGTGGAAGAAAATAAATCTAACAACTATCGATGTAAAAAATCTATAGTACAGAGCAGCACAATGCTCAAACATATAATATATACATGTGTCCTCAAAACTATCCCAACAACAGGATCGATCCACCTCTATACCCTATACATCATGTAAATTAAATCCTCCCCAAAATACGTCAAGAAAATAAAACCCGTACACCTCACCCAAAACTCACCACCTCCACGGGTTGGGTCACCCTAACAGTCCGCCGTACAATGCCTCGGTCACACGCCGCCAACCGTCCTACGCCTCAGGACTAGGCTCTCGGGGCTCACCAGCGACAATGTCTGCACCTACACCATAGAACACACATCATAAACTTAACGCTCAGTAAATAGTGCGATATGAAAGTAAAAACCGACGATGCAATCATATCACATGCGGTATCTACACTCACGCTCATGTTGTCACAATCTGTGACGCGTAGTGCAATCGTGCTAGAGTAAGGGTGAAACCATGCGCCAAGCTACACCCTAATACGTCGCCGCCATCCTGGACTCCCCAGCAACGGGCCCACAAGCCACACATACGCGCCACCTCGCAGCAACTACACCACGGTGAGGGTGAACCTCGTGCCACGCTACACCTTGATGCGTCGCCATCGTCCCGGTCTCCTTAGCAACAAGGTCATTGTTACCACACACGTATTTCTCGACAGCCCAAACGGCCCACTCGCCAAGCAGAATCCACGACTGGTGATGCACCGGCCAACTCCCCGAGTAGGATCCGAAGTGCCACTATCCATTATCCTCACCCTAAACACATACGCGCCACGTGACGGCCCAATCGGCCCACTCCCCGAGCAGAATCCGCAACTAGTTACGCACTGGCCCACTCCTCGAGATGGATCCACGATACTACCGACACGCGTCTCACCACCCGTTACCCAAAATATGCTCAAAAACTATTTTCGTTACCTTTTCAAAATATGATGCATGTCAAAACAATACGCACGTACATCACAATCAATCCATATAAATCCTAACGTTCCACAGTGTAGGTTCTCTTGGGCAAAATGCATGCATACACTACTTACCTAGCATCCCAACCTCGCTCGGTGCACAATTTCACCATACCTAAAACAAAACCAAAATCCGTCAAATTCCAAGCCAACGCATAAC
The DNA here is from genome assembly GCA_022433055.1 of Begonia peltatifolia. Lineage (NCBI taxonomy): Eukaryota > Viridiplantae > Streptophyta > Magnoliopsida > Cucurbitales > Begoniaceae > Begonia > Begonia peltatifolia. Next base: position 9,091,819 of record CM039519.1, on the reverse strand, counting down.
TTATGCTAAAAAGCAACTACCACTAACTTAATGCACCACAAACTAACCAAATGGCTCGCTGAACTGACTCGGTCAAAAGTCTGACATAAACTTTCGATACACATAACTTTTGCTTCAGATATCGAAATCAAACTATTATGGCGGCTAAACGCTCCTCTATCAACCTTATTTAACATATTACAACAAAATTTAAAACAATTAACTGAAACTAGCTCAAAATGGCCAAAAACAGAACCAGCCGAACCAAAAATTCTCTCCCCTTTCTCGTTTCTCAACATTTCTCACTTAATTCTACACTAATCCACTAAAATCATTCATCTAAACACCAACTTACACTCATATTGGACAATCCGGTTCAAAACCAAACAACCAGGCTTAACCCCTCTCGGTTCTCGCTGAGCTTCAGCCTTAACCGTGCATGGCTTAAGCGCGCACACACACACACACACCTAACACTCGGCTAACTTTACAAAAAAAAAAACAAGAAGAACGGGTAACTTCACAGACGAACAGAACCGAGACAAAGGAGGAGATTTCACCTTCGGTCTTTTGAACTGAAAAACTAGTCCACACGTGCTCAGCTTGCCGGAACTCTCCGTTTCGCACCGTCGGTTTCCTTCGCACGGTCATCGACCGTTGACTGATCGCTCGGGTTCTCGGTTCTTCCTCGCGGGCGAACAACCGAAGAGGAAAATCAAAGTGGCTTCCTCGTGAAGCCATTCTGGTTTTTATTCATTTTTTATATGCAAATTACCAAAATACCCTCCCGTATCTAATCGCTTATAATCCCGTTAAATTTGCATCCTTCCGACTTTAAAATTTCAGAAATTCTTCTAAGAATTAAATTCCAAGCTTCGTAAAATAAATTTCTTGCTAAAACTCCTCAAAAATTCTAACGACAAACAAATTTAAATTCCAAAATTTTTTTTGTTATTACATCCCCCCACCTTATTAGAATTTTGTCCCCAAAATTTACGTACCGAATAAGTCGGGATACTGGCGCTCAAAGTCCTCACGCCACTCCCAAGTAGTCTCTTCCACTCCATCATTGTGCCACAATACCTTGACTAAAGGAATCTCCTTGTTGCGCAACAGCTTCATGGCCGACTCTAGGATCCTCACTGGCTTCTCCTCATAAGTTAGCGTCGACTGGATCTCAATATTCTATTGTGGCACTACTTGAGAAGGATCGCGCATACACTTCCTCAGCATCGAAACATGAAAGATGTCGTGAATGACATTTATCGACGAGGGCAACTGAAGTTGGTACGCAGTTTTCCCAATCCTCTTGACAATCGAAAATGGCTGCACAAATCGAGGGTTGAGCTTCCTTCGCTTTCCAAACCTGACCACCCCTTTGAACGGGGAGATTTTCAGGAATACTTCATCACCCACGCTGAACTTTAACTCTCGCTGCCTCAGATCTGCATAACTCTTCTGTTGACTCTGAGCGGCTTCAATCCTCTTTCGTATGAAGGCAACCTTATCGACAATCTGCTGTAAAATCTCAAGACCTATCAATCGGGTCTCTCCAACCTCATCCCAATATAATGGTGACCTGTACTTCCTCTCGTAGAGAGCCTCGTGCGGTGTCATACCTATGGTAGACTGGTAGCTGTTATTATACGAGAACTCAATCAACGATAAGAACTTGCTCCAAGCTGCCTGAAACTCCAATACACAGGCTCTGAGCATATCCTCCAAAATCTGTATGTTCCGATCTGACTGTCCGTCAGTCTGAGGGTGAAAAGTCGTACTGAAATATAATCTGGTACCCATGGCCTTATGCAAACTTCTCATAAACTTGGACGTGAACCTGGGGTCCCAGTCCGACACAATCCACACTGAAATCCCATGAAGCCTGACTATCTCCTGAATATATAACTGGACAAACTAATCCATGGTATAAGTCATCCTCACAGGTAAGAAGTGACATGACTTCGTCAATCTGTCCACAATCACCCAGATCACGTCGTGGGTCTTGGTAGTTCTTGGCAATCCAACCACAAAATCCATAGTGATACGCTCACATTTCAACTCCGGTATGGGGTAGTGGTTGGAGCATACCTGATGGTCGCTGATGCTTCGCCTTTATCTGCTGGCCGACTACACAAATCTCAACATACTCAGCCACTGCTCGCTTCATATTAGGCCACCAGTAATGCTACTTCAGATCCACATACATCTTGGTGCTACTAGGATGCATCGTGAAAGAAGATGAATGAGCATCTGATAGGATGTCCCACCTCAGCTCCTCAACCTTCGGGACATACCACCTATCTTGAAATTTCATAATTTCGTCCTCTGAATAACTGAGCTCAGAACTAGGACTGGCCTCCATACTCACCTTCAGCTCACTACACTCCGAGTCAGTCTCCTGAGCCTGCCTAATTCTATCCAGAATAGTCGGCCTCAACGACAAGGCCGAAAGAGTGGCTGCTAAATTAGAAACTACCTGCAGGCCCAAACTCTACATCTCTGTCATCAATTCAACAGGGCCTATCAAAGTCATGGCAGAAGTCGAAGCTGTCACTCGGCTCAAGGCGTCTGCCACCGCATTTGCCTTTTCCAGGTGGTACTTGATCGCCACATCGTAATCCTTGACCAGTTTGAGTCATCTCCTCTGTCTCAAGTTCAGCTCTTTCTGCGTGAAAATGTACCTCACGTTCTGGTGATCTTAGAAAATCTCGCACTGCTGCCCATATAGGTAATGCCTCCAAATCTTGAGTGCGAATACCACTGCCGCTAGCTCCAAATCGTGAATAAGATAATTCTGCTCATAAGTCTTCAACTACCTAGAGGCATAGGCAATGACTCTCCCACTCTGCATCAAAACACACCCCAAACTAATTCTGGAAGCGTCACAATAAATGCAGAACTTCTCCCCTTCCACGGGCAACGTCAATATAGGAGCTGCAGTCAATCTCAACTTCAATGTTTGAAATCTGTCCTCACACTTGTCAGTCCATTTGTACTTTACATTCTTTCTGGTCAGCCGGGTCAAAGAAGCCGAAATCTTGGAGAACCCCTCAATAAATCTCCGATAGTATCTAGTCAACCCAAAAAACTGCGTATCTCACTAGCACTGGTCGGTCGCAGCCACTTCTTCACCGCATGAACCTTCACTGGATCAATTGAAATGCCCTCAGAGGAGATAACATGTCCCAGGAAGTGGATCTTGTCTAGTCAAAACTCGCACTTAGAGAACTTAGCATACAATCGATGCTGGCTCAACGTAGTCAGTACTATCCTCAAGTGCTCTCTGTGCCCCTCCTCACTCCGTGAGTAAATCAGGATGTCGTCGATGAACACTATCACGAATCTATCAAAGTGCTCGCTAAATACTCGGTTCATCAAATCCATGAAAGCTGCCGGGGTATTTGTTAGCCCGAATGACATCACCAAAAACTCGTAGTGTCCATACCTCGTACGGAAGACACTCTTCGAGATGTCTTCCTCTCTAACCTTCAACTAGTAGTAGCCGGACCTCAAATCAATCTTAGAGAATACCCGCACACCCTGCAGCTGGTCAAACAAATCATCTATCCTCGGTAGCGAGTTCCTGTTCTTCACGGTCAACTTATTCAGCTCCCGGTAATCCAAACACATGCGTAGGGACCCGTCCTTCTTCTTGACAAACAATACCAGCGCACCCTAAGGCAAAAAGCTAGGGCGTATGAAGCCTTTATCTGTCAACTCCTCGAGTTGCGCCTTCAACTCCTTCAACTCTGTAGGTGCTAACCTATACGGGTTCTTGCACAGTGGCTTAGCTTCAGGGTACACATCAATGACGAACTCGATCTCCCGATCAGGGGGTAGACTAGGCTGATTCTCTATAAACACCTACGGAAACTTCTGCAGCACAGAAACATCCTGAGGTCAAACCCCACCTTGTAACTATACATCTACTGCACTGGCCAAGAAACTCATACATCCACCACGTAATAATAACTGTTGGGCTCTCAAAGCAGACACAACCGTAATCCTGCTTATACCTTTCCCTGCTCTGAATGAGTACCTCTCTATAACTGAGAAGCTTCGCTCGAGCCTCCTCAATATCCAAGGCCTTCGCCACTACCTCCTCGTATGACATGCCTCGAGTCCCCGCAATCTGCATGCCTATATAAATATCTGGCTTCAGCCCCTGCACAAATTGGTGTACCTTATTCTCATCGAGGCTCACCAAATGCCCCACAAACCGTGACAAGGCCTCGAACTGTCAAGCATACTCAGCTACGGTGCCTGTTTGCCTCAGCTGTGCAAACTCCACGATCTTCCGTGTCCTGATAGAGTGACTGAAGTACTTACCGAAAAATGCCATCTTGAATTCTTCCTAGGTCATGACCCCCACGTCCCTTGTAGCCACCACCGTATTCCACCAATGGCTAGAATTCTTAGCCAGATAGAATGCCGCACTAGACACCTTGTCTTGCTCCTCCACTTTAGCATAACCCATCATCATCTTCATACTCCGTATCCACTCCTCAGCACTGAGAGGATCCGAAGATGACCCATCGAAAGTCGGGGGCCTAAGACTGTGCAGTCTATCACTCCCTCTGTCCGACCAACCCTGGGCACTAGACTTACCCTGGTCGTCTCTGCTCACAAATCTCTGCAACTGCTAATACTAGGGGTAGACTTGTAACGCTTCGAGAACCTACACGTTCCCGGTGCGCTAACTACTTATACACATCAAGACATACAGAAACTTGACACAAGTCACTCAATTTAATACCACTTTCTTTTTCAAATCATATTCAAAAGAACATTTGTTAGTATAAAAAAAATTTGACTCGATTCGAAAACAACTCGCGCCCCGAAGAGGGAACACAAAATCCTCAATATAAAAATACGCAGTGGAAAAGACAACGATTTAAAATAGTTTTAAAGTAAAACGACAAGACTCGAAATTCTAGGAAGAAGTCCAACACATACCTCGAACTACACAAATTCGGTGTCGCACACCTCCGCCCTCACTTCGACGTCCCGCGCGCACCCTCACGGTGCTGTACGTGCCAACTCAACATCACCACGTCACGCGCATGCTCACAGCGCCGCGTGCCCCACGCACCATGCCTCCATACTACACGTCCGCACGCACGCCCTCACCCTGCAACGTACGACCCGTGAGCACCCGTAGGGTCGCGGACCCCGCGCACCTGCAACCACACCGCACTTCCACTCCCATCCACACTTCTCTAACACTCATCGTACACATCCCGACCTATTCCATATCCTCTCGACTCTCAACCTCTCTCCCAAAATTTCGGCAGAGTAACGCCTAAAAACTGGCTATCGCAAAATTTAAACCCTACACACAGTTCACCAGAAACTAGCAATATTTATCTATCAACCATCCAGAGAATCTCCATAACAAAATAATCAAAGTTTAAAGACAACAAAAATCTATCAACTACAATGAGGAAAGTCCACAGTATAGAGCATTACCAAGCTCCTACATGTAAAGCATACGCGTACATCACCAAAATCACACGCACTCCATAAACCCTTATACAACCAACGCCTATACAACTCATCTAATCAACTGTACATCTACACAGCAAAATAAAATACCCGCAATAGCCAAGCCACCACCTATTGTCTCCACGGGTCGGATCGCCCTAACAAAATCCTAAAGTTCTACAGTATAGGCCCATTTGGGCAAAACACATGCATACACTACTTACCTGGCGTTCTAAGCTCACTCGACGTACAGCTTCGCCAAAAAAATACCTCAACCTAAAACACAAACAATCACTCATCAATTTCACTTCAAAATTCATCAAATAGCTAAAAATAACATCTCTTAACTAAACCCATGAAATTCCAAATAAAACGAGTCACCAATCTGGTTCGGCCGAAAACCAGCCTAAAGTTCGAACGCGCATAACTTTTGCGTCCTTTAATGGAATCGAGTGATTCAAGAGGCTAAACGTTCTCCTAGGAACCTAGTTTAATATACTAAGACGAATTTTAAAATGGTAATCCGCAGCTAGGTGGAAAAATCCCGAAACCGAATCTGCCCATTTTTATAAAATTTCACATTTTTGTTTTCTTTAACCAAAACTCAGTCAAAACTAGTTTTACGCATAAAGAACAGTCATGCTACTATCACACGTCACAATTCTACGAAAAACGCTCACTAATTTGACTCGGACCAAAATCCGACATAAACTTCCGACGCGCATAACTTTTGCATCGGATATCGGAATCGAACGATTCTAGCGGCCATACGTCCCTCTAACAACCTAATTTAACCAAAACAAAAGAATTTAAAACGATAAACCGAAGCTAGCCCGAAACAGCCACCCCCCCCCCCCCCCCCGGTCATTCTCGCTCCCACCGACCATCCACTGCCCACAACATTCTCACACACGCAGACCCTCCCTCCAACATAACATTCAGCAAGTTCATCAACATCAGATAGAAAAAAAATGAGCATCAAGGCTCGGCCGAATTGCTCGTGAACAAAGAGCTTACCTTCGGCTTCCAGCTCGGATTCCCGCACTCCCTCTCAGTCTCTCTCTCGCCCTCGGTCGCTCCTCTCGGCCTTGGTGAAGAAACAAAACACTAAACGGCTTCCTCGCGAAGCCGTTTAGTTGTTTTGTTTAAAGTTTTTATTTTTTTTATAAAAATCATTTAAATAATAAAATTACCAAAACACCCTCACATGTTTTAGTCGCTCGTATTTCGTTAAATTCTAGTATCTCCGACTTTAAAATTCTGAAAACCGTCACTAGAATTAGATTTCGAGTTCTATGACTTAATTTACCCGTTAAAATATTTCCCGAAACCTTAACCGAGATTAAATTAAAAATATCAGAAATTAGATTTAAAAATTTGAAATTTTCTGGATTATTACAAGACTAACTCGGTAAGCAGTCAGACGGTGTAATCCATGTCGCCCACAGCTCTATGCGCCTCCCGTCGTGGTCGACCTCTTCCTCTAGCCTCTCAAGACATTTTCTACCTTTAAAATAACAAAAATCACATTAGCCTTAACAATAAAAATTAAATTTAAAAACTTACAGTTGGTAGAGCGTTCACGTGTAGCGGCTGGCTGTGATGACCTATATGTGTACGTATGATGACGAATGCGGGACAAACCTCGAGAGACGGCGTGACGTAACGCCTCGAGTCTAGGCAAATCACGGGAAGGTATATGGAAATGAAACATATGTAAGGAAATCCTTCCAAGATAGTAAAACGCGTTTTGAAGCACAATTGGCAACGGATCCTATAAGAAATATAAAGTTAAGAGTACTCCGGTGAGAGCAGTAGCAAGTTGGGTGACCGACTAGGAAGTCATCGCCAAAGAAATCCGTGAGGGAACGATATTAGGTTACGACCCAATCCCCATAACGGACAATATCTTACTAGAAAAAAGGATAGTTACAAAAGGTATCAAAGCCTGTACCTAATCAGAAATGTGGCCAACGATGACGTTGGGCCCCGATGGTGGGTGATTGTGATCACCCATATGTGTACGTATGATGATGACTGCGGGGCAAATCTCGAAGGATGGAGTAACGTAACGCCTCTAGTCTAGGCAAACCCCGGATCGTAAAATGAGAGTCATCATAATCCCACATCACTTGGGGGAGGTATATGGAAATGAAATATATGTGAGGAAATCCTTCCAAGATAGTAAGACACGTTTTGAAGCACAATTGGCAACGAATCTCATAAAAACTCCAAAGTGAAGAGTGCTTCGGCGATAGCAGTACCAGATTGAGTGACCGACTGGGAAGTTCTCGCCAAACAAATTTGTGAAAGTAGGATATTGGGTTACAGCCCAATCTCCATAACGGACAATATACTACTAGAAAAAGGAGTCGTTACATACAGACTATTTGGGATGCAAGTAAGTATTTAAAACATTTCATTACGAGGAGGAGGGCATTGACAGACACACTTGGTTGAACAACCAGATCGCCTAGCTCAAAACTTGATTTACAACGTTAGACTTAAACAAAACATTTGCCTGTAGTCCACATGAGATAAGCAAAACTCGACATAGTGATCATAGAGTAATAAGGTTGTGCATTATGAAACCCAAAATTAAATATTGGGCAAGTAATAAAGTATCAAGAACCATAAAATATACAAACCAAAATATAAAAAAAAAAAATAAACGAAGTAGTTCTCAACAAGGGAGGGAAATAAAGATCACAAGAAGATAAGAAAAGGAACAAAATGAAACAATGTATAGAATTAGATATTCCTAGCCTTCACAATCTTACTTGGAAACGAGGAGGAGTCTTTTTGAGTGAGCAACTAAAAGACAGGAAAAGGAAGAAAAGGAAACACTGTGCACATAATAGATACTCTTAGCCTCCGCAATCTTACTTAGGAGAAAAGAAAAGTCTGTTTAGGTGAGTAATCATGTACTAAACCCAATGCACGAGAAAACAATGGGGTAGTGATAAAAAAGCAATGTCTAAATTTACATTCATCAAAAGTGTTTTAGCATTTTTAAAATAGATTTTGCAAGTCATCTCTGAGGCAAGTAATCAAAACATTGCTAAATATATAAGTAGCTATGAATAAAATAAGTTTTTCTTAGCAAACAACTCTAGTAAAAATAAGATCACTCACGTACTTTTGCATATTGATTCCCACAAGGCATATAAAAGAAGATGACGATAAGTAGATTTAGTCTGTCATAAGAGGGAGAAAAAAAAGATAGTATGAAAATCAGTCAATCGCATATCAAACGTAACAACAAAATACCCTTGACAGATTTAGGGATTCAAATCTAAAAAACGCCATTACTATCTCAATCAAATATCATAGGTACAAACAAAATATCTTCACACAACAAAGGTTTATATAGAAAACCTCATGTTGTTTTGGCCTTAATACTACTCAAAATTAACAAAGGTTCGCTCAATATATACATATAAATCAAGTCAAATAAAATATCATGCACGAGTAAAGTAAATGTGTAAAATTGGTGTAGGTATAGTATTAAAAATAACATGTTTTTAAACATAACATGTCAAGATTATGTCTGATAGTTCACAAAATAAAAATTTTGAAAATTATGATGCAATGCAGTATAGAGAAATTATACCTCAATGACGATGAAAGAAGACGATCTTCTTCTTCCTTTTACAAAAAAGAAATAAAAAGTTAATTTTTTTTTTTTATTTAATGTATAAAATGTAATATAAATATTATATTATATATATTAAATAAAATTTTTAAATCTTGCTTAGTCAGAAATCAAACGATACCCAAAATCTTCCAAAAATACATTCAAGGAAAAATTCTAATTTATCTAACACTATCTTGGCTCTTCAATATATGGTAACTTCCAAAATCTATCAGTTTGAGCATTTTTACGAAATTAAATGCATCTAAAAATTAAAAGCTCAAGAAAAGTTTGTCATTGACATGAGCAAGTTTACCTTAAATAACCCAACAAAAAAATTTGAGAATTAATCCACGTGAAATTACGAGGATATTACAATATTAAACTTCACGGATAAAACCTTAACTTAGTTGCTGTATTTTTAGTTTCAATAGTAATTTGTTAATAGCAGTTTTCTTCTTTTCCAGAAGCTGATACATAAATGAGTTTGCTGAATTCATTCTCAGTGAAAGAACAGTTTCCATTTCTCGTAAAATTGTTTTTAATACTAAATACTAGGAAAGTGAAATTATCTAATGGATAATAATGAACTTGCTGATTGGCATAATCTCTGTTGTCCTTCAGTTAGAGTTATGAAATTGGGTGTCTTTCTTGCATAATTTTTGTCAAGTAACTCAACCTTTAATTTTAAAAATTCTGTCTATTTTGGCCAAATCAAACCAAATTAGATGAAAAATAAATAGTTACTTAAAATAATTTAACAAATTAACGATATCATGTAGAATGTTTTTCTAATTTTCAGTTTGGTATTTCGTACTTTTATTAGTATTTACTTTTTAATTTTAACGTGTAATGCAATCCAAGTGCATCTCACGAACAACTTTAATCATAAGTAAGTTGATTAGAAATTTCATTTAATTTAAGTCGATCTACACTAAAAGCAACCTTATATCAAAATAGTTGTTCTTTGAAAACTTATGGTAGTGCTCGTACATTTGACTCTAAATGACGAGTGAGAATATGGAGAATTGAGGTAACTAGAACTAGCATTGATATCAGAAAATAGCATTCATACATAATATTGTGCTGCATATATTTTCCTTAATATTAAACGATTTATTTCCATAAACCATTAAATTAAAGTAGAAAATCTAAGGGAGAGGTGAAGGGTTATAACCACCAAGCCATGGAGAGTCCGGCTTTCCTCCTCCACCCTTCACTGCCATAATCTCCACCACTGTTTTTCCTGCAACGAAACAAATTTTCATTTTTTAAAATACAAAAAACTAATTAACATGTAACTATTTTTTAAATAAAAAAATGATGATTTTAACTTTAATCAACTATGGTGATAATTTGAAAAAACTTAAGTTATGAACTTGGAGAGAGTTTAATCATTTATACGTTTTAATAAAAGAAAAGTGTTACTTGGGCAAGTTTTTTGGGACGTATCCAAATTAAAGGTAACCTATATGGAACTTCGCCAATTCATCAAATATATTTCTTCTTTTTTATGAAAATTAGGAATAAAAAGGAAGTAATATAAGTTAATTACACATATTTGAATGATTCAAGTATAAAAAATGACAAAGATGATAAATGAAAGCTGATAGTTACGAGCAGAAGAAGGTTGAGCCAGTTTCCTTGCGGCGACACTGGAAGCAAGAACAAGTAAAACAAACAATACGACTTTAAAAACTATGGAAATCTTTTTAGAACCCATTGATTTCCTCACTCCTAGTTATGTCGAGAGGTACACATTTCAGCCTTATAAATAGCCCCAAAAATATAATTAAAATATCTTATAATCTATTATAATTTAAAAATTTGTGTGTGAACTAAGACAAAAAGGTGGACTAAAAGAGAGAGATATACCACACAAAGTTCTTTCATCGATTCAATTCCCATTATATGGAGTTTCACTTGTAGAGTAAGTCCTAGATTGTAATTTTACTTTTTCATCCTTATTTTAAGAATATAGTTTTATTTAATAGTTTTCTTTTTTGTTCTACTAAAGATATCTTGGGATTTTTTTTATTGCCCAATACTTAGATTTAACATAATTGTTTTACAATAATTTATTATTTTTTGGTGTCTAAAATAAGGAAGATTGCTTTGTTTAAGAATGACAAGTTGACTCAGTTGACTTGCTTGTCTTCATTTAAAGTCCTCAAAATCGGCGAGTCACATGCATGGCATAGTTGGTGCCAAACAAGCTTGATTTGTGAGTCTATGGCCCTTGTTATTTTCTTTTTTACTTTTTGTTCAAATTTCTACAATTATTTATAGTAACTACTAAAAATTTAGTGAACTTTAGGAACTTTGAAAAACACAATTTTTAGAATAATTGACGTAAAAACAACATGTTCGAGTTCAATTATTATACCATGGTTATGGATATAAAATAGGTAGTTTAAATTATATAGCCATGTTTAAATGTCACACTACATAGTAACATAGACATTATTACTAAGGATATAAATCTAAATATTTTAGAGTGCGATAACTAATTTATCCATCGTCCACCTCTAAAAGGGTTATCATTGTTAAGTGTGGAGTGCACAGTCCTCCTAATACAATATATTCGCTTTGAGTCAGAACGATTTTATTTTTGGGGTAAACTATGTTATACTACGTAGTGAAAAAAATTCTTTTTATAAACCATTTACTTTCCATTCTACCAAGCAATGTGGGATTATGCACCTACAGTGGTAGACTCTCACAATCAATATAAAATTGGGTTATTCTTACCGTCACATGGTGGGCTGCCTCATTCAGCCTCCTCAATCCGTTAACATTGTTGTGAAACCTGACATTAGATTCTAAATTTCAACAAATACGATAAGTCAATGATTAAACTTTTCTATCGTAAATTTAATTTTTCGTTGCCATATTGATGGCATAAGTTATGTTAGGGTGGCATAACTAATGGGCTTTGTTGTATGCTTTTGTGTTTGATACATTAGCTTATTTTACTTTGTTAGACATAGAAAAAACAAGAATAGGGAGATGAAGATTTGTCAGATCCGAGGCAAGTCAAAATCAAGACGCACATTTATGGATATCGTATCATAGAACTTAGTCGGCAAACCAAATCGTCACGTAAATATAAACCACAAAACGAGGGTCTTCAAGGGTAAACTGAATGTAGATTAAATTAGCATGCATGGATTAAGTTATTTTTGCTTGGTTCAACATTGATTAGTGATAAAAAATCAAAACATTGAATTTTTATGCAAACTCAAATAATCGATTAGCACAACTGATCAACACGTGGTTCTATTGAATTTTTTAGTAAATGTTCAGATCGATTGCCCCACTATCTCTAGTGGATCATTTTTGAATTAAATTTGATGTCCAATCTTAATTTTGAGGTCAATCGCAAATTAATGATCTGGTCAACTGAGTAATCTCAATATAAGTGAACTTCTAGTCTAGCCTTGCTCGACAACAACTGCGGTCATTTGAGTTTCTCAATGGTTGGCTCCTTTCTTCAATACACGTCCCATGTGTGCCGCAAACTCATTTTAGACCAAATTTTTATGGTTCTTCTATTTTTTCCTATCTCATTTCTTGGGATTCAACTTATGTTAAGATTAAACGCCTTAATCCAACCAGCTTTGAAACGATTAATAATGCGATAAATAGGACAAACAAATTTATAGTGGTTCACTCTCAATGCGAGAGCTACGTCCACTTATTGCTACCAGATTTCACTATAATAAAAAATGAGTTGTAATTGTATTTATATCTCTCACACTCTCATACCATTTTAGAAACCCTAGGTCGATCTGTGGATTTATCTAGATTAAGTCTTCAAATAGCATAGGCTCCACAACTCAACAATCTCCCACTTGGATACTAATCCTATCATTTCTTCATCTGTAGTGGCTTCATTCTCATACCTCATCCAAGAATTCTAACTGAAGTTGCGCACAATTTCAACTTATCACTCGTCAAAACTTTCGTTAACATATCAGCTGGATTTTGACTCCTTGGGATCTTCTCAAACGCCAACACTTCATTTTCTAAGGTAAATTTGATGAAGTGATAATGCACCTCTATATACTTTATCTTGTCACAATGCAATACACTCCCATCGTAGTTTTGGTCTAACTCGCATAAGAAAGGCTGCAACCATACCATCTCTTTCATGGCTTCTGTCACCGTAATATATTCAACTTCACAACTAGAAAGAGTGACTACCTTTTGAAGGTTCAAAGCCCAACTGATTGTGGTGCCACCTAAAGTGTAGACATACCCGATCGTGCTCTTCCTACTGTCAACATCAGCATCAACGTATCCATCCAAACCCAAGTCTGACTTTCAAAAACATAAAGTGAATGCCAAACTTCTCTTCTAGTGTCACAAGATCCACTTTACGACTTCCCAATGTCGCCTTCATGGATTGCTCATAAACCTATTAATAACTCTCATTGCATGTGCAATGTCTGGTCGTGTACAAAACATTGCATACATAAAACTACCAATGGCAGAGGCATATGAAACCATGCCCATGTATTCCTTCTCTTTCTTAGTCGTGGACGACTAATCTTTGGATAGTATAAAATGACCAACCAATGATGTAATGACAAGCTTCGCATCATAGAACTTGAACTTGCTAAGAACCTTCTTCACGTATTCTTCTTGTGAAAGTTTGAGAACCTATCTATCCTGAAAGATCCTCATCCCAAAGATTTGTTTTGCAGCACCCAAATTCTTCATCGCAAACTCCTTAAACAGCTCTTTCTCAGCTTATCAATCTTGTGCAAGCTTGCTCTAGCAATCAATATGTCATCAATGTAAAGTAGCAGAATAATGTATGAGTTATCAAACCTTTTGATGTAGGAGCAGTGATTGGGTTCACACCTCACAAAGTTGTTGCCTTAGAGCCTCTTTCAAGCCATACAAGCTCTTCTAAAGCTTACACACAAGCTCCTCTTTCTCTTCACCTCAAAACCTTATGGTTGCCACATGTAGTTCTCTTTGTCTAAATCGCTGTGAAGAAAAACATTTTTCACGTCCATCTGCTGAAGATGAATGTCTTCTTTAACCACCAAACTGAAGGCAGTTCTGATCGTCATCAATTTCACCACTAGTGAGAAAATCTCAGTATAGTCAATACCTTCTTTCAGTTGGAAGCCTTTGACAACCAACCTATCCTTATATCTCTTGCTCCTAGCATGTTCTTCTTTAATCCGGTATACCTACTTGTTGTGTAGCGTTTTTCCTCTTTTGTAACTCAGTCAATTGCTAAGTTTGATTTGACTTCAACGAGTCCATCTCATCTTTTATAGTTACCTCCCACTTGATCAAATTATCAGACTATACTGCTTCCTCATAACATTTCGGTTCACCTCTGTCAGTCAGCAAGATGTAATTAAGAGTCGAAGACCATCTCTCAACTGGTTTGCTGATTGTGGATGATCTTCTCAATTTTGTAATCGGTTTTTGCGAATTTACTTATGGAGCCACATTCTCGTCAACCTTTACTTCAACAACACTCCAATTTTCTTCGACAGTTAGAGTATTATCTACTGAAAAATCTCTCTAATTGACCGTAGTAGACTCTTTTAATTCGGAACCCCCACTATCAGAAGTTTTGCCAACAACATCTTTGTAAAGGACCAGTTCGTTTAAGATGATGTTTCTGTTGCGAATGATCTTCTGATTTTTATTATCTTAGAAACGATAATGAAAATCAGCGTTACCATAACCAATAAAAAACACTTCTTAGACTTCAGATCAAGCTAGCTTTTATCAAAATTATCAATATGAACATATGATAAACAACCAAGCACCTTCAGAAAGAAAAGTTTTACATTTTTACCACTTTATGCTTCTTTTGGAATTTTGAAATCTAGAGGTATGTAGGGTCCTCTATTGATCAGGTAGGCTGCAATGTTGACTGCATCTACTTAAAAAATTTTAGGCAGCCCAGCGATTGCATGCTCCTTGCACGTTCATTCAACGTTCTATTTATCCTTTCAGCTACTCCATTATCTTAAGATATTTGAGGAATAGTCTTCACCATCTTGATCCCATTTACAGCACAATACTCTCTGAAATTTGCATCGATGTACTCGCCTCTATTGTATGACCTCAAACACTTCACCTTCAAATTCGTTTCATTCTCAACTAAAGTCTTCCACTTCTTGAAAACACTAAATACATCTGACTTGTTCTTCACGAAGTAGACTCATACCTTTCTTGTTAAATCATCTATGAACTTCATGTAGTAGTATGATCTACTAAGAGAAGAAACGGGTGCAGGTCCCCACACATCGGTGTGCACCAATTCTAGTCCTTCCTTCTTCAGCTCATTCCCAACCTTTGAGAAATTGACATGTTCCTGTTTCCCAAGAATGCAGCTCTCACATAACTGATGCTCAACAGACTTCTGCTCCATAATCTAACCACTCTTAACAATAAACTTTATTCATTTCTCGCTTATATGGCTCAACCTACAACGTCATAGCTCTGTGTGATTCAGGCTATCAACAACAGCAATTGTGTCCCCGCATGTAATAGTCAAATATCATGACGCCTTTTATGTGGTTATGTCAAGGGGCCAACAAACTAGAAGACTTGATTCGGTATTGATCTAATTCATAACACTATTCTAGTTTCTATTGTTTCATACAAAAGGGATCCAGTTGAGTTGAAAAAGCTTTATTTGTAACTTAATGATTTTCTGCGCAAAGGATTTATTTGTAATAGGATGTCTCTGTGTGGTTGACTAGTTTTATTTGCTAAGAAGCATGATATTTTGCTTATCAAGAATAAACATTGATTGCTAATGTTGACAAACTGTACGATCAATTTGAAGGAACTAGGTACTTTCCTAAAATGAAATTGAGATCTAGTTATCAGCGATTGAAAATTCAAGAAGAAGATATTCACAAGACAACCTTTCAAACTCAATATGGACATTTTGAATTTATGATGTTATCATTTGTAAAATGCACTAAATGCTTTTATGGGTTTGATAAATCAAATTTCCAGATCCTATTTAGATCAGTTTGTGGTGGTCTTTATTGAATTCTAATTTATTCTGAAACTCAAGATAAGCACATGATCACTTGGGAATTGCAAACGCTACAAGATTTAAAATAACATTTAATTTTTTTAATTAGAATGACGTCTTAAAAGTTACCGAATCTTTCAATTTCCTTACTCACATCAAATAGAATCAAATTGAAGTTTATCCTTAAGGACCAAATCAAATTAATGAAATGTTCTGATTTGTTATGATTAGATAGTCATAATTCAAATTAGAACAGATTTTACTCTATTGAAAAACTCTCTACTTCTAACAAAAAATATTTATTCTTCACATCCCGGCAAGCATTCTCCTGTTGATTCAAAACTCATTTACATCCTCCTCAACAACCACAAATTCTCTCTCACCTTTGAACCAAATTGTTGCTGAAATTTACTAACTCCATGGATTTTATCCTCCTCACTATTTATTTTCAACAAAAGTATGAGTTTCAAGAAATCCTATTTTTCCTCAACTATAATTTTACTGAGGTTTTTCAAAAACAAGGAACCAAGAGCAAGCTACCATTTTTCCTCCAATCTTAATATTATCAACCTTGGACTTGGCAAAAATCCTGCATGGCAACAAAGTTGTTCTTGTAAAGCAAACAAAGAAACCCAAAAATTAGATGAATTGTTTTAGTCGAGCTAGTAGCTCTCTCGTCTTCATACATACTCAGCCAAAACAAACGAAACAAGGACAGTCAAGCCTCAAAATTGGTGCAGCTCCTCAATCAATCGGTTGAGTCTATCTCGATCATAGACAAGGCCTTTCTCCATACAACCGAACGCAAGTAGAGCCCTGACAAACACTTAACAGTTAACCCTCTATGTCACTCAACCATTAGTGAAGCAACATTCACAAAAAAACCTCTAGCGACATCGTCATTGCAACCCACATCCTAAAAGGAAGTCTCTAGCCTAGTTAAAGTAATCAAGCATAACTCGAAGACATCCATACCAACTTAATTAACCTCAAGACTAGGCTCTCGAGGCTCACTAGCAATATTGTCAGCACCTACACCATAGAACGCACAACATAAGTCTAACGCTCAGTAAGAGTAGTCACAAAAGTACTGTACGTACTTTTTAAAAAAGGTTAAATTCAGAATTATTGGAAGAATTCTTTACAGAGGAAGAACGGGTTCTTTCTTTGATCTTCCCAAGAGCTTCTTTTCCTTTGCGGAGGAGGCTAATTTGGTATTTGGATATTATTTGCATCAATGATTTGTCCAATCATGAATGATTGGTTATGAGACTATGTAAATGTAAATTCTCCTTCAATGGTGAAAAGATACCAAAAAAATTCATTCATTTTTATTATGAAATGTTAATTCAGTAAAAGTAAGAGTTGATCAGCTCAATATTCAACTTTCGGAGTACAATATGAATATAAAAGCCGACAATGCAATCTTATCACATGCAGTCTCTACACTCACACTCATGTTGTCACATCTGTGACGCGTAGTGTAGTCGCACCAGGGTAAGGACGAACCTAGTGCCACTCTACACCCGGACACGTCGCCACCAGCCCGGACTCCCCAGCAACGAGGCCCACAAGCTACACACATGCAACACCACACAGCAACCACATCAGGGTGAGGGTGTACTTCGTGCCACACTACACCCTGACACGTCGCCCCCGTTCTAGCCTCCTTAACACGGGGCCACAGTTGCCACACACACGTTCCGCGACAGTCCAGGCGGCCCACTGCTCGAGCGGGATCCGCGACTGGTGTTGTACCGGCCCACACACTAGTAGGATCCGTGGTACCACTGCTCATCATCCTCACCGTCAACACATACACGGCGCGTGACGGCCGAGCCGGCCCACTGCTCGAGCAAAATCTGTGGTTGGTTACGTACCGGCCTACACACTAGCAGGATCCGCAGCACCACCGCCACGCGTCTCACCACTTACACAAAATATGCTCAAAGCCTTTTTCGTTCCCTTTTTTAAAAAAATGATACATGTCAAACAATACGCACGCACACCACAATGATCATATAATTCCTAAAGTTCTGCGGTGTAGGCCCACTTGGGAAAAACACATGCATGGACTACTTACCTGACGTCCTACGTTTACTCGACGCACAGTTTCGCCAAAAAATGTCTCAACCTAAAACACAAACAATCACTCATCAATCTCTCTTCAAAATTCATCAAATAGCTAAGAATAACATCTCTTAACTAAACCCATGAAATTCCAACTAAAACGGGACACCAATTTGGTTCGGCCAAAAACCAGCCTAAAGTTCCACCATGAGGCTAAACGTTCCCTTAGGAACCTAGTTTAACATACTAAGATGGATTTTAAAACGGTAAGCCGCAGCTAGGTGGAAAAATCCTGAAACCGAATCTGCTCTTTTTATCCAATTTCCCATTTTGTTTTCTTCAACCAAAATTCACTCAAAACTAGTTTTACGCATCAAAAACGACCATGCTATGATCACACGTCACAATTCTACGAAAAACGTTCACTAATTTGACTCTGACCAAAATCTGACATAAACTTCCGACGCGCATAACTTTTGCGTCGGATATCGGAATCGAACGATTTCAGCGGCTATACGTCTCTCTAACAACCTAATTTAACCCACAAAAAGAGAATTTAAAACGATCAACCATAACCCCGTCAAAATGTCCAAAAACAGAACTGTTTTTATATGAAAAAAAAAATAGAAATTTCAATTTTGATCCAATTTTGCCAATTTCTTCACCGAACAATCACATTTCAACCTATTAAGCATAATCTAACCAAAAATTAGTAATTCCAGCACCAAAACCGAACCTTAAGTCATCTGCCCCCTCCCCTTTCTCGGACACCCATCGTCCAGTAGAAGCTCACCCCACCGGCCCTCTAAAAATGGCTCAACACTCCCCAAATTTTATACAAATCGAAGAGAAAAGATTGAGCATCAAGTTCGACCGAACAGTGCCGAAAAAACTAAGGGCTTACCTGTGGTTTTCAACTAGGGAAGAATTGCACCCACATCTCCCTTTCAGCTTGCTGGAATACTCTGCGCACCAGCGTCTCACCCTCGGCGATCGGTCGTCGGAATCTCCCTCGCGGTCTCTCTCTCGCGCGTCTCCTTCTGTTCGCTCTCGGCCTTAGGGAAGAAAATCTGAACACTGAACGGCTTCCTCGCGAAGCCGTTCAGTTGTTTTATTTAATTTTTTATAAAAATAATTTAAATAATAATAATTACCAAAATGCTCACACATGTTTTAACCGCTTGTAATTTCGTTAAACTTGCGTCCTCCTGACTTTAAAATTTTTGAAAACCGACGCTAAAACTAGATTCCAAATTTTATAACATAATTTTTACCCGTTGAAACATTTCTCGAAACCCCAACCAAACTTAAATTAAAAATTTCAAAAATTAGATTTAAAATCTGAAATTTTTCAGGTTATTACATCCCCCACCTTATAAGAATTTTGTCTTAAAAATTTACGTACCGAATAAGTTGGGATACTGACGCTCCATGTCTTCACGCTGCTCCCAAGTAGTCTCTTTCACACCATAATTGCGCCACAACACCTTGACCAAAGTGATCTCCTTGTTGCGCAGCACTTTCACAGCAGATTCTAAGATCCTCACTGGCTTCTCCTCGTAGGACAGCATCGGCTGGATCTCTGTATCCTGTTGTGGCATTACATGAGAAGGATCGCGCATACACTTGCTCAGCATTGAGACATAGAAAACGTCATGGATGGCATCCATCGACGAAGGCAACTGAAGCTGGTACGCAGTTTTCCCAATCCGCTTGACAATCGAGAATGGTCCCACAAACCGAGGGTTGAGGTTTCCCCGCTTTTCGAACCTCACCGCTCCTTTGAACGGCGAGATCTTTAGAAATACCTCGTCGCCCTCACTAAACTCCAACTCTCGACGACTCTGATCAGCATAACTCTTCTGTAGACTCTGAGACACTTCAATCCTCTTCCGTATCAACGAAATTTTGTCAACAGTCTGCTGTAAAATCTCAGGACTTATCAATCGGGCCTCCTCAACCTCATCCCAATAAAATGGCGACCTGCACTTCCTTCCGTACAGGACCTCATACCGCGCTATACCAATGGTGGACTGGTAGCTATTATTATACGAGAATTCCACTATCGGTAAGAACTTACTCCAAGCCGCCTGAAACTCCAACACACAGGTCCTGAGCATATCCTCCAGAATCTGTATAGTCCGCTCTAACTGCCCGTCGGTCTGGGGATGAAAGGCCATACTAAAATCTAACCTGGTGCCCATAGCCTTATGTAGACTCCTCCAAAACTTGGACGTTAACCTGAGGTCTCAGTTTGAAACAATCGATACTGGAATCCCATGAAGTCTGACTATCTCTTAAATATATAACTGGCAAACTGATCCATGGTATAAGTCATCCTCATAGGCAAAAAGTGAGACGACTTCGTTAACCTGTCCACAATCACCTAGATAGCATCATGGTCCTTGGCAGTTCTATTACAAAATCCATAGTGATCCGCTCCCATTTCCATTCCGGTATTGGCAATGGTTGGAGCATCCCAGACGGTCGCTGATGTTCTGCCTTCACCTGCTGGCAGACTACGCAGGTCTCAACATACTCAGCCACCGCTCGCTTCATGTTAGGCCACCAATAATGCTGCTTCCATAAACGCTGCAGCGGCATTGGTCAGCCCGAATGACATAACCAGGAACTCAAAATGTCTGTACCTCGTCCTGAAGGCCGTCTTCGGTACATCCTCACCCTTTACCTTTAACTGATGATAGGCGGATCTCAGATCGATCTTAGAAAATACTCGGGCACCCTGCAGCTGATCAAACCAATCGTCAATCCTCGGCAATGGGTATGTGTTCTTCACCGTCAATTTATTCAGCTCCCGATAGTCAATACAGATTTGCAGGGATCCGTCCTTCATTTTGACGAATAGAACTGGCGGACCCTAAGGTGAAAAACTAGGGCGTATAAAGCCCTTATCCGTCAGCTCCTCCAACTGAGCCTCCAGCTCCTTAAGTTCAGTAGATGCCAACCTATACGGGTTCTTGCACACCGGCTCGGCACCTGGGAAAACATCTATCTCCAATTCAATCTTCCTGTCAGGGGACAACCCTGGCAAATCATCACGAAACACCTCTGGGAACTCCTGTACAATAAGGATATCCTGTAAACGAGTATCAACCTGTGACTGTGCATCCACGACACTTGCGAAAAACCCCTGGCAACTATTATCCAACAACTGTGGAGTCCGATGAGAAAAGATAGCAGAAATCCTGGCAAGACCTTTACCTGCTTTAAATGTGTAGCTTTCCCTGCCCGAGGGCCGAAAATGAACATCTCTGGTCCTGCAGTCAATCTTGGCATGATGTCTGAACAGCCAGTTCATTCTGAAGATCACCTCATAGCCGCTCATATACAGTACGACTAACTCGGCATACAACTGCTTTCTCCCCACTGTCACCACATTGCCCCACACCACCTATTCGGAATACAGATGTTTCCCTGATGGCAAGGTCACGTCATCATGTCGCTCGGCGGGACTGAACTCCAAATTTTCCTTAACAACGAAACCCGTCGACACAAACGAGTGTGTAGCGCCAGTATCAATCAAGGTATAAGCTGCCACACCAGAAAAAAAAATGTTACTTGCAATCACTGATGGCTGGGTAGCATCATCTGCTCAAAAAGGGCAAAGACCCTCGGTGTAACTTTCACTGACGTCTTGCTCGCAGCTGGACATCTATTGGCAAAGTGTCTCACCTCATTGCAGTTGAAGCAACGGTTCTGACGCAGTTTCTGGCACTCCCTAGATATGTGGCCCACCTCGCCACAGTTATAACACCGCACTGAGCCCACTCTGCAGTTGCCCAGGTGGCTTCTCTGACACTTCGGACACACTGGCAAATGTCCCGACCCCTGTGGCCTCTTGCTGCTCCCCTGGCTGCTGCAACTGTCACTAGGCCTCTTCTGGCCTTTTTGCATGGACGCTCCCTCTCCGCTCCACTGTGGCAGCGACTTTCTTAATGATCTCCGAGGCTACTCCTAGGGTACCTCCCTATAACTAGGAAGTTTCGCCCGAGCCTCCTTAATGTCCAGGGCCTTCGCTACCACCTCCTCGTATGGCATGCCTTGAGTCCCCGCAATCTGCATGCCCATATAGATATCCGGCTTCAGGCCCTACACAAACTAATGTACCTTATTCTTATCGAGGCTCACCAAATGCCCTGCAAATCGCGACAAGGCCTCAAACTGTCATACATACTTAGCCACAGTGCCGATCTACCTGAACTGCGCAAACTCCACCATCTTCCGTGTCCTGACAGAATGGCTGAAATACTTACTGAAAAACACCGACCTGAACTCCTCCCAGGTCATGGTCTCCATATCTTTCGTGGCCACTACAATATCCCACCAATGGCTCGCATCCTTGGCCAGATAGAATGTCGCACTAGAAACCTTGTTCTGCTCCTCCACCTCTACAAATCTCATCATCCTCTCCATGCTCTGTGTCCACTCCTCAGCACTGAGAGGATCCGGAGATGACCCGTCAAAAGTTGGGGGTTTAAGTCTATGCAGCCTATCACCCCTCTGTTAGACGGACCCTGGGCGCTATACTGACCCTGGTCGTCCCTGCTCATAAATCTCTCCAGCTGCTAAGACTGGCGGTGGACTAACTTGGTAAGCTACCGGACGATATCATCCATATCGCCCACAGCTCTAGGCGCCTCTCGTCGTGGTCGACCTCTACCTCTGCCTCGCGTCTCTCCTGACATTTTCTACATTTACATATTCAAAACTCACTTTAGTCTTATAATAAAATTAAACACTCACAGTTGGTGGAGTGCTCCCGTGCAGCGGCTGGCGGTGTTAGATAATCCTCTAAACGACGTCGACCTCGTGGCTCTGATACCATAACTGTAACACCCCGAGAACCCACACGTTCCCGGTGCGCTACAGTACATCTATACACTATGACATACAGAGACTTGACACAACTCACTTAATTTAATACCGCTTTCGTTTTCAAATCATATTCAAAAGAACATTTGTGAGTATATAAAAAAAATTCGACTCGATTCGAAAACAACTCGCGCTTCGAAGAGGGAACACGAAATTCTCAATATAAAAATACGCAGCAAAAAAGATAACAATTTAAAATAATTTTAAAATAAAACGACAAAACTTGAAATCCTAGGAAGGAGTCCAACACATATCTCGAACTATACAAATTCGGTGTCGCACACCCCCGCCCTCACTTCGACGCCTCGTGCGGACCCTCACAGTGCTACGCGTGCCAAGTCAAAATCACCACGTCATGCGCACGCTCACACCGCCGCGTGCCCCATGCACCCTACCTCCGTACCACACGTCTGCACACACGGTCTCACTCGACGCCGCACGTCCCGTGAGCACCTGCAAAGCCGCGTGCCTCGCTCCCCTGCGACCACGCCGCACTTCCGCTCCCCTCCACACTTCTCTAACACTCACTATACACATCCCGACCTATTCCATATCCTCTTGACTCCCAACCTCTCTCCCGAAATTTCGACAAAGTAATGCCTAAAAACTGGGTATCCCAAATTTAAACCCTGCACAGAGTTTACCAGAAACTAGCAATATTTATCTATCAACCATCTAGAGAATCTCCATAACAAAATAATCAAAATGTAAAGACAACAAAAATCTATCAACTACAAATGAGGAAAGTCCACAGTATAGAGCATTACCAAGCTCTTACATGTAAAACATACGCGTACGTCACTGAAATCACGCGCACTCCATAAACTCTTATAGAACCGACGCCTATACAACTCGTCTAATCAACTCTACATCGACACAGCAAAATAAAATAACCGCAATAGCCAAGCCACCACCTACCATCTACACGGGTTAGGTCGCCCTAACAAAATCTGTCATCCGATACCCCGATCGCACGCCGCCAACCGTCCTATACCTCAGGACTAGGCTCTGGAGGCTCACCAGCAATATCGTCAGCACCTACACCATAGAATGTACAACATAAGCATAACACTCAGTAAGTAGTACAATATGAAAGTAAAAGCCAACATTGCAATCCTATCACATGCAGTCTCTACACTCACACTCATGTTGTCATATCTGTGACGCGTAGTGTAGTCGCACCAGGGTAAGGAGGAACTTAGTGCCACCCTACACCCTGACACGTCACCACTATCCCGGACTCCCCAGCAACGAGGCCCACAAGTTACATACACGCATCACCACACAGCAACCACATCAGGGTAAGGGTGTACCTCGAGTCACACTACACCTTGATACGTCGCCCCCGTCCTAGCCTCCCCAGCACGGGGCCACAGTTGCTACACACACGTTCCGCGACAACCCAACCGGTCCACTCCTCGAGCGAGATCCGCGACTAGTGTTGCACCGCCCCACACAGTAGTGGGATCCGCAGTACCACTGCTCATCATCTTCACAGTCAACACATACACGACGCGTGACGGCCCAGCCGGCCCACCCTAGAACGAAATCTGCGGTTGGTTATGTACTGTCCCACACACTAGTAGGATCTGCGACACCACCGCCACGCGTCTCACTACTTACACAAAATATGTTCAAAACCATTTTCGTTCTCTTTTTTAAAAAAATGATGTATGTCAAACAATACGCACGCACACCACAATCGATTCATAATTCTTAAAGTTCTACGGTGTAAGCCCACTTGGGAAAAACACATGCACACACTACTTACCTGGCGTCCTACGCTCACTCGACCGACAGCTTAGCCAAAAAATGCCTCAAACTAAAACACAAACAATCACTCATCAATCTCTCTTCAAAATTTACCAAATAACTAAGAATAACATCTATTAACTAAACCCATGAAATTCCAACTAAAACGGGTCACCAATTTGGTTCGGCCGAAAACCAGCTTAAAGTTCGGACGCGAATAACTTTTATGTCCTTTAACGGAATCGAATGATTCAAAAGGCTAAACGTTCTCTTAGGAAACTAGTTTAACATACTAAGACGGATTTTAAAACGGTAAGCTGCAGCTAAGTGAAAAAATTCTGAAACCGAATCTGTACTTTTTATCCAATTTCTATTTTTGTTTTCTTCAACCAAAGCTCACTCAAAACTAATTTTACGAATAAAAAACAGTCATGCTACTTTCACACATCACAAATCTACGAACAACGCTCACTAATTTGACTCGGACCAAAATCTGACATAAACTTCCGACGCGCATAACTTTTGCGTCGGATATCAGAATCGAACGATTCCAGTGGCCATATGTCTCTCTAACAACTTAATTTAACCCATAAAGACAGAATTTAAAACGATTAACTGTAGCCCCATCAAAATCCCCAAAAATGGAACTGTTTTTATATGAAAAAAAATCCAAAATCTCAACTTCGATCCAATTTCCCCAATTTCTTCACCGAACAATCACATTTCATCCTATTAAGTATAATCTAACCAGAAATCAGTAATTCCAGCACCAAAACCAAACCTTAAGTCATTTGCCCCTTCCCCTTTCTCGGACACCCATCGTCCAGTACAAGCTCACCCCACCAGCCCTTTATAAATGGCTCAAATATTCCCAAATTTCATACAAATCGGAGAGAAAATATCAAGCATCAAGTTCGGCCGAACAGTGCCGGAAAAATTGAGGGCTTACCTATGGTTTTCAGCTTGGGAAGAACCACACCCGCATCTCCCTTTCAGCTCGCTGGAACACTCCGCGTACCGGCGTATCACCCTCGGCGATCGGTCGTCGAAATCCCCCTCCCGGTCTCTCACTCGCGCGTTTCCTGCTCGGGAGTTCGGTCTCAGCCTTGGCAAAGAAAAACCGAATATTGAACGGCTTCCTCGTGAAGCCGTTCAGTTGTTTTATTTAAATTTTTTTTTAAAAAATAATTTAAATAATAAAAATTACCAAAATGCCTACACGTGTTTTAACCGCTTGTAATTTCGTTAAACTTGTGTCCCCCCGACTTTAAAATTTTCGAAAATCGACACTAAAACTAGATTGCAAATTTTATAACTTAATTTTTACTCGTTGAAACATTTCTCGAAACCCCAACCGAGCTTAAATTAAAAATTTCGAAAATTATATTTAAAATCTGAAATTTTTCGGGCTATTATAATTTTCGTCTCTACTTTCGTTTTCGTCTCTTTCTTACATCTTCTTTATCTTCTTACTGCTGGGTTCTTCTTTACGTGCTATCTCGAGATGACACACCTCGCGGTCCACCTCACTGGACAAAGTCAAACTCGATCTAGCAAAGTGACACACCTCACGGTCCACCTCACTAGACAAGGTCACCACGTAAAGCGAAGGAAGTGTGATACACCTCGCGGTGCACCTCACCGGACAAGATCACTCAATCTCACCTTTATTATCTTCTTACGTATCTTCTCATTTCATTCGTCTCATCACATCCTACTGTTTTACTTCATAAAAACATGAAAATTCATTTTTGTTTCTTTTCATAATTTAAAACCATGATGCATATTACAAAGTATAACACAAAGTAAACGTGCAATGCATCCTACTGAACTGTGATGTAGGCCCGAAGGCAAAACTCCTACTACATTACTTACCTGGCGTCCTTAGCACTCGTAACCCAAATTTCGCATGCTAACTGGAAAACCTATAAAACCGCACATCTATTAACTCTACATTCCATTAACTCCGTAAAACTTTAAGGGAATCAACCACTCAATCCTCACTCAGTCCAAACCGAAATTCTAACTAACGCTCCGACTAACCCTTCAAAACTCATAACTCTGCCAATACTCGTCCGATTTGGACGATTCGAAATGCTACGGGCTTCTCGTGACATCTAGTTTCTAATGGTCTCGTACATTTCCTAATCCCACACATACAGCTTCGCCGAACGGAACCCATTCCGTAACCCGGGTTATTCCGTTATCTACACACTTAATCTTTTCCACAAAAACGTATAATCCATTATCGCGGTCCACCTCACTGGACAAGACCACTCAACCTCACCTTTATTATCTTCTTATGTATCTTCTCATTTCATTCGTCTCATCACATCCTACTGTTTTATTTCATAAAAACATGAAAATTCATTTTCGTTTCATAATTTAAAACCATGATGCATATTACAAAGCATAACATAAAGTAAACGTGCAATGCATCCTACTGAACTGTGATGTAGGCCTGAGGGCAAAACTCCTACTACATTACTTACCTGACGTCCTTAGCACTCGTAATCCAATCTCGTACGCTAACTGGAAAACCTATAAAACTACACATCTATTAGCTCTACCTTCCATTAACTCCGTAAAACTTTAATGGAGTCAACCACTAAATCTCCACTCAGCCTAAACTGAAATTGTAACTAACGCTCTGACTAATCTTCAAAATTCATAACTCCGCCAATAATCGTCCTATTTGGGCTATTCAAAATGCTACGGGTTTCTCGTGACATCTAGTTTCTAATGGTCTCATCAACTTCCTAATCTCACACATACGGCTTGGCCGAGCAGAACCTGTTCCGTAACCCGGGTTATTCGGTTATCTACACACTCAAACTTTTCCACAAAACTTATAATCCACTCCAAGTCCTAGCTTACACATCATCATACGTACATAAATCGACTAAAACCTCCAAACTTCGTATCTCCTTCCTAGGGTTCACCCAAAACCCTCTCTAACTCCACTTTTACCGCTTATATTAACTAAAACACTAACTTTCTACCAACAACTAACTAAATGTTACTAAAAATTTGCAGAATGAAGGGGGAAACACCGAGCTTCTCGTGCGAGAGAAGAAAAAGCAGAAGAAGAAGAAGAAGAAGAAGAAGAAGAAG
>CM039519.1:8959190-9063466 GCA_022433055.1 Begonia peltatifolia | reverse complement strand
TGTTTTATCTTTTAATTTTTTATAAAAATTATTTAATATAATTAATTATAATTACCATTTCACCCTCAACCATAACTCTTTCAATCAATCTACTATACAGTCAATGCTCGGATAAAATCTTAAAATTTCTCCTTTACTATTATTCCTGAAATAATCATTTACCTAACGTTACAAATTTTTCGGCCTTTATTTCGACTTGAACCTTGCTGTTGACCAATACGAAATTCGAAAAAATTGAATTAAATGAAATTTTTCGGGTGTTACAGAAACTCAACCTCTTTTTGAATGCAGTAGAGAGATATGGATTCAACTCAATCAACTAGGTCAGCCAATCCTTGATTTTATCGAGTAAGAATTCTCACTTTTTGTCTAAGAAGTTCATTGAATAAAATAAATAAATGAGAAATTTTACTATTTTAAATAAGCTTATTATTATACAATTACATAATTACAATAGAATATAATGGTTAGGCGACCAAGATTAAATGAGCTCGCATGCAAACCCATTTCTTGAACTTCAGGAATCCAGGTAAGTAAAACACTACCTTCCAATGTTTTGGCCACATCATAAAATTTATTATGAAAATTATTATTTTTGTTACTTATTATATTATTAATTTTAATATTTTACTTGAACACACATGGTTAGACATTAACATAAGAATTTAGCAAAATAAAATTTGTAAGACATAATGTATGTACATATGAATGCATGAAACTGCTTGAATTAATGAAAAATATGATAACTATAAGATGATTAATAAAATATTACGAGGGTAAGAGATTACTGGTTGTCTAGAAGCTAGAACACAGGCTAAACCGACACCAAAATGTGACATAAAAAATAATGTAATGATATAACTCCAATAAAAATTGTTGGAAAAAAACACAAAGTATTTAGCCAGAAGGGAAAATACTATCGAAAGTTATAACGCACCAAAGGAAAATACTCCCTAACAATTAAACAATTATATGGATAAAACGTCGATCAATCCTTTGTCAGTTGTAGTAGGTCTACTTGACAAAAACCTCAAATGGGTAGTCATTTTACGTGAGTTGACATAAAAGTGAACAAGGAGTACACTTCATCCATGAGTAAACATAGATCATTGAAATCTTGCAATTATATATATCCCTCTTCTCGGGGTTAGGGAATTTGGAGAGCCTATAGTCTCCATTAGGAGAGGTGCCTCTTCCACTTTGTTACCTCTGACAAAGATTGTTGCAAAAGACTCACTTTCACAATCCACTATAATCATTTCCTCCATTTGGCAAGTTTTATTTCAACCATTCAAAGCGATAATCTCATTAACCACCAAAAGTAGTAAATTTTCAAAGTTTTTGGACGCTTCCTCTTGAGGTGGAGCCACTTTACCATTATGAGGAATGACAATTTGTACAATATGGTAGCATTCATTCAAACCATTCAAATCCACACTAGAAATCAGTTGAGACATTTGGTGGTGGAGGCTCTACAAAACCATCTTCCAACAACTCCAACCGATTGTCAACTATTTGTCTACAAAAATCAACAATGACTATCTCTTCTGAACAATAGAACTAGAGGACTCTTTATAAGATTTAGATAACATTTTAAGCATATGGCCTATCTTGTCAAATGTTGAAAAGATTTCATGGAATTGATCTTGAGACATTGTGGAGATTGGGTTAGCAAAAGTGGGACTAAGTTTTGACATATTGTAATAAAAATTTTTAGAAGACAAGGAATGACTTCTCACCATGATTAAAGAGCTTCAAATGCATAAGAAAAGAGCAATTAAAGGTGCAAGGCTCTGATACTAAATGACGTGCCTCAAAATGGGAAGAGTTCAAGGCATATTAAAAACAAACTTGTGTTGTTTCACTGGAACAAATAGCCACTTTGAACATCCATAACTGGGGTTGTACTTTGCTTTTGAGGCTGAAATTTTAATAGCTTCTAGCATTAGATGTTGCAAAATATCCTTCAAAATGTCAAGGTCTGATTCACTATGGGACAAAGGTTATGCTAAAAGTACAGAGGGTCGCTGGAACTCGAGTTATTGCTTTGGCCGAGAACAAAGGGTCAACTTTGGAGAGCCATAACTCTCTTGTGTGAAAATGAAATAAAGCAATTCTTGTGACAAGTTAAAGCTGCATGAGTGAGGATGAGGGTGTTAAAAAAATGGGGGTTTGAATTGAAGAGAACTAAAAGTTATGGAGGAGGTGATGCTCGTTGGTTAGAAGGTGATTTGACTGCACCTTCTTGGTCCTTTGGCTCTCCTTGTGGAAGAACACTCCAACTTGCTTGGATGAGAATTGAATACAACATTGCTAATGATTTTTCACAACAAGGAATGGAGGAGGCAGGTTGCAAAAAAAGTATAACAACTTTGGATTTCACAAAATGTGACTCACTGAGAAACTCGGTTGCTTGATGCTTGGAAAGCTTCAAAGCTTGGATGAGGATAACTTCAAATTTTCATTCAACATTTGCTGCTGGCAACAACCCATAAGAGTTGTATAAATACCACAACAAGATTAGAGTTTATAACCTAAAGAGACGACTAATATAAAAAGGGTAAAGTGAAAGTGGAGTGAGTGGGTGTTTGGCCAAAAGATGAAACTATTCACTTTATAGTCTCCTTTGCCATGTGACTCTATATTGAAGTATGATGTGAAGCAAAGATTCAAAAATAAAGATACAGACATAAGCCTAAAACCTTAAGATGTCAACGATAATTTTTATAAGTTTCTTTTTCCAAAATAGATAAGTAAGGCTGCTAGATATTGTAAATGCTCTGCAGAGGTCAGTGTGAAGGTAAGTTTCCTTGATATGTGCTTGATCTTCCATTTATCTCTTGCATTTAAAACTTGATTTCTTCTTCAAGTTGTCACTAAATGTTTGACCTACAAAATTAACAAAGAGGTTAGAAAACTCATTGGCTCATAATCTTGTGAACGGATTTCATAGTACATCAATGTTTGTAATGAATGAGACACCCGCGACGAATAGAGGCCAATTGAAAGTCGACCAATTTAATCCAACAAAGAGAATCCTAGGAGGAAAACACTGAAAATATGAAGAAAGATTCAGGAATGTAGAACAATGAATAAACCACACATAATAATAATAAAAAGAATCTTGAAAGAAAATACGATCTATCCATTTAAGAGGCAATTTTCTTTTGAAAATTAAAAGGTGAAATGGAGACTTACTATTTATTTTACTAGAATAGAGTAGAAGAAGCAGCTAATATGCACAACAAATAAGCTGACCAACTTGAAGAAAGGAAATCAGAACAAGTTAACTTTAAGAGATTAATAGAGAAAACTGAACTATTTTTCCAAATCTCAAATGCTAGTCTAATAGCCACGTTATTAATGACAAAATTGTAAATGAGTTAAAGTTTCAAGTAAAACATAACAAAAATATCTAAAAACAAAATTCAAGAAATTAAAATAATGGGTCAGGATTTAGGTTGTGGCACATGATTCTCTCAGGGTCGAGAAGGATTTGACCTCAGATTCAATTGTTTCTTTCAGTTGTGCCATTAACAATGTAACGTCTAGAATTTTCGTTAAATAATTTTTTGATTTTCGGAGCGATAAATGACAGAATTTTAGTCGGAATCGAGAGCGGAGAATTTCTACCAGTAGGTAAAAGATTATTTCGAGGCTAATGGAAAATATAAAATTATAAGAGTCCAACTATAAAAGGACCGATTAGCCGTTTGGTTAAAAGATTTAAGAGTGAAGGCAATACAGTAATTAAGATTATTATTATTATTATTATTTTTATTTTATAAAAGAAATAAAAAGGGAAACCCTCCTGTAGTAACCAGGGAATTTCGATTTTTATTTTAATTTCTGGAATTCTTAATCTAATCCCGGTCGGAGTTTTGAGAAATAGTTCAACGGGAAAGATTTACATTATAAGGCTCGAGGCCTACTTTTGCAATTAGTTTCGGAATTTAAAATCGGGAGGTCGAGAAATTAACGAAATCACGGAAGATTTAAACACGTGAGGGCAGTTTTGTAATTTGGTATATATATATATATAAAAAGATAATAAAATAAACAACAACCGAATGGCTTCAATTTTGAAGCCATTTGGCTGTTTACCGACGAGGAGAAGAGCGAGGGCAAACGACCGAGAGGGAGAGCGGGAATCGGGAGTTGGCGTCGACGATCAGCTGCCGTGGGTGGGAAGCCGGCACGCAGGGTACTCCGGCGAACTGTGGTCAGCTGGCGGCTCAATTTTTCTGGGCCGAAAACTTGACCGAGAAACAGGTAACCTTCCCCTGTTTATCTTCGGTTTTGCGACCATTTATGGTCGGCATACTCTGAGCCAGACTCCCGAGGTCCAACCGTGTAACCAGGGAGTCTAGAAGGGGGGCCTCAACCGTGTTAAATGGTTGGCTTGGCCGAGTGCTCGGGTTGAGAGGAAAATCCCAGAAGTTTTGTTGACTGTGGGGTTCGGGTCGAGTCTGAAACCACCGGTTTTTGCTCTGTTTATGCTTAGTTGGTTGGAATGTGGATGTTTAGTGAAGAGACTTGTAGAAATCGGGTGGATGACGGAAATTTGTCTATTTTGTGTAGAAACAGATTCGGTTTTTAACTATTTTGGCCTAGTTTTGGTTAATCGTTTCAAATTCTGTTTTTGTGGGTTAAAATAGGTTGTTAGAGGAACGTATGGCCACTGGAATCGTTCGATTCTGATATCCGACGCAAAAGTTATGCGCGTCGGAAGTTTATGCGAGATTTTTGTTTAAGTCAAATTAGCGACCGTTTTTCGTGAAAATTCGACGTGTGAGAGTAGTATAGCCATTTTGATGCATATAACTAGTTGGGAGTGAGTTTTGATTGAAGGGAAGTGAAAATGTGAAATTTTAATAAAAATGCCAGATTCGGTTATTGGCGTTTTTCGCCTATCTGCGGCCTACCGATTTAAAATCCGTCTTGGGATGTTAAACTAGGTTCCTAAGGGAACGTTTAGCCACTTGAATCGTTTGATTCCGTTGACGGACGCAAAAGTTATGCGCATCTGAACGTTGAGCTGGTATTCGGCCAAACCAAACCAATGGACCGTTTTAGTTGGAATTTAATGAGTGTAGTTAGATAAGGTTATTTTTAGCTAATTGGTGAATGTTGAGATAAATACTGATGAGAAATTTGTTGTATTTTAGGTTGAGGCTTTCTTTTGGCGAAGCTGTGCGTCGAGCGAGCTTAGGACGCCAGGTAAGTAGTGCATGCATGTGTTTTGCCCAAGTGGGCCTACACTGTAGAACTTTAGTGTTTATGTGATTGATTGCGGTGTGTGTGCGTATTGTGTGACATGCATCATATTTTTTTAAAACGAGAACGAAAATGATTTTTAGCATGCTTTGATGTATGAGGTGAGACGTGTGGCGGTGGTACCGCGGATCCCGCTAGTGTGCAGGCCGGTGCTTCACCAGTCGCGGATCCTACTCGAGGGGTGGGCCGGCTGGGCCGTCATGAGGCGTGAATGTGTTGACGGTGAGGATATGGGCAGTGGTACCGCGGATCCTACTAGTGTGTGGGCCGGTGCAACACCAATCGCGGATCCTACTCGAGGGGTGGGCCGGCTGGGCTGTCGCGAAACGTGTGTGTGTGGCAACTGTGGCCCCATGCTGGGGAGGCTGGGACGGGGGCGACGTGTCAGGGTGTAGAGTGGCTCGAGGTACACCCTTACCCTGATGTGGTTGCCGTGTGGTGATGCGTGGGTGTAGCTTGTGGGCCTTGTTGCTGGGGAGTCCGGGACGTTGGCGACGTGTCAGAGTGTAGGGTGGCGTGAGGTTCCTCCTTACCCTGGTGCGGCTGCACTACGCGTCACAGATGTGACAACATGAGTGTGAGTGTAGAGACTGCATGTGATAGGATTGCATTGTCGGCTTTTACTTTCATATCGCATTACTTACTGAGCGTTAGACTTATGTTGTGTGTTCTGTGGTGTAGGTGTTAACGATACCGCTGGTGAGCCTCGAGTGCCTAGTCCTGAGGCGTAGGATGGTTGGCGGCGTGCGACTGCGGCACCGGATGGCGGACTTTTGTTAGGGCGACCTGACCCGTGGATATGGTAGGTTGTGGCCTGGTTGGTTTGTGGGTTTTCTTTCTTTTGCGGTGATTATGTACGGAGGATGGGATTGATTGTTGTATATACGTCAGTGTATAGGTGTATATGGAGTGCGTGTGATTTTGGTGACGTACGCGGATATTTTCCATGTTAGAGTATGTTATTTCTCTATGCTGGAGACTTTCTTCATTTGTATTTGATGGATTTTCGTCGTCTTCTTACTCTGATTTGGGTTGGGATGATTTCTCTGGATGATGGATAGGTAAATATTGTTGGATTATGGTGAATTGTGTGCAGGGTTTAAATTTTGGGATAGTCAGTTTTTAGCCGTTACTCTGCCGAAATTTCGGGAGAGAGGTTGGGAGTCGAGGAGATACGAAATAGGTTGAGGTGTGAACAGTAAATGCTAGAAAAAGGTAGATGAGCGTGGAAGTGCGGTGTGATCGCAGGTGCGCGGGGCACGCGGCCCTGCAGGTGCACACGGGTCATGCGGCGCCGGGTGAGGGCGTGCGCGCGGACGTGCTGTACAGAGGCAGGGCGCGTGGGGCACGCGGCGCTGTGAGCGTGCGCGAGATACAGTGACGTTGGGTTAGCACCTGTGGCACCGCGATGGTGTACGCGGGGTGTCGGAGTGGGGACGTGAGTGCTTGGGACCGGATTGGGTAGTTCGTGGGGTGCGTGAGATTCTTTCCTACGATTTCAAGTCTTACCGTTTTATTTCAAATTGTTTTAAATGGTTTTTCTTTTCCGCTGCGTAGTTTTATGTTGAGGACTTCGTGTTTCCTCTTCGGGACGCGAGTTGTTTTTTTGAATCGAGTCGAAAAATTTTCATACTCACAAATGTTCTTTTGAAAATGATTTGAAAACGAAAGGGGTATTGAATTGAGTTAGTTGTGTCAAGTGTTAGTGTGTGTGTAGTGTGTAGATGCACTGTAGCGCACCGGGAACGTGTGGGTTTTTTATTTGGGGTGTTACACCTCCCCCCTTTCTCTATGTTCTTTCCCTTCCCTACACGAGAAAACCCTACTTCTTCAGCAATTTCTCCTTCCAGTCGGTGATACTCTCCGTTCCTCCATCAATCTTCAAATTTACGATAAGTTTTAGTTAGTTTTTAGTAGATAGATAATCCTTTAGTTGTTTTGAGTGATAAAAGTAAAGTTAGAGGGAGTATTGGGTAGTTTTGGTGAAAGCTAGGAGGGAGATACGAGATTTTGAAGTTTGTAGTCGATTTTATCCGTCTATTGGTAGTTAAGGTTAAGCTGGAAGTAGGAGTAGATTATGAGTTTTCATGGAGAAGATTGAGCGTTTGGATAATCGAATACTTAGGTTACGAAACGATTTCTATTTGGTCGTGTTCGGCCAAGCTATAGATGTTGGATTAAGAAATATATGAGACTATTGGAAACTAGACGTCCTAAGGAAATCATAGAATTTTGAATTGTCAAAATCGGATAAGAATCGAGTTATGCATTTCCGAAGGTTGGTTAGAAATTGAGTTGAAATTCGGGTTTAAATAGATCAAATGTTAAATTGTGGTTTTCTTTAGAGTTTTATGACTTGGAAGGAAAGTAGAGATGATAAATGTATGGTTTTATAGGTTCCCTAATTTAGCGAGCTATCTACTAGCGAACGAGTTGCTAAGGACGCCAAGTAAGTAGTGTAGTAGGTGTTTTTGTCTTCGGGCCTACATCACAATTCGATGGGTTGCATGCACATTTATTTTATGTTATGCTTTAGTGATTATGCATCATGGTTTAAAGTACAAAAACGAATTTTCATGTTTTTTCAAAATAAAACAGTAGGATGAGACGAATGAAATGAAAATGTACGTAAGAAGATAATGAAGATGGGGTTGAATGGTCTTGTCCCGAGAGGTAGACAGCGAGCTGTATCACTTCTTCCCCCATTTTACGAGGTGGCCTTGTCTCGAGAGATGGACCGCGAGATGTGTCACTTTACTTGATCGAAGTTGCCCTTGTCACATTAGGTGGACCACGAGGTGTGTCACCTTGATCTAGCACGTAAAGAAGAACCCAGTAGTAAGAAGATAAAGAAGATGTAAGAAAGAGACGTAAACGAAAGTAGAGACGAAACTGTTGAAACTGTATATGTTTGGAAATGTTTGTTTTAGTGTTATGTTTTGTTATGCGCATTACTTACTTAGCATTAGGCTAATAGATGAATTCTGTGATGTAGGTAACGAAGCAATAGTTGGTGAGTATCCTGAGCAAGCTCAAGACTAAGAGGCAGTTGGAGGAGTGCGGTCGTGGACGGTTCGACCGACTGTTAGGGCGTTTTGACTAGGACAGGGATATGTAAGGGAGTTTAGTTATTTCGAGTTTGGTCGGAGTTGTTTTGAGTCGATTTGAAGTGTAAATGAATTTCAAACTTTTGTAGTTGTTCTAAAGTATATAATGGTTTTGAGTTGTTAGAAAGTGCACGTTTTGTTATTTTTAACGTTGAGTCAAAGTTTGGTTGTTTTTGGAAAGTTTAAGGTTTTTATGCAAATTTCAGTAAAGGAGGTGTCGACCTATAGGCTGAGTGGTCGATCAAGCTTAGCAAGTGTCGACTATTATATTGGAGGTGTTGACCGAACTTGGCCAATGTCGACCTTGATGGTCGACCTGTGCAAGAAATTGTCGACCGCTTAGTGTAAAAATGAGTACAGAGTGTCGACATGCATGTAAGGGGGTCGACCAAATTCTGTAGGTGTCGACCGCTTAGGTCAATCTACTCGGACAAAGAGGGATGAAGTGTCGACCAGTGCATATAAGCGTCGACTGGTAGTTTAAAATAGATAGGAGTGTCGACCTCAAAAATCGACCGATGCAGACAGAGAGGAATGAAGTGTCGACCGGTGCATACAAGTGTCGACCAGTAGTGTAAAACAGATGGGAGTGTCGATCTCAAGGATCGACCGACGCGGATAGAGAGAAATGAAGTGTCAACCGACATTCATAAGTGTCGACTGGTTAGTGTGAGGAGCAAAGAGGTGTCAACCGATAGTATCGACCGATGAAAACAGAGACAAATAAAGTGTCGAGTGGGTTTACAGGGGTCGACCGAAAATAATTTTTTTATGTTTTAGAAAACTTGAAATTTTATTTAAACTGATTTTTATCAAAGTCTTCTGCTGCGACGAGTTTAAACGTTTTCAAAATATCATTTTAAGTCAATGAACAAAGTTTTATAATTTTACACGAATTTTACCCGAGCGGATGTATTCGAGTAGTAGTAGTGAGCATACCGAGAACCGTGAGAATTTTCGGATCGCTACAAACAAAGATTGCGATGCCATATGATTTGAATTGTTAAGTTACCTATTGATTGGTTGTTCTCGCATAAAGATAGTTGATGCATATAAATTGAGTCTCATTTGAAACCATATGACTTCACATATTTACTCCATAAAGCATGATGTGTATCCATTTGGCCTTTACAAGAAAAATCGAGAACATTAAATTATGAAAGTTTCTTGAAAAGCTCCCCTAGGTGTTGCCAAGAATATTCAGCACAATTGTAACCTATTTGTATATTGGCACATTTATTGTGCAAAAATACATCATTCAATTCAATCAATGATGATAATTCTTTTAGAAATTCATTTGGAACTGTACTAATAAACTATGTGGAGTTTTCTCTAGAAAACCTTTTCATCACGTGAATCTCCCTCTCTAGTTGCTTCAAATTGATTGCTTTGTATAGTACGCTTCCTGCTCTAGGCTTCACCTATTCTCCTTTTCTTTAAGTGCGTAGAAGATGAGTTGTCAGAAAAATATTTTCTTCGGCCACTTGCCAAACTAAGCTTGTGTAACATGCCCAATGGTTGGACTGTATTAATAAATCATTGCAATTATAAATCTCCAATAATGCAAATATAATTTTCAAGAATTTTTAACCTTAAGTTCTCGTACCAAATGACACAAAAATAGAAGTTGTGATACGAAATGATGCAAAAATAGAAGTTCTAATGCAAAATGAGTGTAGTGGTCATGAGAACAAGCAATCTTAGATGAGGGGGGAATGTTTAGGTTGGGTTCTGGAGTCAAGAATCGATGTTGGGCAACTAGAACTTGACAATAGAAGAATAGGGTTCAAAAGCGGGCAACTGACTAAGAGGAGAACTGCCAAAAATGTAAATTGTGTAAACATTTGTACTATAGCGGACAAATGTGATGAAGGGCGATTTGAAGTCGACGGTTGAGGATAAAATGAGAGACTCTAAGGAAGGAAAGAATAAAAATGTGATAGAATGATGAAGAAATTGTTGAACAAGGAATAAACCATATAATCAATAGAATCTTGGAAGAAAATGCAAACAACTAAGTCAAGAGCCAATTTCTTCCAATTAAAAGATGAAATGTAGACTTACTAATATTTATACTTGAAGAGAGTAGACGAAGCCGCAAATATCCACCACAAACTAGCTCACTAACTCGATTGATAAGGAAAAGAAATATAAAGAAGTTAACGTTAAGAAACCAATAGTTGAAACTTTATTCTTTTACTCAACGTCCCAAAGTTGATTTTTTTTTTTAAATCCCAAATCCTAGTATGGTAACAACAACATTAATGACAAAATTCTAAATAAGTCAAAGTCTCAAATAACCATAATAAAATTATGTTAAAACAAAAGAGAACACAAGAAATTAAAACAATTGCTAGGATTTGGGTTGTGACACATCATAAGTAGACTAAACTGAATATGGATAGGATTTTACATTCAGTGTTAGGGCTAAAAAAAAAGTAATTGAGCACAATTTTGCAAAGAAATAGCTAGCTTGTTTCTCGAGAAGAGATGGGAAACATACTCAATATCATTTGATTGAATAGTTGACCCAACTACTTGTTGTTTGAAGAAGCCCTCTGCTTCAATTGATATTTTTTCATGAAAAGCAAATATGAGATAACAAATTCAGTTTTTCACTAAGATTTCGAATAGCTGTCCCGAATTCAAGTTGATTATGTTTCGCCTCTTCCTCGGAGAAAGACGATCAAACAATTCTCAATCATGGTCCTTGCAGATCTAATCATCTATATAATATGCAAAAAGAGTGAGGATACCAAGTATAAAACATTTTACAATAATCAATGAAAAAACATATAGTAAAACTAGTGTTAAAACATTTTACTATAGTATGATAAACATCTATTGTATAAAATGAAATTTTTTTATTGAAAATGGAACCACTTACAGACTCTAGACATATTGTGTCATAGACGTAAAATAACAAAGACAATATTGTGCAACCAAGTTAAGGATTTTACGCTTAGGGACACATACAACAATCTCATTACTCTAATTCACAATTAGAAACATCCTCCATAGATAGAATGCACGTAATAAAATGAGATCTGTATATAGGGCTATCAAACTTGTTTCGAATGAACATGATGATCAATAAAATCATGTACATGCTCAAAAAAACCATGTGCAGTTATATTTATATACATAATAATGTCAAGATTTGATTCTTTGTTAAGCCTCAACTTAGTGTAAAGATTTGATTTTGGGCAATTTTTCAATTCCAACTAACACCATATTATTTGGAACATTTGCGAGATTATTTTTGTGCCATAAAATCAATAATTTTACCCATAACTTCAGTGTTTATAGACTAAACATGGGTCTTTCCCCAAATTTTGAAAATTCATAAAAATAGAAAGGAAATTAACTTACGTCCACAAAATCGATGATGATTGTCTTCCAGTTTACACATTAAAAACTCAGATCAGACCTGGATCCAAAGAATCACCTTCATGTTTTTTCAATTTCACATATCAAACAATTTTTCTCATTTAGATATAAAGAAATTCTCATTATTTTGAAAAAAGTAAAACAACGAAAGAGAACGTATCACAATAAATAAATGTCGAATACCATGAGATAGTATAATGATAAAATTATCAAACTCTAAATATAAGTAAAAGCAAAATTAATTTATATTGAAACAGTAGATAGTATGAATTAAATAGAAAATAAAACAATAAAATAAATTTAAAATAATGCAGAGAACAGAATCAAGTGGTCAAAGGTATGACTTGAAGTCAATTTTCCTATTATGTGAATTTATTATAAATGTTGTATGGATTGCTGCAGTAGCCAAATCTTTCTCTAAATGACATCTCATCTTAAAAAATGGTTTTCCCTTCTCTGTTACTTTCTAATTTTTCTTCTAATTTCTTTGTCAATTTGTTCTCTTTCATGTCTCTCTTCTTCCTGTTTGTGCTCCATTTTTTTATTCGTTAAATTCAGCTGGCATCGTCAACTTCTGAGCATCAATTTATAACAAATCTCTATTCTGCATGAAATTCTTCTTAAGAACGAATCACTTTATGCAAATCCCATTCTGCATTCATCACTCAAACATTCTAATAAGATGTTTTTATTTATTTCAACACCAATTTTTGACAATATAGGCGTACAGTATTCTTATGTAATAACTATTTTTTACGAGTTCTCACACCCGTAAACTTGAATCATGGCTCGTTTTTGAGTGATGAAAAAATAACTTAGAAAAATCATGCTACAAAACATTTTAATACAAAATTTTTAGAATTGTCTTCAATTATCAATCAATGAAAATGTTATCTTAAATAAATATAATTCAGCATTACTGTCAAAGTAACTCTTACTTAAAGGTTTTATGTGCGTGCAAAAAGTTAAAAAGTTCTCAAACTACCAAAGTTTTATTATATTATGCTACATTCAATGCTTCTAGTTCTAACTAACTCTAAAAATTTAGAAACCTACAATTCAAAGATTCAATCATTGTTATAAGTATTGGGTGAATTTCTTTTATTAATTTATTTGTTGACTTCTCTTCAACTCACACTATTTTTTTATGCCGTTGACAACATGAGTGGTGAAGGCCTTCGTTATTTAGCGGCGCCACTAAAAATAAATGATATAATGAATTAGAGAAGTATAAAGAGGAGTATAGCCACCAATGTTATGATGAAATTCTTTTCTATTGCTTCTTTTTTATTTTTCACATATCAAATATCCAACATGTTCACTTGAGTTTGAAAGTAGAGCGGAGATCACAAACTTATTTTATTTTTTATCTTTTTAATATTTCTACACCCCCTATCTTATTTATATTGCCTATATTTTTGACAATGATAGCAATATTTTCTCAACCAGATATTTCTATTTCATCTTTCTAGTAGAGAAACAAACAGAATAAATCATAATTTAACGTCACTCCAAAACTTAAAATAGGCAGTATTTCCGCTGTGAAATAAGAAAAATTAATATTTCTATACCCCCTATCTCTGAAAAATTACTCGTACTCAAATTAATCTTCATCTTTTTCTCTCGTACGAAGGAAACTATTCTTTGGGAAATTTGGAGAAAGGATGAGTGTTATGGTGGAGGTTTTTCTTGAAAGCTATAAAATTCTGAAGTACTGCAAGAGAGTTTTTAATGAAACAAAAACTAATATTAAAATGATTAAAAATAAACTACTAAAATAAAACAAAAACATTTAAACTTGGGTTGCCTCTAAAAAGCGTTTGTTTTGAAATCGACAGCTTCACTACTTGCTTTTTTATTTTCAACCTGGATCTCGCAGAGAACAAGACTTTGAGGGAATAGTCAAAATGACATCTCAGGTTCAATTCCCTCAACTCTTTGCTATATCCTTGCGGCAGCATCCATGCTTTCAGCAACTTTTTCATTTATTTTGATATTTAACATATCTCTTGTTTCCTTTCCTTCCTCAATCTCTGGACTCTTTTTCTATGAGTTTTTTTTTCTTCTACTGTTACAATCTCTCTCCCATTTGTGAATATAACCAATTGCAAATTCTCTTTTTCCTTAATTCTAAGTATCTCAGTGTCCTTCGGTACTGTTCCCGAGCATTGATTGTTTAGTGCTTGAGCTAGCTGTTTCCCTAGGTTCTCAAGGTTTCAAAGTGAAGCAACTTGATTCTGGATAAGTATAGTTTGATTATGGATAATTAGTGTCGCTCTTTGCTATGTACTTTCTTAATAACTGCTCTATAGATGTTTCTTTCTCAATCTTAAACTACTGATTTTCTGTAGCATTGCATGGTGTGTATAGTAAATCCGATAGGGATGGGATGATAATAAATCCCAACCTATGACTCTCTTTAAAACAATGTCCATCGTTGACCTCTCAATACTCATGCTCAAATCTTTCCCTCAGTTCATTAACAACCTTCTGCATTTACTTAAACGCTGCAAAGAAAAATTTTCATCATCTATATATTTCATTGATCATCTCTTCTATATAGTTTAAATATTATGGTTCAAGAAAACTTCAATCCACGCACCATAAAAATAACTTGAAGTTTTCAAAGCCAATTTTTGCTAACTTGAGCTCATGAGTTTGGTTTATCTATCTCTGACTATATTGTGCAGTTATTAATTTTATCATGCTACATCAATATGCAACTTGGTGTGCTCAAGAGACCTCTTACAAGATCCCGAGCCAAGATGGTCTCTAATATTTTTGTTTATTTTACAAGCACTTCTTTCTTTAATAGTTTGTAGGAAGATCCAAATTCAAGAGACAAAGAGAAGCCAAAGCATATGATGTTTTGGCTCATTGACATGTTATCCGAGCCATCTTCACCTTGCTTTCCAACATCCACACGTGGAGGAAGGACAACATCAGCTGAATCATGAAGCGCAAGCCAAGTAGAGATTATATAAAGTGTATATATATATATATATGGTCTTCATGTAGTAGGTGCTAGAAATAAGATGTTTTAAGATTGGGAAGTCAAATTAACAAATAGTAGCTTTTAGGTACTCGGCTTTATTGCCTAGCTAAGTACTCTCTTTCTTTTTTGAATTGTAAGTCACATGTTGTCCTTTTGGAATGAACCATAATTTGCTTTGGGATTGGTATTTGAACAAACCTTAAGGGCTACCTTGAGCAGCAAATGAACAATACTTTTTGAAAGTTTGACGTGCCACCGTATGTGGCAAGTTTGTGACACAATGTTGGCTCGACTAGGGATTCTTAGCCGAGTAGGGCAACTACTTGCCACAGGCACAACTCGGCCTCCTTGAAGATTTCGAAGCTGAAATTTTAACAACTTCTTGAGGAGGGAGTGAAGTAGATGTGGTCCAAATTTGAAGGAGAAAAGATGATTGGAGTGAAAGTTATGCTAGAAATGGTGAAGGGAACTGGAAATCTAGAATTTTGTTATGGCCAGGAAAATAGGTGAACTTTGGAGACACATAACTCTCTCAGTTAAAGTCAAATTGATGAGATTTTTTAGGAAGAATAAAGTTGTATGTGTGAGGAAGGTTTTCTTCAAAAATAGAGATTGAAGCATTGTGAATGAAAAGATATGTATGTTGGAATGTTGACTGGTCGGCTAAGAACAAAACAACAACAAATGTAGAGTTTGATGGCAGTTGATTCTTCAATTGTGGGATAGTAAGTTTCTACTCATTTGCTATATCTTCTTATTGATGGAAAAAGAAGAGAAATGGTAGCTTTTGAGAGAAATCCACATAAACTCACAAAAATGGGATGCAATCTTCACAATACGCACTTAGATATTCAAATGACCACTTGAAGGAGACTTCAAGCTTGAAGAAAGCTCTTCACACAATTTTTGATTTAAGATTTGCTAGGGTTTATAGAAGCAAAATGATGGCCATGTAGATCAACTATAGGGAAATAGCTTTTTTACAAAGACAAACCAAAAGAGGAAATGAAGTGTTCGGTTAAATTTACTCTAAATAGCTGAGCACAAAAAGGGGGCTAAGGCTAGTGCTTGACTCCTTACCCTAACTAGGTCTCACCAATAAAATATTACAACTTTATGCAATGATAATTCAACATTTAAATTCAAATTGAAAACGTGCACATGTGGAATCACAAATGCTCTCCTTGAATAGCCAAAGTCCATGCAATCTCCCATATGAGGCATGTTTCTTGATAATTTGATTTGGGATCCGTTCTAGGTGATCCTTTAGTCTGAGTTCCTTGGATCCTCTTGATGCATCTTTAGCTATTATCTTTCTTCAAGATATCAAGGAAAATGAATCCTACAAAATGAACAAAAATGTTAGTGAATTTCATGGCTCAGGTTCTTGTGAGAGGTCTTCTCCTTGGCAAATCAAAGTTTTTCTTCAAACCTTGAGCACTTTCCTCTCAAGTAGTTGTGCCTCCATCGGTGAGTCATATTTTATTTGGTTGAGTGTCTTTGGGTCCATTTTTTATCAGTATTGGTAGATTCATTTCATACTATACTCTTTTTGCTCTCTTGCCATAGAGTGAGAATTTTCAATAAGGGCGTAAAAACTCTCAAAGAAGCAAGTTGGAGAGTTTCCTACGCAAAGAAGCTAAGAGAGTCAACAAGTGAAGTTGTAGCATTTGTTCGAACAAAATTCCACTTCGACGGGCATATCTCTTTAACCACTACGTTTTTACTCTTCATTTTTAGAGGACACTCCTATCTTATCCAATCTAAAAGTTGTCCAAATTTCAGCCTAAACTAAGACATATTGGTGGAGTTGTACCTGTTGGAAGTTGAAGCTTTTGTCGACCAAAACATTTCATAGTCGAGGCAATCTTGTGTTCTAAAAGTTCCTCTCCATAATGATGACAATGAGTGGAGCACACGAAACACAAAATCGTGAAGCACCAACTCCAACATTTGACCCACCACCTTTAAAGAAAGGTGAATCTAGTGTGTAAGGACAACTTGATGAACATAGAGGTATGGTTGCCAAATAGTAGAAAATAATACTAGAGTCAAG
Source organism: Begonia peltatifolia (assembly GCA_022433055.1). Taxonomy (NCBI): domain Eukaryota; kingdom Viridiplantae; phylum Streptophyta; class Magnoliopsida; order Cucurbitales; family Begoniaceae; genus Begonia; species Begonia peltatifolia. Next base: position 9,046,641 of record CM039519.1, on the reverse strand, counting down.
AAATCAGCATGAGTGGCCCCCTCAGCCACCAAGGACTAGGAGAAGAAGTAGCAATTGGTTTCTATTAAACTTTAAGGTTGTACTAGTTTGTGGTAGGAAAGTTTAAAGCCTCAAAGAAGGCGTGTTGTAGATGAAAATGTAAGAACTTACAGAGTTATGAAGTCACTATTGAGAAGAAGATTTGTGCCTATTCACTACAAACAAGAGCTGGTTTTACAAAATAGAACTTTAAGCAAGGAGCATCATCGGTTGAGGATTACTTGACAGAGTTTGAAACTCTCAAGGGATTTGGATAGGAGGAATTGGAGGAACAAACCATTACTAGGTTTATCAAATGGTTAAATAGAGAGATTAAAGATATAGTGGAGTTACATCCTTTTCATTCCATGGATACTGTCATCCAACTTGCCGTGAAAGTTGAAAGGCAAAGAAAAAAGAAGTGCAGGAAAGTTAGTTCTCAGTTTACACCAAAAACTTCAATGGTATACAAGCCCCAAGGTAAACTTGATGAGAAAGTTACAATATTTAAATGATTGTACAACAAGAGGATAAAAGAGAAGAAAGCGGTGGGAGAAATAACAAGAACAAAGTCAAGGGAGATAAAATGTTTCAATGGCCTCGGATTGGGGCACCTTGCATCTTAATGTCTTAACAAGAGGGTGATGTGCTTACAAAAGACACCAATGAAGTTGAAAGTGTGGATGAGGTTGAAGAGTAATCAAGTGAATAAAATAATACGCAAGAATAAGTTTTTCATGCATAAGAAGGACCCCTTTTTATGATCATATGAAGAGTTTCAGCCTCACTAGTCTAAGAAGAGGAGTGCCAAAGGGAAAATATATTCAATAGCTGATGCTTGATCAAAGATAAAGTGTACTCACTACTCATTGATGGGGGTACTTGCACCAATGTGGCCTCTTTAGATTTGATGGAGAACTTAGGGTTGTAAACAACTTTACTTCAAACTCCATACTAGTTGAGGTGGTTGAATGATTGATAAGTTGTCAAAGTTTAAAAGCAAGTATTCATAGACTTATCCATTGGAGGATTTGAGGACAAGGTACTGTGTAATGTGATGCCTATAGGTACAAGCCTTTATTATTGGAGAGTTTCTCATGATGGGTACTCAAACTATTATTTATTCATGTTTGGTGGAAGAAGTATCAAATTAGCACCACTTCGACTAGATTAATATGTCTAGGACTATGAAAAATTAAAAGAAAGAAAGATCAAGTACACTCTATTCATGTCCAAGAATGAGTTGAAAAAATCATTTTTAAGTGGAAGACTCTTAGTGCTCATTTTGTTTTTGGAAAGATTAGAGGATTTAGGAGAAATTCCAAAAGGAGTTCAACTAATTTTCAATCATTATTAAGATGTGTTTCCAGAAGAGCTTCCTCAAGGTCTTCCTCCCTTTAGATTAATTGAGCACAAAAAAACACAATGGTGCCCAGGGTGGTACTTCCAAATTAGTCATCCTATGAATGAATTAGGAAGAAGCAAAAACCTTACACAAGCAATCCAAAGAGCTCCTAGATAAGGGGTACATTCGTGAATCCTTATGTCCATGTGCCATGCCCACCTTGTTGGTTCTAACAAAAGATGATACCATGCGAATGTGTGTAGATAATCAAGCCATAAATCAAATCTCAATCAAGTATAAATTTATGATTCCTAGACTTGAAGATATACTTGATGAGTTTAGTGGAACATTCCTTTTCAAAGGTGGATTTGAGGAGTGACTACCATCAAATAAGGATAAAAGAATGAGATAAGTGGAAGACGACCTTTAAGACCAATGAACTATGAGTGACTTTTGATGCCTTTCGGCCTATCCAATGCTCCAAGCACCTTTATAAGGCTTATATATCATGTCCTCAAATATTTCTAGTGAAGATTCATAATGGTATATTTCAATGACATTCTAGTGTATAGTGTGGATCTACCAACACACTTGTAGCACATTCAACAATTATTTGAGACACTTATGATGATGAAGTTTTTTAGCAATCTCAAGAAGTGTTCCTTTATACAAAAAGGGGTCTATTGCCCCAGTTTCATCATAACTAAGCATGAAACGCGTGACTCTTAAATCAGGCCATTAAAGAATGGTTAATTCTAAAAGGTGTCACAGAAGTGAGAAGCTTCGACTAGTTGGCTTTTTTTTATCAAAAGTTTATTAAAAACTTTAGCTCTATTATGGCTGCTATTATGGATTTGACACAATTACAGACCATAAATGAAGATGATAAGCAGGAGCAAACAGAAAGTGTTCGGTGCTCTTGGGTTTAACCAAAAACATCCTAAAACAATATAGATATTATGCGGGAAAATCGCATAAGGACAAGAGAATGGGTTGTGTTATTCCAAAAGTGCCCTCCTTTGCGGCACTTATGACTCGGCCATGCTCCTACCCGTGCGTACCATCCTTGATAATCCTGATCCAACCCATGCACGCCTCTTCTTGATCAACTGAGCCATCCTAAATACTAATTATGCAAGTATACCAAAATACTACAAGGCTAATGTTTGCTACAAAATAAAATTACATAAAGTGAAAGGCTAATGTTTGCCATAATTTTAAAAGACAAGAAATACTTGGTTACGCGAATTTGTCTTTGGGAAGACAAATTCCCTCTTGAGTATGAGATTTCAGCTCACACTCTAAGCAATCAAAAAGGCCTCCACCTACAAAATAAACAAACACATTGATAGGGAAATTCGACAATGGACTTGGTTGAGGTTGATTTAGGCCGTTCTTTGACACATTAGGATTGTACCAAGAAGAGGAAGGAATTTGCATGGACTCAAGCATGCTAACAAATTTTGAATTAATCAAGGAGAAGCTGATGTGCTTTGGGAAGGCAACAAAAGGCAAGGAAAAAGCAAGTAACAAAAATAGGTTCGGCAAACTTGGTTTTCATCAAAAAATACCCCAAATCCAGAATGTGTAACTTAATAAAGTGACGTCCAAATGCTCTGAAAATTTAATAGAATCTTCCCAAAAAAATATATAAAATGCTCATAAATTAAGGCCAAATTCATTGGGGCAGAAAGTTATGTAACAAACAAAACAAAAATTATGTTTCTCGGGTAAGCAGTTTTCTGGGCAGAATATCGTCAAATTTGTAAAATGTATAACTTTTAATTGGTTAAACCAAATACGCTAAAAATTTAGGAAAACCTTACCTTTTACATGGATAATGGATCCTACAAATTTCAGATCCAAATTTGCCGAGATGACCAAGTTATGAACAAATTGTCCGATGCTGGTCTGGGAGGCAACAAAATAGCACCTTCGGATTATGAAGTCTCCAATGAAGGAGAAATGCTCCACAAGACAAGGCTTTCCACCCTTTTGCTATGATTCAGATCCTTGGAAAGGCTGGAGAAAAGTGTGTCAATAAGAGCCATTAAGTAACCTTAGACTTTGTGGAAAATGAGAGGCAACTCCTTGCCTGGATGTGACTTGGGAGACATTGTTTTTTGAGCTCCAAGAGCTAAGAATTTGCAGCAACAAATTTTAGGTTTTCATTTCATCAAAAGTTCCTCTTGCAACCTAAAAAAGGTGCTTAAATACCCCCCAAATGATAACTAGGGTTCAGCTCACAGGAAGATGAAGAAAGCTCTAGAAAAGGGGGAGGTGCTTGGCCCTCATTGGCCAAGTATAAATGGTACTATATGTTTCCTCTCTTCCATGATCTAGTGCCCATTTTACCCTCACAAAGTATCTCAATTTCTCTCCAAAGTATTTAGCTATCTCTCTATCCCTCTATCCCTCTAAGAGTTTTTAACCATGCATGCAAAGTATAAATGGTACTATATGTTTCCTCTCTTCCATGATCTAGTGCCCATTTTACCCTCACAAAGTATTTTAATTTCTCTCCAAAGTATTTAGCTATCTCTCTATCCCTTTATCCCTCTAAGAGTTTTTAACCATGCATGCAACTAGAAATTAAACTAAAGTATTTTGTAAAGAAAATAAACTAGACTCGATTGCATAATTTGCCTTAGAGAGGACAAACCCCTTCTTCAACTTGGTGGTCGAGGAATGCTCTTGTACTTGCAAGGATGTTTGATTTCCTTAAGCCTTGAAAACTTAGCTTTGATCCCCTATCTTGAATGGAAGGCGCTATCTCGTTTACCTTCACCCCGTCATGATGGTTGAGCCATGCATGAAGGCCATCTTGTTTGCCTCCTTCGGGTGCAACCATTTCCTTAGAATGGTTGGGCCTCCCTTTTGATTCTGAATGTTCACTTTGAAGGTTAAAATTTAACTCTTCTTGACCCCAGACTTCATCACCTTCACAAAGAACAAACAAAGTCGAGAAGAGATTTGGCCATGGGCTTGGCCAAGGTTGGTGGTTGCCAATCCTTGGCACATCAGAAGCTTTGCAATGTTGCAATTCTAATGCTACCCAATTTCAACAAAACTTTTGAGGTTGAGTGTGAGGCATCTAACTTGAGAATTAGTGCCATACTCATGCAAAAAGGTAAGTCAATTGCATATTTTAGTGAGAAGCTAAAATGGGTAACCTTGAACTATTTCACTTATAACAAAGAGTTCTTTGCCGTTGTAAGAGCCAGAGCCCTAGGTGTTGCAACACTATTTGCTTCCCAAAGAATTCAACATCTATACAAATCACTAAGATCTCAAGCACATTAACAACCAAGATAAATTGAATAAGAGTCATGCAAAAGGGATGAAATTTCTATAAATGTACCTTACGTGATCAAATACAAGAAGGGAGTGGATAAGGTTTTGGTCGATGCACTTTCTCAAAAGTATGCTCTTATAATTGAATTGAATGAAAATAATTTTTTTTTGAGTAAATTAAGAATGCCTATGAAGAAGACAAGGGTTTCGACCATTGGTACAAACTTTGTACTAAGAAGTTCATTTGTTGCTATTACATCCTAGATGGTCATCTTTTCAAGAATGGGAAACTTTGCATACTGAATGGACAACTCCGAGAATCTTCAGTAAGGAAGCTCATGGTGGTAACTTAGCAAGTCATTTTAATGAAAAGAAGACCCATGAACTTGTCAAGGAACTTTTCTTTTGACAGCATTTACTCAAGGAGGTACATAAGGTGGTAAAAGATGCCTCGTATGCAAGAAAGCAAAGAGTCGAATACTTCCTCAAGAACTTTACTTGCCATTGCCGATCCTTAGTCATTCTTGGGTTGAAGTAAGTTTTAATTTAGTTTTGGGACTACCCCAAACGGGGAGAATGAAGGAATCCATCATGGTGGTGGTGGATAGGTTTTTAAAGATGTCATATTTTGTTGCTTGCTCAGAAACAGATGACTCAAGCCATATTGCCAATTTACTTTTCAAGAAAGTTATGCGCATGCATGGACTGCCTCGATCCATAATTTTAGATAGAGATACTAAGTTTTAGAGTTACTTTTGGAAGACCCTTTGGAGGAAGTTGTGAACCAAACTTCTATGACGTGCTTTTGAATCTAAATGAAAACACTTAAAAAGATGCACCAAAATAAAAACACAAGACTGTTCTTGGGTTAAGTAGAATTCGGTCTGAAAATTGGTAAACGTTCAGAATGCCTAACTTTTATGTTTCGAAACTAAATGATTTGAAGTTTTATATGGACCTTTCTGCAAATATTATTGGAATGTCTTTAAAATTTCAGGGTCCAACTCGCAAAGATGAAAAAGTTATGGCCCTAATACCGAAGTTGCCTGAGCTTACAATTTACTACTTTGGCCGAGAACAAAATGCCAAATTTGGAAAGGCGCAACTCTCTTGTCTGAAAATGAAATGACACAAAATTTCTGGCAGATTAAAGATGTGTATTTGAGGATGGTCATGTGTAAAATGGAAGGATGAATCATTAGGAGGAAAAAGATATGGAGAAAATAGCGTTGCTGGTCGAGACAAGGGATAATCAGCATCTTCTCGAATTTGGCTTCTTCTTTGAAGAAAAGCACTCCAACTTTGCCAAGGACGAGAGTTTTATACTCTGTTTCTATGAATTCTACCTATTGAAAAGGTAGAGAAAAGAGTAGTAATGAGAGTCTCCAAAATACTAACAAAAATGAAAGATAATTGCACAACACTCTCACAGATATCACTCGACGTATGGGTTTCGGTTTTGAAGAAGACAACTTAAAGGGATTTTTTATTTAAAGTTAACTACTAAACATCAGCCATAAAGGGGGGATTAAATTGTAGCACCCCGAGAACTCACTCGTTCCCGGTGCGCTCACTACATCTACACACTATGACATACAGAGATTTGACGCAAACTCACCCAAGCTAGGAGAAAGAGCACCACTCGACCCTCAGCCACCCCGAGCTAAACTCAAGAGTTGTGACTCTTTCCCTAAGCTATTAAGGATGAGGATTGACACTCAAAACATGGTGGAGCCAAGCCACTTAACATCATGAAAGCGCATCCTTGGCCTCAATAATTTGAAAAAGGGATTTCTCTCCCATAATTAACATTTATGTAACCGACTAATACTTATTTTGTTTAGTTTTTTTTTGTGTTTAACTTTTTAATTATCTTTGAACACTTGGAAGCCAAACATTCATGCATTTGAAATAGCACCTTGGCTGGGATTTTGGGAAGGAAAAGCTGATAACAAGGGGTATTGGAGAGAGAAGGTGATTCTATAATTAGCTAGGTGAGGTGGCCAAGCCCACCCTATTTAGAGGCTCATCTCACCTTTTTTGTAAACCTTAAAGGTTAAAGAGAGAGGATATTTAAACATCTCTTTGCAATTTTTCACATTAGTTTTTTGTTGAATGAAAAATCAAAGCATTTTCTTGCCCCAAATCTTGAGCTCTCAGTCTCAAGTCTTTCCTTCCTCGCGGTGAGTAATATCTGTCATAGATTTGTTCAAATTCTTCCATTTTGTGAGTATTGTTAAAGCTATTATTATTGTGTCATTCTCTATTTCTTTCTTAAGAATAAGAATACTTAGCAAGGGTTTACAAACTCTCATCTAAGGTTGTTGGAGTGCTCTTCTTCAAAGAAGAAGTCAAATTCGAGAAGGTGTTAATTATCACCTTTCTCCATTAGCAATGTTATTTTCTCCATATCTTTCAATTCACAATGATCTAGTTCTTCATATTTTAAGGATATTAACCTTGCATCCACAACTTTCATCTACAAGAAAAATTGTGTCATTTCAATTTTAGACGTGAAAGTTACAAATTCTCGAAGGTGGTATTTATGTTCTCGGCCGGATCAATAAACTAAGCTCCGGCGACCTTTGGTATTTCAGCCGTAACTCTTATATCTTTGCTATTTAGCCATTGTAATTTTTAGGGTATTTCACCAAGCTATCAAGTAATTTCTGTTAAATTTTCAGCGCATTTGGACTTAAATTGAAGAAAATACATTTTTTAGAAGTTGGTACATTTTCAGACCAATAACAGATTTCCGAGCAAATTTTTGAACAAATTTTTGTGCATCTTTTTGTGCTTCTTTTTAATCATCAACTTAAGGCACGTCAAGAGCCTTTTCGCTCAGGATCTTGTAAAAGGTCCCCTTAGCACATTATTCTACTCGAGTGATTTAGAATTTGACCTTAAATTTTGATGTGCCTCAATTTCTCCTTGTTCATTTCAAAGATATGGAGATAAGTCTTGAACATTGAAGGTAGCCAAAACTCCATAATGTCACGGAAGCTCATGCTTGTAAGCATTATTGTTAATATTCTCTAAAATCTTGAAAGGACTATCGGCTTTACACATGAGCTTGGACTTCCTTTGCTTTGGAAATCACTTCTTTGTCAAATGGAATCGAACCAAGACTCCTTCCTTGAATACAAACTCCTTTTGCCGCTAGTTTGCAGCTTTGCATGAGCTTAACTTTTCTGTTGAATGGTCTTTTTAATTTGGCACAAGATCACCTTTCAACAAACCAAACCAAGTAATTTTCTAACCTTTTTGTTCATTATGTACCTATCATTTTCCTAGCTTGCTTGGAGGAAAATGTAAGTGCATTAAGCAAAAAGGAGTTAAAGCATTCGGATGTTAGGAGCATAGGCACGACATCCAACTCCAAAGTCTTCCTCACTTGCAACATTATTCATGAAATCAACTCAAGCAATTTTTCTTTTATCTTAGCTAATATTTCAAGGCTATGTCCAAGAAACTAGAGAAGTCAAGCATTGATATGCGAGATGGCAACTTGGTACTAGAGTCTTCACCTTGGCCACAATACTTGCACATGGAAGAAGCCTAACCTAGCCAATTCAAAGAAAGCTAGTCAAGAGTTGTGTTCTTTTTTGCAAATCCAAGAAACATTATAAAATAGCCTTGATGTAATAGGTCTTAGAAAGGACTTGCTTTTTAGGTTAGGAAGTCAAATTACCCAAAGAGGTAATTCTAGGTACCTAGCCCTTGACCTAGCCGAGTACCTCCTCTTTTCTCCTTTTTTTTTGTAGTATGTGATGCCTCTTTTTAGGTGAAAACCCTAGCTCTCTTGTAGGTGTTATTCAATCTTCAACAAATGTTCAACAAATTTTGCGTAAAAGTTTTGATGTAAAATTGAAATGGGGAGTTTTGCACTCCAAAGGCTAACCCAAATTTCTATGCAGATTCAGATGATGTTTTTAGAAAATTATATTTCCGTCGTATCAACTTTGTTTTGAATTAAAATTGGAAAGCAGGCCCTCCTTAAAGTTAATAATAGCCCTCCAAAAACACGTTCTAAATCATTAAGACAAAAGAGTTATGGGCAAAACAATTTTGGTCGACGGAGGTAGAATCAAGCCTTTTGGCAAAGAATCAAACAAAATTTGGAGAGGGGATATCTTGGTAAATTGAAGGCTTTTTAACATGAAATTCGGAAGGTAAGAGTCTCTAATTTGCTTGACTAAACTCTTTCAAAAATAGATGTAATGCTGCAATGAGTGCCAGTTGCTTAGAGGGGCACCACAAATGCAACCTTTAGTCCCCACGGGTTGTCTAGTGAGAGATACTCCTAAACCAATTTGTGAAAGCTTCTACCCTTTTGTTGGGGAGTTCCACCTCTAAGAAAAGAATGGAGAAAGGAGTAGCAATGAAATAATCCACATACACACACGAAGAGTAGATTCAAGAACACTTATGCTTAATTCGGATGTTACTTACCAAAATGGAGGTGGTGACGTGGAGGAACTGTCCACACTTAAAGATGAACTTTAGCAAGGTTTTCTTTAATTAAAAATTACCTAGGGCTATAGCAACAATAAGATGGCTTTATAAAGTTGCATCTCATATGCTCTTCTTAATCGACTGAGCATCCACGTTTTCTTCCATTTCATTCATGTTCATTAATAGATGACTTCGAATCTGAGCTAGGTGATTCCTGGGATGAATTTCCTTGGCTATCTTGGTGCATCGTGAACTATTATCATTTCCTTATGCTATCAAGGGAAGAGTGGCCAAAGATACAAGGTTGTTGTTGCATGATGGGAATGAATTTGTATTCGCTTCTGTGTCAATGCTCCATTTGTTTGAGTGCTTTAGCTTCTCTTCGTGCATGGAACGAAAATTCTCCTCCAAACTAGCTAAAAAAGAAAGACCTACAAAATGAACAAAGAGACTAAGAAACTCCTTGGCTCCAGATCTCATGAGCAGTGCCTATGGCCAATCAAGTTTTTCTTCTTCAAACATGAAATATTTTTCAAGTTGTCACCTCTCCTTGGTGATTAATATCCAACTGTGGAGTGTGTTTTTTTTTGTTCCTCTCTTTGTGAGTGTAGGTGGAATTTTTATCTTATGAAGCTATTCTCTTCCTCTCTCCATAGAGGTTAAATACCCAACAAGGGTTTATAAACTTCTCTCACCATACCTCGTTGAAAGCTTTCATCCAAGTTAGCCGAAGAACACAAGGAGGTGCAGTCATAGCCCCTCTTAACAAACATGCACCTTCATGAGCATATCTTTTTATCCTCATCAATTAAGCCCTCCATATTTGGAGACATTAATCCTCACACATACAACTTCATTTTGCCTCACAAATCACATCAATATGACTTCAAATGAGTGAGTTATGCCCCAAAAAAATTCACTCATTTTCTCAACTTGTATTCTTCCTTTCTAGTATCGCCCACTCTTTGTAGCATAACTTTTGCTTCACACATCTTTTCACCCTAAAACTGGAAGCACATTTTACCTACACCCTCCATGAATAGCTGCCAAATTTCACCCCGAAGTTTCAGTATTAAAGAAGTTGTGCTTGTGGGAAATTATTGCTCCCTTTGACAAAAGGTTTCTTGCAAAGTCAAGCCACCTTTGAGTGTTAATTTCCATCCCCATTTGTAGCACTTCACTTTCTCATCATTTCATGTATTGATTTCACTTGTTCGGCCTTGTTTGGTCCATCAAAATTAACAACACTTGAATGTTGTTAAGAAATGAGATCCATTGGAGTGAGAGAATTGAAACCATATACTACCTTAAATGGATTCTTTTGAGTAGTACTATGCACACTACAGTTATAAGCAAATTCAAAATAGGAGAGTTGTAATCCCAATCTGTAAAACCTATTATTTTATGTTAAAGAAATTTCAACGTGTCAAATTTTTAGCTATTGACTAACAACATGCCAATGGGTTGACTTGTTTTGTTGTATTTAGCCACGTTGAATTTTCAGAGTTTTGGTCAATGTAGTAATTAGATAAATTATCGTATGGTTAATTTAAATAAAATAAACATGGGGTATTTGAGAATTCATCTCAAGTCATTATTTGAATAATGTTATGTTATTATTAGGATTTGGTTCAATTTGGACTATGGGCAAGTTTTATAAATTAAAGGAATAATGGGGCAAATGTGGAAAAAGGAGAAAATTTTGATGATAGGGTTTGGAAACCCTAATGGGTTCCTTATTTTTTTGTGCGCCACAACAAAGGAGAAGAGAGAGAGAGAGTGTTTGAGATAAGAACGAGGCAGAGAGGAGATCCGACTTTCGATCATGAGACCAAAGTGCAAAATCTTCATGGTTTAACGGAGGGCATCAAGGGTAAGTCTGTTTTCTCTATTCATTTTTAAGTTTTAGGTTAGGGTTTGTGTGTGGTTCGAATTCGAGCAAAAGTGCTTCCATCCCTTGGTGTTTTCTATATGTTTGGGAGAATATTGGTGTATGTAAAATCCTAGCAAGATAAATAGCCAAATGGGAAAAAAATTATGCAATTTTTAGGATAGAACGTTGCTAGAAATGTCATCCTCGGCAACTACGGATGATGCCCAAGCGACTGTGCAAAGAGTCGATTCGACTCATGAAGTTTGTGGACAACCGCAACTGTTGACCGTGGATTTGTCAAGGTAACCACAGACCAACCAAGGAGAACACGAGGTCGACTAGAGGGTTGTCCAGTTGACTGTGTGATTGTAGAGGACGATCACACAGATTATTTTTTAGGGAAAATTTTGTCGTCGAAGCACTCATGACTGCTCATAGGTTGCAAGATTATGTTCCTAGTCCCAAAGGATTTTAATAATATTAATTTGTTTCTAGGCTCGGACGAGTTTGTTTATTTTGAGTTAGTTCCTGAGGTTGTCGCTTCTATAAAGAAAAGGAGTAGTCATCGTCAAAGTAGGAATTTTATTCTTTCTGCATTGCATAGACATTCAAAAAATCTTACTTTACTGGGTTGCCACCAATAAAAGTATGACGGTGCCTAGTTGCTAGCACGTCAGTTTTTATACGTATATGTACGTATGACTTTCTTACATTCAGCATTACATGTTTTTAGGTTTGACTGTGAAATGTTGGGACGGTCAATCCTTTTAATACTTTGAGCAGTTTTTGCGTCAAAATATCACAAGGTTATCCCGTACACTTTCTATTGGGTGAAAGTGATATTGTATACACATACGGAAAACTAGTATTAAGCCAGTGATGATGTGCACTTTGGGTTTTGAATCTCTAAACCTTATCAGGGTGTTTATAGTTCGAGTCTCTTTCGTGGCAGATTGTCGGTCAAGCGGCATTCAGGTGATGGGTTGGATCTTAAGATTTCAGTCATAGTTTCCTCGAGTCTCATGAGATATTGTTTGGCCTTCAGATCACAATCTTTCTATGATATTGTGCTGGAGTGGTCCTTGTGTGATACTCTATTGTCACTAATGATGATTTTTGTGTAAAACAGTAAGAGTTATTTCATTGTATAGGCACCTATCTACATGGCAGGTTTTTATAATTACCTCACTAAGGGCTCGTGGAGTCATTTGTGATCAAAAAAAGGAAATAGGTTTTATTAATTGTTTTATAAGTCGTGCATAAGTCAGAGTGTAATAACGGTTTTAAAATAAAGATAAAAATTCTATTTTTGAAATAATATGCATTTGGTATAACGTTTCTATTGAGTTAGTCACTCACTACAACAATCTCCTCCCAATCAAAAAAAGAAAAGAGTGGAGTTTGAAGAAGGCAGGGAATTGTTTAATTTCTTTTAGAACTTTGTTTGTATCCCTTGAATGTAATATTTGATTTGGGTCTTTAACTATAATGAATGGATTGGAGTTTCTTTACTTTCATGCACGGTTGGATGTTGTTTACGTTTTTTACCTTTACTATATTATCTGCTTGAGATTTCACTATCTGGGCTTGGTGATTGGGTTCTTTTTTTAGAAATTAGGTTGCCTAGGTCGTGATACAATCAGTTAGCCTTTTGTTCCACTATAGTGCTAAACAATGCACCCATAGTTTAGTTCACCACCTCGGTTGGTTCATTGATTCAAGGATGGAAAGTGGTGCTACATAGAATGATGTGCCAAGGAAATCCATCATCCCATCTTTGCCAAACCCGTGGCTGAATTATATATCTAATTTATTTGTTCATTTTATAGGTAAACATTTTAGGGCAACTTTAGGACTTGGAAGCAATAAAATGATCTCTCCAAGGTAGAGTATAGAGCCACCTCTTGGCCACCTCGAGCCATTGAGGACAAGGCTTGTCATTCATGACATGAAGGAGCAGGGTCCAATTGCTCTAATAGAGAAGAAGCCTCAGCCACTCAAGCTTGAAGAAGGAAGCTTGTTTCCTTGGATCAAATTTATGTAACCTTAATATTAGTTTCATTTTTTCTTAAAACTTTAGCACTTTTAAATTGGTTATATAACATTTAATGGCTGCAACATGGAGGAATGTGCACTGGACTGGCGGTACAAAACATGGAGAAAGAAATAGTTAAAACAAGCGGCCTTTTTTGCCAAATTGTAGGCGAGCGTGGGCGCGTACTGGGCCGTCAATTGGCCTTGTTTTCTTCTAGTTACAAAATCCTAATTGAGAGATGTTAAATGGAGGGAATAAAGGCTGAAGACATTAAAATTTAGAGAGAGGAGAAGGACACTAAATTGGCGGGGCACAAAGAAAGCTCTCGGCCATTGGTTATGGCTGACCCTTTCCTTTTACCATTTGTTTTTTACCTAATTTTGTAAGAGGCAGAGGGCTATTTATGTAATAACCCTAAAAAATTTCAGATTTTAAATATAATTTTCAAATTTTTTTAATTAAATCTCGGTTGAAATTTTGAGAAATATTTTAACGGGTAAATTAATTAATAAAACTTAGAATCTAAGTTTAGTGGCAGCTTCCGAAAATTTCAAGTCGGAAGGATGAGAATTTAACGAAATTACGAGCGGTTAAAACACGTGAGGGCGTTTTAGTGAATTAATTTATAATTTTTAAAAATTAAAAAAAAAAATAACAAAACAACTGAATGGCTTCCGGAGGAAGCCATTCGGCTGTTGAACGTCGACACCCGAGAGAGCGACAAGGAGCGAGAGAAAACCGAGAGAGGGAGAGGAAGCACGACGATCTGTCGACGCCGACGACGGACGAGAACTGAATGCCTGTTAATCGAGAAGACTGTGGTGGAGATACGTTCGGTTTCCCGAACACAAAACCGAAGGTGAGTCCTGTTTCAGCTTTCCCTATTTTGGCCGAGCTTAGTGCTCGACTTCCTTCCATTTTCTGTGGACTTGGCCGAGATGTTTGAGTCAGTTTTAGGCTGTGAATGTGTGTATTTAGTGGATGGACAGTGAGTGTGCGGTGAGAGGGAGAAAAACCAAGGGGGAGGTTGAGCCAAAATTTGGGTTAATGCTCGAATTTCTGATTTCTGGTCAGATTATGGTTGAATGAGTGAAATGTGACGTATTGGGTGAAGAAATTGGTGAGATTGAATTAAAGTTGAAATTCTGAGCATTTCGGTGTGAAAATTGGTTCTGTTTTTTGGGGTTTCGGCCTAGTTTCAGTTATCCATTTTAAATTCTATTTTTTGTGGGTTAAATTAGGTTGTTAGAGAAATGTTTGGCCGATAGAATCGTTTGATTCCGATGTCCGATGCAAAAGTTATGCGCGTCAGAAGTTTATGTCGAATTTTGGACCGAGTCAAATTATTAAGCATTTTTAGTAGAATTGTGACGCGTGATGTTAGCGTTGTTGATTTTAGTGTGTAAGGCGAGTTTTGAGTGAGTTTTGGTAGAGGGGGAAATAGAGATGTGAGATTTAGGTCAAGCGCAGATTCTGTTTTTGGTATTTTTCACCTAGCTACGGCTTACCGTTTTAAAATTCGTCTTAACATGTTAAACTAGGTTTCTAAGGAAACGTTTAGCCTCCTGAATCGCTCAATTCCGTTAACGGACGCAAAAGTTATGTGCGTCTGAAGTTTACGCTCGTTCTTAGCCTAACCGAATTAGTGATTCGTTTTAGTTGGGATCTCATGGGTTTAGTTAAGGAATGTAATTTTTAGCTTATTTAGTTAATTTTGATGCGAAGATTAATGAGTGATTATTTATGTTTTAGGTTGAGGCGTTTTTGATGAAACTGTTCGTCGAGTGAGCTTAGGATGCCAGGTAAGTAGTGCATACATGTGTTTTGCATAGGTAGGCCTACGCCGTAGAACTTTTAGTATTTATGTTGTTGATTGTGGTATGTGTGTTTATTGTTTGACATGCATCATGTTCTTAAAAAGGGAACGAAAATTGTTTTGAACATGTTTTGAGTAAGTGGTGAGACGTGTGGCGGTGGTACCGTGGATCCTGCTAATGTGTGGGCCAGTGCATAACCAACCCCGGATTCTACAGAGTAGTGGGCCGTTACGCGGCTTGTATGTGTCGACGGTGAGGATGATGGACAGTGGTACCATGGATCTTGTTAGTGTGTGGGCTGGTGCCTCACCAGTTGCCGATTTCACTCGAGGAGTGGGCCAGTTGAGCTGTTGCGAAATGGGTGTGTGGCAACTGTGGCCCCGTTGCTGGGGAGGCTGGGACGGTGGCGACGTATCAGGGTGTAGCGTGGCGCGAGGTACACCCTTACCTTGATGTGTTTGCTGTGTGGTAATGTGTGTGTGTAGCTTGTAGGACTCGTTGCTGGGGAGTCCAAGATGTTGGCGACATGTCAGGGTGTAGGGTGGCGCTAGGTTCATTCTCACGCTAGTGCGGCTGCACTACGCGTCACAGATGTGACAACATGAGTGTCAGTGTAGAGACTTCATGGGATAAGATTGCATTGTCGGCTTTTACTTTCATATTGCATTACTTACTGAGCGTTAGGCTTTTGTGTGTTCTATGGTGTAGGTGAAGATATTGTCACTAGTGAGCTCCGAGAGCCTAGCCTTGAGGTGTAGAATAGTTGGTGGCTCGCGACCGAGGCACCGGACTGCGGATTTGTTAGGGCGACCCGACCGGTGGAGATGGTAGGTGATGGCTAGACTGTTTTGGTTATTTTCTTCTGTTGTGCTGGGATACATAGTTGATCGGACGCGTTTGTATAGGCGTCAATTGTATAGGAGTTCATGGAGTGTTTATGACTTTTGGTGACGCACGCGTACTCTTTACATGTATGAGTTTGGTAATTCTCTATACTGTGAATTTTCTTCATTTGATATTTGATGGGTTGTTGTAGTTTGTTTCTTTTTACAACTCTTATTTGGTAAGGATCTCTGGATAGATATTCTGAGAAGTTTTGGTGAACTGTGTGCAGGTTCAGATTTTTGGGATAGTCGATTTTTAGACGTTACTCTGCAGAATTTTCAGGAGAAATATCGGAAGTCAAGAGAGTATGGAATAGGTCAGGATGTGTGTGGTGAGGAGTGAAAGGGGAGGCGATGTGCACGGGAGCGCAGCGTGACTGCAGGCGCATGGGGCACGTGGTCCTGCGAGTGCGCACGAGTCGTGCAGCGGTTGGTGAGGGCATGCATGCAGACATGCTGCATGGAGGCAAGGTGCGTGGGGTACGCGGCGCTATGGGCGTGCGTGTGACGCAGCGGTGTCGAGTTGGCGCGCGGGGCACCGAGAGAGTGTGCGCGGGGCGCTGAAGTGGGGAGTTGGCCGCGTGGGGCACTCGGCTCGCAGGTCGAGTGGGCCCGCGCGCGGCGCCAGGTTGAGTGCGTACGCGCGCAATGCGCAGCGCGGTACCAGTGGTGAGCGGCGCCGCTACTCGGGCTCGCGACACTAGGTTGGGTAGCGCAAGCTGTGTGTTGGACTTCTTCCTAGGATTTTGAGTCCTGTCGTTTTATTGTAAAACTACTTTAAATTGTCTTTTCCGCTACGTATTTTATATTGAGGATTTCGTGTTCTCTATTCGGGGCCTGAGTTGTTTTCTAATCGAGTCAAAAAGTTTTATACTTACAAATGTTCTTTTGAGTATGATTTGAAAATGAGTGGTATAAAATTAAGTGAGTTCGTCAAATCTCTGTATGTCATAGTATGTAGACGTAGTGAGCGCACCAGGAATGAGTAGGTTCTCGAGGTGCTACAGTTATGGTATCAGAGCTACGAGGTTGACGTTGTTCAGAGGATTACCTAATACTGCCAGCCGCTGCGCGGGAGTACTCCACTAATTGTAATTGTTTAGATTTAATTTTATTTTTAGATTAATGTGGGTTTGGTTTATTTTAAAGGTAGAAAATGTTAAGAGAGGCGAGAGGCAGAGGTCGACCACGACGAGAGACGTATAGAGCTGTAGGCGATATGGGTGATACCGTCCAGCAGTTTACCGAGTTAGTCCACCGCTAGTCTCAGCAGCTACAAAGATTTATGAGCAAGGACGACCAGGGTCAGTCTAGTGCCCAGGTTTCCTCTGATAGAGGGGGTGATAGGCTGCATAGACTTAGACCCCCGACTTTTGACGGGTCATCTCCGGATCCTTTCAATGTTGAGGAGTGGATACCGAGCATGGAGAGGATGATAGGTCATGCAAAGTTGGAGGAGCAGGACAAGGTGTCTAGTGCGGCATTCTATCTGACCAAGGATGCTAGCCATTGGTGGGATACTGTAGTGGCCACGAGAGACGTGGGGACCATGACCTGGGAGGAGCTCAAGTCAGTGTTCTTCGGTAAGTATTTTAGCCACTCTATCAGGACACTGAAGATGGTGAAGTTTGCACAGCTTAGGCAGACCGGCACAGTGGCTGATTATGTCTGACAGTTCGAGGCTTTGTCACGGTTTGCGAGGCATTTGGTGTGCCTCGACGAGAATAAGGTACACCAATTTGTGTAGGGGCTGAAGCCGGATATCTATATGGGCATGCAGATTGTGGGGACTCGAGGCATGGCATACGAGGAGGTGGTAGCGAAGGCCTTAGATATTGAGGAGGCTTGGGCGAAGCTTCCTAGTTATAGAGAGGTACCTAAGGAACAGGCTCGGAGATCATTCAGGGAGTCACTGGTGCAATTGAGTGGGGAGGGGGCGTTCTTCTAGAAAGGCCTGAAGAGGCCTAATGATAGCTCCAGCAGCCAGGGGAGCACCAAGAGGCCGCAGGGGTTAGGATAGTTTTCAGTATGCCCTAAGTGTCAGAGGAGTCACCCTGGCGAGTGCAGAATGGGCCCAGTGCGGTGTTATAACTGTGGCGAGGTGGGCTACATGTCTAGAGAATGCCAGAAGCCGCGCTAGAACCATTGCTTCAACTGCAATGAGGTGGGACACTTTGCCAACAGATGCCGGCTGCGAGCAAGACGTCAGCGAGAGTTGCAACGAGAGTCTTTGCCCTTTTTGAGCCAGATGATGCTGCCCAGCCATCAGTGATTGCAAGTAACATTTTTGTTTCTGGTGTGGCAGCTTATACCTTGATTGATACGGGCGCCACACACTCGTTTGTGTTGACTGGTTTCGTTGTTAAGGTAAATTTGGAGTTCAGCCTCGCTGGGCAACATTATGATGTGACCAGTGTGCAAGAACCCGTACAGGTTAAAAACTATCGAACTTAAGGAGATGAAGGTTTAATTTGAGGAACTAACGGATAAGGGCTTTATACGCCCTAGTTTTTCACCTTGGGGCGTGCCCATTCTATTCGTCAAGAAGAAAGATGGATCTCTACGTATGTGTATCGACTATCAGAAGCTGAATAAGTTGACGGTGAAGAACATGTATTCATCGCTGAGGATTGACGATTTGTTTGATCAGCTACAGGTTGCACGGGTGTTAGCTAAGATTGACCTGAGGTCTGGCTATCATCAGTTGAAGGTAAAGGGAGAAGATGTACCGAAGACAGCCTTCAGAACGAGGGACAGACATTTTGAGTTCCTGGTTATGTCCTTCGAGCTGACCAATGCTCCTGTAGCATTTATGGATCTGATGGACCGAATGTTCAGTGAGTACCTGGATAAATTTGTGATGGTGTTTATCGACGACATCCTGATTTACTCGCGGAGTGAGGAGGAGCACAGAGAGCACTTGAGGATTGTATTGACTATTCTGAGCTAGCGTCAGTTGTATGCTAAGTTCTCTAAGTGCGAGTTTTGACTGTACAGGATCCACATCTTGGGATACGTTATTTCCTCTAAGGGTATTTTAGTTGATCTAGTGAAAGTTCCGGCTGTAAAGGAGTGGCCGTGACCGACCAGTGCTAGTGACATACGTAGTTTTCTGGGGTTGGCTGGATATTATCGGAGATTCATTAAGTGGTTCTCCAAGATTTCAGCTCCTTTGACTCGGCTGACCTGAAATAATGTGAAAAATGAATGGACTGAAAAGTGTGAGGACAACTTTCAGACATTGAAGCAGAGATTGACTACAACTCCTATACTGATGCTGCCCGTTGAAGAAGAGAAGTTCTGCATTTATTGTGACGCCTCCAGGATTGGTTTGGAGTGTGTTTTGATGCAGAATGGAGAGTCATTGCCTATGCCTCTACGCAGTTGAAGACTTATGAGCAGAATTATCCCACTCACGATTTGGAGCTGGCGGCCATTGTATTTGCACTCAAGATTTGTAGGCATTATCTTTATGGGCAGCAGTGCGAGATTTTCTCAAATCACCAGAGCCTAAGATACATTTTCACGCAGAAGGAGCTGAATTTGAGAAAGAGGAGATGACTTGAGCTGGTCAAGGATTACGATGTGGAGATCAAGTACCACCAGGGAAAGGCAAATGTGGTGGTAGACGTCTTGAGTCGGGTGACAGCTTCGACTTCTGCCATGACTTCGATAGGGCCTGTTGAGTTGATGACAAAGATGCAGAGTTTAGGCCTGGAGGTAGTTTCTGATCTGGCAGCCACTCTTTCGGCCTTGCCTTTGAGTTCGACTATTCTGGACAGGATTAGGTAGGCCCAGGAGATTGACTCGGAGTGTAGTGAGCTAAAGGCGAGTATGGAGGCCAATCCTAATTATGAGCTCAGTTATTCAGAAGAGGGGATTATGAAGTTTCGAGATAGGTGGTACGTCCCGAAGGATGATGAGCTGAGGGAGGAGATATTATTAGAGGCCCATTCATCTTCTTTCTATGTGCAACCCAGAAGCACTAAGTTGTACAAGGATTTGAAGCAGCACTATTGGTGGCCTAACATGAAGTGAGCGGTGGCCAGTATATTGAGACCTGCGTGGTTTGCCAGAAGGTGAAGGCGAAACTTCAGCAACCATCTGGGATGCTCCAACCATTGCCAATACTGGAGTGGAAGTGGGAGCGGATCACTATGGATTTTGTGGTCTGACTGCCGAGTACTTCCAAGGGCCATGATGCTATCTGGGTGATTGTAGACAGGTTGACGAAGTCATCTCACTTTTTGCTTCTAACGATGACTTATACCATGGATCAGTTTGCCCAGTTATATATTCAAGAGATAGTCAGGCTTCATGGGATCCCGGTGTCGATTGTTTCTGACCGAGACCCCAGATTCACGTACAAGTTTTGGAGGAGTCTGCATAAGGCCATGGGCACCAGGTTAGATTTCAGAACGGCTTTTCATCCTTAGAACGACGGGCAGTCAGAGTGGACTATACAGAGTCTGAAGGATATGCTCAGGGCCTGTGTTTTGGAGTTCCAGGCGGCTTGGAGTAAGTTCTTGCCGTTAGTGGAGTTTTCGTATAATAACAACTACCAGTCCACCATTTGTATGGCGCCGTACGAGGCCCTCTACGGGAGGAAGTGTAGGTTGCCATTGTATTGGGATGAGGTTGGGGAGATCCGATTGATTGGTCCCGAGATTTTACAGTAGACTGTCAACAAGATTACCGTGATACGGAAAGAGGGTTGAAGCGGCTCAGAGTCGACAGAAGAGTCATGCAAATTAGAGGCGTTGGGAGTTGGAGTTTAGTGAGGGCGACGAGGTATTTATGAAGATCTCACCGTTCAAGGGAGTGGTGAGGTTCAGAAAGCGAGGGAAAGTCAACCCTCGGTTTGTGGGGCCATTGCCGATTGTCAAGAGGATTGGGAGAACTGCGTACAAGTTTCAGTTGTCTTCGTCGATGGATGCCATCCATGATGTTTTCCATGTCTCGATGCTCAGGAAGTCCATGCGCAATCTCTCTCAGGTAGTGCCATAACAGGATATAGAGATCCAGCCGATGCTGTCTTACGAAGAGAAGCTAGTGAGGATCTTGGGGTCTGTTGTGATAGTACTGCGCAACAAGGAGATCCCTTTGGTAAAGGTATTATGGCGCAATCATGGTCTGGAGTAGACTACTTGGGAGCGGCGTGAGAACATGAAGCGCCAGTATCCTGACTTATTCGGGACGTAAATTTTGAAGACAAAATTCTTATAAGGTGGTGGGGGGGGTAATAACCCGAAAAAATTTTAGATTTTAAATCTAATTTTCAAATTTTTTAAATTAAATCTAGGTTGAAATTTCTAAAAATATTTTAACGAGTAAATTAATTTATAAAACTCCGAATCTATGTTTAGTTGCAGCTTCCAAAAATTACAAGTCGGGATGATAAGAATTTAACAAAATTATGGGCGGTTAAAACACGTGAGGGCGTTTTAGTAAATTAATTTATAATTCTTAAAACTTAAAAAAAAAATAACAAAACAACCTAATGGCTTCGGGAGGAAGCCATTCGGCTGTTGAACGTTGACACCCGAGAGAGCGTTGGGAAGCGAGAAATTTGGCTGTTGAATGTTGACACCCGCGAAATGTTAGCGTTGCTGATTTTAGTGCGTAAGACATGTTTTGAGTGAGTTTTGGTTGAGGGGGAAATGGAGATGTAAAATTTGGGTGAAGGACAGGTTTGATTTTAGATGTTTTTCACCTAGATACGGCTCACCGTTTTAAAATCCGTCATAGTATGTTAAACTAGATTCCTAAGAGAACGTTTAGCCTATTGAATCGCTCAATTCCGTTAATGGATACAAAAGTTATGCGCGTCCGAAGTTTAGGCTGGTTCTTGGCCTAACCGAGTTAGTGACTCGTTTTAGTTGGGATTTCAAGAGTTTAGTTAGGGAATGTGATTTTAAGCGTATTTAGTGAATTTTGATGCGAAGATTAATGAGTGATTGTTTATGTTTTAGGTTGAGGCATTTTTGACGAAGCTGTGCGTCAAGTGAGCTTAGGACGCCAGGTAAGTAGTGCATGCATGTGTTTTGCCCAGGTAGGCGTACCTTGTAGAACTTTTAGTATTTATGTTATTGATTGTGGTGTGTGTGTGTGTTTTGTTTGACATGCATCATGCTTTTAAAAAGGGAACGAAAATGGTTTTGAACATGTTTTGAGTAAGTGTTGAGACGTGTGGCGATGGTACTGCGGATCTTGCTAGTGTGTGGGCCGGTGCATAACCAACCGCGGATTTCGCTTGAGCAGTGAGCCGGTTAGGCCATCACGCGGCTTGTATGTGTCGACGGTGAGGATGATGGTAAATGGTACTGCAGATCCTGCTAGTGTGTGGGCCGATGCCTCACCAGTTGTAGATTTTGCTCGAGCAGTGTGCCGGCTTGCCTGTCCCAAAATGGGTGTGTGGCAACTGTGGCCCCATTGCTGGGGATGCTGGGACGGGGGCGACGTGTCAGGGTATAGCGTGGCGCGAGGTACACTCTCACCCTGATGTGGTTGCTGTGTAATGATGCGTGTATGTAGCTTGTGGGCCTCATTGCTTGGGAGTCAGGGACAGTGGCGACGTGTTAGGGTGTAGAGTGGCGTTATGTTGTGTGTTCTATGGCGTAGGTGCAGATATTGTCACTGGTGAGCTCCGAGAGTCTAGTCCTGAGTTGTAGTATGGTTGGTGGTGCGCGACCGAGGCACTAGACTGCGGATTTGTTAGGGCGACCTGACACATGGAGATGGTAGGTGATGGGTAGACTGTTTTGGGGTATTTTCTTCTGTTGTGTCGGGATATATAGTTGATCGGATGAGTTTGTATAGGCATAAATTGTATAGGAGTTCATGGAGTGTTTGTGACTTTTGGTAACGCACGCGTACTCTTTACATATAGGAGTTTGGAAATGCTTTATATTGTGAATTTTCTTCATTTGATAGTTGATGGATTATTGTAGTTTGTTTCTTTTTAAAACTCTGATTTGGTGGGGATCTCTAGATAGATATTCTGGGAAATTTCGGTGAACTATGTGCAGATTCAGATTTTTGGGATAGTCGATTTTTAGACGTTACTCTGCCCAATTTTTAGGAGAAAGATCAGGAGTCGAGATAGTATGGAATAGGTCGGGGTGTGCATGGTGAGGTGTGAATGGCGGTGTGTGCGGGAGCGCGACGTGACCGCAGGGGCGTGGGGCATGCGGCCTTGCAAGTGTGCAAGGGTCGTGCGGCGTCGGGTGAGGGCGTGCATGTGGACGTGCTACACAGAGGCAGGGTGCATGGGGCACGTGGCGCTGTGGGTATGCGCGTGATGCGGCGGTGTCGAGTGGGCGCCGCGGCGCCGAGAGAGTGCGCGCGGGGCGCTGAAGTAGGGACGTGGGCGCGCCGCTCGTAAGCCGAGTGGGCGTGCACGTGGTGCCAGGTCGAATGCGTACGCGCGCGATGCGCGGCGCGGTACTAGGGGCGCGCGGCCCAGCTACTCGGGCACACGACACTGTGTTGGGTAGAGCGAGGCGTGTGTTGGACTTATTAATAGGATTTCGAGTCTTGTCGTTTTTTTTTTAAAACTACTTTGAATTGTCTTTTCCGCTGCGTATTTTATATTGAGGATTTCGTGTTCCCTATTCGGGGCGCGAGTTGTTTTCGAATCGAGTTGAAAATTTTTATAGTTACAAATGTTATTTTGAATATGATTTGAAAATGAAAGTGGTATAAAGTTTAGGGTGCTCTTGTGGTGGCTTACCAAAATGAATTCATGTAAAATAAACAAACACATTAGATAGAAAGTTTGGCCATGGAGTTGACCGAGGTTGATTAGGGCCATTCCGTGGCACATCAGCTCTCTAATCTTTTTGTTCATTCTGGAAGCACTTCCTTCTTTTATAGCTTAGAGGAAGATATAAGATCAAGAGACAAAGAGAAGCCAAAGCATATGATTTTTTTGGCTAATTGACTCGACATCTAAGTCATATTTACTTTGCTTTTCAACATCTATACATGGAGGAAGTTGCAACATTAGCTAAATCATAAAGTGTAAGCCATGTGGAGATGATATAAACCTTTTGAAGTCCATAAAGTAATATAGATCATAGTTTTGATGTAATTGATCCTAGAAAGGACACGTTTTTTTGATTGAGAAGTCAAATTACTCAAAATTGTAGCTTCTAGGTACTTCACTTTATTGCCTAGCCAAGTACTCTCTTTCCATTTTGAATTGTAATTCATGTGATTATCCTTTTTGTGTGGAACTCTAATTTCCTTTAGGGCAGGTTTTTAAGCCAATCTTAATTGTTGCATTGAGCAACAAATTAACAACATTTTTTTGAAAGTTTTTCTTCAAACATTTAGTGCTTTTCTCTCAAGTAGTTGCGCCTCCATTGGTGAGTCATATGCGATTTGGTTGAGTGTGTCTTTAAGTCTAACTTGGGTAAATTAGTATTTTGTCATCAAAGTTCGTTAGAAAGAAATTCTTGAAGCGTTTGAGATTTAGTAAATTTCAAGACTTTCTACGTAGAAGCCCCATGTTTTTGTTAAGTAAATCAAATTGGTCACAGCAGATTATTTGTTTAGAGTTTGACATTTTTCTCGATTACGGTTGTAATACCCTGTATTTTCGCGGAATCAATTTTTCGGGATGTCGGGGTGCCGAGCGGTGGGATTCGGGATGGAATGGAGAGCAAAAAATTTGTAAGGTGAGATGGGGATATATTTTGAGGCTAATGGTGGGGAAACAGTTTTAGGAATCCGACTAGAAATAGATTGATAGCCGTTGGATTAAAAAATTAAAGTGTGAGGGTGAAATAGTAATTAGTTATTATTATTATTATTTTATAAAAATAAAATAGAAAGTCATCAGAGGAGAAGGATTCGTAGAAAACCCTCTCCTCCCTTATTTTCTCCCTACCTGCCTGAGCCCCCTTCGGTTCTCTTCTGCCCGATTCGTTCAGCAGGCGATTGTTTGTGGTTTTCTCCTCCATTTCAACGGTTCAAGGTAAGATTAAGTAGTTTATAGTTTAATTTTGGTTTAGTGTTAGAGTTTGAGGAGAAATTGGTGCATAGAGATTTAGGGTTTTAGGGTTAGAGTGTTTATTGGGTTTACTATTGATTTTTGTGGGTTATTGAAGATAAATGTGATAGATTGATGAGGAAATTGTTGAGTTTTATCGAAATACAGAGAATGTGAGATTTTAAGCACTAAAACGAAACTGACTTCGAATTTTTGGTTAGGCTACAAGCGTCGGGTTCAAAAACCCTTTTGGCGTGTTGAACTAGGTTATGATTGTAGCGTTTGGCCGCTGAAATCGGATGATTCCGATAACTGATGCAAAAGTTATGCGCGTCGGAAGTTAGGTTGGTTTTTGAGTCGAGATAGGTTAGTGAACGATTTTGGTGAGTTCGTAAAGTATTGAGCTAGTATGGTGGTTTTAGTGCGTGAGTAGAGTAGTGGGATGAGTTTTGACGGGAAGTCAGTTTTTGTTGTAGGTTGAGCAGGTTTTTGGTGAAACGAGCACCACAGAAAGATAAGACGCCAAGTAAGTAGTGTAAGTAGTGTATGCATGTGTTTTGCCCAGGTGGACCTACACCGAGGAACGTTAGGTGGTGTTGGTTGATTGTGATGTGCGTGTGTATTGTGTGGCATGCATCACGTTTTTGAAACGGAAATGAAAATGAATTTGAGTATGGTTTTATGTGTGAATGTGAAGTACGATGTGTGGTGGTGAGGACGATGTGTGTGTTGGCAGATAGGCCCCGTTGCTAGAGGAACCAGAACGGTGGCGACGTGCCAGTGTAACACCCAGAATTTCTGTTTGAATTAATTTCAGATTTTACCTAATTTTAATCGGTGGAGTTTTTGTCAGAATTGATAAAGGAGAGTTTCTGCCTGTAAGTAAAAGATTATTTTGAGGTTATTAGAGGAGAGAAAAATTTAAGAATCCAACCACGGTTAAGGATTAAGGGCAAAATATTAATTAAGTTATTATTATTATTATTAAATATTAAAAAAAATGAGAGAAGAGAACACCATTGGTGTTCTCCCTCCCCCAGCATTATTCCCCACCCCCCACCCTCCCCTTGTTTCTTCTTCTCCCACGTGAGGCGCTAAGGCATCCTCTTCCGTCGCTCCGTGAATCTTCGAATCTACGGTATGTTTTATTTAGTTCTTGGTAGATAGTTAGTATGCTAGTTGTTTTTAGCAACAATAGCAAAGTTAGTGAGCGTATCGGGTGATGTGGTAGAAACCTAGGAGGGAAATACGGGAAAGTGAATTTAGAGTTGATTTTATTCGCATGTTGGTGCTTAAGCTAGAAATAGAACTAGATTATGAGATTTTATGAGGAACATTGAGTGATTGGATAGCCGAGTGCTCTAATTATGGAGGGGTTTCTGCCTGGCCAAGTTGTGGATGTCCAATTAGGAAATGGATGTGACCATTGGAAACTAGACGTCCTATGGAGTTTGTAGCACGTTGGATCGTCCAATTCGGATGAGTGTTGGAGAAGTTGTAAATTTCCAAAGTTGGTCAGAAATTGAGTGAGATTTCGGCTTTAGTGGAGAGTTTTGGTTTTGGTATGAGTTATGACTTTCAATCTAGGAGTTTATGAATTAAACGAGTTAGAATCGATGGATGTGATTTTATAGGTATTCCCAGCTAGCGTACGAAGTTACAACGTACGAGGGATTTTAAGGACGCCAGGTAAGTGATGGATTGTTTGTGGTTTGCCTTCGGGCCTACACCAAGGAATGATAGGATTGTTTGTTTGTTTTGATTGCTGTTTTGTTGTTTGGTCAGTTGGTCGTGCGTATGTATTGTCATGCATCATTGTTTTGAACTACGAAAGAACGAGTTTTGAGTATGTTTTGAATTGTGCATATGAAATGTAATCAGATAAGAAAAGATGACATGCATGGGCAACGCCTCGTCGTTAACGTGCTAGTGAGAAAGCACTAGGGGGTTCCTATGGATGAATGTACGTAAGATGACACGGTTTGTGAATACCTCGTCGTTAGCGTGCTAGTGAGAAAGCACTAGAGGGTTCTATGATCGATGTTGGGAGGAGATTTTGTGTGACCGTCCAGTGTGTGATCACGATGTGTGCCTCTAATCTCGCTCCGTGGGTCACGGTGTGGCTATCCTGAGTGGAACAGGATGTGCGCCCACTTGACTCACACGTGAAAGTAAAAGATGATAATAATGAAAATGAAAACTAAACAAAGTGTAGAAACTGCATGTGTTAGTGACACGATTCCACCTCGAATGGTTCGTGTTTCACCCACAAACAAAACGGAAAAACAAAAAAATGAGCAGAAAACTGAATGTTGTCCGATGAGCAACCCTTTTAGGCTCTGGGCATAACGATCTTCCGAAGGCAGCAGCAAACGGAACCGATTTTTGGCCGCTCTCTTCGTGATCATTCTCTGAAAAAGAGAGGGAAGACGAGTGGAACGACGGCTATTCAAGCAACCTCGGGCTTGAAAGCTCAAGGGGATGCACTCCTTCTCGGTTCTTAACCGAACTGAGCCTTACCGTTCACCAAGCTTCAAGCTACTTTGGCTGAGCATAAAAGGGGCTATTCTCATAGATTTAACAACCTTTGCACACAGCAATAGTCATGTATTTGACCTAGGGTGGCTGAAGGTTACATTAGGTTTGAGCTTCGAAATGGGCCACATGGTTGGCCATTCTTAGTCCACTTGCACACCAGATCGCTCTTCAAGCTTTGGCCCATTTGTTGCATCAATGTGCTGCTAAACTCCGGTCCAATTGTTGCTTCTAACCACTATCTAACTTAACATACATCTAATCCTAATGCATAAGGATGCATGCAACTATAAAACATTACAAGAAGACAAATGTTTGCCAACAAAAACATAAGAGCGAATGTTTGCCGAATAAAATTAAATTACAAACTAATTCTGAGGGAGACAAATCCCTTCTTCATGTCCTTCCACCTTCAGCTCCCACGATAGCAAGTGAAAGGGTTGATCTTTGTCCTTTGTGCTCGGGTCTCATTCCAAATCTGCAAATAGGCATTCGACACCCGTAATTCCACAAAAGAGTTGAACTTGTTAGTGAACAGGTTGGATAAAGCTCGTGCCTTGGTTTGTGATCGAGTGACGGCCCTCTAGAGTACATCATCCTCCCTAGGTAATTGAGAATTTGACCTCAAATCCGTTAATGAGGTTGCTTCGATGTCATCATCGTCTCCTTTGTATGGTGAGAGATCTTGGACATTAAAGGTGGAGAAAATTCCGTAGTCGCCGGGTAGATCTATCTTATAGGCATTATTGTTAATTCTTTCTAACACCTTGAATGGTCCTTCTGCTTTAGGCATTAACTTGGATTTCCTTTTAGCGGGGAACCTTTCTTTCGTTAGGTGCAACCAAACTAAGTCTCCTTCATTAAACATAACTTCTCGTCGTCCTTTATTAGCATGTTTGGCAACCTTTTCGTTGCTCTTCTCGATGGCTTTGTGTACAGTCTCGTGCAATTCCTTAATTCGTTCAGCTTTGTCCACTCCTCATGGATTAGCTAAGTCTGTAAAAGGTAAGGGAACAAGATGTAACGGTGTATATGGATTAAACCCATAGGCAACCTTAAAGGGTGATTGCTGAGTAGTGGAATGAAGGGTGCGATTGTAGGCAAACTCCAAGCCTGGGAGTACTATATCCCAGTTAGACAGTTTCTTACCTACAACAGTGCATAAGAGGATACCTAGGGTCCTGTTGACAACTTCTATTTGACCATCGGTTTGGGGATGAAAAGATATGCTGAAACACAACTTAGTCCCTAACGTTTTCCACAAAGTGGTCCAAAAAGCACTCAGAAATTTAGTGTCTCTATCCGACACTATAGAACGCGGTATACCATGCAGGAAAACGATCTATTTAAAATATAAGTTAGCTATTAAGGCAGAGTCATCGGTCGCGGCACAAGGAAGGAAATGTGCCATCTTGGAGAACCGATCCACGACCACCATTATAGAGTCTTCATTTCGGGCGGTCAATGGTAGTCCTAAAACAAAGTTCATACTAACCTCTACCCAAGGGTGGGATGAGACTGGTAAGGGCATGTATAAGCCTTGAGGTAGAACTTTACTTTTAGCCTTCTTGCAAATCACGCATGTCTTCACCATGCAATGCACATCTTTCATCATGCGAGGCTAATAGAAGTGTTCCTTAAGCGATTCTAGGGTCTTTTTCTCTCCGAAGTGACTTGCTAGGCCTCCGCAATGAACTTCTTTTACTAGGCATCGTCTTAAGCTTCCTTGAGCAATGCACAACTTTCCCACTTTAAGTAGATAGCCATCCATGAGGCGATATTCGCCTTTGGCCTTGTCCATGCACTTGATGTAATAAGGTCTAAAATCAGGGTCGGTTTTATAGATCTCCTTAATCCATTCAAAGCCAAAGAACCTAACCCCTAATTCGGTGAGTAGAATGCACTTTCTAGAGAGTGCATCGGCCACGACATTATTCTCACCTCTCAAATACTTAAGGGTGTATGGAAACCTTTCTAAAAACTCCACCCACTTGGCATGTCTCTTGTTCAGCTTGTGCTGACTCTTGATATGTCTTAGGGCATGGTGATCAGTGTTCATAACAAATTCTTGAGGTAGGAGGTAATGCTGCCAATGTTCTAAAGCACGTATAACTGCGTAGAATTCTTTGTCGTAAGTAGAATAATTTAGTATGGGTCATTTCAACTTTTCGCTAAAGTATGCCACTGGTTTGCCATCTTACATAATGACTGCTCCTATGCCGACTCTAGATGTATCACTTTTGACCTCAAAAGCCTTGTTGAAATACGGGAGGGCAAGTACAGGGGAATGACATAATTTGTTTTTGATGAGATCAAAGCTCTTTTGACACGCTGGGGTCATAGAGAACTTTTTCCCTTTTTTAGTGCAATCGGTAAACGGTGCAACTATCGAACTGAAGTCTTTAATGAATCTTCTATAAAATGAGGCTAGCCCGTGAAAGCTGCGTATTTCTGTGATAGAATTCGGTATAAGCCAATCCTTGATGGCGTTTATCTTTTCTTCGTCTGCTTCCATCCCTCTTTTGAGATGACAAATCCTAGAAAGTAAACCTTGTCCTGTGCGAAAGAGCACTTTCCTAAGTTACCAAATAGTTTAGCCTTTTTAAGGGTCTGGAAAAGTGAGTAAAGGTGGGAGAGGTGTTGAGGGAGATCCACGCTATACACTAAGATGTCATCGAAATATACCACGATAAATTTTCCTAAATACTCTTTAAGCACATGATGCATGAGTCTCATGAACGTACTCAGGACGTTAGATAAACCAAAAGACATTACCATCCATTCAAATAATCCATATTTTGTCTTAAAGGCTGTCTTCCATTCGTCACCTTCCCTCATCCTGATCTGATGGTAGCCCGCTTTTAAGATCTATTTTAGAGAAAATGGAGGCTCTACTGAGCTCATCCAACATGTCCTCGAGCCTGGGGATGAGAAATCTATACTTGACAGTAATTTGATCCACGACTCGGCTATCGACACACATCCTCATGATGCCATCTTTCTTGGAAACTAATAAAGAGGGTACTGCACAGTGGCTCATGGACTCTCTTATGTAACCTTTATCCAAAAGTTCTTGTACTTGGTCCTGCAGTTTCTTGGTTTCTTCAGGGTTCATGCAGTATGCTGATCTATTAGGCAGTACGACTCAAGGTAGGAGATCAATTTTGTGTTCAATACCAAGCAAGGGTGGTAGACCTTAAGGTAAGTCTTCTGGGAACACATCTTGGAATTGGTTAAGTAAAGATTTAATAGGTTGAGGACCTAGCTCCATAACTTTATCTCGAAAAAGTATCAAAATTAGGGGATCTCCTATACGCACAGATGTTTCTATCTCATTCTTAGTCATGAGTAAAGTAGCTTTATCCTTATCTTCCTTTCTTGCAGCGTCATCTTTAGATATTTGTTCGGGGTCATAGGAGCAAACTTAAAGGTCTTTCCTTCAAACTTAAGGGAATAATAGTTAGTGTAGCCGTCATGGTTTACTTTTCAGTCAAACTGCCAAGGTCGGCCTATGAGTAAATGACTTGCACTCATGGGCACAACATCGCAAATGACCGTGTCCTTGTACTTCCCTAGGGCGAATTCAACTTTTACTTGCTTGGTAACCTTGACATTATCCCTATCATCTAGCCAACATAGCTTGTAGGGGTGGGGGTGAGTGTTGGTCTCTAAGCCTAACTTGGTCACTAGCTTTGTGGAGGCAACATTATCCAGAAAAACTTCAAGGAAGTCTTGAACAATCAAAACATTCTATGGTCTCGAATCCCTGGGAATTTGCATATCTAAAATACTGACGAGAAAACCAAAAGACTCATTAATCAAAACTTGGCGAGTACTAACAGGTGACATGACGGATATCTTCCTGGCATTCCTCGCAGCCTGAAAGGTATGCTTCTCACCATTTGGGGGTTAGAATTTCACTGTCCCCGTGCTGCAGTCGATTGTGGCATAGCAGTTGAACAGCCAATCAATTTCCAATATCGCATCATATCCAGTTATGCTCATAATAATGAGATCGGCTAATAAATTTTTGCTTCCCACCGACACTACACCATCTCATACAACTTGATTAGAATGCATACGCCCACCATAAGGCAACATCAATTCATAACTACAGTCCATCTATACAGGCCA
The DNA here is from genome assembly GCA_022433055.1 of Begonia peltatifolia. NCBI lineage: Eukaryota > Viridiplantae > Streptophyta > Magnoliopsida > Cucurbitales > Begoniaceae > Begonia > Begonia peltatifolia. Next base: position 9,015,256 of record CM039519.1, on the reverse strand, counting down.
TACGTCTAATCTGACCACGAACGCGGTTGCAATAAAAGAATACATCGCACCAGAGTCAATCCAAGTATATGCAGGTACAGAATTTATCAATCTAGTACCTGACACTACAGCTGCCTGGTCATCATCGCCTGACTCGATCATAGTGAATATCCTCGATGTTGTGCGTGTCGGACCCTTCTTTAGAGCTAGGGAATCTTTGCTGATGTGGCCCACCTCGTTACAATTGAAACATCGAGTCACCCCTGGCTTCGGGCAATCTCTAGCCAAATGTCCAGCTTCGTTGCAGTTATAGCACTTTCCCGAGTTTAGTCTGCATTCGCCCGGGTGATATCTCAAGCATTTAGGGCACTAGGAGTATTGCATTGGCCCCTGAAGCCTTTTACTACTGCCCTGGCTGCTTGAACCTTCGCTGAACCTCTTAGTACTCCTCTGTTGTTGCTGTTGGGAGGCACTTCTACTCTGTTGTGGGGCAACCTACTTGAAGAATCTACTAGAAGCCTTTTGTTGTTTAACACATTTCATTTTGGCTTCCTCCACCTTTATTGCCTTTGCCACCACTTTTGAATATGGTAACTCTTGAGTTCCTGCTATTTTTACTCCTTTATATATCTCTGGCTTTAATCGTTGTACAAACTGAAACACCTTATCCTCATTTCGGCTCACCAAATTACTGGCAAACCCGGAGAAGGACTCAAACTGCCAGTTGTACTCCGTCACCGATCCGGTCTGCTTCAACTATAGGAACTCCATCCTCTAAGCTGCCTGCACCGTACTGTTGAAATACTTGTTATAGAAGGCATCTTTAAACTTTTCCTATGTCAAGTGTTGTGCATCGATGGTGGTTTCCATACTCCCACCAAAAACTAGCGTCTCTCGCTATATGAAATGTGGCTAGCGAGACCTTGTCCTCCTCGTCTACCTTCGCATACTTAAACATACTTTCCATGGTACGGACCCCCTGTCAAGTCTGCTAACTGCCCTTCAAACGTCGGTGGTTGTAACCTCTGAAATCTGTCACCCGACGGGTCATTGCTAGAACTAGAGCCTACACTTCCTTGGAGTTCTTGATTTAGCAAAATTTCCAATTGCTGAGACTGTCTGTTCACCAACTCCGTCAACTGTCTGATCGTCATCGAGTCATCGTCGCTCCTCGAGTCAGTTGTCTCTCTCGTACCCTTGGGCGTCCTGGTCATCTAAACATCTTAACTAATTTCCTGGACAAGAGTTAATTACTCTCATAAGTATCTACTAAATAACACTAACTTAAACACTTACAGTTGTCGAAGCACGTCGTGCAGCGATCGGCACTGTTAGGTAATCATTTAAACAGTTTGACCATTTGACTCTGATACCACAACTGTAGTAACCCGTAAACTTACACATTTTCGGTACGCTCACTACTACCACTTACACAAATACGCTCGGAAAATTTGAGTAAAAATTTAAAACTTTCATTCCTTGACTTAAAACAACCTTTTTAAAAACATTTAAAATCATCGCAGCAGAAGACTTGGGTTAAAATCAATTGGAATAAAATTTGAGTTTTCTAAAACATAAAAATCATTTTCGATTGACCCCTATAAACACCGGTTGACACTTTCATTAATTGTTTTTACTACCGGTCAACACTTGCTTGCACCGGTCGACACTACGTTTCTTTCAGTCCGCGACGGTCGATCCTTGAGCTCGACACCCACGTCCATTCTACACTACCGGTCGACACTTGCGTGCACCGATCAACATTACGTTTCCCTTTGTCTGCGTCAGTTGATCTTTGAGGTCGACAGTCCCCTCTAATTTTATACTACCGGTCGACACTTACATGAACCAGTCGACACTTTGTTTGGCTCTGCCTTCGCAGGTCGACCCTCGTGGTCGACACTCACCAAATTCGGCGATGCTTCCAGTATACTGGTCGACACTTACTAGGTTTGGTCGACCACTCAACCTATAGCTCGACACCTCTTTCACAGAATTCTCCCTAAAAACCTTAATCATTCAAGGAAAATACCAAAATTCGATTCAACGATAAATAAATAAAAAATACACTTTTCCATCAACTCAAAATCATATTTACGTAGAAAAATGACTACTAACGTTTGAAATTTGTCTGTACATCCACATGACTCTAATAGACTCAAAACCATTCAAAAACAAAATCGACTAAACTCAAATCAACCAAACTCCCTCACATACCCCTGCCTTGGTCAAAACGCCCCAACAACCGGCCGAACCGTCGACGAGCGCACTTCTCTAACCGTCTCCTAGCCCTGGGCACGCTCTGAGTAATCACCATCTCTAGCGTTGTCACCTACATTACAGAACTCATCTATTAACTTAATGCTAAGTAAGTAATACATAAAAACATAACACTATAAACAAACACATCCTAACATATGCAGTTTCTACAATTTCGTCTCTACTTTCGTTTTCATCTCTTTCTTACATCTTCTTTATCTTCTAATTACTGGCTTCTTCTTTACGTGCTAGATCAAGGTGACACATCTCGCGGTCCACCTTTCGAGACAAGGCCAACTCCAATCTAGTAAAGTGACACACCTTGCAGTACACTTCTCGGGACAAGGCCACCACGTAAAGTAGGGCAAGAGTGATACACCTCGCGGTCCACCTCTGGGAACAAGACCACTCAACCCCACATTTATTATCTTCTTACGTATATTTTCATTTCGTTCATCACATCTCATCCTACTGTTTCATTCCATAAAAATATGAAAATTTATTTTCGTTTCGTTCTCGTATTTTAAAACCATGATGCATAATCACTAAAGTATAACATAAAGTAAACGTGCATGCATCCAATCAAACTTTGATGTAGGCCCGAAGGCAAAACACCTACTGCTTTACGACACTACTTACCTAGCGTCCTAACAATTCGTACTCCGTATACAGCTCGCTAACTGGAGAACTTATAAAACTACACATACATTAATTCTTCTTCGTCCAACTCATAAAACTCTAAGGAAAAACAACACTCTAATAACTAATCTAACTAAATCCAAAATCCTACATAATTTTTGATCGAATTCTGAATGGCATAACTTATCCAATACTTATCCGATTAGGACGATTCGAAATGCTACGGAATTCTGAGGACGTCTAATTTCTAACAGTGTAATCAAATTCTTAATCCAACACTTATAGCTTGGCCGAATGTGGCCGAATAGAAATCATTCTGCAATTCGAGTATTCGACTATCCAAATGTAAAATTCCATAGTCTACTCCTACTTCTGGCTCAAATGCCAACATACGGATAGAAATCAACTCTAACTTTAATTTTTCGCAACTCCTTCCTAGGTTTTCACCAAAACTACCCAATACTTTCAATAACTTCATTTTTAATACTCAAAACAACTAAAATACTAACTATCTACTAATAACTAACTAAAACTTACCATGGATTGAAGATTGACAAAGGAAATGGCTGATCGTCGTCGCTGGAGAGGAAGTATCACCGAGGAAGAGTTCTTCTCGCGTGGGGGAGAAGGAGAAAAACACAGAGGGAGGGAGCTTTCTGCCTCCTTCTCTCTTTTCCTTTCTTTTATAAAATTAATTATGTTATTTAACATAATTAATCATAATTACTATTTCTCCCTCAGCCCTTAACCGCTTAATAAATCTATTATTCGGTTCGATTCCGATTGAATTTTTAAAATTTTCTCTTCTCCATTAGTGTCAAAATAATCTTTAACTTAATGGTAGAAATTCTCCACTTTCAATTCCGACCAAAACTCTACTGTTTACAATTACATAAATATGAAAATTAGTTTTAGGGGAAAATTTCCAGGTGTTACAGTGTAGGATTGTGTTATGGTTATACATATTGGAATTGGAGTGTATTGCATTTTTGACATAAACATTTGGTTGTTAAAGATGGATTGATGTTTTCTTTAAAAGAGTGTTTTAGTCATGCAAAGTTCGTTCTATTTGTATTGGTTAATTTGATAAAAATAATTTCAAACAATGGTTGAGTGATTTTGAAAGATTGATTTCGAGCATGAATAATTTTATAGTATTTGCATGGCTTTTAAAAAAACATGAGTCATATGATTTCAAAAAATCATTGTAGTGAAAGAGGGTGTTTGATCCTATATGGTGTTAATAAAGTTTGAATTAGTTATTCTATATATTAGATTTATTTACTGGGCTAAAAGTTCATTATGTGGATAATTTATATTTCTTAGATATCGAGAACATTCACCGGGATAGAAAATATAAGGCAATATAAAGTTTGCAAAGAGGCATAAGTGAACCATCAAGGTAGATGGTCTTTTTATTTGGGTGAGATATTTGATTTTTCTTTGTATAAATCTTTTTGAAAGGTCACATGTACTCACCTACTGTTGTAGTAGCTTCCGTGTTAGTGTTATAATTTTAATGTAAATTTTCAATGTATAAAATATATGTTGTTTTCTACATACAATAGATGTTTTATGTTTTAAATACTTTTATTAATTAATAATAAAAAAAATAATTTTATACGGACTATCCTAATTTAAAATACCTAGTTGAAGAAGTATGTTTTATTAACTCTTAACGATCTATGCATGTGCGAGGTGAGTGCCAATGAGTGCCTCCCTTCGACATTCGACTTCTTCCCCCTTTGGGAATTGTCTAACCTATTTGTGGAATTAGGTCTTGACAAATTTAGTATCAGAGTTATACATAATAGTTCTAACTTGTTATGGAGGTTAGTAAGTATGTTGAAAATACCTCTTATATTGCCTTGATGGTAAATATTTTTTTTGAAAAATATGAGAATGTACTTGTATAGATGATAACTAAGTCAATGAGATATTTGAAATACGAAGAGCTATCGTAGCTTTATCCAATATTGTGAATAGAAATGTTGCTCAATAGACCAATGATAGAGTTGAAAGTTCGGATTCAATGGAAATGAAATTGTTGGAGAGGTTTCAAAAAGCTAAACCTCCAGTGTTTAAAGAAGAAAGTAATCCAGCCATAGCTGAAAAGTGGTTGAGACAAATGAAAAAGAAGTTTGAAATGGTGGGAATTTTAGATGAATTCAAAGTCAAGTTTGTCATAAATCAACTTGATAGTAAGGCAGATAAGTGGTGAGATCAGACTACGGTATCCCTAGGTGGTCAATTTGGTTGGGAACAATTTGAAAATATCTTCTTGAAGAGATTCTTTCCTAAGTATGTTAGACAAGCAAAAGCTAAAGAATTATTGAAGCTGGTTCAAAAAGACATGAGTGTTTAGGACTATCAAACCAAGTTTGAGGAGTTATCAAAGTATGCAGGGCAGTTTATTCCCAATAAAGTTGCTAAAGCCCAAAGGTTCGAGTAAGGCCTTACATTGGGTATTTCTAATAGACTCGAAGTTTTAAAACTTGAGTCATATAGAGATATGGTGGAGAGAGCCATACTAATTGAGCAAACACTTGTGGTGAGTAAGGAAGAATGGGAAGCAAGAAGAAAAATAAAGGGAAAGAATCAAGAAATAACAAGTGGAGAAGTTCAAAAGTTCAAAAAACTGAGATTTACTACTCCTCAATCTCAAAGTCAAACCTCATATCAAAATAAACCAACTAAAAGTGAGACTGACTGTTCATAAAAAATGATACATAAAATAAAACGTGTTATTATTGTGGTGAAGCGGGCCATATAAGAAGACATTGTAAGAAATGGAAGATAGAAAATCCTTATACTCAATAAGGGGGTCAACAAACTCAATTTTCTACCACAAGTCCTCCTTCATATGTAAGACAAAATCATCAAGTATCTAGACAACTTGGAGGAAATGCCTCACAAGTTGCTAGTTCACAACCAAAAGTGCATGCCATTAGTGTTTTTGGTGAACAAACTTATAATGCCATAATCGAAGGTACTTTCTTACTTTACAATTCCATAGTACGGATTTTGTTTGATTCCAAAGCAACACATTCATTTGTGTCAGCTTTTATTGCATATGCGTTAAGATTTGAAATAATATTATTACTATATGCTTTGGGTGTGGAATCACCGTTAGGAGAAAATGTTGCTGTAGATAAAATATGCAAATCTTGTGTAGTATGGATTAAAGACCATGAGTTAGTAGAAGACTTTATAGTTGTGGAACTTGATTGGTTAGATTATTTTGGGGATGAATTAATTATCTAAGTACAAAGCAATATGGATTGTTACCGAAAGAAAATAACGGTATGTCTTCCACAAAGACAAACATTTTCATTTTATGATGAGAGAAATGCAATTAAATGCGACTTCCCCCGAACTTCTTTTGAGTTTAAAGGATAGATAGCTAACCTTTTGATTGAGCTGAATAGTCATAAAATTGTTCAGTCTATTGAAAATGGTAAATAAGTATATGGATGTTTTTCTAAAAGGACTACCTGGATTGCCTCCAAGAAAAGAGATAGAATTTGTAATTGAAATGTATCAGGGGTACAAATCTGATTTCCATTGCTCCTTATCGTATGACACCAGCCGAACTAAAGGAATTAAAAGTACAATTAGAGGAATTAATGAAGAAAAGATTTATAAGGGCTAGCACATCTCTATGGGGTGCTCCAGCTTTTGTTTGTTAAAAAGAAAGATGACACATTGAGAATGTGCATTGACTATCGACAACTGAATAGAGTAACAGTAAAGAACAAGTATCCACTTCCTCAAATTGATGATCAATTTTCTTAGTTGAGAGGTTCATGTTTGTTCTCAAAAATTGATTTAAGATTTGGAAGCCATCAACTAAAAATTTAGGAAGACGATATTCATAAAGCTGCTTTTAGAACTCGTTATGGTCATTAGGAGTATTTGCTTATGCCCTTCGGTTTGACGAATGCACCCGTAACGTTTATGGACTTAATGAACAGAGTGTTTAGATCATATCTTAATAGTTTTGTGATTGTATTCATACATGATATTTTGATATATTTCTCTTCCAGACAAGACCATGAGAAACACTTGCATTGTATGCAAAGTTAAGTAAATGTGAGTTTTGCGTGGACAAAATTAAATTTTTGGGACATGTGATTTCTAAGAATAGGATTGATGTTGATCCTTCGAATATTGAAGTAGTACAAAATTGGAAACAACTTAAGTCAATTTCAGAAATAAAAAGTTTTTTGGAATTAGCTGGATACTAAAGAAGATTTGTTGAAGGCTTTTCTAAAATTTCAATGCCATTGAACCGATTAACCAAAAAATGTGTGAAATATGAATGAGATGACAAATATGAAGTAGCCTTTTAGTTATTGAAAAGAAACTTAGTGTCTTCATCGATTCTTATAATTTTGGAAAGAAGAAAAGGTTATGTGATATTTTGTTACGCTAACTTATGAGGAGATGCCAGTGAGGATCCTAGAGTCGGCCATGAAGGTATTGTGCAATAAGGAGATCCCTTTGGTCAATGTGTTATGGAAATCATGGTGTGGAGGAGACAACTTGGGAGCGGCGTGAGGACATGTAGCACCAGTATCCCGACTTATTCAGTACGTAAATTTTGAAGACAAAATTCTTATAAGGTGGAGGAATGTAATAAACCAAAAAATTTCATATTTTAGATCTAATTTCTGAAATTTTTAATTAAACATCGGTTGGAATTTTGAGGAATATTTTAATGTGTAAATTAATTTATAAGACTTGGAATCTAAATTTAGTGACAGTTTCCGAAAATTTTTAAGTCAAGGGGACGCGAATTTAACGAAGTTTCAGACGGTTAAAACACGTGAGGGCGTTTTGGTAAATTTTAATTATTTAAATTTATTGTCTTTTCTGCTACGTATTTTATATTGAGTATTTCGTGTTTCCTCTTCGGGGCCCGAGTTGTTTTCGAATCGAGTCGAAAAATTTTTATACTTACAAATATTTTTTTGAATATGATTTGAAAATGAAAATGAAAATGGTATTAAATTAAGTGAGTTCGCGTCGAGTCTCTGTATGTCACAGTGTGTAGACGTAGTGAGCGCACCGGGAACGTGTGTGTTCTCGGGGTGTTACAAAATGAATATTCTTTGAGGTTGCCAAAACGTTTAGCAACTTAAAGGGTTTCAAAGAGAGTTTTTAGATGTACTACGTGAGCTTCCAAATCTCAGCTATATACTAGAATGTCGTCAAAGTAGACCACTATAAATTTTCTTAAGAAATCCTTGAGAACATAGTGCATTAGTCTCATGAATGTGCTAGAAGAATTAGAAAATTTGAATGGCAAGACTAGCCATTCAAATAAACCATACTTGGTTTTAAAAGTCGTCTTCCATTCATGCTCTTCTTTTGTACAAATTTGATGATACCCACTTTTGAGATCGACCTTTGAGAAATAAGAGGCTAAACTTAATTCATCGAGCACGTCTTGCCTCAAAATGTGAAATCTGTACTTAATAGTAATTTGATTGATTTCTATACTATCAAAACATATTCTCATTCATCTATCTTTCTTACGCACTAGAAGTGTGGGGATGATACTAGGGCTCAATATACAGATGTTTTAAGAAATTACTCCACTTGGTTTTGCAATTTTTTTGATTCCTCCAGATTCATGCGATAAATAGGGCAGTTGTGAAGCACTACTCACGATTGAAGGTCAATTTGATGTGCAATGCCACGAAGGGGAAGTAATCCTTGTGGTAACTTCTTTGGGAAAACATCTTGATATTTGTTAAGAAGGATCTTCACGGCTTTGGGAGTTTCTCCCAATTCTTCTATTTTATCTTAGAATAGCATAAGTATAATCGGTCCTTCTTCCAATATCGACCTCTTCAACTCATTCTTTGTTATGAAAATGTTGGCTTTATCTCATTCCTTTCTTTTTGATTCCTCATCGCAGGCTACTTGCTCGGGCTTTAGAGGTGTAAGTTTAAATATTTTTCCACCATGTTTGAAAGAATAATAATTTGTGTATTCGTCATACATGACTCTTCTATCGAATTTCCACAGTCTTCCTAGCAATAAATTATTTGTACTCATGGGAACCACATCACAATTAACTTTGTCTTTGTAACAATCCATAGAGAACTTAACATATACTTGGTTCGACACCTTGACATCATCTCGGTCACTCAACCATCGTAGCTTGAAAGGGCTAGGGTGAAAAGTGGTTTCCAAACTAAGTTTGTCCACTAATTTGGTAGATGCCATGTTAGCGGAACTCCCTCCATCGATAATTAGAGAACATATTCTTTCGTTTATAAGCAATGACTATGGAAAATGTTTTCTCATTGACAATCTCTTCATTAAACTTGGACATAAGAGCCCGTCGAAGGATCAATAAAAAGCCCTATTGTGGTGGGGCTTCTTCCTCTTGGTCTTCATTAAAGTCTTCCACGAGCACTTCTTCATTACTAATTTCTCCCAAGTCTCCTTTGAGGACCATTACCCTTCAATTAGGGCATTGTGAAGCAATGTGCGCAAATCTATTGCACTTAAAACATTTGAACTCCTTTGTCTTTGGTCAAGCGATATCCTCCACAGTTTTCTCCTCTTTAATTCCCTTTTATTACCAATTCTTTGTAAAAGGCTTTTTCTCCTCAGTTTTGTATGGGGGCTTCAAAGTGCCCCTGGTTCTGTTGTTGAGAATCGAGTGTTAAAACCTGTTCTCTTCCTCTTTGCTTGTCTTTCAACTTTAAAGGCAAGTTGGACAGCATTGTTTATGTTTTCCATTGCGTGAAGCTCCACGGTACTGCTAATCTCTCGATTTAAGTCTCTTACAAACTTTTTCGTAGTTTGTTCCTCAAGTTCAGCTACTCCACTTCTAATCTTTAAGGATTCAAATTCAATCAAGTATTCCTCCACACTTTGAGAATTTTGTTTCAAGTTTTGCATTTGAAGAAATAACTCTTGCTTGTAGTGGTAGGGAACAAACCTCCCTCTCATTAAAGTTTTTTCATGACATGCCAAGTGCTAATCGGCCCCTCCTCATTTTGTAATCTTAGGTCGATTGTGTTATTCCATCATAAACTAGCATAACCGGTCAATGCTAGAGATACTAATTAGAGCTTTCTCTTCTCAGAATAGTTGTAGCATTCAAAGACTTTATCAATTTTGTCAACCCATTCAAAGAATATGTCATCATTGGACAATCCATTAAAAGGTGGCATGGATAATTTTATATGCCTCAAATTATCATCGTTGTTGCTGTCACGCCTATTAGACAGGTTTTAAATTTCCTCCTCGGACTTCCCTACCTCCACAAAATCATTGCCTTGGTAGTGTTGATTCGACCTCCTTGGATTTTTGGCTTTCCTTCTTGATGAAGGAGTATGAGGGCTTGTTGGTTGTCGCTTCTTATCTCATTGAGCACGACATCAAACTTTAAATTCATCTCATCAAATTGGTTGTTCAACTCAATGACTTGGCCATGCAACCCATTGATTTTGCTTTAAAAGCTTGGTTCACCAACAATTGGATTAGGTACTAAAGGTGGCTGAGTACCTTGTGTATTGGTTTCTCGATTTTGATTGTTAAGTGCACTACTCCTTGTCATCATAATAGCCAAGTAGATAATACCAAAATATCACAGCAATGTACACCAAGAAAGCACAAGGCTCTGATACTAAATGATATGCTTTCACTATGACAACTTGTGGTGGCAAACACAAGTACTAGTTCCCTCTCAGATATCCAGATCACTAAAAGTCCTCAGATTTCAACAGATAAAAGTAGTATAAAACCACTTCCAAAAATTTTGAAAATTTATTAGAAACCAATCAAATATGTATATAAAAACTTAAAATTTCAGCTCAAAATACATAAAAACTATAAAGTTATTCAATTTAGAATCGGATTCGCATAATTTGTCCTTGAAACAGCAAAATTGACGTACTTTGCAAAATCGTAACTTTAGGTATGTAACTCCAAATGATGTAAAAATTTAGGAAGATGTTACTTGATATGTTGAAGATAATCTCTGAAAATTTTAGAGATTAATTCGCTAAAACTAGAGAGAAATAAAGTAGACATCAATGCTGGTTTGAGAAGGTGATAAAATAGGCACCTTTTTTACCTTAACTTCTCCTTTTGAAGAAACACTCCAACAAGGAAATTTTGAGAGTTCGTGCACCCTTATGAGAATGCTCTACCTTCAAATAAGGTGATAGAAAGGTATGTCCTTATAAGAGCCTTCACTGTACTCACAAGATGAAGATAATTGACCAAGAACACTCGGATATGACTCACCAAGCGCTAATGGGGTTGAGCTTCGGAAGATGCTCAGGTTTGTGATGAACAACATTCAATCCTTTTTCATTCAATCAAATCTCCTAAAAACAAAGGTCTAACATAGTTTAAGTAATCAAAACTAGATTAAAAATCTAAGGGCATAAAACTACGGAAGATAATAAAATCAAATCGGGCACAACTCTAACCATGCGCGCCAAGGTGGTTGCCAACCACCTTATCTTGTGTTTTGACCTTTTTTTCCTCCCATGTGTATGAAGCCATGCAACAATTATTTTAACGAGAAATCATACTTTTTTAAAACAAAAATAAAAGCTAAAAGTAGGTCACACAATTTGCTTTAAGGAAGACAAATTCCTTCTTCAATTGTTTGTGTAACCGTGCTTTTGTAAATCTACTCGTTTTCGGTTCGTTCACTGCTCTGATACCATCTCTGTCATGCTCCGAAAATCCTAAACGATTCCCATTTCGCACACTTCTACTACTCACTCACTACACTTGGAAAATTTGAATAAAATTTAAAACTTTTTTTCCTCGACTTAAAACAATATTTTTGAAAATATTTTGAACAACGTCGTAGTGAAAAACTCGATTAAAATCCATTGAACTAAAACTACCTTTTATAAAACATAAAATAGAGAAACCGGTCGACACTTGGGTTGTCTCGGGTTTTTCATCGGTCGACGCTGGCAAATGCCGGCTGCCACTATGTTTCTCTTGGGTCTTTTCGTCGGTCGACACTTCTAAGCTCATCTCAGGGAGTGGTCGACACCTGCTTTCACAGATCGACACCTTGATCCTCTCTGTCCGCATGGGTCAACCATCGCGGTCAACACCGCTGCTATTTTTACACTACCTGTCGACACCTACAATCGTAGGTCAACACTTACTTCGGCTCTGCCCACGCAAGTCGACTCTCGCGGTCGACACTGGCAGGGCCTGGTCGACCACTAAGCCTATCGGTCGACACTTTCTCCCTAGAACTCTGCTTAAAAACCTTAAAAACTTCAAAAAATCTATTAGACTTTGACTCAACACTAATAATAATCCAACTTACACTTTTTCATCAAATCAAAATCATAATTTAAGTAAGGAAATCGACTACTAGAGTTTGAAATCCGTCTATACATTCAATCAACGTAAAACAACAAAAATCATTTCGATTACACACCCAAAACCCGTACCTATACCCACCATAGTCAAAACGCCCTAACAGCCGGCAAGATTGTCCACGTGCATACTCCTCCAACCGTCTCCTAATCTTGGGCATGCTCTGAGTACCCACCAACTGTGTTGTCGTCACCTACATCACAGAACTCAACTATTAGCCTAACGCTAAGTAAGTAATGCATAAACTTAAACACTGAAAACAAATACATCCTAACATTTGCAGTTTCTATAGTTTCATCTCTACTTTCGTTTTCGTCTCTTTATTACATCTTCTTTATCTTCTTACTATTGAGTTCTTCTTTACGTGCTAGATCAAGGTGACACACCTCGCGGTTCACCTCTGGGGACAAGGCCACCACGTAAAGTGGAGGAAGAGTAATACACCTCGCGGTCCACCTTTGGGGACATGACCACTCAACCCCACTTTTCTTATCTTGTTATGTATGTTCTCATTTCGTTCGTCTCATCATATCTTACTGTTTCACTTCGTAAAAACATAGAAATTCATTTTCGTATTGTTCTCCTAATTTAAAACAATGATGTACAACCATGAAAACATAACATAAAGTAAACATACAATGCATCCTACTGATCTGTGATGTAGGCCTGAAGGCAAAACTTTAACTACATTACTTACCTGGTATCCTTAGCAACTCAGATTTCGTAGACTGCTCGCTAAACTGGAGAACTTATAAAATCACACATTCATCAATTCTATTTCGTTCAACTCATAAATTCCTAGCTTGAAAGTCATAACTCGTACGAAATCAAAACTCTCTACTAAACCCGAAATCCAAATCAATTTCAAACCAACTTCGAAAATTCATAAGTTCTCCAATACTCGTCCAAATTGGAGGATCCAAAGTGGTAAAGGCTCCACAGAACATCTAGTTACTAATGGTCTAATCCATTTCCTAATTCAACACCTACCGCTTGGCTGGACATGGCCGAGTGGAAACCGTTCCACAATTCGAGCACTTAGCTATCCAAACGCTCAATTTTCTTCATATAAACCTATAATCTACCCATGCTTCCAATTTAAGCACCAATATACGAATAAAAATTGATTATAACTATGAAATCACATTCCTCCAACTTATGTTTTATCGTAAAGTCCAATAATTGCTCTAACTCCACTTTCACTGCTCGAAACAATTAGAGGACTAAATATCAATTAGAAACTTATCTTAGATTTGAAGAACCGAAGGAAGAACGGAGGAGAATCGTCGGCTGGAAGGAGAAATCGCCGAGCCTTCACGCGGGCGAGGGAAGAAGAACAGGGGAGGCGTTTTGGTGTTGGGGAATTAGAAGGCGTTTTTTAAGATAATAATAATAATAATCCTAATTACTATTTTGCCTTTAACCCTCAACCGTTTATTAAATCTGTTATACGGTCTGATTTTGATTGGATTTTTAAATTTTTCTCTCCTCCATTAGCCTCAAAATAATTTTTTAGTTGAGGGTAGAAATTCTCTGTTCACAATTCCTACCAAAACTCTGCCGATTACAATCATGAATTCCGAAATTCATTTAACAAAAATCCGGGTGTTACATTCCACCACTTTACAAAAATTTTGTCCTCAAAATTTGCTACCTAAAAACTCAAGATACAGGCTTATCATGTCTTGCTGCTGCTTCCAAGTTGCTTCTTCTACGTTATGGTTGCGCCATAATACTTTTACCAGTAGAATCTCCTTGTTGTGTAAAATCTTCACTGCGTAATCCAGAATCTCCACTGGGTTCTCTTCATACATCAATAAGGGTTGAACCTTTATATCCTGCTGCTCCACGACGTGAGCGCGATCTCGTATACAATTCTTCAACATGCACACGTGGAATACATTGTGAATTCCATACATTGAGGCTGGTTGTTGCAGCTGGTAAGTGGTCTTCCCTATTCTCTTCGTAATAGGAAATGACCCAATATATCTAGGATTTAACTTGCCCTTCTTTCTGAATCTTACCACTCCTTTGAATGGCGAAACTTTCAGGAAGACTTCATCACCTACCTTAAATTCTAACTCTTTTCTCCGACGATCTGCATAAATCTTCTGTCGGTTTTGAGCGGTTAAAATTCATTGTCGAATAAATGCAATTTTCTCTACTGTCTGCTGCAAAATATCCAGACCAACAATTCTTGCCTCGCCGACTTCATCCCAATATATCAGAGATTTGTACTTCCTGCCGTAAAGAGCCTTGTAAGGAGATATACCTATCATAGCCTGAAAGCTGTTGTTATACGAAAACTCCACCAATGGTAAGTATCTGTTCCATGAACCCTGGAATTCCAGTACGCAAGCTCGAAGCATATCTTCTAGCGTCTGAGCGGTCATCTCAGATTGACCGTCCGTTTAAGGATGAAATGTCGTACTAAAATTGAACTGCGTACCCATAGCCTTGTGTAGACTCTTCCAGAACTTTTACGTAAACCTCGGTTCTCTGTCTGATACGATCAAAGTCGAAACTCTGTGCAACTGTACGACCTCATGAACTTACAATTTGGCAAACTGATGCATAGAGTACGTCATTTTCACTGGCAGAAAATGGGCTGATTTTGTCAACCGATCCATGATCACCCATATGCCATCATAACCTTTTGTTGTCCGAGGCAATCCAACAACAAAATCCATTGATATCTGCTCCAACTTCCACTCGGAAACAGACAATGGTTGTAGTTTTCCCGTTGGCCTTTGGTGTTCAACCTTAATCTGCTGACAAACTAAACACGCCTCAACATACTTTGCCATGATCTTTTTCATGTCGGGCCACTAATAATACTGCTTAAGATCTCTGTACATCTTGGTACTACCCGGATGCACAGAAAACCTCGAAGAGTGGGCTTTAGCCAGTATTTCTCTCTGTAGTTCTTCATTACTCAGAACAAACCACCTATTTCGAAACTTAAGAATTCCGTCATCCAAATAACTGAACTCCAACCTGTCGTGGAAGTCATGCTTGATTTAATTTCTTCGCATTCAGCGTCGTCCTTCTGTGCCTACTTAATCTTCTCCAAAATCGTAGACTGCAAGGACATAGCTGATAACATGGCCGAGATACTTGACACTACCTCCAAGTTGAAATTCAGAAATTCTACCCCCAAGGTCAGTGGCATAGCTGAATCCATCGCCATCGTGGATGTCGTCACTCTACTCAATGCATCAGCCACCACATTTGCCTTGCTGGGGTGGTATTTAATCTCAACATCGTAGTCCTTCACGAATTTCAACCACCGCCGCTGCCTCATATTCAACTCCTTCTGAGAAAAGATATATTTCAAACTCTTGTGATCCGAATATACTTCACACGGCTGTTCATACAGATAATGTCTCCAAATTTTTAGTGCAAAGACTACCGCGGCTATTTCCAGGTCATGAAATAGATAATTCTGCTCGTAATTCTTCACCTGCCTAGAAGCGTAGGCTATCACTTTCCCTTCCTGCATTAGCACACATCCAAGACCTATCCCTGAAGTATCACAATAAATAATAAATTTTTTGTCCTCAGCAGGGAACGTCAAAATCGGAGCAATAGTCAATCTTTACTTCAACGTCTGGAAACTGTGCTTACAATCCTCGGACCATAGATACTTCACACTTTTCCTCATCAAACGGGTCAGAGGTGCCGCAATATTCAAAAATCCTTCAATAAACCTCTTGTAATAACCCGCTAACCCGAGGAAACTCCGTATCTCCGTGACATTCTTCAGTTGTGGTCACTCTTTAACCGCATGAATCTTTACTGGATCAATTGATATGCCATCGCTCGAGATAACATGTCCCAGAAATGGAATCCTATCCAGCCAAAACTCGCTCTTTGAAAACTTCGCATAAAGTTGGTGTCGCTTCAGAGTCTCCAACACCAACCTCAAGTGCTATTTATGATCCTGCTCACCACGAGAGTACACTAATATATCATCGATAAACACTATAACAAATTTATCGAGATAGTCATGGAATACTTTGTTCATCAGGTCCATAAAGGTGGCTGGGGAATTCGTCAGTCCGAATGACATTACCAAGAATTCATAATGCCCATAACGCGTTCGAAAAGTCGTTTGGCCTGACCTTCAACTGATGATACCCCGATCTCAGGTCAATCTTCGAAAACACTCTCGCCCCTTGGAGTTGATCAAATAGATCCGATAGAGGGTACTTGTTCTTAATTGTCAGCTTATTCAACTCCCTGTAGTCGATGCACATTCGTAACGACCCATCCTTCTTCTTGACGAAAAGGATCGGTGTCCCCCACGGCGAAAACCTAGGGCATATAAATCCCTTTTCACCAACTCTTCTAATTGCTTCTTTAACTTCTTTAGCTCTGCTGGTGCCAATCTATAAGGATTTTTCGACACCGGCTCAGCTCCCGGATACACATCTATAGCAAATTCTATCTCTTGATCCAGAGGTACACCGGGTAAATTATCTAAAAAAACTTTAGGGAAGTCTTGAACAATTAAAACATCCCGCGACCTTGAATCCTTGAGAATTCGCATATTTATAAGACTAGCAAGAAAACCAAAAGACTCACCAATCAAAACTTGACGAGCACTGACAGGAGCCATGAAAGATATCTTCTGGGCATTTTTCGCGGCCTGAAAGGTATGCTTCTCACCATCTAGCGGTTGAAAACTCACCGTGACTGCCCTACAGTCAATTGTAACGTAATGCTTGAACATCCAATCCATTCTTAATATTACGTCATATCCCGTTATACCCGTAATAATGAGATCGGCCAATAAATTCTTGCTACCCACAGATATTATACTATCTCGTATCACTTTATTTGAATGCATACGCCCACCAGAAAGTAACATTGCCTCGTAACTATAGTCCATTGACACAGGCCATACATCCAACTTAACCACGAATGCAGTTGCAACGAACGAGTACATCGCACCAGAATCAATCAAAGTATATGCAGGTACAGAGTTTACCAATATAGTACCTGACACTACAGCTGGCTGGTCATCATCACCTGACTCGTTCATGGCGAATACTCTCGGTGTTGTACGCGCCGTACCCTTCTTTAGAGCTGGGAAATCTTTGTTGACGTGGCCTACCTCGTTCTAGTTGAAACACCGAGTAACTATGGGCTTCAGCGAATCTCTAGCCAAAGGTCCAGCTTCGTTACAGTTGTAGCACTTTCCCGAATTTAGTCAACATTCTCCTGAGTGATATCTCATACACTTAGGGCATTGAGGATACTGCGCCGGCACCTGAGGCCTTTTACTGCTTCCCTGGCTACTCGAGCTCTCGTTGAACCTTTTAGTGCCCCTCTATTGTTGTTACTGGGAGGCACTTCTGCTTTGTTGTGGGGCAACCTCCTTGAAGAACCAGAATCAATCAAAGTATATGCAGGTACAGAGTTTACCAATATAGTACCTGACACTACAGCTGGCTGGTCATCATCACCTGACTCGTTCATGGCGAATACTCTCGGTGTTGTACGCGTCGTACCCTTCTTTAGAGCTGGGAAATCTTTGTTGACGTGGCCTACCTCGTTCTAGTTGAAACACCGAGTAACTATGGGCTTCGGCGAATCTCTAGCCAAAGGTCCAGCTTCGTTATAGTTGTAGTACTTTCCCGAATTTAGTCTACATTCTCCTGAGTGATATCTCATACACTTAGGGCATTGAGGATACTGCGCCGACACCTGAGGCCTTTTACTGCTTCCCTGGCTACTCAAGCTCTCGTTGAACCTTTTAGTGCCCCTCTGTTGTTGTTACTGGGAGGCACTTCTGCTTTGTTGTGGGGCAACCTTCTTGAAGAACCTCTTGGAAGCCTCTCGCTGTTTAATACATTTCATCTCAGCCTCCTCCATTTCTAATGCCTTAGCACCCACTTTCGAATAAGGCACCTCCTGAGTTCTGGCTATCTTTACTCCCTTGTATATTTCTGGTTTTACCCCCTACACATACTGAAACACCTTGTCCTCATTCCAGCTCACCAAAGTACTGGCAAACCGAGATAAGAACTCAAATTGTCAGTTGTACTCAGTCACTGACCCGGTCTATTTCAACTGTAGGAACTCCATTCTTTTAGCTGTTTGCACTGTGCTATTGAAGTAATTGGAATAGAACATCTACTTAAACGTTTTCCATGTCACATGCTGCACTTCAGTTGTTGTCTCCACGGACTCCCACTAAAATTGGGCGTTCTTCGCTAGATGGAATGTGGCTAGCGAAACCTTGTCATTTTCTTACACCTTCACGTACTTGAACATACTCTCCATGGTACGAATCCATTCCTCTGTAGTTGTTGGATCCAACGACTATCCTTCATACGTCGAGAGTTGTAATCTCCGAAATCTATCTCCTCACTGATCATGGCCTGAACTAGAGCCTGCACTTTCTTGCACTTTTCGATTCAACAAGATCCCTAATTGCTGAGACTGCCTGTTCACCAATTATGTTAACTGTCTGATCGTCATTGAATCATCGTCACTTCTCGTATCAGCTGCCTCTCTCGGTACTGTCGGACGTCCTGGTCGTCTACACATTATGGCTAATTTCCTGGACAAGGTTAATTACTCTTATAAGCATCTAATAACTAAAGCTAAACTTAAACACTTACAGTTGTCGAAGCACGTCGTTCGGCTATCGGCGTTGTTAGGTAATCGTTTGAACATTTTGACTATTTGGCTCTTATACCATAACTATAACGACTCAAAAACATACCCGTTTTTGATTCGTTCACTGCTCTGATACCATCTCTGTCACGCCCCGAAAACCCTACACGATTCCTGGTTTGCACACTTCTACTACTCACTCACTACACTCGGAAAATTTGAATAAAATTTAAAACTTTTGTTCCTAGACTTAAAACGACATTTTTGAAAATATTTTGAACAGCATCGTAGCGAAAAATTCGATAAAATCAATTTAACTAAAACTTTCTTTTATAAAACATAAAACAGAGAAACCAGTCGACACATGTAAACATCGATCGACACTTGGGTTGTCTCGGGTTTTTCATCGATCGACGCTGGCAAACGCTGGTCGCCACTATATTTCTCTCGGGTTTTTTCGTCGTTCGACATTTCTAAGCTCGTCTCAGAAAGTGGTCGACACCTTGATACTCTCTGTTTGCATGGGTCGACCCTCGCGGTCGACACCGTTGCCATTTTTACACTATCGGTCGACACCTACAATCGTAGGTCAACACTTACTTCGGCTCTGCCCACGCAGATCGACCTTCGCGGTCGACACTGGCGGGGTCTGGTCGACCACTAAGCCTATCGATCGAATTTCTTCCCCAGAACTCTGCTTAAAAACCTTAAAAACTTCACAAAATCGATCGGACTTCGACTCAACGCTAATACTAATACAACACACACTTTTCCATCAACGCAAAATCATAATTTAAGTAAGGAAAATGACTACTAGAGTTTGAAATCTGTCTATACATTCAATCGACTTAAAACAACAAAAATCATTTCGATTACACACCCAAAACCCGTACCTACACCCACCATAATCAAAACGCCCTAACAGCTGGCTATATCGTCCACGTGCATACTTCTCCAACCGCCTCCTAATTCTGAGCATGCTATGACTACTCATCGACTATGTCGTCGTCATCTACATCACAGAACTCAACTATTAGCCTAACGCTAAGTAAGTAATGCATAAAACTTAAATACTGAAAACAAATACATCCTAACATATGCAGTTTCTACAGTTTCGTCTCTACTTTTGTTTTTGTCTCTTTATTATATCTTCTTTATCTTCTTACTACTGAGTTCTTCTTTACGTGCTAGATCAAGGTGACACACCTTGCGATCCACCTCTGGGGACAAGGCCACCAAGTAAAGTGACACATCTCGTGATACACCTCTTGGGATAAGGTCACCACGTAAAACATAGGAAGAGTGATACACCTCGTGGTCCACCTCTGGGGTCAAGACCACTCAACCCCACCTTTCTTATCTTCTTACGTATCTTCTATTTCGTTCGTCTCATCACATCCTACTGTTTCACTTCGTAAAAACATGGAAATTCATTTTCGTCTTATTCTCCTAATTTAAAACAATAATGTATAACCATGATAGCATAACATAAAGTAAACATGCAATGGATCCTACTGAACTGTGATGTAGGCTCGAAGGCAAAACTCCTACTATATTATTTACCTGGTGTCCTTAGCAACCCGGATTTCGTATGCTGCTCGGCAAACTGGAACTATAAAATCACACATTCATCAGTTCTATTTCGTTCAACTTATAAATTCCTAGCTTGAAAGTCATAACTCGTACGAAATCAAAACTCTCTACTAAACCCAAAATCCAACTCAATTTCCAACCAACTTCGAAAATTCATAACTTCTCCAATACTCGTATGAATTGAACGATCCAAAGTGCTACAGGCTCCACAAGACGTGTAAACCCTAATTGGCCAGACGTGGCCGAGCAGATTTCGTTCCACAATTCGAGCACTCGGCTATCCAAACGCACAATTTTCTCCATACAAACCTATAATGTAATAACCCGAAAATTTCAAATTTTAACTTTTAATTTCCAGAATTTTAGTTTAATCCCGGTCGGAATTTTGAGAAATGTTTCAACGGGAAAAATTTAAAATGTAAGACTCGGAGCCTACTTTTGCGATGGTTTTCATAATTTAAAGTCGGGAGGTCAGAAAATTAACGAAAATTATGAAGGGTTAAAGCACGTGAGGGCAGTTTTGTAATTTGTAATTTTTATTTAAAAAAAAAAAAGGATATGTGGTGGAATGGCTTCGGGTGGAAGCCATTCCACCGAGTGTCGCACGGCCGAGAGCGAGAGCGAGAGAGAGGCCGAGGAGGAGGAATCGTCGACGACCGACCGTCGAGGAAAAGCCGCCGGTGCTCAGGATACTCCGGTGGGCTGAAGTGAGGAGCTACGCCTTCCTACGCTGGGAAAAATCGAAGGTGAGTTCTCCCCTATTTTCGTTTGTTCTGTTGACCGAGCGCGGGGGCCTCGGTTATTCTTGGATTTTCTGACAGTAGGACTCGGTCGCCAGAGCATTAGGGTGTAATGTGTGCGGGCGCTGGAGCCAGTGGGTGGCTCGGCTCTTCCGCGACAAAATCCGACCAGAAACAGGGGGTTTCCCCTTCGGTTTTTGTCCTGCTCTGATGGCCAAGTGTGGGGTCATGTTACCCTCTACATTTCAAGGGAGTAGGGGACAAAATTAGAAGGAAGGAGGGAGGCGGTGCCTGGTTCAATGGACCGATTGGAAATCCTCGGTTTTTGGGGAGAAAACCGTGAAGTTGTTGGTTTTGTCATGCTGTCTTCTGAGTAGGAACTCTCCAAATTGTTGATGTGTGCATTGGTAGATCGAAATGTGATTGTTTGGTGAAAGAATTTGCGAGATTTGGATCAAAGATGAATTTCGGCTACCTTTTGTATAAAAATAGATTCTATTTTTGGCTGTTTTGGCTAGGATTAGGTTGATCATTTTAAATTTTGTTTTGTGGGTTAAAAATAGATTGTTAGAGGAACATGTGGCCACTGGAATCGTTCGATTCCGATATCCGACGCAAACATTATGCGCGTCGGAAGTTTAGGCCGAATTTTGGTCCAAGTCAAATTTGTGAGCGTTATTCATGGAAATTTGACATGTGAGTGTATCATAGCCATTTTGATGCATATAACTAGTTGGGAGTGAGTTTTGGTTGAAGGGAAGTGAAAATGTGAAATTTTAATAAAATGGCAGATTCGGTTATTGGCGTTTTTCGCCTATCTACGGCTTACCGATTTAAAATCCATTTTAGGATGTTAAACTAGGTTCCTAAAGAAACGTTTAGCCACTTGAATCGTTTGATTCCGTTGACGGACGCAAAAGTTATGCGCATCCGAACGTTGAGCTGGTATTCGGCCAAACCAAACCAATGGACCGTTTTAGTTGGAATTTAATGAGTGTAGTTAGATAAGGTTATTTTTAGCTAATTGGTAAATGTTGGGAGAAATACTGATGAGAAATTGGTTGTGTTTTAGGTTGAGGCTTCCTGTTGGCGAAGCTGTGTATCGAGCGAGCTTAGGACGCCAGGTAAGTAGTGCATGCATGTGTTTTGCCCAAGTGGGCCTACACTGTAGAACTTTTGTGTTTATGTGATGATTGCGGTGTGTGTGCGTATTGTGTGACATGCATCATATTTTTTTTAAAACGGGAACGAAAATGATTTTTAGCATGCTTTGATGTATGAGGTGAGACGTGTGGCGGTGGTACCGCGGATCCCGCTAGTGTGCGGGCCGGTGCTTCACCAGCCGCGGATCCTACTCGAGGGGTGGGTCGGCTGGGCCGTCATGCGACGTGAAAGTGTTGACGGTGAGGATATGGGCAGTGGTACCGCGGATCCTACTAGTGTGTGGGCCGGTGCAACACCAGTCGCGGATCCTACTCGAGGGGTGGGCCGGCTGGGCTGTCGCGAAACGTGTGTGTGTGGCAACTGTGGCCCCGTGCTGGGGAGGCTGGGACGGGGGCGACGTGTCAGGGTGTAGAGTGGCGCGAGGTACACCCTTACCCTGATGTGGTTGCCGTGTGGTGATGCGTGGGTGTAGCTTGTGGGCCTCGTTGCTGGGGAGTCCGGGACGGTGGCGACGTGTTAGGGTGTAGGGTGGCGTGAGGTTCCTCCTTACCCTGGTGCGGCTGCACTACGCGTCACAGATGTGACAACATGAGTGTGAGTGTAGAGACTGCATGTGATAGGATTGCATTGTCAGCTTTTACTTTCATATCGCATTACTTACTGAGCGTTAGGTTTATGTTGTGTGTTCTGTGGTGTACGTGCTGACGATACCGCTGGTGAGCCTCGAGTGCCTAGTCCTGAGGCGTAGGATGGTTGGCGGCGTGCGACTGTGGCACCGGATGGCGGACTTTTGTTAGGACGACCCGACCCGTGGATATGGTAGGTTGTGGCCTGGTCGGTTTGTGGGTTTTCTTTCATTTGCGGTGGTTATGTACGGAGGATGGGATTGATTGTTGTATATGCGTCAGTGTATAGGTGTATATGGAGTGCGTGTGATTTTGGTACGTACGCGGATATTTTCCATGTTAGAGTATGTTATTTCTCTATACTGGAGACTTTCTTCATTTGTATTTGACGGATTTGCGTCGCCTTCTTACTCTGATTTGGGTTGGGATGATTTCTCTGGATGATGGATAGGTAAATATTGTTGGATTTTGGTGAATTGTGTGCAGGGTTAAATTTTGGGGTAGCCAGTTTTTAGGCGGTACTCTGCCGAAATTTCGGGAGAGGGGTTGAGGTTCGAGAGGATACGAAATAGGTCAAGGTGTGTGTATAATGAATGCTAGAGGAGTTCATATGAGTGTGGATGTGCGGCGTGATCGCAGGTGCGCGGGGCACGCGGCTCTGTGGGTGCACACGGGTCATGCGGCACCGGGTGAGGGCGTGCGCGCGGACGTGCTGTACAGAGGCAGGGTGCGTGGGGCACGCGGCGCTGTGAGCGTGTACGAGATACAGCGACGTTGGGTTGGCACCTGTGGCACCGCGGGGGTGTACGCGGGGTGTCGGAGTGGGGACGTGAGTGCTTGGGACCGGACTGGGTAGTTCGTGGGGAGCGCGGGGTTATTTCCTAGGATTTCAAGTCTTACCGTTTTATCTCAAATTGTTTTAAATGGTTTTCTTTTTCGCTGCGTAGTTTTATGTTGAGGACTTCGTGTTTCCTCTTCGGGACGCGAGTTATTTTTTTGAATCGAGTCGAAAAATTTTCATACTCACAAATGTGTTTTTTAGAAAATGATTTGAAAATGAAAGGGGTATTGAATTGAGTTAGTTGTGTCAAGTGTTAGTGTGTGTGTGTAGTGTGTAGATGCACGCACTGTAGCGCACCGGCGACGTGTGGGTTCTCGGGGTGTTACATATAATCTACCCATGCTTCCAGTTAGGCACCAATATACGAATAAAAATCGACTATAACTATGAAATCACATTCCTCCAACTGAAATTTTACCGTAAAGTCCAATAATTGCTATAACTCCACTTTTACTGCTCGAAACAACTAGAGTATTAACTATTTATTAGGAACTTACCTTAGATTTGAAGAACCAAAGGAGGAATAGAGGAGAATCATCGACTAGAAGGAGAAATCGCTAAACCTTCGCCCAGGAGAGGGAAGAAGAACAGGGGAGGCGTTTTGATGCTAGAGAGAAAATACCTATAGGGGTTTTGGTATATTTTTTCTTAAAATAATAATAATAATAATAATAATCGTAATTACTATTTCGCCTTTAACCCTTAACCGTTCATTAAATCTTTTATACGGTCCGATTCCGGTTGGATTCTTAAATTTTTCTCTGCTGCATTAGGTTCAAAATAATCTTTTACTTAAGGGTATAAAGTCTCCATTCACTATTCCGACCAAAACTCTGCCGATTACAATCACTATTCTTAAATTCATTTAACGAAAATTCGGGTGTCAAAGGCTTGCTCCCACCTTAATGCATTGAATGGCCTCTCCTTGTCTTGGGTGTTTGGTGCATGCTTCTCCTTGTCTTCAAGCATGTCTTCTACTATATTAGTATATAGATTGATTAGCTTCTTAGCGTAGGAACGTGTGATTGAACCTTGAGGTGCATCATGACTTGTCAAAGGATTAAAGTTAGGCATAAGAAACCATTAGGATTATTCATTCCATTAGCAATAGCTAAATGGAAATAGAAATATATAATGATGGACTTTGTAACGGGATTACCTAGATCGTCAAAGGGAAATGATACTATATGGGTAATAATTGATCGAATTACCAAATCAAGTCCTTTTCTACCCATGCGTGGTACTCATTTGATTGATCAGATAAGTAAGTTGTATTTAAGAGAAATTGTTAGACTTCATGATGTGCCTTTTTCCATGGTTTTTTTTATAACGATCTAAGATTCATTTTGAAATTTTGGCAAGGATTACAAACGGCTATGGATACAAGGTTAGATCTTAGTACTGCTTATCACCATTAAATTGATGGTCAATCAGAGAGGACAATCAAAATTTTGGAAGATATGCTACAAGCATGTATTATGGATTTTCAAGGAAGTCAGGTAGATTATATTCAACTTGTGGAATTCACTTATAACAATAGTTACCAAGAAAGTATAGGTATGACACCATTTGAAGCACTATACGGGAGACCTTGTAGATCTCCATTGTGTTGGACCGAGATAGGTAAGAAGGTCTTATTGGGACCTGACTTGATACATGAAAGTAATGTTCATTAAGCAATGATTCGAGACTGCTCAAAGTCATCAAAAGAGCTATGCTGATAAATGAAGAAGACCTCTTGAATTTAATGAAGGTGATCATGTGTTTGTTTAAAGTAAGGTCGCACCAAAGAGTAAGTAAATTTGGCAAAGGTGGTATATTAGCTGCAAGATTTGTAGTACCTTTCTAGATATTACAAAGGGTAGGTTCAATAGCCTTTAGAATTGCATTACCTCCTCAACTGATGGGAATACATGATGTCTTTTATATTTCAATGTTAAGGAAATATGAATCAGATCCTTCACATGTTTTGGATTGGAAAGAAATAGAATTTCAACTAGGTATGACCATAGTGTAAGAATCGGTTACAATAAAGTGCTAACGAATAAAGTGATTTCTATTGTGAAAGTCTTGTGGTAGAGAAGGGGACTCGAGGAAGCTAAATGGAAACTAGAAAGTGAGATTAAATAAAAATATCCCCAACTTTTTGAAAACTAAGTTAGAGATAAATTTTGGGATGAAATTTTATTAACAAGGGAAGAATCTAATAGTTTGAACCTTCAATATTCTATTTTCAATAATGTATTGTAGATATTTATTATGGATGATATATGAATATATGTTATGAAAGTTGTATAGAAGAAATTATATAAAATCCTTGAGAATGCAATGAATTACACTGCTTTGTAAGAGCAGACGTGATTGTGAGTGTAATATCTTTTTTTGTGATAATTGGATTACTATAAAATTTAACAGTATTAAACTACACTCGTAGAGAAAAAGAATGGCTTTAGAATGAAAGACATCGGATGTGTGTAGCAAAAGTTATTTACTTTTTACTCTGATTAATGCAGTTTAAATTTTAAACTATATAGTTTTGGTATATAGCTTTAAACTAAGTCTTAGAGTGGGAATTTGGAGAAGAAGAAAAAATATTTCCAATACTTTACAGCATGTATCCATGTAATAATGTTGGACAGCCAATGGATTTATACACGTGACAATCAGCATATATTGGGTAATTAATTTGCTCAAGTGATTAATTAAGTTAATTAAGTATGATTAAAGATAATTAATCATGATTAATTATTCTAATTATGTTGATTAACTTAAGACTAATCAAAATTTATTATTTTCAGCCAAGCAAACTTAAATATAAGCAATCATGGTATGTTTGCAATTTATCGTACAAGAAAGGGTAAAATAGTACTTGTACATGGACAGAAATGATAGAATGGTAAATATACCCCAAAATTACTCTAGCAAAGGGTAGAGAAGATTGAAGAATTAACCATTTTTATGCAAAGTATTCAGGTCAAGAGAAAAGGAGAAAGAATAGCGAAAATGAGAAAGAGTAGAGAAAAAAAAGGAAGAAAAAGTGCGATTTTGGACTTGCTTTTCAAAGAAAAATTATTTAGCTTGGGGAGGTGAAAATTTTGTGGGAGAGGAGAAACCTTCAACAGGTAAGTAAATCATACATTTAGAATAGTTAATTTAACTTTTATTGCATTGTTTTGGTAGAGACAAATTATGGTTAGACTTAAAATTTTTATTGTGGATTGAAATGATTAAATGGATATTGTTTTATTGTGAAATGAATGATGTTTTATAAAAGGAATTATGTTTTCAAATTGTATTGTGATGTTAAAAATGAATATTTTGAAAATATTGTTTTAAATCAATAAGATATACTGGTTTTTAAAATGATTTGCATAGGTGAGTGACATGGTTTTAAATGTGCTTGGCATTAGCTTTATAAAATGTGTTAAAATATACATTTGATAAAAAGAGGAAGCTGGCAATCTTGGTAACACAACTTGCTTCTTCATGTACGATGTGTATGACTATTGAAATGAGAAGGATATCGAATTAATGTTCTTCTTAGGTTTAAAATCACTAAACCTTGAGAGGAAGCAATGCATAGGGTCCTACAACCTTGCCAAAGAAAGCCCAGGAACGTGTAGAATTGTGCGATAGCTATACATGTTAGAATTACACTGTATTGCATTTTTGACACGAATATTTAGTTGTTAAAGATACATTGTAGTTTTCTTGAAAAAATGGTTTTAATCATACAAAGTTCATTCTATTTGTATTACATTTAATTGATGAAAATGATCTCAAACAATAGTTGAGTGATTTCAAGAGATTGATTTTGAGCATGCATAATTTTACAGCATAGCTTTCAAAAGAACATGATTCACATGATTTTCAAAGAATCATTATAGTGGAAAGTGACGATTGATTCTATATGGTGTTAATAGAGTTTGGATTGGTTATTTTATGTATTAGATTTATTTACTAGGCTAAAAACTCATTATATAGATAATTCATATTATTTAGATATCGAAAACATTCACCGAGAGAGAAAACATTAGGCAATATAACGGTTGCAAAGAGGCATAAGTGAACCATCAAGGTAGATGGTCTTTTGTTTTGGTTGGATATTTGGTTTTTCTTTGTATAAATCTTAATTCATATTTTTTAGATATCGAGAACATTCACCGAGAGGGATAATATAAGGCAATATAAAGTTTGCAGAGAGGCATAAGTGAACCATCAAGGTATATGATCTTTTTGTTTGGGTGGAATATTTGGTTTTTCTATGTATAAATCTTTTTAAAAGATCACATGTAGTAACCTACTGTCATAGTACCTTCCGTGTTAGTACTCTAATTTTCATGTAAATTTTCAATGTATAAAATGAATGTAGTTTTCTTCATGCAATGAATGTTTTATGTTTTAAATACTTTTATTAAATATTAAAAAAATGATTTTAAATACAGCATCCTAATTTAGGATGCCAAGAAGAAGAAGGACGGTATTGTTTGTCAAGAAGAAGGATGGGTTCTTATGCATGTGTATGGATTACCGGGAGCTAAATAAGTTGATAGTGAAGAACAGGTACCTCCTTCAGAGGATAGATGATTTGTTTGACCAGTTACAGGGTGCACAAGTGTTCTCTAAGATTGATTTGAGGTCTGGCTACTACCAGTTGAAGGTTAGGGAGGAAGATATCCCAAATACTGCCTTCAGTACGAGGTATGGACACTATGTGTTTTTCGTGATGTCATTCGGGCTAACCAATGCCTTGGCAGCCTTCATGGATCTGATGAACCGAGTATTCAAGGAGCATTTGGATAGATTCATGATAGTGTTCATCGATGACATCCTGATTTACTCGCGGAGTGAGGAGGAGCACAGTGAGCACTTGAGGATTGTACTGACTACGTTGAGCCAGCATCGATTATATGCTAAGTTCTCTAAGTGCGAGTTTTAGCTGGACAAGATCAACTTCTTGGGGCACGTTATCTTCTCTGAGGGCATTTCGGTTGATCCAGTGAACATTCAGGTTGTGAAGGAGTGGCAGCGACTGACCAGTGCTAGTAAAATACGCAGTTTTCTAGGGTTGGCTGGATATTATCGGAGGTTCATTGAGGGTAAAGTACGAATGAACTGACAAGTGTGAGGACAGTTTTCAGACACTGAAGCGGAAGTTGATGACAGCTCCTGTGTTAATGTTGGCGGTGGAAAGGGAGAAGTTTTGTATTCATTGTGATGCTTCAAGGATTGGTTTGGGGTGTGTTTTGATGTAGAGTGAGAGAGTTATTGCCTATGCCTCCAGGCAGTTGAAGACTTATGAGCAGAATTATCCCATTTACGATTTGAAGCTGGCAGCAGTTGTTTTCGCACTCAAGATTTGGAGACATTACCTTTATGGGCAGCAGTGTGAGATTTTCTCAGACCACCAGAGCTTGAGATACATTTTCACGTAGAAGGAGCTGAATTTGAGACAAAGGAGATGACTCGAACTGATCAAGGATTACGATGTGGAGATCAAGTACCACCCAAGAAAGGCGAATGTGGTGGCGGACGCCTTGAGTCGAGTGACAGCTTCGACTTCTGCTATGACTTAGACAGTATTTGTTGAGTTGATGACGGAGATGCAGAGTTTGAGCCTGGAGGTAGTTTCTGACTTAGCAGCCACTCTTTCGGCCTTAACGTTGAGGCAGACTATTCTGGACAGAATTAGGCTTGCACAGGCGACTGACTTGGAGTGTAGCGAGCTGAAGGCGAGTGTGGAGGGCAGTCCTAGTTCTTAGCTCAGCTATTCGCAGGATGAGATTCTAAAATTTTCGGATAGGTGGTACCTCCCGAAGGTTGAGGAACTGAGGAAGGAGATATTATCTGAGGCTCATTCATCTTCTTTCTCTGTGCATCCCGGAAGCACTAAGATGTACAGGGATTTGAAGCAGTACTATTGGTGGCCTAACATGAAGTGAGCGGTGGCCGAGTATGTGGAGACCTGTGTAGTCTGCCAATAGGTGAAGGCAGAACATCAACGACAGTTTGAGATGCTCCAACCATTGCTAATACCGGAGTGAAAGTGGGAGCGGATCACTATGGATTTTGTGGTTGGACTGTCGAGGACTGCCAAGGGCCACAATGCTATCTGGGTGATTGTAGACAGATTGACGAAGTCATCTCACTTTTTGCCTGTGAGGATGACTTATACCATGGATTAGTTTACCCAATTATATATTCAGGAGATAGTCTGGCTTCATGGGATTCCGGTGTCCATTGTTTAAGATCGAGACCCTAGATTCACGTCCAAGTTTTAGAGGAGTCTGCATAAGGCCATGGGCACCAGGTTAGATTTCAGTAAGGCCTTTCATCCTCAGACCGACGGGCAATCAGAGCGAACTATACAGATTTTGGAGGATATGCACAGGGCCTGTGTGTTGGAGTTTCAGGCGACTTGGAGTAAGTTCTTGCCGTTGGTGGAGTTCTCGTATAATAACAGCTACCAGGCCACCATTGGTATGGCGTCGTACGAGGCTCTCTACGGGAGGAAGTGCAGGTCACCATTGCATTGGGATGACGTTGGGGAGGCCCGATTGATAGGTCCCGAGATTTTACAGTAGACTATTCACAAGGTTGCCGTGATACGGAAGAGGATTGAAGCGCTCAGAGTCAACAGAAGAGTTATGCAGATCAAAGGCGTCGAAAGTTTGAGTTTAATGAGGGCGACGAGGTATTTCTGAAGATCTTGCCGTTCAAGGGGGTGGTCAGGTTTGGAAAGCGAAGAAAGCTCAACCCTCGATTTGTGGGGCCATTCCCGATTGTCAAGAGGATTGGGATAACTGTGTACCAGCTCCAGTTGTCTTCGTCGATGGATGCCATCCATGATGTTTTCCATGTCTCAATGCAGAGAAAGTGTATGCGCGATCCCTCTCAGGTAGTGCCATAGCAGGATATTGAGATTCAGCCGACGCTAACTTATGAGTAGAGGCCAGTGAGGATCCTAGAGTCGGCCATGAAGGTATTGTGCAATAAGAAGATTCCTTTGGTACAGGTGTTATGGAAGTCATGGTGTGGAGGAGACTACTTGGGAGCGGCGTGAGGACATGGAGCGCCAGTATCCTGACTTATTCGGTACGTAAATTTTGAGGACAAAATTCTTATAAGGTGCGACGTGTTAGGGTGTAGTGTGGCGCGAGGTACACCCTTACCCTGATGTGGTTGTCGTGTGGTGATGCGTGTGTGTAGCTTGTGGGCCTCGTTGCTGGGGAGTCTGGGATGGTGGCGATGTGTCAGCATGTAAAGTGGCGTTAGGTTCCTCCTTACCCTAGTGCGGCTACACTACGCGTCATAGATGTGACAACATGAGTGTGAGTGTAGAGACTGCATGCGATAGAATTGCATTGCCAGCTTTTACTTTCATATCGCATTACTTACTGAGCGTTAGGCTTATGTTGTGTGTTCTGTGGTGTACGTGCTGACAACCTTGCTGGTGAGCCTCGAGAGCCTAGTCTTGAGGCATAGGATGGTTGGCGGCGTGCGACCGGGGCACCGGATGACGGATTTTGTTAGGGCGACCTGACCCGTGGTGGTGGTAGGTGACGGTGAGATGCATTGGGTTGTTATCTTTTTGTCGGGTATTTATGCAGATAGAGAAGATTGTGTAGACGTCGGTTGTACAGGATTGTATAGAGTGGTTGTAGTGTTTTGGAGACGCGTATGTATTTTTATATGTTAGAGTATAGTATGGCTCTATACTGTGAATTTTTTTCATTTGCATTTGATGGATTTTCGTTGTCTTCATACTCTAATTTTATTATGGTGATTTATCTGGATGATGGATAGATAAATACTGTTAGTTTTTGGTGAACTGTGTGCAGGGTTTTAAATTTTTGGGATAGCCAGTTTTTATGCGTTACTCTGTCGAAATTTCGAGAGAGGGGTTGGGAGTCGAAAGGATATGGAATAGGTTGAGGTGTGTATAGTGAATGCTAGAAAAGTGTAGATGAGCGTGGGAGTGTAGCGTGATCGCAGGTGCGCGGGGCACGCGACCATGCCGGTACTCACGGGTCGTGTGGCGCCGAGTGAGGGCGTGCGCGCGGACGTACGGTACAGCGGGAGGGTGCATGGGGCACGCGGCGCTGTGAGCGTGCGCGAGACCCAGTGACGTTGAATTGGCACGTGCGGCACCGCGAGGGTCCGCGCGGGGTGTCGAAGTGGGGACATGAGTGCGCGACACCGGATTGTGTGGTTCGAGGGGTGCGTCGGATTCTTTTCTAGGATTTCGAGTCTTACCGTTTTATCTTAAACTATTTTAATTGTTTTTTTTTTCCGTTGCGTGGTTTTTATGTTGAAGATTTCGTGTTCCCTCTTCAGGACGCGAGTTGTTTTCGAATCGAGTCGAAAATTTTTCATACTCACAAATGTTCTTTTGAAAATGATTTGAAAACGAAAGGGGTATTAAATTGAGTGAGTTATGTCAAGTGTTAGTGTGTGTAGTGTGTAGATGCATTGTACCACACCGGGAACGCGGGGTTTCTCGAGGTGTTACAAAAATGTCGTCAAAGTAGACCACTATAAATTTTCCTAAGAAATCCTTGAGAACATAGTTCATTAGCCCCATGTATGTGTTAGAAGAATTAGAAAGTTTGAATGGCATGACTAGCCATTCAAATAAACCATACTTGGTTTTAAAAGTTGTCTTCCATTCATCCTCTTCTTTTGTACAAATTTGATGATAGCCACCTTTGAGATCGACCTTTGAGAAATAAGAGGCTAAACTTAATTCATCCAACATGTCTTCAAGCCTCAAAATGTAGAATCTGTACTTAATAGTAATTTGATTGATTGCTCTACTATAATGTAACAGATAAGATTTTCAATTAAAAAAAAAAATTATAAATTCAAAATTCAGAAATTTCTAAATAAATTCAATATTCAAATTTCAAAATCAAGATTTCCAAATCAAACCTAATCTCGAAATTCAAATTCAAATTCAAATTCAAATTTCTTAAATCACAACCCTAATTTTAAGAAACAAATCCAATGAACCTAGCCTAAAAATCATCCCGGTACAAAAGAATATTGGATTTCTATTAAAATAATATCTTTGGAAATCCGATGTAGAAATCGGATTGCTGATTTTCAGCAATAAATCCATAATGAACCTGGACGTAATGAGGGAAGTATTCAGGATCTAACTGAATAACCACTCAACCAAAAATTCACCGCCAATCAGATAACAACCGGGAAATCCGAGTGAAACTCGAAAATCTTGGAGAAGCGGGATGCAAACCTCTCCTATAAATAGAGATACTCATGAAGGAGGAAAGCACATAAGTTCTCCCTCCCGAGTCCTTCAAGAAGAGAAGGAGTACTTACCCCGGCTTCCGATGCTGCAAGCCTCTCCGACACGACAAAACTCCTCTCGGTTGAGCTTCACTTCGCGACAGCAGAGACCACCCTTCGATCAAACAATTTCCCTCAACAACGTAAGCTCTCCCTTGCTCTGTCCTTCTCGGTTTTGCTCTCGCACACTCTCGATCTCTCGCTCGCTCACTCACTCACTCACTCACTCACTCTCTCTCTCTCTCTCTTTCGGTAGAACAAGAAAAGGAAAGAAGTTAGTTTTATTTAAAAACCAAAACTAGTTTTTTTTCAGAATGACCAGGTGAAGCAAACCGGATCAGCGCAATTGACCCGGATCGACCCAATTGACCCAGATTGACCCAATTGACCCGAATCGACCCAGTTGACCCAGATCGGCCCAGTTGTCCCAGGATCGACCCAGTTGACCCAGACCAGCCCAGTTGACCCAAATTGGCCCAGTTGACCCAGACCGCACTCTTCACTCGAACCAAACCCAAACCAAATTTCGACCCGAATCAGACCGAACCGATCTAAAATTAAACCAGTAAGGATTTTCTGTCCAAATTCTTTTAAGTTGGAATTAATTAAGTAGGATTTTAATATAGGCATTCGAATTAGGTAAGAAAGATCCCGAAAGTCATCCAAACGATCCAACCCACCCGATTCGACCCAAGACAACAACGTAAGGAATTTCTGCTCAAAATTCTTTGAAATTGGATTTATTAAGTAGAAATTTAATACCAAAGATTTTATTTGAGCAGGATATTATTTGAAATAGTAAACGAATCCCGATATCCATACCACTCGAAATCCAAGTAAGTAAAAATACAGTTTTCTCATGTTTTGGCTTTGACCCTACATCACAAGATATTATATTATTTTTTTATAACTGTTTTATTGCACGAGTTGATATTTGAGCACGCATGTTTCGACATTGACTTAGAATAGTATAAAGATAAAATTGATAGGACATATTGTATGTGCATGAAAATGATGGAATTGATGGAAAATTTGTGATAGCAAAAGCCTGAACGACAATCAGATGGTGAGCTTGAACATTAATGGTACTAACGTGATAGCAAAAGCCTGAACGACAATGAGATGGTGAGCTTGACCAAAAGTAAGTTGACAAAGGCTGAACGACAATGAGATGGCTGAGTCTAAGGTTGGAAAATAAGTACAAACTAGTTCTGTAATTAGGATATGGTAAAAGTAAATGTAAAATTTTGACCATTGCACGTATTTTTGCTTGCTGAGTTAATTTTCATATTTTAAATAATTTTGTGATGTAGGTGAGTTTTTATCTGAGGAGGAACTAGCTGCGATCGAGAAT
This sequence comes from Begonia peltatifolia, assembly GCA_022433055.1. NCBI lineage: Eukaryota > Viridiplantae > Streptophyta > Magnoliopsida > Cucurbitales > Begoniaceae > Begonia > Begonia peltatifolia. The sequence goes on along the minus strand of CM039519.1, from coordinate 8,980,741 downwards.
CTCCCAGTGGCAAACGAGCATACAAAAGAAGATGTTGATTTTCCCGAGAAAGAAATTTAAAATATTATGTTTCAGTTTTTAAAAGTATTTCGGTTTTGATTTTAACTCCGAATAAATTATGTTGAATTTTATTATTAGAGTTTTTATGAATTATTTATGATTCTATATTTATTTCGAATAAGTTTAATTATTGTTTTAAATACAGCTTCCGCGCATTTATTGATTTTCATTCAAGATTTTAAGAAAACGTTTTAAGCTGAAAATTTAACGTTTGATTTTAAATCAAATTTTGGGAATAATTTCTAGGTTTTCAAATGATGGTTTGTAAATTGGGGATTTTAAAATCGGGGCGTTACAGTTTTGTATCAGAGCAACCAGGTTTATAAAACGATTCTGTAGACTTATCTATATGCTCGCGTGCACCTTGAAGATTGTCGACCAGCAAGTAAGTGATTAAAATTTATATTTTGATAAAAAATACGTTCGATGATTTTGTAATATATTTTTAAGTAAGACATTTTTTATATTGTTTTTCTTATAAATGCTTTTATAAAATCTTAAATATGGTTTTGAACTTTAATATATTTTTTTAATTTGACGTATTTATTTGTGATTTCAAATTATTATAAGTTGTATTTTAGTACAAGTTTTATGAATTTGGAGTTATTATTGTGATGTAGATCGCTAAAGCTAAAATAATTATTCTCGATTAAAAGACTTGATCTCGATCAATAACTTTCCTTATAATTAAATAAAGCCTAAAATACGCATAATAGAACTCAGCCTAAGATACGAACAAATCACGATTGGATGATTGAGAAAAAAAAAAAAAAACAAATTCTCAAATTAAAGATTCCTTAGTTAAGAGATGAAGTAATATTATGGACTAATTTGAGAATATTAGACGAGACAAGGAATGATGAATATAAATTTAAAAATGCTTAAATGAAGATACTTACTCGTCAGAAATTGATAACTTCAACTCCATTAACATCCACTTATGAATCTTTTTTTGGAGTACACTCATTTTCTCAAGTTTTACAACAAACTCCTCCAACTCAATTAATGAAAGAAAATTGAGTTATTTGGCCCCAAAGGATTAATAGGGCAAATTGCTAGTTTCTGATACAAGATATCTATTCTAGTCATTATAAACGCAATTGCCAATTGGCACGTATGAAGGAATTTATGTCTATAGTAATAATTGCCCATAAGATTTATATTATATGAAGATTTACTAAAAATATTGTTTGGATACTTAGAAGTTGAATTTGAGTTAAGAAACTATGATTGTGGATAAAGTCAATCAATGAGAAGCTGATGAAACAAAGGATGCTGGAGTGTGTTGTATGATTTAGTTCAAAAATTCAAAGATCATATCTGAGTGGTTATTCGGTTATGTATGTTTTAAATGACTCAAAGACATAGAAATAATATTAGATATTATTTTGAAGCTTCAAAGAATCAAATGAAAGTCATGAAATTTATGTGTAGAGTTATATTCAAGTGACTAGATTTGATCATCACTTTAGGAAATGGATATCATCTTAGAAAATAAATCAAGGAAGAGATATTTAAGGATGTAAGAATTTATAATCATCTTGGTATAGGGAAAAGTTTGATGAAATTAAAGATGATCAGTAAGTAATGAAAGTGATGAGTATCTTGTGATGGAAAATATATTCGAATGTTTAATCTAAGAAAATTTTGAGAAATATTAATGTTAGATTCTATTTGAAAAATTTTAGATTGAAGTTGAGGATTTAAGATAAGAATTTTTACCTTCTAAGTATTTAGTATTGCTTGATTGAGGAAATATGGAGATTAGTTTTTATTTAAGGAATTAGTATATCCTGAGAATATAATTGACCAGATTAGTTTTTATCATGAGAATATTTAAAAATTTTAGTTTAGGAAAATTTTTAGAAAATACTAATAATGGATTTTATTTGACAAAGTTTTAAGACATAATTGATAAAAACTTAGTTGAAGACTTAATATATGAATTTTATTTTGTAAGTGTTTAATGTCGATTGATTAAGAAAATATATAAATCAAGTTTTTATTAAAAAGTTAGTACATTTTGAGGAATATATGTAATAACGCAGAAATTTCGAATTTTAAATTTTTTATTTCTGAAACTTTAATTTAATCTCGGTTGGAGTTTTGAGAGATATTTCGACAAGAAAATTTAAATTTATAAGACTCGGAGCCTACTTTTGTGATGGTTTTCGGAATTTGAAGTCGGCAGGTTGAAAAATTAACGAAATTACGGAAGACTAAAACACGTGAGGGCAGTTTTGTAATTTGTAATTTAAAAAAAAAATCTAATATAACAACCGAATGGCTTCGGGAGGAAGCCATTCCGCTGTTACTCCTAGGTGCCGAGAGAGCCGAGAGGGAGATGCGGGAAAGGGGAGAGCTTCGAGCTCCGACAACGATCGACGACCGAAGGAGAAGTTAGCGGCAGCCGACGTGGATAAGGGGCTTCGACAAGTCGGGAACGACGTGTAGCTCAGCCATTCCCATGCCGAAGACCCAAGGTAAACTACCCTCCTCCTTTTCGATTTTTCGCCAGCAAGTGGGAAGTTCTGTTACTTCCGAACTCTCGCCTTGTTTGAACTCGGTTCTTGGTGTGTGGAGGCTGGGGTGGGTGCACTAGAGGCTCGGCATTCCGCCCCAAACCCGACCGAGGACAGGTGGGAATGTCCCCTGTTCCTCCTCTAATTGTGGTGGCCGAAGATGTAGGCTACCTGTGTTCCTGCCTCGGCTTATTGTGCCAGGGTATGGAAGAGTTTGCAGCAAGGGAAAAAGGGGGGCATCGGTGGTGTCCTGGTTTTGAGAAGAAAACCAGGGAAGGTTGTGCTGCCATTCAAACTTTCTGATCGAGAAGCTTCAAATTGTTATGAGTTTATGCATAATGGACTGTAATGTGGCTGCTTGGTAAAGGAATTTACGAAGTTGGATCGAAGTTGAATTTTTGGCTATTTTTAGGATAAAAACAGATTTTTTTTTTGGCCGTTTCGGCCTAGTTTTGGTTGATCGTTTCAAATTCTGTTTTTGTGGGTTAAAATAGGTTGTTAGAGGGATGTATGGCCACTGGAATCGTTCGATTCCGATATCCGACGCGAAAGTTATGCGCGTCGGAAGTTTATGTCGGATTTTGATCCAAGTCAAATTAGCGGGCGTTTTTCATAGAAATTCGACATGTGAGGGTAGCATAGCCGTTTTTGATGCGTAAGACTAGTTGCGAGTGAGTTTTGGTTGAGGAGTAACGAAAATGTGAATTTCGATAAAAATGACAGATTCGAGTTTTGGTGTTTTTCACCTGTCTGTGGCTTACCGTTTTAAAATCCGTCTTAATATGTTAGACTAGGTTCCTGAGGAGACGTTTAGCCACTTGAATCACTCGATTCCATTAACGGACGCAAAAGTTATGCGCGTCCGAACTTCGGGCTGGTTTTCGGCCAAACCAAACCAATGGCTCGTTTTAGTTGGAATTTTCATGAGTATAATTGAGGAAGGTTATTTTTAGCTATCTGGTGGATTTTGAGATAAATATTGATGAGTGATTGTTTGTGTTTTAGGTTGAGACACTTTTGGCAAAGCTGTGCATCGAGCGAGTGTAACACCCCGAGAAACCCCACGTTCCCAGTGCGCTATAGTGCATCTACACACTACCCACACTAACACTTGACATAACTCAGTCAATTTAATACCCTTTTCGTTTTCAAATCATTTTCAAAAGAACATTTGTGAGTATGAAAAATTTTCGACTCGATTCGAAAACAACTCGCGTCCTAGAGAGGGTACACGAAGTCCTCAACATAAAACTAGGCAGCGGAAAAACAAAACCATTTAAAACAGTTCAAGATAAAACGGTAAGACTTGAAATCCTAGAAAAGAATCCAACGCATTCCTCGGACTACACATCCCGGTCCCGCGCACTCACGTCCCCACTTCGACACCCCACGTGCACCCTCGCTCTGCCGCACATGCCAACTCAACGTCACTGTCTCTTGCGCATGCTCACAGTGCCGTGTGCCCCACGCACCCTGCCGCTGTACAGCACGTCCGCGCACACGCCTTCACCCGGTGTCGCACGACCTGTGAGTACCTGCAGGACCGCGTGTCCCGCGCACCTGTGATCACACCGCACTTCTACGCTCATCTATACTTCTCTAGCATTCACTGTATACACCTCAACCTATTATATATCCTCTCGACGCCCAACCTCTCTCCCAAAATTTCGGCAGATTAGCAGCTAAAAACTGACTATCCCAAAAATTTAAAGCTTGCACACAATTCACCATAATCGAACAATATTTAACTACTAACCATCTAGAGAAAATCACAATAACAAAATCAGAGTTTAAGGACAACGAAAACCCACCAAATACAAATGAAGAAAGTCCCCAGTATAGAGTAATATCATACTCTAACATGTAAAATATATGCGTACGTTGCCAAAATCACACGCACTCCATATACCTATACACTGACACATAGACACGTCATTTCATCCACTGTACATAATCATCACAAAAGAAGGGAAAACCTCCAAACCAACCAGGCCACAACCTACCATCTCCACGGGTCGGCTTGGCCTAACAAAAATCCATCATCCGGTGCTGCGGTCGCACGCCGCCAACCATCCTACGCCTCTGGACTAGGCACTCGAGGCTCACCAGAAGTATCGTCAGCACCTACACCACAGAACACATAACATAAGCCTAATGCTCAGTAAGTAATGCGATATAAAAGTAAAAGCCGACAATGCAATCCTATCACATGCAGTCTCTACACTCACACTCATGTAGTCACATCTGTGACGCGTAGTGCAGCCGCACCAGGGTTAGGAGGAACCTCACGCCACCCTACACCCTTACCTGTCGCCACCATCCCGGATTCCCCAGCAATGAGGTCCACAAGCTACACGGCAACCACATCAGAGTAAGGGTGTACCTCGCGCCACTCTACACCCTGACACGTCGCACCCGTCCCAGCCTCCCCAGCACGGGGCGACAGTTGCCACACACACACGTTTCATGATAGCCCAGCTGGCCCACCCCTCGAGTAAGATCCGCGACTGGTGTTGCACCGGCCCACACACTAGTAGGATCCGCGGTACCACTGCCCATACTCTCATTGTCAACACATACAAGCCGCATGACGGCCCAGCCGGCCCACCCCTCAAGTGGAATCCGCAACTGGTGAAGCACCAGCTCGCACACTAGCGGGATCCGCGGTACCACCGCCACACGTCTCACCACACGTTTTTTAAAAATATGATGCATGCCAAACAATACGCACACATAGTACAATCTATCACATAAACCCTAAAGTTCTACGGTGTAGGCCCACTTGGGCAAAACGCATGCGTGCACTACTTACCTGGCGTCCTAAGCTCGCTCGATGCACAGATTCGCCAAAAAATGTCTCAACCTAAAACACAAACAACCACTAATCAATATTTATCTCAAAATCCACCAAATAGATAAAAATAACCTTCCTTAACTCCACTCATGAAATTTCAACTGAAACGGGTCATCGGTTTGGTCCGGCCGAAAACCGGCTTAAAGTTCAAACGCGCATAACTTTTGCGTCCGTCAACGGAATCGAACGATTCAAGTGACTAAACGTCCCCTTAGGAACCTACTTTAACATACTAAGACGGATTTTAAAATGATAAGCCACAGACAGGCAAAGAATGCTAAAAACTGAATCTGCCACTTTGATCAAATTTCACATTTTCACTTCTCTTCAACCAAAACTCACTCGTAACTAGTTATATGCATCAAAAATGGCTATGCTACTCTCACTCATCGAATTTCCACGAAAAACGCTCGCTAATTTGACTTGGACCAAAATCCGGCATAAACGTCCAACGCGCATAACTTTTGCGTTTTTTATCAGAATCGAACGATTCTAGCGGCCATACGTCTCTTTAATAACCTATTTTATTTCACAAAAACAGAATTGGAAACGATCAACCGAAGCAAGGCCAAAATGACTAAAAATCAAACTGCCCCTGTACGAAAAATGGTTGATTTTTGGTTTCAAACTTCAATTTAAGAACTTCTACACACAACTAGCCTTATTTCGTTCATATCTCTCGGCCAAGCTCACCGCAAATGCAAGGAGGCCAAGCACTAAGCTCGGCCAAAACAGGAAACCGACAGGGCTCACCTTTGGTTTCCTTAAACTCGCGGCATCTCCCTCGTGCTACACTACAACCTTGCGGCCAATTCCATCAATGACGAAAGCAGGCCGAGCACTAAGCTCGGCCAAACCAAAAATAACGAGATGGGCAGCAAGAGGGGAAAGACTTACCGCAGCGTTGTTGTGCTCTCGGTCGAAGGGAGAGCAAAGCACAGCCGAACACTCAGTCACCAGCGGTCTCCCCCACGCTCACTCGCGTCGGCCGAAGAATCTGAGCTCGAGGATTTCCTCCCCTCTCCCGCGTCTCCCTTTCGGCTCTCTCAGCACCAAAGAGTAACAGCCGAATGGCTTCCTCCCGAAGCCATTCGGTTGTTCTATTAGATTTTTTTAAAAAAATTAATTACAAATTACAAAACTGCCCTCATGTGTTTCAATCTTCCTAAATTTCGTAAATTTCTCGACCTCCCTACTTTAAATTCCGAAAACATTGCAACAGTAGGCTCCGAGTCTTAAAATTTAAATTTTCTCGTTGAAACATTTCTAAAAACTCTGACCGAGATTAAATTATAATTTCAGAAATTAAAATAATAATAAAAAAAATATCCAAAATTTCCAGGTTATTACAGCGAGCTTAGGACGCCAGGTAAGTAGTGCATTCATGTGTTTTGCCCAAGTGGGCCTACACTGTAGAACCTTAGGGTTTATGTTATTGATTATCGTGTACGTGCGTATTATTTGACATGCATCATATCCTAAAAAACGTGAACGAAAATGGTTTTGAGCATGTTTTGAATATGTGGTGAGACGTGTGGCGGTGGAACCGCGGATCCCGTTAGTGTGCGGGTCGGTGCTTCACCAGTCGCGGATTCCCCTCGAGAGGTGGGCCGGCTGGGCCGTCATGCGGCGTGCATGTGTTGACGGTGAGGATATAGCCAGTGGTACCGCGGATCCTACTAGTGTGTGGGCCGGTGCAACACCAGTCGCGGATCCTACTCGAGGAGTGGGCCTGCTGGGCGGTCGTGAAACATGTGTGTATGGCAACTGTGGGCCCGTCCTGAGGAGGCTGAGACGGGGGCGACGTGTCAGGGTGTAGAGTGGCGCGAGGTACACTCTTACCCTGATGTGGTTGTCATGTGGTGATGCGTGTGTGTAGCTTGTGGGCCTCGTTATTGGAGAGTCCAGGACGGTGGCGACGTGTCAGGGTGTAGGGTGGCGTGAGGTTCCTCCTTACCCTGGTGCAGCTGCACTACGCGTCACAGATGTGACAACATGAGTGTGAGTGTAGAGACTGCATGTGATAGGATTGCATTGTCGGCTTTTACTTTCATATCGCATTACTTACTGAGCGTTAGGCTTATGTTGTGTGTTCAGTGGTGTAGGTGCTGACGATACTGCTAGTGAGCCTCGAGTGCCTAGTCTAGAGGCATAGGATGGTTGGTGGCGTGCGACCGCAACACCAGATGGCGGATTTTGGTTAGGGCGACCCGACCCGTGGAGATGGTAGGTTGTGGCCTGGTTGGTTTGAGGGTTTTTCCTTCTTTTGTGGTGATTATGTACAGTCGATGAGATGAGTTGTATATGTGTTAGTGTATAGGTATATGGAGTGCGTGTGATTTTGGCGACGTACGTATATATTTTACATGTTAGAGTATGATATTACTTTATACTGGGGACTTTCTTCATTTGTATTTGATGAGTTTTCGTTGTCCTTAAACTCTGATTTTGTTATGGTGATTTTCTCTAGATGGTTAGTAGTTAAATATTGTTGGATTATGGTGAATTGTGTGCAGGGTTTAAATTTTTGGGATAGTCAGTTTTTAGCTGTTACTCTGCCGAACTTTCAGGAGAGAGGTTGGGCGTCTAGGGGATATGGAATGGGTTGAGATGTGAACAGTGAATGCTAAAGAAGAGTAGATGAGCGTGGGAGTGCGGCGTGATCGCAGGTGTGTGGGGCACGTGGCCCTGCGGGTGTTCACGGGTCGTGCAGTGCCGGGTGAGGGCATGCACGCGGACGTGCTGTACAGAGGCAGGGTGCGTGGGGCACGCGGCGCTGTGAGCGTGCGCGAGACACAGTGACGTAGAGATGGTACGCGCGGCACCGCGAGGGTGCGCGCGGGGTGTCGAAGTGGGGACGTGAGTGCGCGGTACCGGATTGTGTAGTTCGAGGGGTGCGTTGGATTCTTTCCTAGGATTTCAAGTGTAATAACCCGGGAATTTCGAATTTTATCTTTAATTTTTGGAATTTTTAGTTTAATCCCGGTCAGAGTTTTGAGAAATATTTCAACGGGAAAGATTTGAATTATAAGACTCGGAGCCTACTTTTGCGAAGTTTTTCGGAATTTAAAGTTGGGAAGTCGAGAAAGTTACGAAATTTCGGACGATTGAAGCACGTGAGGGCAATTCGGTAATTTGTATTTTATTATTTAAAAATAAAAAAAAATAAAAGAAAATTTTTTTTTAAACACCCGAATGGCTTCGGGAAGAAGCCATTCGGATGTCTTCACCACGCACCTGAGAGGGAGCCGAGAAGGAGACGCAGGAGAGGGGGAGAGATTCGAGCTCCGACGACGGCCGACGACTGGAGGAGAAGGATTTCGGCAGCCGACGTGGATAAAGGGCTCCGACAAACCGGGAACGACTTGTAGCCCAGCCATTCCCGTGCCGAAGACCCAAGGTAAACTGCCCTGCCTTTTTCATTTTTCTGCCAGCAAGTGGGAAGTTCGGTTACTTCCGAACTCTCGCCTGGTTTGAGCTCGGTTTCTGGTGTGAGGGGGGCTGGGATGGGCGCGCTAGGGGCTCGGCATTTCCGCCCCAAACCCGACCGAGGAGAGGTGGGAATGTCCTCTGTTCCTCCTCTAATCGTGGTGGCCGAAGATGTAGGCTACCTGTGTTCCTACCTCGGCTTGTTGTGCCATGGTATGTAGGAATTGCAGCAAGGATAAAGGGTGGGGGAGGGGAGAGTTGGTAGTGCCCTGGTTTCGAGAGGAAAACCAAGGAAATTTTGCTGCCATTCGAGCTTTCTGATCGAGAAGCTTCGAAATTGTTATGAGTTATGCATAATGGACTGGAATGCGGCTGCTTGGTGAAGGAATTTGCGAAATTGGATCGAATTTAAATTTTCGGCTATTTTTAGGTTAGAAGCAGATTCTGTTTTTTGCCATTTTGGCCTAGTTTTGGTTAATCGTTTTAAATTCTGTTTTGCGGGTTAAAAATAGGTTGTTAGAGGAACGTGTGGCCGCTGGAATCGTTCGATTCCGATATCCGACGCAAACGTTATGCGCCTCGGACGTTTATGCGAGATTTTGGTTTAAGTCAAATTAGTGACCGTCTTTCGTGGAAAATTCGACGTGTGAGAGTAGCATAGCCATTTTGATGCATATAACTAATTGGGAGTGAGTTTTGGTTGAAGGGAAGTGAAAATGTGAAATTTTAATAAAATGGCAGATTCGGTTATTGGCGTTTTTCGCCTATCTACGGCATACCGATTTAAAATCCGTCTTGGGATGTTAAACTAGGTTCCTAAGGGAACGTTTAGCCACTTGAATCGTTTGATTTCGTTGACGGACGCAAAAGTTATGCGCATCCAAACGTTGAGCGGGTATTCGGCCAAACTAAACCAATGGACCGTTTTAGTTGGAATTTAATGAGTGTAGTTAGATAAGGTTATTTTTAGCTAATTGGTGAATGTTGAGATAAATACTGATGAGAAATTTGTTGTATTTTAGGTTGAGCCTTTCTTTTGGCGAAGCTGTGCGTCGAGCGAGCTTAGGACGCCAGGTAAGTAGTGCATGCATGTGTTTTGCCCAAGTGGGCCTACACTGTAGAACTTTAGTGTTTATGTGATTGATTGTGGTGTGCGTGCGTATTGTTTGACATGCATCATATTTTTTTAAAAAAAACGGGAACGAAAAGGAATTTTTAGCATGTTTTGATGTATGAGGTGAGACGTGTGGCGGTGGTACCGCGGATCCCACTAGTGTGCTGGCCGGTGCTTCACCAGTCGCGGATCCTACTCGAGGGGTGGGCCGGCTGGGCCGTCATGCGGCGTAAATGTGTTGACGGTGAGGATATGGGCAGTGGTACCGCGGATCCTACTAGTGTGTGGGTCGGTGCAACACCAGTCGTGGATCCTACTCGAGGGGTGGGCCGGCTGGGCTGTCGTGAAACGTGTGTGTGTGGCAACTGTGGCCCCGTGCTGGGGAGGCTGGGACGGGGGCGACGTGTCAGGGTGTAGAGTGGCGCGAGGTACACCCTTACCCTGATGTGGTTGCTGTGTGGTGATGCGTGGGTGTAGCTTGTGGGCCTCGTTGCTGTGGAGTCCGGGACGGTGGCGACGTGTCAGGGTGTAGGGTGGCGTGAGGTTCCTCCTTACCCTGGTGCTGCTGCACTACGCGTCACAGATGTGACAACATGAGTGTGAGTGTAGAGACTGCATGTGATAGGATTGCATTGTCGGCTTTTACTTTCATATCGCATTACTTACTGAGCGTTAGGCTTATGTTGTGTGTTCAGTGGTGTAGGTGCTGACGATACTGCTGGTGAGCCTCGAGAGCCTAGTCTAGAGGCGTAGGATGGTTGGCGGCGTGCACCCGAGGCACCGGATGACGGATTTTTGTTAGGGCGACCCGACCCGTGGTGGTGGTAGGTGATAGTGGATTTATCATTTCATGTTGGGTATTTGTGTAGATAGCGGGGTTGTATAGACATTGATCTTTTGAGATTGTATAGAGGGGTTGTAGTGTTTTGGAGGACTTTCTTCATTTGTATTTGATGGGTTCTTATTGTCTTCTTACTCTGATTTGGTTATGGTGATTTCTCTGGATGATGGATAGATAAACATTGTTGGATTATGGTGAATTGTGTGCAGGGTTTAAATTTTGGGATAGTCATTTTTTAGCCGTTACTCTGCCGAAATTTCGGGAGAGAGGTTGGGAGTCGAGGAGATACGAAATAGGTTGAGGTGTGAACAGTAAATGCTAGAAAAAGGTAGATGAGCGTGGAAGTGCGGCGTGATCGCAGGTGCGCGGGGCACGCGGCCCTGTGGGTGCACACGGGTCATGCGGCGCCGGGTGAGGGCGTGCGCGCGGACGTGCTGTACAGAGGCAGGGTGCGTGGGGCACGCGGCGCTGTGAGCGTGCGCGAGATACAGTGACGTTGGGTTGGCACCGCGATGGTGTACGCAAGGTGTCGGAGTGGGGATGTGAGTGCTTGGGACCGGACTGGGTAGTTCGTGGGGTGCGTGGGATTCTTTCCTAGGATTTCAAGTCTTACTGTTTTATCTCAAATTGTTTTAAATGGTTTTCTTTTCCGCTGCGTAGTTTTATGTTGGGGACTTCGTGTTTCCTCTTCGGGACGCGAGTTGTTTTTCGAATCGAGTCGAAAAAATTTTCATACTCACAAATGTGCTTTTGAAAATGATTTGAAAACGAAAGGGGTATTGAATTGAGTTAGTTGTGTCAAGTGTTAGTGTGTGTGTGTAGTGTGTAGATGCACTGTAGCGCACCGAGAACGCGGGGTTTCTCGGGGTGTTACATCAAGTCTTACCGTTTTAGCTTAAACTGTTTTAAATGGTTTTCTTTTCCGCTGCGTAGTTTTTATGTTAAGGACTTCGTGTTCGCTCTTCGGGAAGCGAGTTGTTTTCGAATCGAGTCGAAAATTTTTCATACTCACAAATATTCTTTTGAAAATTATTTGAAAACGAAAGGAGTATTAAATTGAGTGAGTTATGTCAAGTGTTAGTATGTGTGTAGTGTGTAGATGTACTGTAGCGCACTGGGAACGCAAGGTTTTGCGGGTTGTTACAATGTAAATTGATCAAAGAAATATTGAGAATTTAAAGTTCAAATTTATTCTAAATTGATTACTATTAGAGGGCTGCATGGAGTTACGTTGTAGTGGAGTAATTATTAAAAACTTTTGAAGATATGAAATTCAATGAATTGAGGATTATACAAATTTTGTTCGAGGATAAATAGAAATAGAATGAAGTTAGATGACTTTGAAAATTAAGGTTTTAGTTGATTAAATTAAAATCAAGAACTCTATGAACGATTGAGTGTCAAAGTATATAGTTTAGAGTTATTTAATTTGAGAACATAGAAATTAGATAGTACTTGATAAATACTTGAGACTTTAGTTGATTAAATTGAATGCAGTGAACATAATTATGAGAATTACATTCGAGTATGTGGTTAGAAAGATCATTGTTTGGGGAACCATCAAGAATAAATCTTAGTCTATAAATTACTAAATTTTGAGGATAATATTTATCAAAATGAAATTAAGGTCTTTAAATAAGAATTTAAATTTTGAGATTGTATTTGATTGGAATGGACTCGATGATATATAGAGAGATCATTATTTTTGTAGACATGAGCGTTATATTAATCATCATGAATAATTATACTTTAAGGATATAATTGAGGTCTTAAATATAAAATTTATATCTAGTTATTTAATTTAAATAAACATTGCTCGAGGAATTATAAAGTTTAGACTTTATTTAGGAAATTATTAAAATTTTGAGGATATTTTGGTGTTGTAGTTGATAAAAAAAAAATGACATTGGGGTATATATATATGACATTTATGTATACTCAATTTAAAACCTTCATTACTTGAGAAAATTTAGAGTTTAGATTTTGTTGATGAATTATTAAATTCTTGAGGATATAGATGAATAAAAGAAAAACACAAATTTGAGGATCATAAGAATGAAATTTACATTTAGTACATAGATTAGAATAATAGCAGCCAAAGAAAAACATGCACGTTAGATTGTAAGGTTATAGTGAAAATAATAATAATAATAAATTAAAAAATGACTGATACTACGTAGAAATTAGGTGTTTAGATTAATAGGAATAGAAATTGAATATTATAATAGAGAAATATTCATGCATTAATATAAATCTAAAAAAAATTTAAAATTTAAGAAATTAGATATTAGGCTGATAATAAATTTGAATGATAAAAGTATTTAAGAATCACAACTATTATATCAACATTAATATATTTGAGATGAGAGTTTAAGGATATATAGGAGTTAAAAATTAAATTTTGACAAAATAAGGAAAGCTTAAGCATATAGATAAGAATATTTAAGAATAAACAAATATAGTTATAAATCAAGAGTGATGCAGTGAAAGCTTAGTAAACCATAACCTACAAACTCGAGAATGATGTAAGGATTAATGTTATTGAATGTATAAGAAGAAACCTAAGAAAGAGAATAGGAAATGATAAAAGCCTATCATGAACTTTTCAGATAACCATTTAAATTTCGAGGACGAAATTTCTTTTAAGGAGGAGAGATTGTAACAGATAGGGTTTTCAATTAAAAAAAAATTATAAATTCAAAATTCAGAAATTTTCAAATAAATCCAATATTCAAATTTCAAAATCAAGATTTCCAAATCAAACCTAATATCGAAATTCAAATTCAAATTCAAATCCAAATTTCTTAAATCACAACCCTAATTTTAAGAAACAAATACAATGAACCTAGCCTAAAAATCATCCCGGTACAAAAGAATATTGGATTTCTATTAAGATAATATCTTTGATATTCGATTTAGAAATCGGATTGCTGATTTTCAGCAATAAATCCATAATGAACCTGGACGTAATGAGGGAAGTATTCAGGATCTAACTGAATAACCACTCAATCAAAAATCCACCACCAATCAGATAAGAACAGAGAAATCCGAGTGAAACTCGAAAATCTTGGAGAAACGGGATGCAAACCTCTCCTATAAATAGAGGTACTCATGAAGGAGGAAAGCACATCAGCTCTCCCTCCCGAGTCCTTCAAGAAGAGAAGCAGTACTTACCCCGGCCTCCGACGCTGTAAGCCTCTCCGACACGACAAAACTCCTTTCGGTTGAGCTTCACTTCGCGACAGCAGAGAGCACCCTTCGATCAAACAATTTCCCTCAACAACGTAAGCTCTCCCTTGCTCTGTCCTTCTCGGTTTTGCTCTTGCTCACTTTTGATCTCTCACTCACTCAGTCACTCACTCTCTCTCTCTCTATCTCTCTTTCGGCAGAACAAAAAAATGAAAGGAGTTGGTTTTATTTAAAAACCAAAACCAGTTTTTTTTTAGAAGGACCAGCTGAAGCAAACCGGATTGGCCCAATTGACCCGGATCGACCCAATTGACCCAGATCGACCCAATTGACCCGAATCGACCCAGATCGGCCCAGTTGACCCAGGATCGATCCAGTTGACCCAGATCGGCCCAGTTGACCCAAATCGACCCAGTTGACCCAGACCAGCACTCTTCACTCGAACCAAAGCCAAACTAAATTTCGACCCGAATCGATCCAAAATTAAACCGGTAAGGATTTTCGGTCCAAATTCTTTTAAGTTGGAATTAATTAAGTAGGATTTTAATATAGACATTCGAATTAGGTAAGAAAGATCCCGAAAGTCATCCAAACGATCCAACTCACCCGATCCGACCCAAGACAACAACGTAAGGAATTTCTGCTCAAAATTCTTTGAAATTGGATTTATTAAGTAGAAATTTAATAGCAAAGATTTTATTTGAGCAGGATATTATTTGAAATAGTAAACGAATCCCGATATCCATACCGCTCGGAATCCAAGTAAGTAAAAATACAGTTTTCTCATGTTTTGGCTTTGGCCCTACATCACAAGATATTATATTATTTTCTTATAGCTGTTTTATTACACGAGTTGATATTTGAGCACGCATGTTTCGGCATTGACTTATAATAGTATAAAGATAAAATTGATAGGACATATTGTATGTGCATGAAAATGATGGAATTGACGAAAAATATGTGATAGCAAAAGCCTGAACGACAATGAGATGGTGAGCTTGAACATTAATGGTATTGACGTGATAGCAAAATCCTGAACGACAATGAGATGGTGAGCTTAACCGAAAATAAGTTGACAAAGCCTGAATGACAATGAGATGGCTGAGTCTAAGGTTGAGAAATAAGTACCAACTAGTTCTGTAATCAGGATCTGGTAAAATTAAATGTAAAATTTTGACCATTGCACGTATTTTTGCTTGCTGAGTTAATTCTCATATTTTAAATAATTTTGTGATGTAGGTGAGTTTTTATCTGAGGAGGAACTAGCTGCGATCGAGAATCTCCCAGTGCCAAACGAGCATACAGAAGATGTTGATTTTCCCGAGAAAGAAATTTAAAATATTATGTTTCAGTTTTTAAAAGTATTTCGGTTTTGATTTTAACTCCGAATAAATTATGTTGAATTTTATTATTAGAGTTTTTATGAATTATTTATGATTCTATATTTATTTCGAATAAGTTTAATTATTGTTTTAAATACAATTTCCGCGCATTTATTGATTTTCATTCAAGATTTTAAGAAAATATTTTAAGCTGAAAATTTAACGTTTGATTTTAAATCAAATTTTGGGAATAATTTCTAGGGTTTCAAATTATGGTTTGTAAATTGGGGATTTTAAAATCGGGCGTTACATATAAATACATATTCTCGTTGATCCATCTTTCTTACACACTAGAAGTGTAACGCCTAAAATTTTCGTTAACTGATTTTTAGATTTTTGGAGCGGTAAACAATGGAGTTTTGGTAGAAATGATGAGTGGAGAATTCCTACCCCCAAGTAAAAGATTATTTTGAGGTTAAGGAAGTAGAGAAAATTTCAGGAATCCGACTAGAAACAGAATGAATAACCATTTGAGTAAAAAATTAAGGGTTGAGGGCAGAATAGTAATTATTATTATTATTATTATTTATTAAAAAATAACAATAATAAAAGAACAGAAGGGAGGAACAGATCCCCCCCCCCCCCCTCTTCTTCTTCTTCTTCTTCTTCTTCTTCTTCTTCGCTTCTTCTCCCGCACGAGAAGCTCAGCGTTTTCAGCCAACGATCAATCGTTCCCCCTCCGTTCTTCAAATCTACGGTAAGTTTTGGTTAGTTTTCACTAGATAGTTAGTACTTTAGTCGTTTTGAGCGGTAAAAACAGAGTTAGAGAGAGTTTCAGTAAACCCTAGGAAGGAGATATGAAGTTTGGAGGTTTTAGTCAATTATGTACGTATGTTGATGTTTAAACTAGAAATAGGAGTGGATTATAAGTTTTGTGGAAAAGATTGAGTGTGTAGATAACCGAATAATCTGTGTTACGGAACGAGTTTTGTTTGGCCACATTTGGCCAAGCTGTATGTGTGGGATTAGGAAATTAATGAGTCCATTAGAAATTAGATGTCACGAGAAACCCGTAGCATTTCGAATCGTCCAAATCGGACTAGTATTGGTAGAGTTACAAATTTTGAAGGTTAGTCAGAGCGTTAGTTAGAATTTTGGTTTAGGCTGAGTGGAGATTTTGTTGTTGATTCCTTTAAAGTTTTACCGAGTTAATGGAAGGTAGAGCTAATAGATGTGTGGTTTTATAGGTTTCCCAGTTAGCGAGCTGTATACGGAGCACGAGTGCTAAGGAAGCTAGGTAAGTAATGTAGTAGGAGTTTTGTCTTCGGGCCTACATCACAGTTTCGTAGGATGCATTGCATGTTTATTTTATGTTATGCTTTCATGGTTGTACATCATTGTTTTAAAGTAGGAAACGAGACGAAAATGAATTTCCATATAATTATGAGATTAAAACAGTAAGATGAGAGTAGTGCAGAATGAAATCGAGAAGATACGTAAGTAGATAATGAAGAAGGGGTTAAGTGGTATGGTCCTATAGGAGAGGGGCCGTGAGGTATGTCATTCCTTCCCTCGCTTTACATGGTGGCCCTGGTCCTATGAGAGGGATTGCGAGGAGTACCACTTTACTAGGCTAAGGTTGGCTTGGTGCTATGAGAAGGACTGTGAGAGTGGTCGCCTTGGTCTAGTGCGTAAATAAGAAGCCAGTAGTAAGAAGATAAAGAAGATGTAAGATAGAGACGAAAACAAAAGCAGAGACGAAACTATAGAAACCACATGTGTTAGGATGTATTTGTTTTCAGTATGTATGTATGAATTACTTACTTAGCATTAGGCTAATAGTTGAGTTCTGTGATTTAGGTGACGAAGTGATAGATAGTGAGTACTCAAGATGAGCATAGGACTAGGAGACGGTTAGAGGAGGACGTTCGTGGATGATCCGACCGGCTGTTAGTGCATTTTGGACGTAGTGTTCATTGGTATGGGTATAGGGAGCGGCTAGAGGTGGTTTTGAGTCGTTTTGTAAGTAAAAGGATTTTCAACGTTAGTAGTTATTTTTCTTATGTAAATAATGATTTTGAGTTGATAGAAAAGTACGTGTCGGGTTATTTTTAGTGTTGAGTTGATATAGGTTGGTTTTTGTGAAGTTTTCAAGGATTTTAAACTGAGTTCTGGGAAGGAAGTATCGACCGAAGTCTATAGGTGTCGACCGGTCAGTGTAAATTGGAAGGTGAGTGTCGACCACGGGGTTCGACCTGTGCAGGGAGAGAGTAGTGAGGTGTCGACCGGTGACCATGGGTGTCGGCCGGTTACTGTAAAATTAGTGAGAGTGTCGACCACGGGAGTCGACCTGCGTGGGCAGAGAGGGTCAAAGTGTCGACCTGCAAAAGCATGTGTCGATCACTCTACTAGCTGAGCATAGAAAGTGTCGACCGGTGATTTTTGGTGTCGACTGACGTGAGAACCTGAGGGGACCGAGGTGTCGACCGGCGTTTGCCAGTGTCGACCAAAGGAAACCCGAGACGACCCAGGCGTCGACCGGAGTTTATAAGTGTCGACCGGTCTCTGTAGTTCTGTGTTTTAAAATGGTTAAGTCGATTAAACCGATTTCAAATGAGTTTTTCCACTGTGATTTTTCGTAAATAATTTTCGATGGTGTCGTTTTGAGTTGAGGAACCAAAAGTTCAAATTTTACGCGAGTTGCGTCGGGGTGAAGAGCGAGTGAAAGGTTGGCGACCCGAGTCTGAGGATGACATGGGGGCGTCAAGGATGTGGTATCGGAGCAATGAACGTACCGGAAACGAGTAGGTTTTCGAGGCATTACAAGAAGTGTGGGAATGATACTAGGGCTCAATAACTCACGGATGTTTTAAGCAATTACTCCACTTGGTTTTGCAATTTTTTTTATTCCTCCAGATTCATGCGATAAATAGGGCAGTTGTGAAGTACTACTCCCGATTGAAGGTCAATTTCACGTGCAATGCCACGAAGGGGAAGTAATCCTTGTGGTAACTTCTCCGGGAAAACATCTTGATATTTGTTGAGAAGGATGTTCACGGCTTTGGGAGTTTCTCCCAATTCTTCTATTTTATCTTAGAATAGCATAAGTATAATCGGTCTTTCTTCCAATATTGACCTCTTCAACTCTTTCTTTGTTATGAAAATGTTGGCTTTATTTCGTTCCTTTCTTTTTGATTCCTCATCGCAGGCTACTTGCTCGGGCTTTAGAGGTGTAAGTTTAAATATTTTTCCACCATGTTTGAAAGAATAATAATTTGTGTATCCGACATACATGACTCTTCTATCGAATTGCCACAGTCTTCCTAGCAATAAATTATTTGTACTTATGGGAACCACATCACAATTAACTTTGTCTTTGTAACAATCAATAGAGAACTTAACGTATACTTGGTTCGACACCTTGACATCATCTCGGTCACTCAACCACCGTAGCTTGAAAGGGCTAGGGTGAAAAGTGGTTTCCAAACTAAGTTTGTCCACTAATTTGGTAGACGTCACGTTAGCGGAACTCCCTCCATCGATAATTAGAGAATATATTTTTTCCTTTATAAGCAATGACTATGGAAAATGTTTTCTCATTGACAATCTCTTTCATTAGACTTGGACATAAGAGCTCGTCGAAGGATCAATAAAGAGCCCTATTGTGGTGGGACTTCTTCCTCTTGGTCTTCATTAGAGTCTTCCACTAGCTTTTCTTCTCCACTAAATTATCCCAAGTCTCCTTTGAGGACCATTACCCTTCAATTAGGGCATTGTGAAGCAATGTGCGCAAATCTAATGCACTTAAAACATTTGAACTCCCTTGTCTTTGGTCAAGCGATATCCTCCACATGTTCTTCTCTTTAATTCCCTTTTGTTGCCAATTCTTTGTAAAAGGCTTTTTCTCCTCGGTTTTGTATGGGGGCTTCAAAGTGCCCCTGGTTCTGTTGTTGAGAATCGAGTGTTAAAACTTTTTCCTTTCCTCTTTGCTTGTCTTTCAACTTTAAAGGCAAGTTGGACAACATTGTTCATGTTTTCCATTGCGTGAAGCTCCATGGTATTGCCAATCTCTCGATTTAAGTCTCTTACAAACTTTGTCGTGGTTTGTTCCTCAAGCTCAACTACTCCACTTCTAATCTTTAAGGATTAAAATTCAGTCAAGTATTCCTCCACATTTTGAGAATTTTGTTTCAAGTTTTGCATTTGAAGAAATAACTCTTGCTTGTAGTGGTAGGGAACAAACCTCCCTCTCATTAAAGTTTTTTCAAGGCATGCCAAGTGCTAATCGACCCCTCCTCATTTTGTAATCTTAGGTCGATTGTGTTGTTTCATCATAAACTAGCATAATCGGTCAATGCTATAGATACTAATTAGAGCTTTCTCTTCTCAGAGTAGTTGTAGCATTCAAAGACTTTATCAATTTTGTCAACCCATTCAAAGAATATGTCACCATTGCACAATCGATTAAAAGGTGGCATGGATGATTTTATATGCCTCAATTATCATCGTTGTTGCTGTCACACCTATTAGACAGGTTTTAAATTTCCTCCTCGGACTTCCCTACCTCCACAAAATTATTGCCTTGGTAGTGTTGATTCGTCCTCCTTGGATTTTTGGCTTTCCTTCTTGATGAAGGAGTATGAGGGGCTTGTTGGTTGTCGCTTCTTATCTCATTGAGCACGACATCAAACTTTAAATTCATCTCATCAAATTGGTTGTTCAACTCATTGACTTGGCCATGCAACCCATTGATTTTGCTTTGAAAGCTTGGTTCACCAACAATTGGATTAGGTATTAAAGGTGGCTGAATACCTTGTGTATTGGTTTCTCGATTTTGATTGTTAAGTACACTACTCCTTGTCATCATAATAGCCAAATAGATAATACCAAAATATAACAGCAATGTACACCAAGAAAGCACAAGGCTTGGATACCAAATGATATGCTTTCATTATGACAACTTGTGGTGGCAAACACAAGCACTAGTTCTCTCTTAGATATCCAATTGATGATCACTAAAAGTCCCCAGATTTCAACAGATAAAAGTAGTATAAAACCATGTCTAAAAATTTTGAAAATTTATTAGAAACCAATCAAATATGTATATAAAAACTTAAAATTTCAGATCAAAATACATAAAAACTATAAAGTTAATCAGTTTAGAATCGGATTCGCACAATCTGTCCTACAAACAGTAAAAATGACGTACTTTGCAAAATCGTCACTTTGGCTATGTAACTCCAAATGATGTAAAAATTTAGGAAGATTTTACTTGATATGTTGAAGATAATCTCTGAAAATTTTAGAGATTAATTTCGCTAAAACTAGAGAGAAATAAATTAGACATCAATGCTGGTTTGAGAAGGTGATAAAATAGGCACTTTTTTTCCCTTAACTTCTCCTTTTGAAGAAACACTCCAACAAGGAAATTTTGAGAGTTCGTGCACCCTCATAGGAATGCTCTACCTTCAAATAAAGTGATAGAAAGGTACACCCTTATAAGAACCTTCACTGTACTCACAAGATAAAGATAATTGAACCAATAACACTCGGATTATGACTCACCAAGCGCTAATGGGGTTGAGCTTCGGAAGATGCTCAGGTTTGTGATGAACAACATTCAATCCTTTTTCATTCAATCAAATCTCCTAAAAACAAAGGTCTAACATAGTTTAAATAATCAAAACTAGATTAAAAATCTAAGAGCATAAAACTACGGAAGATAAGAAAATCAAATCGGGCACAACTCTAGCCATGCGCGCCAAGGTGGTTGCCAACCACTTTATCTTGTGTTTTGACCCCTTTTTTCCTCCCATGTGTATGAAGCCATGCAACAATTATTTTAACGAGAAATCATACGTTTTTAAAACAAAAATAAAAGCTAAAAGTAGGTCACACAATTTGCTTTAAGAAAGACAAATTCCCCATTCAATTGTTAGTGTAACCATGGCTTTGTAAACCTACTCGTTTTTGGTTCGTTCACTGCTCTTATACCATCTCTATCACGCCCCGGAAACCTTACACGATTCCTGGTTCGCACACTTCTACTACTCACTCACTACACTTGGAAAATTTGAATAAAATTTAAAACTTTTGTTCCTCGACTTAAAACAACATTTTTTAAAATATTTTTGTAACACCCCGAGAACCCACACGTCCCCGGTGCGCTACATTGCATCTACACACTACACACACACACTAACACTTGACACAACTAACT